>CM023482.1:79462046-80062046 GCA_013339685.2 Hyalomma asiaticum
AGTCGATGTCCAATTCTTTTTTTTTTTTTTGTGAAATTTCAGTTTTGACTGAACAGCGAATGAAAGAAAAAAAATAGGGGGCGGGGGCACACTTGAGCATGTGAGCATGCCCAAGCGTGCGTATGCCTATTTCCCCTTTCATTCGCGGTTCAATCAAACTTTCAATCATTTATACGGTATAGGTTCGAATTGAAGCTAGACATTCAGATTAGCAAGCCACCCGCTAGCTCAGCTCACTCATCAGCCAGCATTCCCAAGTTATTGTCTCAGACATCGCTGCGCATTAGGTATAAGCTGAACAAACACGGTATCCTTCTCCTTATCGTTTTCGCAGCGTGGACTCAAAATATTTAGACAAAAGAGTTTAGGGGAGTCATGCGCGTTTCTCCCAAAGGGAAACACTATGAAATTTGCGTCCCTTTGCGTGCGAACAATCAATGCGTCTGCATTGACTGCAGAGACGCTAGGTGACCTCCTTATTTGCAGCGCATGTTATTCAAAAGTGTACACACATGCGTTATAAAGAAAACCCAGTTCGCAAGTTCCACGACCCGCTGCCTGTCACGCGTGCCCGTTTCAGAACTTACGGTGACTTACATAGAATCAGGAGTGTCTTACAGGGAAGGTTACGTTATACGTATGATGAACGCTGAGGGCAAATAAGGTATATCCACAAACAGCGCCGTCGTGCTTCGACAGAAGCAATCCTCATTCTTGCAGCGTTTTTGAACTTTCCAACTGCCGCGATTCGATGGGGTCACCTCATTCAACTACTTTTTCGCTCTTACCGATGCAGATACGAACTTCGTCATTACCTTATGTCTCGCAGTATATAATCGCTCTGGATCACTTGTCGCGACGTCAGCGACTTTTACTGCTCAATCGATGCAGCTACCCAAGAATAGATATATCGATATGACGTCGACTTCCAGACAGGCTTTTGCATTGACAAAACAATGTCTGGCTGCGGGTGATTTTCATTTTTTTTATAAGATTTACTTTAGAATACCTGCGGCGTTATTCACTCACGAAACAACTGAGCAGCCATGGAGAAGACGACAAACATGTTTTGTATTCATGCATATCATGCATATATGAGCACGAAGAAAGAAAGAAAGAAAGAAAGAAAGAAAGAAAGAAAGAAAGAAAGAAAGAAAGAAAGAAAGAAAGAAAGAAGGAAAGAAAGAAAGAAAGATGTTGCTCCGTGCTCTATAATATCGCTTGCTAAAGAGAACACCAGCTAAACCACAATGCACAAGCGAAAATCAGCGCCTACACAAACCACGGCACCTCCGCGGTGGGAGAAACCAGGCTTGCATTATAGTCTAAGCATTATATGTAGCTTAATACGTGTACGTCGTGAACCTTACACGCGGTATTACATCATACACAGCCTATACACATACAATTCTCGTCCTACAACGTCACACAATACTTCTCAAATCGTACAACAGTCATGTTATATTACAATACACCCAACAACTTTAACATAATCTTAGACCTCATACAAGATGTATGTTGCCTCGTAGCTTCAAATTTCCGAGCGTTTCATTAAGTGCGCGTTCGAATATAATGCGGTCCATTATTTCCGCTATATATATATATTACGCGGACTTCCCGCAGAGTCACACAGACTGTACCTCCTGCACGCACATCAAGCGAACATGGAGAGAGGAAGCAAATCGAAGCGGCAAGCAGGTGCATGCGACCGCGGGAAGGAACTAATTTCGCAGCCCGGAGACGAACTCGGGAAGAGAAAGGAACACAACTGCCCTGCGCCGCGGTGATTTATATATGCTCGTGGCAGAACGCGAGAGAAGCGAAGGAGAAAAAGAAATGAAGTGAACGCAGCACGTGGCAGATTCCTGGGAAAGTGATTTACTCCTTAGCTTCTACTTGGCACCGAGTCACTGCAGCGGACGGCGAAAGTGGGGAAAAGAAAAGACAATGAAAACACACGAGAACCTCGGAATAAAAACAGAAAAGAGGGGGCGCTTCTGTGGCTTCGCGCTTTGTATACCTTTCATCGCACTGCCAACTAGTGTGTCCCCCCCCCCCCCTCTCCTCTCCTTCGCCGTATCAAGAATCTTAGGGGTAAGAAAAGAAAATGAACCAGAGGAGTTGTATATATAAAGCAAGCACACGGTGACAAACTGTCGCATTGTATATATAGTGTATACATGCACCCATGAATTTTGCGGTGCCCCCCGCCTGTGCATGCCTTTGTATCTTAATGGCTATGTAATTTACGACGGCTGTTTCACCACTGCTTTCGCTACAATTAGCTCGATGTGACGCTACATAACCTTAACGGAAACCAGATGCGACCTTTCTCACACAGATTAATACAAATACATGGGCGCGATACACACACACACACAAACACACAAACACAATGTCTTATGCATCTTCGCCGCGAGACCAATATAGCTAGCGCATATGTTACATATACAGTGTATATTGTGTACAGTATATTCGAATGTTACACGCATATTTTCCCCCTTTTCTATAATCTCTTTCTCCTTTTCTCCCTTAATCGAGAGAACAACGTGCGCATACGCGTTACGTATCATGGCATTCTGTGCCCCGGCAGCACGAACTCCCGACTATACCCCTCGCGCGAGGAAAAGCTTTGGTTATGTTATCCTGCGGTATGCCTATATGTTATGTTTGGGTTTTGCGTGCTTACCATTTTATATATGTGATGTTCCATTTACGTAACGCTAGGCCATCGGTACATATTCCGTCATTATACTTTTCTACGAGTATAAGGTATGTTGCCACATGCGTTTATTTTGACGCTGGACTGGTAATGCTATATGTTAATGATCGGTTACTGTATTGTCTTGTAAATGTTGTTATCATGGTTTACCTTGCGTTTGTTTTCTCTTGCGTTTGTTTAATTGTTCCTTTCGAACGATTACCTCTTCGAAGACGTAGCAATGGGCTGAACTGCAAGAGTGCTTGTATTGGGTCGAGGGCAACAGAAGGTACCCTTTTCCTTTCCCTGTCGCCCAAGACAGAAGACGGAATACGAAACTTTCTTTCCTTTTTTCTTTCTTTTTTCTTTTCTTTCTTTCTTTCTTTCTTTGTGTATTGACCTTCGCAGGCTCCGAGCCCACCAGTGTCAGTGAGTGGGTCGAGATCACGAATGGGTCGGCTTTTCCCTCTTGCGTGACGCGACACAGCATGACACATCAGATGGCGACCTATGCATGACTGTCACGTGACCCACTGCCTTGCTTCTATATACCACTCGGCACTGAAGCGGCTCATGGAGGTAGGTGCTGCAACCTGCTGTCCTGTTCGCCGCGGTAGCATGGTGTATCTGTGGTCGAGGTTGGCAGCATCGTCCTTATTATTATTATTATTATTATTATTATTATTATTATTATTATTATTATTATTATTATTATTATTATTATTATTATTTAAATTCATTGGGATTTACGGACAACGCCGCCAACTGATTTTATGCCAGCCACTTAACGCTATCGCGTTAAAACGAAGCAGAACTAAGAAGTAAAAAGAGAAAGGGGGGGGGGGGGGCGTAATCCCCCACGGCGCGCTCCTCTACAGGAGATTAAAGTAAACGCGCACGCTCAACGCAGAACAGTGCTCGTTGCGCATTCAAAGGAGTTTTTGCAGTTCACGCGGCGAACTGCATAGCACACGCCGACGTGCAGTTGCCCTATATAACAGCGGTCGTTCCAATAAAGACCTGTGCACTGTTCTGTATACACACACACACACCCGTGGGCGTAATCGATTGCGCTGCCGCGCGCGGCTGAAAAGAGGATTAGTGGGATTACGCGAAAGCACGATATATAATATATGCGACCGCGAATTCGAGGAAAGATATATACTATATGCGAAATGTGCTAACGCAGAGCTATTTTATGAAGACAACGAAAGAAATAGAAAAAAGTTGGATAAAGGTCACGCTTTGTGCGCGCATACAGGGCTTGCGCGAACACTGAAGCAGAAAGGAGATAACGCAACAGCCCGCACGCATTTGGAAAGACGGATGTGAAGACGCTACGTAATCTGGCTATACAGGCACAGCTCGAGATGAATGGATTGCCACGGCAGTAATGGCGTGGGTGCGTGCAACCAACGTTGGTGCTACGGATTTGACAGCGAAATCACTTATTTGAGCTGAGCTTCTCTTTTTCGTTTTTTTTTTTTTCCTCACGCCACACGTGCCCGTGCGAGGCTCTCGAGTTGAGTTAGCGGCGCTGTGTACGCACGAACAAGTTTTGGGCATTACGCAAGACCATTCCGGTCATAGCAAGTTCCATGGGATTTCATCCGTTCGCTGTCGTCAGCACAACTTGAAAACAAACTTTTTGAAACTCAGGTGGAGCATGCATCGCGCTCGTTCCAAGACTGCACAAGCGCGCGGCGCTAATTATTCACGGTTTTGGGAATGAAAAGTTTTGCGCGAGAATACATACGCTCCACGGTCCTGATTCGCGGTTCTCTATACAGAAGCATATGTTCGGAAACATGCGTAAATGTTCAACTCGGAGAGAGAGACCACCAACGCAAAGCCATCTAATGGAATAGAATGGGAAGCCATTCAAGAACCCCAACTAAAAAGAAAGTACAGCATAAATGTGAACATTTGACAGAAATATCTGTCTGGTTGGGCAGGATAATGACATATGTAGTTGAGATAAGGTGACATCAACCGCAAGCGTAAAAATTTTTACGTTGGTGTCACCTTATCTCAACTACGAAGACAAGATAATTTTTCGTGCCACTGCCGGTATACGACAATTTATTACGACATATTATATTGTAACATGTTATAATAACTTATAGCTTAGGAGGTAAAGGAGACAATCACGCATACTGTACAGGAACAATTGAATTATACATACACTTCCTGAAACAGTAGTCACGTTAACAGAGCGAAAAAAAAAAAGAGAAAAATATCAGGCAACTTATCGACCGCGACTGTTATCGACATCTCCGTGAACCTTCATTTACAATTTCTGCATTTCGATTCCAACATCATTATGCACCTTCTTTCTTTTTTTCTTTTTCTCGGAAGACGTCGTGGATCGATTTGCCCCCCCCCCAACGCATAATTTACATAAACAAACGCGAGCAACAAGAAGCCAATGTGGAGCAGCAAGAGCTGACAACGCTACACGTCATTCCTGGATATCCCAATGACATTCGGATGCCAAATACATAAACAGCGCATGCGTTTTACAGGCCTTCTGAATTTGCGTGCCTGCATATAAAGCTCGCAACAAGTACACTCCTTTCGTTTCTTCCACCGGCCGCAAGACATTCAATTGACCCTATAAGGCCGGGCCCGCAAAGCGTTCTTGCGAACAAAACTCGCTCTAACGCGGATTCGTACAATTTGTAAAACTGGCGAAAAATTCCGGAAAATTGGTGCGCGCACACAGTTTTCTTTTTCTAGTGGCCCTTTAGCGAAGTCGACAAGACGGCACAGTCGTGATTTTACAGACAGCGCTGTTATTGACTTGGACAAACGAGAAACTAAAGTAAGATACGGAAAATAACGAATATAGACAGATTCCGTGACCTGCCTCTCTCACTCTCTCTTACAGTTTCTCTGTATGTATGTATGTATGTATGTATGTATGTATGTATGTATGTATGTATGTATGTATGTATGTATGTATGTATGTATGTATGGTAGTGTGTATGTGTGTGTGTGTGTGTGTGTGTGTGTGCGCCTCAACAAAGACTGTACTATTCAACTGATAAAGAACAGCGTCCCCCCTCCCTTAACATTTCATGAGCAATGCACAATCATACTCTTTCTTGCTGCGTAGCGGAACTTTATGGTGTGTATATATATATATATATATATATATATATATATATATATATATATAGATATATATATATATATATATATAGCTTGCACAACAATCGGAGCGCTCTGACCGCCATCTGAAACGATTATAACTGAATACCCCATTACACAGTTCAGAGAACCGGTATATATACATTATACGTTAAAGCGCCAGTCAAGGCCACGTGACTCAGCCAGCTGCGCGGCTTCGAGCCGGGTATTAGTAACTCTATGACGACGCACGCGTGCTGGAACGAGGCAGTCGACGCAGCAAAAGCCTTGCGCAATGCCACCCTGCCTGCAAGTGTATACTGTGCGCAGAAACAAAAGGAACGAGACGACGCGTCCGCCCAGTGCACGGTTGTCATCAGCGGCCGCAGCTCGCGGCATGCACGCATGGGCGAGAGAGAGATCTCTGAGAAGCACGTACACACCGTTTCAAAATGGCGTGCACGCACCGCCCCGGTCAATTATTTGAGCTTCTATAATACACACAATAAAGTTGTTCTCTCTCTCTATCTCTATAACACAGATAAATGCGATGCTCAGAGAGGATTTTCCCAAGACGTCGCCGAAGCGATGCCCACTCATGCAGGCAGATGTGTATAAGATGCGTTGCTATACATGAGCACCTTTAATGCGTGCAACCAGCACTTTCAGCATACAAAACAGAACACCGCGCACTGCAGCAACCCCTTCGCTGCGCTTTTTAAGAGATTATTAGTTGTTTTTATTTAGTACCGTTGATGCTGATTTCACTTTCCCTGAGGGAAGTGCAAATGCCAGAAACATAATTTCACGGACGAAATTTCAGATTGCCATCATAAAATGTCAATCGGACCCAAAGAGCGTGCCAAGTATACATCCAACTGAACAGGGTCGAGGAGATGATGCGTTGAAACAGAGACAGCGCACTGACGATGCAAACACGCCACGATGTGCAAACAGAAGAAGAAGAAGAAGAAGAAGAAGAAGAAGAAGAAGAAGAAGGTGATGATGATGATGATGACGCCCTAAAATATAAGCTCACTCGTCTAGGTGCCTCCGAACGTGGCACATGCACAGTTGTCACACACCCCGACATATGGAGGTCGGTGAAACCTTCCTATATGACTGCAATGGGCCGCATGCGTAAAGTTCTCGAGAAGCCGTTATCGCGAGAACCCGGGCCGACGAAATGGCGTTTTACTGCACTCGCTGTTGATAATATACAGAGAGGCCGCGGGAAGAGAGCGCGCGCCATAAATTCACGCCAGAACGTCATCGCTCGTTGACCCTATATACGCCCCGCTGTCCATATTCATTTTCTTTTTTGTCTCTCTTTCGTTTCCTCCTCAGCATGCACGTAGGCCTCGCTCGTCGCACGAAGATTTATAACCGTATACCCTCACCCCTTCACCGGACGTCACGTGAGAAACGTGATGCAGGGACGCGACTTCACCCCTATACATGAACAATTCATTCGAACAATGGCGGCAACAAAGGGGCAAAATAGTCGATTTCAAAACAACACAAAATAAATCTATAACAGAGCTGATCTCGCTATTCTTCGCGAGTCATCGAATAGAAATTGAATAAAGGTCTCGCTGAAGGCACACTCTGTAAATAGCGGGCCGAGAGAACCACGGACAAAGAAGTTCGCGAAACTTCAGGGCGTTAGCGTATACGTCGCATTGGCATAAACTTCACAGGAAAATGAGTCGTGAGCATCCGAAAGGGCGCTGACTGGCGCGCGCACACACACACACACACACACACACACACACACACACACACCACACACACACACAAAAGCTTCCGAGATCCCACTTTCTCATCACCTCGAATGCCATGCATAGTTGGAAAGAAAGAGACGGCGAGAAAAGAAATTCATACTGAACTAACATTTCAGATATTTGGTTACGGTTAATATTTTGTATAGCATTGGCACAAAGGCATGTGAATGTACATACAATCACGAGCAGCGCTAATTGCTCGTCACTTCGTCTATATATGATTACTGTTATAGTGATCATGCACGACGGCAAGAAGCAACGCCCTTGGATACAGAGTGCGTGTGAATACTCAAAGAAAGAAAGAAAGAAAGAAAGAAAGAAAGAAAGAAAGAAAGAAGAGAAGAAGAGAAAGAAAGAAAGAAAGAAAGAAGAAAGAGAAAGAAAGAAAGAAAGAAAGAAAGAAAGAAAGAAAGAAAGAAAGAAAGAAAGAAAGAAAGGTCCCGTATCAGCGAACACAGTGTCATTCATCGATCGCGCCACTGAGCAAACTTCCTTTCTCCGTCGGGTCACGTGTCAACACTTGTAGCGCATCCTTCACGAAACTGCATGTAGATGCCTCCTCGCATAAGGATGGAAACCCATATCTAGAGAGATTTCACAATAAAGAAAAGGGCATGCAAATGAACAAACTACACGATCGGAGAACCTAGCCCCGAAGGATCTAAACACCGCACAAACGAAAGAAGAAAAGCCATCCAGAACTGTCGGCGAGGGAGACAATATTTACAGAAAAAGAAGGACGAGGGGGGGAGGGGGGGGGGGACTCTTACTCAATAACGCGACGCACGTCGAAAATCTGGCGTAATTTCCATACCCCCACATTCTCGAACTCTCACCGACCAAAGTGGATAACTCTGGAAGAGTTACGACACGGGACAACGCGCGACAAAAGAGAAGTAGCTTCGGCCAACGTGCTGCGAGCAAACGTGGTTTCAAAATCACCCGATAGTTTGCACGTATATATATGCAAAAAAAGAAAAAAAAACATGACCCAGAGAAGTACAAAAACGATCGGCAAATGAACTTTCCCTCTCATCTTCTTTATTTTTTTTTTTTCGTGGCATGGTGTTATAAAAGGGGGTGGGGTATGGTTGCTAACAACAAATGCGTGAAGGAGAAAGAAGTCTTTACGGCCACAATAAACAAAGAAATAAATAAATAGATAAATAAGACAAAAGAGCTTACGGCGACGAAAACGAAATGTATACGGCGAGCGTATAGCTAAAAGGAAAACGAAAAAAAAAAGATGATATCTGAATCAGTAAAGAAATCGAAACTCGACGATTACAAGTATACTTCAAGACACGCGTTCACGGCAGAGATGGAGCACCACCTGTTTCACGCACGAAAGAGCACGAATATTTCGTTAGGCTGGCACGGCGACGTCGTGTGCGCAACAGCGTGTACGCGATGAACACACACACACACACACACACACACACACACACACACACACACACACACACACACACACACACTTACAAAGCACGGAACATAGCTGACGATGTCGCAAACGAAGCGTCACTCAGGGAACGCCGAAGTTGCACGACACGGGAGAATAATGGAGATGGTCAGAGAAGGAAAAAGAAAAACTATTAAAGAAATCACACTGGCGGGAAAGACGGAGAGGGAGTCAAGTTTCATTAAGCTCCACCCGAAAAGAAGACCCAGCGCGCACGTGCGCGAAGAGAGCCCGACGCCGGGTGGGAACCGAGCAACGAAGCGTTTTCTGATTTCGCGACCACATTATCGACTTAGCTTTGCGAAATCCACACGCCGTTTTGCGGCTTACGACCGATCGATCGCGAGGGAACCCGGCGCAGGTGCCGCGCCGAGCTGCTCCGATTCGCGTATGGGCAAGTTCGCTTCGCGACGTGACTCCGGAACGCTGCGGCGAAGCCCTCGATCAGGGCGCCCGTCGAAGAGAGAGCGCGCCGACGGCAGCAGTGCGTATGCAAAGCAGCCGTCTCGTGTCAAGTGACGGCACTGTATAGCGCGGCAGGGTCGCCTTCACTTTTATCTTTCCACGCGGACCCTGTTCTTGTTTGCCCTACGCTAACATCAAGGAGCGACAAATCCAATCTCGTGGACGTTTCCCGGGAGAGATTAGAAAGAAGACGGCGGTCGTTTGTGAGTGCGGTTGAAGGATCCATGGTCTCAGTCCTACGCGTTTGCAATCCGTCAGCTTATGCCGACACGCGTGCGGTGTAAAACGATACGTCGTCAAATGGAAAGAAAGAAAGAAAGAAAGAAAGAAAGAAAGAAAGAAAGAAGAAAGAAAGAAAGAAAGAAAGAAAGAAAGAAAGAAAGAAAGAACTTTGCCGCTCAATTTCGTTTTACAAGTAAATCAGTTGGAAGTTGACACTCGTCCAGCCAGGACCAGTCATTCCCGTCTGTGTTTTCCTCAGTCTGAAGGAGATTTGTTAGCAGTTCTTTCTCTACATTAAAAAAAATTATTTATAACAATAGTAAGGCGTTAATGACATCGTCAAAGGGACCGTCTCGCGCGTGTCTTATGTGGTTAAATAGAGCCTGCGAATCAATCGAGCAGAAATCTCGGCGTACCGCCGATTGGATAACAAAAATACCCGACAAGTGGAAATTCCCGCAGAGGAGACGCACTGCCCGATGTAAGAGAGCGTGAACACAAAAGAGAGAACGAAGAAGGAAAGGAAGCGAGGCGGGTAGTGGAGGGTGTCGTAATTGCCCGTACTCATGTTCGGGGAATCCAAAAGAGCGCCGGACACTGGGAAGCAATAAACGGGACCCCATGGTCGTAAAAGTCAGACCGCCAAGCACGCAGCCGCTGTGGAGCAACCGCTGTGACGTAGCCACGATAGCGAACGCAGTGCCTCTCACAGACGCACACACACTGCACTACAGTATAGTATATAGTGCGGTGACACACACGCACGCGAGTGCGTTTCATCTGACGCTGCAGAGCTTGTCATACAGGTGGTGTCATCACCCTTGAAGTGTGCACCGATGTATGTCAAAATATGTAAGCGGCAGTATACGTAAACTCTCGGGAATCAAGTCATTCGATCGCCGCCATAATGGCAATTTCAACGCCTTGACTGAAAGAGCGTAAAGGTTCAAAACGTCTGCCAGCAGTTAGGCAGTCCCATCCATTCGCAAACATATATAGAGCATGTCCAGTGGAACACTACTATATATACCCAGCGCCAAGAAACAAAGACGGTGCTGAGTTAGCCACTGTAGCGTGTGCCAGCAACGCAAGACGCACGAACGGGAGGGACAACTGATGCGCACGCGTCAGCCCAACCCCGTCGCGGGGCTTTGAACCGAATTGCTCCACGCTGCGACCTGCAGCTATGCGCTGTGTCACGCGGGTGGCATTTGGCTCGCGTTCACCAGTGTGATGGAAGCGAAATCGGAGAACTGTGCGAAACATCCCTCTCCACTGCAGATGGGCTGCGCGCGCGCGCGCGCATCCGCCCGTGTGTGTGTATTATTTCAACTCACTCACTCACTAACTCGACAGACAGACAGACAGACAGACAGACAGACAGATAGATAGATAGATAGATAGATAGATAGATAGATAGATAGATAGATAGATAGATAGATAGATAGATAGATAGATAGATAGATAGATAGATAGATCGCAGGAACATGTTCTTTCAATCGACAAATCGAACCAGTTATAGTAGAGTCGCGAGAGCATTGATCAAACTTCACGCAACAAGGCTGCAGACAGAATCTCGGGTCAAATCTCCGACAAAGAACGTGCCTTTTGGCACGAAGCGTTGAAGGGCTGACGAAGAAGCAGTCGCGCCAGCGGCTCCGAAGTTGGCATCTACTTTTTTTTCCTTTTCCATCTCAAAAACCCTTTTCGTCGCTCTTGTCCGGCAAATAGGGGGAGGGGGGGTGAGCGGACAGGATCAGGACAGCCGCAGGGCATTCGCGGCATAAGCGTGATGAAAGACCTCGACCAAACCGACTGCATGGTGCGCGGGGCTTTGCTCGCCAATCGTTCACAATCGTGCTCGCCCGTTCGTTTTCCTTCTGCGTTCTCAGCTTCGTACACGCGTTATCAACCTGTCGTTGTACGCTTCGGAGGCAGGCCGCACACGTGGCGTACTTTGCTATATATATATATATATATACCGGCCGCACGGACACGATGGAGCAATTCGCCGGTAAAGATGAGGCCGTGCGCGAAGAAGACTTCAATTTATTTTGCTTTGTTCCTTTCCCCATTCGGTACAACGGCCGCGGACATCTAATCTCGCCGGTGAGGAAGGTATAGTTATTGCGGCGGTGACACATACGAGGCCAGTTACAAGCGGTGTTCGAGATAAGAAAGCTTTTCTTTTCCTTTATTTTCTGTTCGTCTCTCTCTCTTTCCTCTGCAGGTTGCTGAAACGATCTGAGTATACAACTGTGCACGGTCTGGGCCCTGCGGCCAACATCATATACGCTGGAGCCCGTGCCGAGTGGAACAGCGAGCCACTTCAAGTATATATGAGTGATGTGCGATGCTCTTCGGCCCTCGAGTGACCTCATATGGACGATGGCTGCAATCTAATATATATATATATAACGAAAGAGTATGGGTCAAAGGCTCGTTTATTTGTTAGCAAAAACTTAATGAAACAACGAACAATGAACCCTAGGAAAGCATACGGGAAGTTATTTAAGTTCTTAATTGTGGTATTGTAATTGTCAAGTAAGTAGGAAGGAATTAAAGTGGACGAAAAGACAAACCTGCCTACGGCGGGAACCGAACCTAGGACCATCGGATAACGCGTCCGATGCGCTGAGCTATACGAAGGCGGTCGTACCCCCGCCCACTTTACTGGATACATATATATCTGTGAAGCTCTGGCCCTGTTTGAACATCGAGTCGAGACGTGTATATATATATATATATATATATATATATATATATATAAGTGTGTGTGTGTGTGTCTCGACTCGATGTTCAAACAGGGCCAGAGCATCACAGAGAAATATCGAGAGACTGAGGAAATTAACCAGACCTGTCAAACCGACGAAGCGCCCGCGAGACCAATCCGCTGCTTCGAATCAGACCACGGCTAACGAATTAAAACGCCATACGGCGCGGGTCGATTGCATCACCTTCTGCCACCGGATATACAATGGGCGCGGCGCATTCGGAGGCCGGAATGAGAGCTATAGCTACGGGAAATGCTTATGTTCAGCTTCTTCTATAGGAAAATTGAGTACAGAGGGAACAAACTGGGTACTGCCGTCGTAATCGACGAATAACTGACCAACGGATATACGCTAGGCATATCGCGAGCTGTCCATGTTGCCCATGGCACCGATTGTATAGGTGATCGTTACTGCTGATGAAACGTTGCAGCAGATGTGTTCTATACGTATACACAGTATAGCTGCAGCGTGTCACAATGCTGCCAGTGTGCAAACTTGATGCTGAGTCATGTGGATCAGGAAATAGCAAGCAATTGATGCCGATGAATAATAATAATAATAATA
Organism: Hyalomma asiaticum; assembly: GCA_013339685.2. Lineage (NCBI taxonomy): Eukaryota > Metazoa > Arthropoda > Arachnida > Ixodida > Ixodidae > Hyalomma > Hyalomma asiaticum. Next base: position 79,475,151 of record CM023482.1, read on the forward strand.
ACGTTATGGTTATATCATGCCAGCCCCAGAAAGTGGCTTGGCGTAAATTCTGTTGTCAATAATACAGTCAAGAAGACCTATATTGCGCTGCGAAGGCGGTCAAACAAAAACAAACGCCGAAGACGTCATGAAATACATCGGCTTTCGGAGAAAATGACATGTCAGCGTTGACACACGTCACCGTGCGTGTCGTTGGAGCAATCTGACGTACAGGCCTCGTGATGCCATGACAACTACATATCGCATATCGATAAGCCTTTTCTTTTTTTCCCGCCACGGTGGTCTAGTGGCTATGGTACTCGGCTGTTGATTCGACGGTCGTGGGATCGAATCCCTGCCGCGGCGGCTGCATTTCGACGGAGGCGCGAAATGTTGAGGCCCGTGTACAGTGTGCGACGTAAGTGCATGTTAAAGAGCCCCAGGTGGTCGAAATTTCCGGATCCATCCACTTACGGCGTTTCTCATAATCATATCGTTGGTTTGAGGCGTAATACCCCAGAAATCAATCAATCAATCAATCAATCAATCAATAAAGCTATTTTTAACTTTAAAAGAGGGAGAGAGTACCGCATTTGCAACAACTCTCTGGCCATGGCAGCCATGCAGGATCGAACTTGCCACTGTGGTTGTCCCTCTTAAAAAGAAAAACCACCGAGTTTCTTGTTAGTCTTTTTTTTTTCGTTTTTTTTTTTTCCTGCTCGTGGAGGACAAAGCCTCTCTCTCTCTATCCTGGCGAGCTCCCGTGCACGTTGCACAGCTGTTGCTATACGCGAGTAGCCAGACAGGCAAGCTGACGCAACGCGCGCACAGGCGCGCGCGCGGGGGAGGAAAGTGGGAGGGGGGAGGCGACAAGAAGAATTGGCAGCGACGAGACCGACACTGAGGAATTCTAAGAATCGGCGTGCCTGCAGCGCTCCAGCTCGGAAACTCGGGATTGTGCGCGCCAGTATATACTGCAGCGCGCCGCCGCACGAATATACATACATGATTTCTCACTCGCCATTTGAGTATATACGAACGCACAAACACGCACTTTTTCCTTTTTTTTCAAAGCCGCAGGCAGGCAGTGCGTGCATAGGAGTGAGGGGGGTCGTGACGCGCGTGAAAGCACGCAACGTGACGCAACACGACATTACTGAACCTCCTCCTCCTTTTTTTTTTCTTCCCTCCATATTCTTATACACGATATACAGCGCTGCATACTCACGCTGCGCACGGGCGGAAGCTGCGGCTCCCTCTCTATACGGGCTTTCGGAGGCGCGCGTGAGTGCACGCACGCACGCACGCGGGACGCAGCTGTGCTAGGCGACCGCATGGCAACGGGCTAGGCTTACAGCACGACGCCGCGTCGCTCCACCCGGAGCACATTGCGCGCGAGCAAGCCTGTTATAGCGGGACTAATTGTGCGAAAAGACGAAATGCATGTATGCGACTGCGTGCACGTAGCGAAGGCTGCATGCAGCAGTCTTGCCGAGATTCATTGAATACGGGGAGAGCCGAAGGAAGAAAGGAGAAAAAAAAAATAAAAAAGAGGCCGGATGACTACAACAAAAGTAAAAAAAAAAAAAGTAAGAACAGCACATAACAGAGGGGGTGTGGGGTTCGCTAAAGAGAAGATACGAGTATTGTCAAGGTGTTTTATACCTGTCCACCCCGGTGGTCTAGTAGTTATGGTGCTACGCTGGGGCTATTGAAAAGGTGCGTGTTTAAACCCCGCGGCGGCGTTCGCGTTTTTTCGACGGATGCGGAAATTCTAGAGCCCTACACAATACGACGTTCCTCTCGTTTCTGCGCTTTCATTCTCATTCCCCTACCTCCACGGACGCTGAGCTGTGGTCCTGACAAAGGCTGCGGAAAAAAAAAAAAAAAAAGAAAGGAAGGAAGGAAGGACGTCATTTCCTTAAAGAACAGTGCGAAGCCTGCAGAAGAGATGGGAGATATACCAGAACACTGGCAAGATGGCCTATAGAGTAAAATTGCGCACGGAGACGCACCCAACCGGGCGAAGGCTCTGAGGGAGAAATGAACAGCAATGCGCATCGATAGGTGGCAGTACAACCCGAAATGAGAAAGGGAAAAAAAAATAAAAAATACCTTAAACCTTTTTCGAGGACCGTAAAGATAGCTTTTCCGGTAGGACGGATGCACTGCGGCGTAGTAATTTCTGCAAACAGCGGGAGCACAGAAGCGCAGTTTGCTCGCACCATGTTGGGGACGAAGTATAGACCCAGCTTTCGTTTAATGCATACACGCATAAAAGACAATCCTCCGAACCACGACAGATGTCCGAACTACGACAGCTGCCACCGCTAGTCGGGCAAATGTGCAGTGTATAAAAATCCCTGGTGAATTATAAAAAAAGAGCCGGAAAAGTTGAAAATTTTGAGAACAGAAAAAGCAAAAAAGGGGGAGCAGGAATTGTGGGCGCTTTTCTTTTTCCCTTTATGATGTGAATGGAAGAAGTGGACTGGATCGATACAAACATTTTTTTTTTTTGTTAGACACAAGCATATCAAGCGAACAGGTATTGAAGCTGGGAAAAACATAAAGGCTATTAATTACGGTAGTTTTACTGATGTGTAAGTGTGGCAAAGAAATACAATTTAAAGCGGACGATACTATATAGCCGCTAGTGCATGGAGATGGAGCCCACAACGATCGCGGTGTGCCATGGTTTGAGCGGAGAAGGGACGCTTATTTTCGCAACCCACGAGGAAGCACAGCACACAGTGGGACTGATGGGAGTGAATTAAAGGAGGGATGTGAGAGGCTATACTATTTCCACAATCATATTCTTTATGCCCATTTAAAAAAACATACTAATAAACTTTCCCTCTATAGCTGTACTAGTTCACTTCTGAAATACGCTCATACGAAGCAGATTTATGTGTAGTTATAACTCACTCTTCCTTCCCACTCATGTTTTGAACACAACGATCGCAACATTACATGGACTAGGCGCAACGCTGAAGAGTTCCGCGAACAAACCACGTGAGCATGTTTTAGGTATACACTTTTGTGCCATTACGAGCTACGTCACGTCGGCCTCGCATAGGGCATCGCGTATGCAAGGAACTAAAAAAAAAAGGGATCTGAGTGCGCATTCTGTGCACGCATTTCTCAGAACCTTTATCATGTTAGTTCGAGCAAGACCTGCCTGTTCTCTCTCGGCTTCCTTCATGTTTCGTGACAGGCACAACTGAGCGTTTCCGGCTTCAGACGCAGTCGGAACCACGCTTCGGAGACACTGTCGAGGCTCTAGCAAGCCGAGCATGTACCCGTAATTTAATGACAACGCCAGAAAAAAAAAAAATCGATCCTTATCACCGTTACCGTTAGAAAACGGCCGACGTCGATGGCTCACGCACCTGCACGACGCGAAGCCGACTATGCAGCGAGCAGCAGCTGTAGCCGCATGCGGCGATCTTGAAAGATCCCCTTCTCCCTCCTACCTGCTCGCGCCAGTTACTGCGGAAGCGGGGAGGGAAAGAGGCCAGTAAGGCACCCGACGAAGGTTAAATTACGCACACACGAGGACAAACTGCCGATGTATGCCGATATAAACGAGTCGCATCGTGCTATATACACACCGCAGCCAAATTGTCCCGGAACACGCCACCGAAGGCTGCTGGACGCGAATCGGCGCAGAAAAGGATCCCACAGAGGCCGTAAATTAAAAGATACGGAGTGAAAAATAAAGATAAAGCACACACGAAATGAACGGCGATGACGACGTGGTTCGTACATACATGCAACGGACAAAAGGATGAGGCTGTAGCAGTTTTCAAATGGATAGCAAATGCGGTAAATTGGCCGAGAGCTCGATATGGACCGCGTAACGGTCGTTTCGTGCGAATCTACGGCGACAGCTGCCGTTACCGCTTGTGTCCCGCCGCGCGCCGGGCCGCAGTGCATGAGATACACCCCTAAACGCGCTCCATTACGAAACCATATAATGCACCGCACAAGATGGCTGAGACGTTGTGTGTGAGCAGCTGCCCGGCAACGTGCGTGCGCGTACATACGCACACGTATAGAGGGAGGCACGTACAAAAAGATCCGCAGACTTCGTCAGGGTCACCATGAGACGATGAAGAGCAAAGAAAAGAGCAAAAAGGCAGATGTAAGGAAAGTAAATGTTGTGCGCGAAAGTCGTTCGGCGAGTGCCAGTCGCGCGCAGATAAACATGCTCCTGGTCCGCCTTTATACTGCCTGCCTTTTATCCGACTCGCTTCCGACGCCCACGCGTAATATGCCGTCCACACTGCAAGCACCACGCAGACCGCATTAGACAGCGCGTCACAAACACACGCACGCGAGCATGCGCAGGGGGCATACACGGCATAAAAGAAAGGGGAAATAAGAAGTGGGAAGGCAGGAGCAGCGGGTGGTTAACAGAGCATTCTGAGCTTGCGCAACGAGTATGCACAGAAGCGACTGTGCACCACCGAGAGAGGAACCACTCGCGAGTGGTTTTTTTTTTTTTTTTTCCCTTTCACTCTACGAGTTCTGCGCTCGAACTAGCTTGCCGCGCCTGAGGGATTTGACAGCCAGCGATGGTACGCAGGGACGCTTACGTAACAGCACACAAAGGCACACCCACAAACCAGCGCGCACGCTACCCTGCACGCACGCACGCACGCACGCACACACACACACACACGCACACACACACACACACACACACACACACACACACACACACACACACACTGCAGCATCGTCATGCGTATAAATCCTTTTGTTTCCTGTGTGTGCTTCTCATTCGATGGTTTTCATCGTGGTGTTTTACTGATACACGCCCACGTGGCATATACGCGAACATACAATCACGAACGCGAGCGCGGCTGCTGGTGGCGAGAGGTGTATACAGCGCCGACGGGGAACCGTCGCTGACGGGCCATTACGGCGCTGTCACGTTTTCTTTATCGCGCTGCTCGTGACAACGTGACGACAGCCCCGATGACGAGGGCCGTCGACGCCACGCGGACGCTAACTAATACGTCATACCACCTATACAACTCTCCGCAACTCACTCATATATACGTCTCAGTTTTGCTGTATGTGCACTTCGTACAGTTAAACCATAATTGGGCAACAACACATGGAGCGGCGCAAGCAGCGGGGCTGTCATGAGCCGCTGTCGAGGCTATAACTGCTGTGCGAAGCGACTTCGTTAGTAGATGCAGGCGAAACGTGCATAGATATGCACACTCCACACACCACACACACACACACGCACCTCGCTTTCTTGCTCACGACTCCTAAACCTGTATAAATGAGGTCGCGTAATAGTTTGTCATCGAAGTGAAGCGAACGAGTTGGCAGACGAGCGGAACTGCGTCGTCACAGCGGTGCCTCTCGAATGCAAATTAAGGGAGCGCTTACAGCTACTTTTTTTTTTTTTAATTCGAAAGGCTGCCCTTTGGCATAAAGTGTACAAAGTAACACGTGAGGCTCATCACACATAAACAAACAAGTTGCACTCATGCATAAAATTTAACAAGGATCGGTGGAATGGTCCATTTATCCACCCTTGTAAGTCCGGAGGGCGACCGGGACGGTGACCGGTTGCTCTCAGATGACGAAGGCGTGCTTGCTCCAGACCCGCGCACGACCAGAGCAAGTGTGTCACGTCCACTGCATTTATAGGAGCGTCACAAAAGGGGCATGTGGTTCCATACGCTGCGCGGTAGTGTTGCGGCCAGTGGGCGGTCACTGCCGGCGTAAGAGCAACCCCGACTCGAAGTCTCCGAAGCGCCACCTCCTCTAAGCGAGTAAGCCCACCAGGGAGGTCAGAACCACACGGTGGTATAAGTGCTCGTGTGGTGCGTCGGAGACATTCCTTTTGGCGTAGCAGTTTTCCGCAGTTATCTTCGGGGAATTGCGGCAGCGGGTAAATTATGGCAGGCGAGCGACTGGCAGAATCCGCCTCTAGCTGACCAGACAATGCCGCTCTTGGAACCCATTCGATGCGTATCGTTGTGCCGATGTTTCTTGCCAGCTTATGGATGGCATCTGAAAACGCCGTCGATCGGGCCACACGACGGATGTCGCGAATTGCTTCCGTAGAATCGGTGCGAAGAACAAGCTTGGAGTAGCGCTCCGCTTCGACAAAACGCCTCAATGCGTTCAGGCCGTCCTGTATAGCTGCAAGTTCAGCGAGATATGCCGGTGGTTCAGGGTCAGCTGCATACGTGCATGTCTGTCCTGCTTGTGGTATTTTTGGGCACACCAGTGCGGTGTGAACCATGCCATTGGTGATGCTGGCATCGACATATCCTACAAGGATATCCGGTGTGTTGTCGGTGCGATTAAGACGGGAGACCATCGCCGTCGCCTGGCGAGGAATCGGGCGATGAAGACGGCCAAGTGGCTTGTTATCCGTGAGCTGTATGCGGTTCCACGGAGGTGTTGTGGCCGTATCGATGATAATGGGTACTGCGCATCCCATGTATCGAGCTAACGCAGCAACGGTGGGAAGTGTTGACAGTTTCAGTGCGCGTGCAGAACGTCGCTGATGTACCAATTCATCAATCGTGTAAAGTTGTGCCTCTGCCTGTAACTTCGGAATCATCGTCATGCGCGGAAGCGCAGTGATCGCACGCATGGCTTCATGATTAATACTCTCAAGACGTGCCCATTCTGCTTTTGTTAGATGGTGGAATTGGGCTTGGTACACAAGGCGTGGCTGAAGTACAGCCTTGACAAGGTGGCGTGCAATTGTGGTGCGTGCACCGCCCGATTTTTGGGCAATCCGGCGTATAAGGTGAATTGTTTCTGCCCCGCGCTGCTTTGCGATCTTGACCCATGGGGACGCAGAACCATTCTGAGCGATTTCGAGACCCAACACGCGAAGAGTTGAGACCTCCTGTACAGGTTCAAGATTAAAGGAGAGGCGAATAGGTCGACTTGAGAGTGCACGGCGCCCGTACTTGTTTCCTACGGCCATGAATGCTGTTTTTTCTTTCGATAGTTCCAATCCGATATGGCCACACCAAGCACTAGTCACATCTAAGGCCGTTTGAAGTCCCTGTTCTTGGCGGGCGAGATCTGGGTGGACTGTCCACACAGTGATATCGTCGGCATATATCAGGAAGTAAATATCAGGTACTGCCGCCAGTTGCCATGCCAATGGAAGAAGGGCAATGTTGAAAAGGACTGGCGCAAGGCCAGCCTCTCAACGTCACTCACGAGGGAGAAAGAGAGAGAGGAAGGGAGGGAGGGAGGGGGCAGAATGCACTCGTCCGTGCCGAACCGTTCCACGGACCATATATATATAGAGCCAATTTCTGTATGCTAACCCACGATTTTCGCTCATGCGTACGACATACAGATCGCGACTGGATATGTAACATCCCGCTGCTCAATTAATATGGACAGTTTTGGCTTCCGGACTAAAACTTCGGTTTTAGTTAACTTTTTTGCTCTTCAAAAAGGCAGGGACGCAGGTATAACCGTTGCAAACCTTGCTTCCCTTTACTTTGCATGGCCGGCCTTGCACGTGCTTACGTCGGCCGCCACAATACACTATGCAAAACGAGTTTCGAAAAAAAAAATGATAATAACAGGGATCCGATTCATTCGATAAGTATATAGCCATGCACCGCGGCAATTGCATCAGGAAAAACAGAAGAAAGATAGGAATACTTTCCTTGCGCAAGCTTCCGGTGGCAGGCACCCAAAATATACAGGAGCATATAACGCACTACTGTATCGCACCAAACGAAAGACTGATCGCCAAGGGTGTATTGTATACTGGAGCCGTGTTTCAGCGACCAGTGCGCCGGCACTGACGTCGGCGTTGCCGAGAAAGCCTGCTTGTTTTTACTGGCGCCCAGCGAGCCACACGGCGTATACGTATATGCCGTACATACAGAGGAAGGCAGAAAATATCTCCCTGACCATGTACCCTCCCTTTGGTAACATCTGACCCCCCTCCCAGAATAAGATTTCTCATCTAACCACCTTGCTCTCCAAAGAAATCGAATGTCACACACACACACACTTTTCATCTTTGTATGCACACTTCCCGTGCGCATGTATATGGAAAGTGAACGCTTTGGTGTGTGTGTGAGCGTGCGTGTGTGTGTGTGCGCGCGCGCGTGTGTGTGTGTGTGTGTGTGTGTACACGCGTGCAGGGCCAGCATGGAGCATGAGAGAGTCCTTCGGAAGGTTCTGTCACCACCGCTATATGCAATATACGGTATGTATACGCGCATAGCGGCACCCGTAAACGCGCACCTACATACATGCGCCCCGAAAACAAAGGCGCAGCGGCAAGGAACGCCACATCGCACTTCTGTCCCTTGCGTTGGCACTGTCGTTCAGGCTATATTTAGCAGACATCTGTACCCAGGGATTCAAAATCTTAGCCAAAAGCTTAGAGAGTGAGACAGTATAAGAAGCAACGCATGTGCAGTTATTGCAATACCGACCAATCGCGCTACGAGAAAGAATAAGCAAACACAAGCAGTCAAGCAAAAATGTGGCACTTGTCACCATGCAAAAACAAAAAAAAAGAAGGAAAAAGGAACTTTCTCTTTGCCCATGCAGTATGGCAGGCCACTGCTGGCCCACGTTCATATATTTATATACAGGCAGGAATTTCGGAGAGCGGTGAAGTGGAAAGATGCATATCGACTTCTATACTGGACGCCCACACACGAAACAGCAGCACGTGTCAAAAGAAAAGTTTCAAGGTTGTTTCCATATAGTCAGTGCCAGTGGGCGTCAACTGCAGAAAAAGTCGCCAGCATTCAAGCAACCAAAACACAATACCGGTGGTGAACTATATATATTTCTTTTTATCCATCTTTCGCTGGCAATACAACGAGCGCCTGTCGTTAAGACGCCAGGCAATGATATATCGAACGTGGTATCGCAGACAAATGATTTCCAATGCCGACCGCGGAAAGAAAAAAAAAAAAAAAGCGGGATCCGGCACTCTGGTGGCAACTCGACTTACCACGGCCCGGAGTTCGGCGCGAATGCAGGGTCTAGAGAGAACAGCAAAATTAAACGTTCAAGGAAAAGAACGCGGAAAAGGAGAAGAAGGCATATTCAATTATACTACTAAGACGGAGAAGGAGTTTGCTATCGACAAACAAACACATTCGCAGTGACCTATAAATATTCTACACTGTCGCCGTGAAAACAACGCCAGAAGTCTGCGAAGATGGCGGCAACAGGCAATTTCACTTACAGGCCAGAAGAGGGAGAGGCACTAAGCGCTGTACGCATAGCCAAGCCGTTCTTCGATCCTTTTGCCAGGCGAACTTTTATTTCTCCTCGTCATCCCATCGTCGCGAAGTTTCCAAAAAGACGACGCGGGCGGACGACAGAGAGGCAACAAGCAGCGGGCGCTTCGTTTCGCAATCAGCCGCTCTCCCCGGCAGAGTAACGCCCATGAAGGAGATGGGAAGGGGACGAGATGGAGCATGGAGGGAGGTGGGGGAATGCCACGCGAGAATGCACGGTTGCGTGGGCAAAGAAGCCGACTGTGGGCCACCCTCCGTCAAGAAAGTCTAGAGAGAGAGAGAGACTTCTTAAAAGAAAGCGAAGAAAAGCCACTTTGGCGAGATGTCCACTCCACTCGTCGCTGACTGCAGACCGTGAGGCGCCAAAGGGATCCAGAGCGGGAGACTGCATCGCCGTCTCCCATTCGCCCACGCAATGCGAAAGGGGCTAAGGAAGAAGAAGAACGGAGAGAGAGAGAGGACGTGTGAGAAGCGTGAAGGAGGCGCTCTGCAGATAGCAATACCCGAGCGGAAAGTGTAAGACATGACGAGGAAAAGCGAAAAAAAAAAAAATACATAAATAAGAAGGAGAGGACGACGGATGATGAGAGCGCTCGCCACAGGCATTTAGTATGGGGTGAGGACAGACTCCCCCGCGCGCGTTTACCGAAGCGGGGAAACCTCATCGCCGCCGCAGCCGCTCCCATTTATAGCGGCACTGCAAACCCACGCTGCGTTACGAGTACGTGCTAAGGGTGGATCATAAAAGACGCGTAGCATCCGCCGCCGCCGGGAAAGGCTAGGCCGTAGAAAAAAAAAAAGAAAGCAGAAATGGAGAAAGGAGTATTCATTGCGAAAAAAAGGCTTCGCTCCTTCTCCGTGGTCAGGCTCTCTCTCTCTCACCGGAGGTGCTCCTGCCCTGCTGGCTCGCCGAGAAACACCGTTACATAATTCAAGACACCGGGGGAGATCCCCCGAGCACTCTGGAACGCCGCCGCGATTCTGTGGGTGGTGGGGGAGAGTGGAGGCTGGGGGAGGGGGGGGGACCGCAATAGTTGTCTGTCCTCCCCCTCCTCCAGCGCCTTTTGTTCGCCTCGTAAGCGCGCACTGAGCGAGCATTTACGGCACACATGGGCTCCGGTATTCGATCATTTTCTTTCTTTCTTTCTCTTTCTTTGTCCTCGCCGCATTCCATTCGCTCCTGCGCGCCATCAACGAGTATGAAGGTGACCGTCGCCACGAACAGCGTTTCTTTCGCCGCTTCGTTAGTTCATTGCGCGATTACGTGGAACAATCCGCTCGCTCGCCCACGCAGTCTGTGTTTAATTAAACTGACAGAGACAAGCGTGTAGTGGAAGCTGCGGCTATAAAGCCATTTATAATGTCAACGTGCGGGCATAGCCCCATGCAGGGCCTCCTTCTAACTTTATCTGAAATTTCCCTATTCTTCTACATATATGCTTGCGCTATTCGTGACCCGTGGCGTTTCATCTCAACATTTTAAAAGCCCCTAAAGTTCGTTAGCAGCTTCCTGAACTCATCTTTAATCTCAAAGTGTTCTTTAGTCACTTTTTTTTTTTTTCATCCGTTGCGTGCTAGGCCTGCGCCGGCGAGAACAAACGAATGAAAATGCGATTCCAGACGACCAATGCGAGTCCCCTTGCTTACGTCATAGGATCGAGCGTGGCTCGAAGCGACCAAGCCTGAAAGACACCCTTCACTGCGGCTGCAGTCCTACTGGTTTTATCAGTGCCGACGCACTACACTGTTCCTTTCACGGCAGACGCGGCGCCCTTGGAGTGATCGAGGAGCTTGCGCAAGCGTCAAGCTTGAGAGTACGGCAAACACGAAACACCAGCATACTAACTCAGAAAACAACTGTGGAGCCACGGAACACATCTGCAGCATCCATTCCTTCGTCCTGTGCCCCATAGGTGTATAGGTGTCACAACATGTGACCTGAATACGGTGCGTGCTTCGCCAGTTCTTCGAGCATATATGGATCTCGGAGGGCGCTTTCCCATTCAATTCTAGACACGTATACAAGTATATATATATATATATATATATATATATATATATATATATATATTCAGCAAAAAAACATGGGTTGTGGGATGGAAAGCTTACTCCACGAAAAGGCGCAACCCTATTCGTAGTGCGCCAGGCAAAGCCTAATGAATGAGAGAAGACTCCATACAGTTTATGACGCCTCTGTTTGAAAGAAAGAAAGAAAGAAAGAAAGAAAGAAAGAAAGAAAGAAAGAAAGAAAGAAAGACATGTGGGCTCAACACTTTTGGCATGTATACGTATGCGTTACCGGTCGTCCGCGCTAAATAACGAAACAGGAGCCCTGCACATGCGCAACAGGCGCAACCAGCTGGCTTCATACACAGACCGCTTAACGCCTTCCTTACAGCAATGCCTGAACGGTTTCCACGGAATAGGGACCCTCCCCATTTTTTGCTTAACTTAAAGAATGTTCTCATCGTCATCATCATTATGACGAGCACAAACCGCTTGCTTAGATTTATATACGTGAGGTTGTTAGAGATTATTCTCCCAGCATTAGAAATAGTCTCGCCATCATTCGAAGCTTTATGCGCCGTAAAAGCGCATAAAACTTCGAACGAACTATGCCGCGGAAAGCGGTGACGATATATGTTCTTGCACAATTTTCTTCTAGTTTTACGATATACTTAGCCGTAAAAAGTAATAACCATCATGCTAATGCGTCATTTTATTTATAATTATTATAACCCATACTTTCAACCATGCAACGTTTACGACATAAGCTTCCACTTCATGAATGCAAGAAAGCAAACATACGAGAGAAAATTATGTTACCTGAAGGTCGCACACCTATAGGCTCGTGTGAGCAATTTAGATTGCAAATCCTGCGTTGCTTCCTCTCTCTCTCTCTGACTTCTATAAATGCGCTTCTATATACGATGAAACGACTTCGTGTTGGTATACTTGATGATGCATAACTGAACACCACGACGGGTATTTAAAAGCCACAGCGAGAAATCTCACGGAGTGTCCTTCATATAATAGACTGATAACAGACGGTAAATTTGAGAAAAACCATGTGTCCGGGCCAAAGGCGTTATTCGAGAAGTAAAACCGTATTCACTCCCTTTGACAGTCACCGAACACGAGAAATGAATGAATGAATGAATGAATGAATGAATGAATGAATGAATGAATGAATGAATGAATGAAAAAGAAGAAGTCTACAGAAATTGAAGCACCATAAGCGGGGGTCATCGTATATAGCGAGGACTCGAAATCTACGCGCAGCAAATCTCGTAGGGCTTATGTAATAGAGAAGATTATGTAAGGTATTATACGGTAGCCACTGCTTTCTCTATCGAGTCAAAGCATCTGCGAAGCGACGGCCGCGTTGTTCGTGCGTGCAGGAAAGATAAATGCAAAGCGCGCAGACTGGACAAGCCTCTGCAGTGTGTCATCGTGGAGCGCGCGCCCTTGCGAAAGTGGCGTTGCACAATTTCCAGGTAATATGGCAGGAGATAGGCTCCCTTTGAAAGCCGCCTCCTCAGGAAATTAAGATAGAGAGGCAGCGAACGAACAAAGAGACAAAAGAAAGAAAGAACGAAAGAGAGAAAGAAAGAAAGAAATATGCACACGTAATCGTACTTATACGTTATATTTCTCTTAACCCGTCGCTATATAAGCTTTTGTCATTACATAGCGTGACACGCTTTTAGCATGAACAGACGAGACCCTACAGCTATATGCTGGCCTTTTTTAATCATTTCAGTTTTTTTTTTTTCGTTACAGAAGGAATATAGGCGGTGGAGATCTATATACAGACACGAGCTTCGATATCATATACGACCATTTTCGTTTTCTTCGCTCTGCGTCAATATTCAAGGGGTTTTGCGTATGTGCACCCGAAACAGGAGAAAAGAGAGAGAGAGAGAGAGAATACTGTCGCACATAATAGCTGGGAAGGTTAGCGACCTTCGATTTCAATTTGCTCGAGATCATTGTGCAAGAATGCTTTTCATTCTTTCTTTTCTGGTATACCAGGCCCGTACATTCCTTGTACTTTTGACGCATAAGATTATAGCATCAGCGCAGCATAGATACTGCAGTCCCTCCATTAAGTCGTCGTATACTTAGACCGTGGAGACGTTTTCTTTACAGCGAAGGTCTTCTAAATGCAGAAATGTATCGATCGGGTTACGCTCGCTTTCTCAACACACACTCTATTTCGTCGGTGCATTAACGGGGACGTGACCGTCGATCCATGCAGCGAGCCCCGGCAGCAACAGTACACCTGCGAATCGAGCGAGCGTCACACTGCGCAACCGCAGTAAAAACGGTCTCGAGCCCGCCTGACAAATGGATCTTCGACGAGCTTTGACTTACCGTGTAAAGCAATACCTCTGCGACAACCCCCCCCCCCCCCCCCCACCCACCCCCTCTTTCCCACTCCACATTTTATATATATTGTGCAGCCCACACGCGGAATGCTCTTCACAACTTTGCTTTGCAGTCTTGTCAAGGCAGACAGCACACGCTTTTGTACCGTGAGGCAACCAACAAAGGAGAAGCGAGCTTTACTTTTTCGGGCTTTCTTGCGTACTTTTGTTTGTTTCTCTCTCTCTCTCTCTCTTTTCATTTTTCCAACGATCTCGTCGACGTGGCATTGTGAAAACGGTGCCGACAAGTTCGCACTTCGCACAGTGTTTGTTGCTGCGACAGTTTGCACCCCACCCCCTTTTTTTTATTCGCATTCTTTTGTTCCAGCGAAAAAGGGATTGCGCGCGCACAAGCACGCGCGGCGGCGGAGACAGCAGAACAACGCCTAGCGGCAAGACCTCCCAGTGGGAGAAGCTTCAAACCGTTTTCTGAGCGACGACGCCCCACGGGCTGTTTACACCGAGACAATTCCCGCGGTGAACATCTCTTGCCGAGGCCACGGTACACACATGCAGTTGCAGCAGAGGTGCCATGGCGAGCTGTACAGCTTCAGCCGTGACGCAACGATTGACGGCGCGTTTTATTGACAGCGCGCAAACGAAACAAGCGACTCGAGGCGAGGAACGACTGGTATACAACGTGTAACCTCTGGGTGATCTAGCTTCTTTCAGAGACCGCCGTCGGGACCAAAGTTCGCGTAGAGCTTTGCTCGGCCTCTTTGGCGAACGGAATGAATCACGTGCCGTTCTGGATGCTGCATGTCCTCCAAGGCCAATAAAATACGGAGGCCCAATCGCAGCAGAGAGGTAACAGTTGAAGAATAACAACGTCAACGTGCAAATATTTGTAAATTTATGAGGGTGGTGAACAAGTGAAGAGGGAGACACGCATAAAAATAGGGTGGATGCTTGAATAGCATCTGCCCATATGTACTATAATGCCCTGTAAGGCTTAGGCAACGCTTACTTGCGTCAAACGAGTCAGAGAAAGCGATAGTCGGAACAGAATGAATTAATGAATGAATTGAAGAAAAAAAACGGACATTAAGTTAGCCAGCGTGGCGAACGAAATCTACAGTAAAGCCGGACGCTATAGTTCGTTTTTTTACCAAACGACGTTTCGAAGACACTGTGACAAAAAGCTAGCGCATCACACATTCGGGAACTCTCCGAGATATATCTACAACCACAGAATCGATTACAACGAAGGCCGACACGTCATACGAGTCTGGCGTTATTACGTATATATACGGCCGGGTCGTAAACTCGCGCGCCGAGTCCGAGTAGTTAAAATGCGGCGCTAGAGGACGCGCGAAGCCCCCAAACGAATCTAATCTGAATCTCGTCAGACGGACACCCCCGCCCCCACCAGGGAATATCGAAGGAGAGTCGGTACGTCGGTGCTTGGCGTTAAGAATAATGTGAATGGGTAAGTTAGGAAAGGGGGGGGGGGGGGCCGAGTAGGAGGAATCGGGCTGCAAATGATGGCGCTTTACACATCTGCGCCACAGCTGCAGCACGCTTGCGCACTCATGGGCTTCCGCCATATAGCGCACCCACACCACATTTATGCATCGCGGCACGCCAGATGACGCCGCCGCCGAGACAAATCTCCTGGAAACTTGCAAGGGCCAGTCAAGCGGAGCGAGCGGCTTCGGCAAGGCCACCGCCGACTCTTCGCAATCACAAGACACGCCGACGGGGGGGAGGGGGGGGGCAACCACAGCTGCAGGCCGCGAGTTGCAAAGCTAATTGGCGCGCGCGACCGCCTTCCAAATATTAGACACCCGCGCGCATGCGTGTATGATTTCGAAAGAACACCCGCGCGCGTTTGGCGCGATACGGCGGCGAGACCTTTCATTTTCTCGGTACACAGCGTTGCCGTGGTTACCGCCTTACTACTTTTTTTTTTTTTACTTTCACGAGAAGCACGGTGCTGGCGACATCGAGACGTCGCAGCCAGTGCTGCGTCGCCGGTGGATTGGCCATCCACGCAACTACTAGCTCCTTGCTAGACGCGTAATGCTCTTATAGCGCTCTTATAGCTGTGGGCCGCGCTAAACATATGGTGTACACACAAGAGGCAGAGGAGGCAGAGCTGCATGGGCGACGTGTCTTATCGCTGGTTGCACGCACGTACGTTCTTCCTTCCCGGGAACAGTTAAGTGAAAGAGTGGCTGGCGGCATAAAAAAAAAAAAAGAGCACTACATAAATAGAGGCAGCCTTGAAGGAAAGAAAGAAAGAAACAACGTTGTGGAAATAGCCAACTACATATGCAATACCCAGTCGCAGTGCGGAGGGACTAGATCTACATTACAGCACGGGCCTCCCAATCTGATTACATTTCGATGTCTGCATGGTGTGCGTGCGTGTCCCGGACAATCGAGTGCGTGGTTTGCTTGCTGTACTGCCTCAGATCGGAGATGTTGAAACAGCTGTGCCTCTTTCTGATTACTAACGCTCGCATGAAAAGACGGCGATATTGATTGATTTCTGGGGTTCTACGTCCCAAAACCAGCTATGACTTTGAGAGGAGGCGCTGTAGTGGAGGGCTCCGGAAATCGTGACCAACTGGGCTTCATGAACCTGCACTGATATCGCACAGTACACACGGGCCTCAGCATTTCGCCTCCATCGAAACGCAGCCGCCACGGCCGAGATTCGAACCGCGAAACATGGTGATATATGGTGTTTAGTGGCTCTGAAATGCCTCCGAATGACGCCATGACGATGTGTGTTGACTATGCACCGGTGACTAAATATGAGTGCGCAGTGGCAGCACGTGTACGCACGCACGCACGCACGCACACACACACAAACGCGCGCCACGGGTTTCGTGAAACGGACGACTGAATGGAAACTGGCACCTGAAGAGCAGTTCTTCATCCAACACGAGCCAAACGAGTCCAAGACGAAGAGAAAGCGAAGAGCAGCGTTGTAGAGTGCCAGCGTGGTAAAATAGGCACCGATGGAGAGGAATAAAATACTATAACACAAAAAGCACAGGCATTCTTTTTCTTGTCTTTAGCGGCGTGGCGACCGAACGCTGGAGTCTATTCATCCTTTTCTTTTCATTTCTTTTCTTTTTTTCCCTGAACGCAAAGCCAGCTGATCCCACGCAGCTTCAACATAAGCATCTCGAGAGACACGAAATTACTGAGGAACCTTCCTTCACGCGACTTAAGCTGCCAGCGAGTGCAAGAAAAAGAAAGCAACCAAACAAGCAAAAAAAAGCGATTCGCGCAATCTAGGGAGAAAAGAAGCTGTCGAAAAGAAAGAAACAAAAAAAAATCCCAGGAGGAAGCCAAGCGTAGCCCCAGCTGCTCGCGTTCTGAGCGCGCGCTGCAAAACGAAGAACAAAAAAGATACATAAATAAAAATAGACAAGAAAGCGGGGCGCTAGGGCGCAGTTGTAGAAAAAAAAACAATAGATAAGTGACAAAGAAGGAAGGAAGAGAAATTGCCCTCCAGTTACGCAACGGTGCGTTTCCCCGACCAGCTCGCGAGCCAGAGGAGAAGCTACCGGCACCGGCCACGTGCGCGAACAGCGGTAGGCAGGCAGTACAGGGGGAATAATTACGCCCTCCGGCGGGGGAGAATGGAAGCCAAGGGTTTACGGGGCGCCTTTGCCGGATATACTGTGCGCACCCCCTACTCTCTCTCTCTCTCTCTCTCTCTCTCTCTCTCTCTCTCTCTCTCTCTCACTTACCGCCACTTCGGCCTCGGCAGTCCGTCTCGCCTAAACTTGCTGCTTATGCTATTATTAAGCCGTCCCGGATGGCACCGTGCCACGGAGTTGCCAGGGCAGAAAGACGGATGGGCTGTTCTACCGCGCGGACGCGTCGTCCTCGTACCAGAAATGCCTGCTGTGCACCGAGCGGCGCCGGCTGAAGCCCTTGTTTCCCTTGTTTGCACTCTAAGCGCGTTTTTTTATGTTCGATGAGCGGCCGATGCAAGGAACGAAATGTCAAGGACGAGAAAGCAACACAATAAAAAAAATCAAGAAATAAGAAAAAAGATGAGAGTGGCACATGGGAATCCTAAAGAAGAGGCATCGAAATCTTCAAATCGATATCTATTTCAACTTATGACTACGTTACGAATGAGTGATTTCTAGGGTTTGACGTCCCAAAGCCACGAATTGATTATGAGAGAAGCTGCGGGGGTGGGCTCCGGAAATTTAGACCACCTGGGTGTCTTTAAACTGCAATGACGTGTATATGAAAACGTTTAATAAAAGAGAGGTATAGGGAGCGGGTGGGTGATGCCCCTACTCGAGGGCTCCACTGGCTTGAGCGGTCCGCCGTGACATCGCACAGTACTCAGGCCTCAACACTTCGCCTCCATCGAAATGCTGCAACTGCGGCCGGGATTCGATCCCGGGACCTTCGTAGCCGCAGGCGAGTGCCGTACAACCACTGGACCATGGCGGCGTTACGTTTCCTGTCACTTCGTAAAGCAGTCTCCTGACATAAAAAATTATCAGAGGCTGGTTAATGTACGTGCAGTGCTCAGCGAATGAACCGTGCTACTATAGACCATCTGATGGCCGTCGCGTTTTTTTTTTTCTTCTACTGGACCGCGCCCGATGATCACAGAGAAACCAAACTGGATCACAAAGTTGCAAAAAGTATCCCACTTTCATCGAGCACCCAAACAAATCTGTCCGTACCTATGCAGCGAAACGGACAAGCAAACAACGTTCGCGGCTGAAGCGGGCTTGACGCACGGCACAGAAGCCGAAAGGAAAAAAACGCAGCTGGAAAATCCATCGCCTGGGATGAATAGGTCGTAAAAATATAACGGGTCAAACTAAGACAGCCAGTAGGCGACGTGAAAAGACCGTAAAGACGCTTCTGGACACACAGCGCGGAGTAGTCAAGGCATCGACGGAGCAGAGGCATCCCTGTTCACCAAGATGAAAAGGGGAGGCGAGACAACCATTAAACCAACGGGCTTGTGTTCGTTGGCATCTGGACTCTTTGGTGTGTATAGTCGCGAGGGTGCTTGGTTTAGCATCATGCATTAGTGCGTCGCAGGTCGTCTACCGCGCGTCCACACACCGACTCTGCTGCAGCAAGCACACAACTACCGATTATGTGCACTGTACTTAAAACTGATCTCAGTTCTACATACATATGACGCGTTGTGTCACGGCTCAAGTAATCTCTATATGGACGAAGCGTCTCTGGAGTCTGTGTAATAGCGGCCTGAGCGTAGATTATGCGAGAGAGCAGCGAAGCTCAAGTATGTCATACCGTTACTATATACGCAGGGAAATGTATGTGTGTTGCCTTCGGTACGCTTATTGAGCGCTGCCTATATAGCATACCGAAGAAGCAGCAGGTGTAAAAGCGGGCTAAAAGCCAGAAAAACGGAGATAAAGGAAGAAAGCCGATGAACACGCGGCACACAAAGCCGCAGATAAATGCGGCTCTTAGCTCAGCCGGGAACAACACGACCGCGAATAACCGGAAGCCAAGTGCCCGGAAGCGGCTCGCACATTTCCGCGTTCAGAGCCCGACGTCGGACGACATGTCTGCAGCCTATTTGATAAGGAAGAAGGAGCGCGCTCATCGAAGACGATTCCGGGAACCATATCATGCAATGACTACATCGCCCCCCCTTTTTCTTTCTTTCTTTTTTTTCCTATTCATTTCTCGTCGCTTATCGCCTTAAGCGGCCGGCAATGAGCGACAGTGAACGCATGTACGTCGGTCTTCCAATAAGAAAGAACAAAAAAAAAAAAAGAACACGGCGACAAGTGTACAGTGAACAATCATCGTAAACCGGTCAGCTAATGGGCAACTTGCCTTACTAGCATGCAGCCGGCACATGGACCACGGTTCACAAGCTATAAAGGTATAAGTGCACGCATCCGAGGCCCACAAGACGAAGGGCACGCATGAGACGGATGGAGGAGTGCATAAAGGAAAGACGTGGTGGCGCCTCGGGATCGGGTAGCAGGAAGCGAAGCGGCGAGGTGACACTCATCGATGGATGGCGGTGACGTCAGGGAAAACACCGCCAGCACCGAGAGGAAACCCGCTCGACCGAAGGAGGACCGCGCCCACGCGGCGCTCGCACGCTGGAGGAGGCTGTGGCGCGATTGCGTCGCGTCGAGGAAAACGGCTGACGCACCGCGGGGCAAGGCCAGCTCAGCCGGGCCAAAAGCCGCACCGGTCGATGGCTGGCCCCGCGGCGCCGACGATTCTGCTGGACGCTGGCCGGCTGCTTGCCTCCTCTCACGGGTTATGCAATGTCACACCACGAAGGCGGTCCGTGTACACCTTCTCGGGAGACTGCAGATGCTGCGTCCCACAGCTGGTCCTTTTGTAACGGCGGCAGAGAAGGAGATCGCAGCAGCAGCAGCCGCAATTTTTCAGTAAGCGGTGCATAGTACAGTCAAACCCGACTATATCGAATTCGCATATATCGAATTATCCCTTATATCGAACTATTTTTGAAGACTACAATGCTTTAACGTCGATGTGCGGGAAGATCTACGGCTTCACCAAACGGAAATAGCCGGAACACTTCATATTATGGAACATCGGGCAGTGCGAAAGCGTCCCAAGAGGTTGGCTTTCCCTGACAAGAAGTTGGCCTTGATTCGCTGAATGGGGCTTTGCCGCATACGTTTCGGAGAGAGAGCGGTGTAACGTAATGACAAGTCTGACAATGCGTAACGTAAGTTTTCTTTTAAGCGAGTTTCGCCGCCCTACATTGGTGTTACGCGGTGTAGCACCGCAAGAAAAAAAAAAGAAAGGAAGGAGGAAGAGCCCATGACCATCGTCTTCTTCTTTTCTTCTAAAATGTAACGGAGAATGGAAGAGCACAATGGACGACGTCCTCAAACTATGACGTGCATTCATTAAGAAACTATTTTTCCCAAGAACCAAGTGAAGCAAGTTAAATACACCATAATTTGGGAAAACTTACAAAGTCCAATAAGTGAAGTAACAAGCAAGAAACGAGCAGCGTATCGGAAGGGTCAGGTCCACGTGACATCGCTGGCGTTTTCGTTACCGAAATATTAAAGTGAAAAGCAAATTTCCTTATATCAGCAAACTACATTCTCACAATGCCAAAAGCACGTGGCACATGCAAGGAGACGACGCTTCGAATTAGACTGTACAGAAAGCGCACACAAAAGAAAGAAAGAAAGAAAGAAAGAAAGAAAGAAAGAAAGAAAGAAAGAAAGAAAGAAAGAATCCAGACAACGCTGCCCTGATGTTCCCGTGATGTCATAGATTTTTGACGGCACCTGTTGAGGCCTATATATTATTTATCGAGGAAAAAAACAATGTATATATTGTGTTCTGAGGAAGCCAGAGATTTGAAATAGCATGTTTCACGAGATTTGACTGAATCATTGTGACGTAAATACGAAAGAAGAAAAAAAAAACGAATGAGGTTTGTGGCGCCATGTGCCCTGCATCTTGGCGGTATGCATAATTCAAGAATGAAACATCGAGCTTCATTTCTCCTTCTAATATTGAACATACCATGGCAAATTTAACGATAATATAGAACTCCCGCCATAGTCACTTCAGTATTTCCCATTAAAGTGCCCCTTTAAAAAAACAAAACGAATGATTCCACAATGATTTGACGCAAGAAAACCCGATAACAGATGTTGCTTAAAAGGTATGAATTGGCGGGACGTTATGCAAGTGACACAAGCACACACACAATCTTATGCGTCCGTCCACTCCATGTATTAAGCACCTTCCAGGAATACAACACTACACAACGGAAAAGCCAGGCTTCCAACTCTATGCACACGTTCGACATTGTTACGACATGGAAGCAACGTGCTATAGCATATCGACTCGCTGTATACTTATAAGTGCGCACTCCCACGATCTGGTAGAAGAAAACGTTCCAAGAGAGCAATGGAAGGCAATTAGAACTCCGAGAAGGAAAATCCAGACAGCACGCAAGCCGCGACAATGTAAGACATCAGGGACAATCAGCGGTATAATTACGGGTAGTTAACCACTCGTCCACGCAATTAGGAGAAGAAAAAAAGACAACGCTCTTTGCAGCAGGTGACCATTTCACGAAGTCAAGCAAGGCAGCACTTCCAGTCCTGCAATTGGTCGTCGTTGCCAACCAATTAAGGAACGGTCGCAGTCAAGCGAGCGCAGAATCTGGCTGCTTGGAACAGCTCCTCTATACAGAGGCACAGTACATACAGTGCGCCGGAGAGTTACCTACGCAAGCCCAGATTTCCTGCATCCTTCCCAGAAAATGATGCATTGGTTAGGCCCATAGAAACACGCGGTCACCGTGCAAAATATCAGCAATATCTGCAAAGCATCGTGCGAACCTTACGTAACTACAATCGATCTGAAATAGTTGACGTTCGCACGGCGCTCGCACCACCATATAACGCCGTCATCAATTATACAAGTGTCATAATGTAAAGGAGCATCTTACACGAGTCGAGGTAATTAAAAACCTCTCAAAGCGGAATGAAAAAGGTGCTGCAGTGACGCAAATGATTTTTCGTCTGCGGTCAAGGGCAAAGAATGCGTACACGCTTCTGCTTTAAGTAAGGTCACCGATCCATCTTGTACTGGTAACCGTAAAAGAAAAGAAAAAAAAAATGGACGTTAGCCAAAGGAAAAGGCGCTTAGCTACAGCGTCTTATACATACTATATAAAGAAGCAAAGATAAACGCATACACATGTATACGTAAAAATACGCTGTCTCCTTCAGTTGCGACAGCTAACGAAATGGCCAAAGGCGTCGGAAGAGAACCAACGTTGCCGGCTTTGTAGACCCCCCACCCACGTGTTGCAGTTTACGGAAAACCGGAAAACGTGGACGTGCTCAAGCCGCGTTGGCAGCACTGGCATTAACTATAGAGCTAATGATACACAAATTTCAAGGACTGCCTCGGCTACACATATCTGCCAGTTCGTGCAAGGACACTGGCGCAGCAATCACTACTTCAAGGCAAATCCCTCCCAACCTCTCATGGGAGCAAGAGACTCAAGGCAAGGACGTTTCCAAAGAAGTGTTGTCCAAGTATGTATGTCGCAGGATGGCGCTGTAGCAGCACTGTTGTCAACGCCTCCAGAGTATTCCGTAGACTAATAGGTGTACCGACATGTACCTAATACCCTTGCTAACGAGAAACTTCGCTAGTTAGTGCAGGCCTAGCAGTTACCCGTATCTCTGGAGGTACTGTTCCCGAAATGGTGCGAAGAGCAGCAGCAATTCATTCTCCGAGATCACTCTGTACGCGGTGTGCCTTCTGAGGAACTAATTGCCGAAAAACGTGCAGTGTATAGCAGGCACTCGGGAGGCAAAAGACGGACGACACCGCCGTCCCCTAATCCGGATCACAAGGCGGAAGTTCCACGACTATGCTGTGAGGAGTGAAAAGAATGAGGAGGGAATAAGAAGTACGCGCAGAAGAGCGAATCTGACACTCGGATAACCTTGGCCAATTTGGCACACGTGGCAATGTGTCGACTAGGGATATATATACGCCTATCAACAAAAACAACACAAGAAGGTCAGTCTGGGATGTAGCGAGAAAAAAAAAACAGGAACAAAAAAACCAATGTAGGAAGAAGATCTCAGCTGAGAGAGCTTCCCTCGGGGACGTGGGCGTTCGGAAAGCGGATTCCCGAAGGGAGTTCCGGCGACCAAGAAAAAATGATGAAATATAAAGCCCCACAGCGGCTATATACACGAGGCAGCTCTCGAGCAGCAACAGTCAGAACAGAGTCCTTGGGGTTTGCACGAAACATTCGGTGACGACTACCTATTCCTGTTACCAGGGAGAACGGAATGCACTTCAAGAAAAGCAACACACCAAGGCATGTCGCGGTCTTATATACGAAAACAGAAGCATCGAAACAGACGTACGACGCCGCAGTTTAGGAAGAAAACAACTGAGGCAATGTTTGGAGAGAGGAAAAGCCTGCCCCACATGAGGCGCCGATGCGCGCCGAGCATCTGGTTAAAGGAAAGCACGATGTCCCCGTGAGTTCGCGGAGGAAGCAACGGCGGGTCGAGTAGGAGAAGCCGGTCTCCTCGAGGAACTACTCGAGCTGTACAGCGCCTTCTCCTTCTGCTCTTCCATGGCGGCATCCACGCTGAGGATAGATCGGCGAAGCTCTTGCTATATACGTAAAGACGCCTATAATTCAAGATATTCATATCCTTGAGCGCCGCGGTTTCGTCAACGATTCTTTAATCGCCATAGCAGCTCGTGTCATAGAAAAATTCCTTGTCGGCGTCCACGGCGAAAATAATCGCCTTGAGCTACCACTACCGCCGCTTCCCTAAGCACCCCGCGACTGCGCATGGCCTCCGCCATGGCACATGCCCGTCAGTTTGTGTGTGTGTGTGTGTGTGTGTGTGTGTGTGTGTGTGTGTGTGTGTGTGTGTGTGTGTGTGTGTGTGTGTGTGTGTGTGCTTTCGCATGGAGAAATAAGCTGCGATTTAAGTTGCTTACCAACATTATTACACTTGCAAAGCCTACGTGGAGGAATCGAATGTCCTTCGCGACGTGACAACTTTAATAAGAGAAGAACAACAAAAAAGAAAAAGAAAATTGTCGGGAAAAAGATGAAAGGACGATGTAGGTAGGTGGAGCAATGGAACGGCACGAGAAGAAAAAGAGAAAGAAGAAAGAAAAGAAAAGAAAGAGGGAAAGAGAAAACTCCGGAGGCAAGATCGTTATGCGCGGTCACGTTCACGAGGATGAGATATCGATGCCGCTAATCCGATTATTGCGTCGCCGACAGGCATGCGAACCGCACCTCTTAGTAACTGCGACCCTATATAGTTCCGCGGAACGCTGTGCGCGTGCGCGGCTTAGAAATCTGCCCGCTATATACACGGGCATCTTCCCTTCGAAGTCATCGCGCATTTATTCCGCATGCTAAGCGCACTCGCGCTCTCCACCGAGCGCGGGGAATCCCCTCCCCCATCTGCACGAGCCAGATTATGCATATACTACCAGAGGCACCCGTCTTGTCGGTTGCAAATTGCGAGCGCCGAGCGAGCGGAGCTGGACTCATTACGCGAAAAATTTGCATAACAAAGGAAGGCGACGGGTCGAAATGCGGGAAAAGAAAGCGCGCACTATATATATATATATATATATATATATATATATATATATATATATATATATATATATATATATATATATATATATAATCTTGGCGGTTTTGTGTGGTCAGACTAAGCGAAAGCGATAACAAAAGCTTCGAAGAATGAAAATGCTATCAGTGGCGATACGATTATCATCTACGGAAAAACGCTCTTACTTATCTGATACGACGCTAAACCCTGGCCTATACATCTTATTGGGACCATTCAATCTTCATTCATTCGCCACTGCGCTGAAAATCGAGGGATGCAGTGCACTGCAAGCACTGCTTGTTGTCACCGCGTAAACGGCCAACTAACGAGCGCTCGAAATTAAATATACGTGGTGGCCTCGAGAGAAGCAAAATGGCGGACAGCTACTGGCACCAGATTGTCGGTTTTCTGTTATTCCTCTTTTGCCCCTTCCAACTTTGACATTAAAGTCCTCTCTCTCTCTCTATCTCTCTCTCTCTCTCCCTCTCAAAGCCGGTGATAAGGAATTAGCACTGGGTTCCTCGGTCGAAGAGGAAGGGGAGGCTCGCCGCCCTCAAGTGACTTGGACAAGCGGCTGTGACAGCGATGTCGCGCGCCACGCAAAGGAGATCGGCTGTGCGGTATACAGTAGTGATCTTGAAGTAGAGGAAAGACGCTATTTTCGGCATCCCTTCTTCCCGGGAGCACGGATCAGCATCTGGGGAAGGAGAAGCGGGCAAAGGAAGTGGACAGGGAAAAGTAGAGGCCACCTAACACGACACTGGAGATTACCCGCAGCAACACCGAGCGCCAGGTCAGGGATACCTCTCTCTCCCCATTAGAAAAACCGGAGGCTGCCCGGCGGCAATGGGAATCGAAAAGGCTACCTCCCGCACCGGAGGCGGGCGCTCTAACCACGAGGCCAGCGATATACGGTGACTGCGCGTGTGTGTTGTGCGCGCGTTTTTTTTGTCTTTCTTACTCTCTTTCTATCACTCAATCTGCCTCATCCATTTCTCCCTGTGCAAGGTAGCGCACCATCTATACTGATCTGGTTGGCCTTGCCTCCTTTCCTATTTCCCCCATTCTTCCCTCCCTCCAGCTCTCTCTCTCTCTCTCCCTCCTTATTGCCAATAGTTTAGGTGGAGCGCTAACACTCGACGACAGGGTAAATGGGCACTGCGGAAACCGGAATAACAAAATTAATGAAACTGGATTGCGCGTGTGGTTCAGCAATGAAACTGGATTTCTTTTTTTTTTTTCCCCACAAAGAACCGGCCCGCGCACACTCCCAACATTAGGCCGTCTTCTTCGAAGCGCGAGCACAAAAGGACGCAGCGACGAAAGATATGTCGCAGGACGTTCCGCATAGCTCGAGACTCTCATGTCGCAGACCGCAGAGCACTCGGGAGAAGCACGTATAGCTGCATATAGATAGGCGCGGTATATACGCGCTGCGAATAAATGCTTCTGCAAACACGCTTTGTCGCTGGGCGCGAGCGCGAACGAACTGTTTACTTACTCGTTCACGAGAGTGGGAAGAATATCAGGTGCAGCGAGAAGACGCCGAACTACGCTGACAGTTTTTGAGGTATAAGTATAACCAGATTAGTTAGCGCGCATTTTGGAGCGATCGAATGTGCAACTATACATAGGCTTGGCTCATTCGTCACTGTATGTTTTTCTCGCGCTTTTTTTTTATCGAATCAAGCATAATACCGGGCGAAATTGAATATGAGGAGGAAAAATTAAAGGCGCCGAAATAAAGAGCAAGCGAACTTTATGCGCACGTGAGATAATTATACGGTATCTTCTTAATTTTTTCTTTTAGTCCAGTAGCATGCTCTTTCACTATACAGCTGCTCAGATATCCTATTGAAATGATGAATATAGAAGCAACGCTGCGTGCACTTGTTCCTCAGCAGACCACAGTCAACCAGATGCATTTGTGTAACAGCTCCTTACATCAATGTTCACCACACTTAGTTAAAGCCAGGAGCGTTTAGCCGTGCAGTTATCAAACGTTATGGCACCTGCACCACTAAACTACAATGATCAACCAATGTAGTCCCCCACAAGTATTCGCTCCTGCATTTTCCCCACGATAACAATGTCTAAAGAAGGTGCGTTAAACTCCCTAATTCGGCTAGCGGGCCGCGGTCACGAATTCACGGACAGTGACGTACGAAAGGGGGACTGGGGGGTTGGAACTGAATGTCAGCTGACATTACCATTTGAAAGAAGGCCTTTCCCATATGACACATATGGGTCATTTCTGAAGGCGATCTCGCATCAGGATTCGAGGAACGTATGGATATACCGATCTCTAGGATGACTATAATCCGGACGCCGATTCGGAAGGGACAAAGACAGTTCGTGCGCTGGCCAGGCAGCAGCGAAAGGTCCGCAGGCCGCGTCTCTGAGGCCCCTGGTCTACGGTAATTTGGTTCTAGAAAGTAATTAACCGTAGCTAATGTTAAGAGAGTGCTTACGGGGAGGATTTGTGGAGGCCCACAAGCGAGAACGGTCCTTGCAGCCGATTCGTGGACATTCAGCGGCTGCAAGCACACCGTTACCGTGACATCGCTATTCTTGGAGCGCGTCGGGACACTCGAGAAGACGTCGCGGCGGTTTCAAGGGGGAGAACTGACGGACGGACCGTCGGCCGCGGGACCACCTTGCGCAACGAATGACCTCCGGCGTGCGCTATAAGGTATAGCATCGCGCGAGGAGGCATTCGGCAAGCCACGACGATTGCTTCTTCGATCTATCAGCCGTGCAGAGCCTGGGATGCGCAGTGCGGTTTCCGGTTCTCCTACAGGGATCGCCTTTCGAGCTGCGCAGGCTCGTTCACGGGGTACCTCTCACGACTCGGCCCCAACGGTATACCCTATACTGTGTGATGTACGGCCACTTTCCTTCTTTCTTTCTTTCTTTCTTTCTTTCTTTCTTTCTTTCTTTCTTTCTTTCTTTCTTTCTTTCTTTCTTTCTTTCAAGATAGCTGTGTCCTCACCGCACCGCCCACCGCCTTCGCACCGCGGGCTATATAAGAAGAGTGATTTATTTCAGGTCCCAGAGGGAAGCGAATAGGTAGACGCCCAACCGAGCTCTTAGTTAACGGCAAGAGGAGGACTCACATGCTTCCCTTTCGCCAATTACGTACAGCACAGCGAAAGCTATGCTGGGTCGGGTTAGCCGAGAAGAAGTATTAACAATACCCCGCGCTTGTTTTCTGTCACGGATCGCCGGTCAGCCCGATTCCGAGTGAGGGGACTGCTTCGCGGAAGGAACGGTGTGGGCACATGATGGGCCAGTTCTCAACCTAATACACGAAGCTCCCTCAAAAGTTACCGAATGGCTGACACAAACCCTATTTAGAACGCACTACAACGCTGCACCAAGTTGGTAACCTCGTGTACGCATACACCTTCCGAGCAGCGCAGTGTGTAATTCGGTAACTACGGGTGCGTATACGTGACCGTTCGACAAACACGACACAGAACGCGTGCCCACCATACGCTCGTATGTATATCTTTTAGGTTGCAGGGGGGGGGGGTAAGAAGAAGAGGAGGGGGAGCGGGGGGGGGGGCAGCCTTTCATAGTGAGGCGTTCCCGGTATACACCCAGTGTCGCTGTTTTGTGGCACGAGCTACAATGCATGTTCTTCGCAAGCGTGCGACGACAGCGTCTACTGCCGCGTTTTACACCATGTACGAGACAGAACCTGCGCCGGCGAAAACAGCGTTTGTGCCATTTTAAGCCGTGCCCCCGTCTACATCCTTTACCAAAAGCGAGTTTCGACAATAACGCACTGTTATCACGCATAAAAGGTGGCCATAGACATTTACAATATTTAATGAAATATTTAATTACCTACGGTGCATGAGCGTTTACTTCAAATATAGGTATACAAGGGGAATCAAAGGAACGCACGCGTTTCATATACAGTGATGCCCAGCGTACAGTTCTTACACTCAACATCTATTGTCGTACCGTCAGTATCGCATACATATATCTCGATCATTTAAGAGCGATGCCGATGAACATATACTCATCCGCGCAGTCACTATACACGCTATATTTCTAAAGTTGGCAATCCCTCGCCCTGCTCTCTGCTAGAGATTCGAAGGTTAAATCTCGCGGCGATATTACACAATGCCATAAAAAGCTGACACTGAATGTTCTCGAAACTATGGTCATCGTCTTTTACTCTCCGTTGTGCATTCCCCCATGACTTGCATTTACCAGCGAGGCACTCCATGATTACGGCAAGAGAGCTGTTTAGCCAGTAGAGAATATTTCTAGCCGAGCACACTGCCACAATTAAATGGAGATAGCGACGTGGGATATTGAAGTCCAGTCCATTCGGAGGCAACAAAAGAGGGGGTGTATGACAGAAACGCGTCAAAAAGACGACGTGAATTAAAGCGCGTTGCGTAATCCTCCTGCCGCTCACGTCATACATTTTCACAGGGAACAGAGCCGAACCAAATCAAACGCGGGGGACCTGGGTCCTTGAGACACAACCTTAAAGAGAACCATATACACTCGAGTTTTTAAAGCAGCTTCGAAGAAACTTTCGCATACTTAGCACGCTTTCCCGCTCTGTGTCGCTTCTCGACATCACAAAGCCCGCATAGCGATAATCCAATCTTTATGCGAGCGTTCCTTGCATAATGTGAAGAAAAGAATGGAACCTCTCTAACGTCTCAAGATATTTTCGATCGAGACACCGCGCTGTACACGTTGAAGCATTTTTCTGTCTTTATTTTTTAAGAAGCTTTGAGCAAGCAAGCAAGCGCTGGCTCTCAAAGGCGTGCATGAACAATGTACGCATCCATGCAGACGAGAATTCGAGAAATAGTGAAGAAACCGAACGTCCCAAAAAGCGTGCAATACAGGTGTGCGCACATACGCACACACAGGCACACGCACTGACGCTTACAAAATATAAAAAGGAGCAGGGATTTTAATTTGCTGCAACTCTAGGTGGCCTTCGGCGAGAGCCCGTTTTACAAGCAACGTCCCTCTTTAAAGAAAAAAAAAAAAGAAAAACAAGTCCTTAAAGTAACCGTGCACGACTATTGTTCACGTACAGCTATAGGGCAGGCATATTACACATCCTGCTTCGAGCGAATAATTAGAATGTGCACGTTATGTACACCGACAAACACAAGAAAGAAAATCAAAGGAGGGCATGCAATCGTTTGAACATTGATGAACCTATAGCTCATAATGTATGTAGCAACGATGGATGTTCGTGGAGGAGTCTAAAGTAAATGCGTATACGGACACGATGAAATGCACGCTCCATATCATATACTTAAAACGAGTCATTTCATTATTCCTTTATTTATGACGTACATTACACGTAATGTATTTCGAGCGGGAATATCGCAATCGGATACCCGACGATCCCGTAACAGTAAACTATATACATGCACCATATAGCGATGGGAGGTTGTACGATATTCCATACAGGCATTTCCTTACGAAGAAGACGGTTGTTTCGAAAACGATCAGGAAAACAAGAGAGAGAAACAGGCCAAGCTTCTCATTCAATCAACGCACATCGAAGGAAGGAAGGAAATAGTAGAGAAGGAAAGGCAGGGAGGTTAACCAGTGTATGACAACCGGTATGCTACCCTGCACGAGGGGAAGGGGACAGGGGAGATTGAAAGGTGAAAGGAAAGAGGAAGAGAGAGAGAAAGTGGGCGAACATATAGCACATTCTCACAGTCAGTGGCAGCTGCATGGCACACGACATCACACATCGCTGTTACAGTCGCTTGTGCAAGTCTGTCGTCTTTAAGAACTGCAGCAGCGCCTTTGTCACCTTCAATTGTGATGTCTTGTGCGGTCGACATTCCAAAATGGCATCAACCGACATCCGTCGCAGGTCAAGGTGAGCGAGAGCGGACGCCAGTGATTGCCTCTGTAAGTCATAGCGAGGACAATCGCATATGATGTGTTGTAGCGTCTCTTCACGAAGACAGGTGTCACAAAGAGGGCTGTCGGCCATTCCGATCATAAAGGAATAAGAGTTAGTAAAAGCCACTCCTAACCACAAACGATAAACGCACATCGAAAATTCTTATGAGTGTAACGGCGAAGGAATAATCGAAAGCTGTTACTGCAACAGCAACTACAGAGGCCCCGGCCGTGCAATTCGTACTTTTTATAAGCTTCGAAATCAAACTTACGCAATAGTCTGTCGCATTACGACGGCACGAGCGAGAAGTTCTATATATATATATATATATATATATAATATATATATATATATATATATATAACGGCATCGACGGTTGCTTTACGAGGAATGGCGTCTTGGCATATGGCGAATAATTATTCCAGAGTTCCGCCGCAGAGGAGACGATGACTAATAGCGCAAATGAGAGACCCATGCAGGTATATAGCACACGGTATACATACATACCGTTCATGCAGTATCGTACCACAACTGAGCGTCGTGTTCTGCGTATGAACTATGAAGTCACGTGAATGTATATAAGGCTTCTTTTTTTTTTTTCTTTTTCTTCGAGTAATCCCGCGCGTGGCCTAATTCGTCTGCACGCATGAAGCGTGCGAATTCGCGCGGCTCTTTCTTTCTTTCTTTCTCCCCTTTCGCCAGAAAGTGCACGCACGTTCTCGCAACGCGCGACGGCGCGGGTAACTGCTGATTGTGCGTACTTAACGCATGCATACAGACTGAAATAGAAAAAAAAGAAAAAGCCGGCGAAGCTCATTTTCCCACAAGGGCAATATCGCGCCGGTCTTAATGAATCCATTCTCAACACAGCGCCACTGTTCGTAGCACTTCGCGAAACACGTGCAGGCTGATCGTTGTTCTCGCACATACAAATGACCCTATATACACCATTCATCGAGCTTCATTTTCTTTCTGTTTTCGGCAGGCCCAACATTGTCTGTCGAGAAGCTGATGATATATAGTTACAGACCGCTAAGCGCATGCACGCAGCTAGGTGCGCGCGCACACACACGCACACACACATACACACACACAAACGCGCGCGCGCGCTCGTCGCGTCATATATCTCAATTCCCGAACACTGGTAAAATGCACCCACCACCTGAAGATGGGCGCCAATTCTGCCGCATTTCTTTACACTGCACTGCGTTTTGACCGAAATGACCTCAGTAGGGGAGGGCTGGGAGGAGGTGCAGGAGGATGGTGGGGGCGCTGCAGTGAACTTTCCACCGCCCTTAATGGATA
Organism: Hyalomma asiaticum; assembly: GCA_013339685.2. Classification (NCBI taxonomy): domain Eukaryota; kingdom Metazoa; phylum Arthropoda; class Arachnida; order Ixodida; family Ixodidae; genus Hyalomma; species Hyalomma asiaticum. The sequence continues at coordinate 79,507,174 of CM023482.1, forward strand.
AAGAACGATGCACGCGCCTATGCACGCATGCGCAATACGGGTCTCAACGTATACACGCTCCGCGAAAAGCGGTCTTATGTTGCCTATACATAACGCCTAAATAAAACAAGCCGTGTTGTATCGCTGTTAGCCCTATATGATCAATGCATGCAGCGTCAAATATGTATGACCTCGCTCTCGAGCTCCACGGCAAAATGTGCGGACTATATATACAATATACACTATATACGGCGACCGACGCAAAGCGAGAAGCAGTTACGCAAATAAATTAGTCTCAAGAGCAGTGCGGAGACTCGCTCGCCCAACATCGGTGCCCCTGCGCGCACCTGTTGGCGCAGCTGTTAAAGGAAAAGAAAAGAAAAGAAAAGAAAAGAAAGAAAGAAAGAAGAAAGAAAGAAAGAAAGAAAGAAAGAAAGAAAGAAAGAAAGAAAGAAAGAAAGAAAGAAAGAGCCAGGCCGTCCCTCTACCGCCTCATCCTCTTTTTCTCAGGAGGCACCCTACTTTTTAAGTCATTCCCACCGTGGTTTGAGTCGAAAGCCTCGAGGCAAGATCCTCGCCTTATACCTGAACGTATATAGCTATACACAGACACCGCAGTATACACTTTCGATACAGCGCCACAGGCAGCTACAGGGCAGCTATGACGAAATTCGGTCGCGGGAGTTGTACAGGGTTCAACAAGTGGCGTTGCTAACCGCAGTAACTGTTGCTGGCGCAACACATGCTGAACTCCCCATAGACTACACTATGCCAGACACGAGATTCTTAGTCTTTTTTTTTCTTCTTCTTTTTTGCTCGAACTATACCGCGACTACAGTTATAGTTATTACCCAATCTTGTGCGGCATCGTGGATAAACAGCCTCTATATAGAGGAGCACGCCCAATTGCAAGCGGTTTCTTTTTGCTTCACGAGGGACTGGAATCGATTGAGTTCGGCCGGAGTGCGGAGAGGGTTGTTCCACCCTGCAAAGAACACCAGCACCAATGCCCAGTGGAACAATGGGGAACTTGCGCAAGCAGCAAGCGGCGGCGAGGATTGAGGCTCGACCCTGTCTTGTTCATTATTTATATAGTATATCAGGACCGCCGGCCTTTCAGTGGCGAAACACTTCATCAATGTAAGTGGGGCGCGAGTGGCATGAAGTGAGCGTGAACACGTGTGCATTTTCGTGGTGAGCACATATATATATATTCATTTGCGCACACTTGCTGCGGTCAAGCCTCCACGGCCTTTCATGAATGAATGAATGAATGAATGAATGAATGAATGAATGAATGAATGAATGAACGTCTGCTCTATCGACGAGCTGCCTGGCTGGCTCTCTTATAGGAGGTGTTATCTGTCCCGATCCAGCAATGGGCTGATGGTGACACGTATGGGATTAAGTGAACAGAAAGGAAGAGGGAGAGATAGAAAGAACACGGTAGGGAAAAGGAATGGCGGGGGGGGGGGGAGGCAAACAGGCACCAAACAGCTCCCACGACAACATTCGCCAAAGTCAACGCTCGCTGCATATATGGCAGACAACGGCATTTCTGTATAGCACACGGGACGCACTGCAGCAGCTATAGTGCACACTGTGTACACGTGCCCCGCCACGGTGGTCTAGTGGCTACGGTACTCGGCTGCTGATCCGAGGTTCGCGGGATCGAATCCCGGCCGCGGCGGCTGCATTTCGATGGAGGCGAAATGTTGAGGCCCGTGTGCTGTGCGATGTCAGTGCACGTTAAAGAACCCCAGGTGGTCGAAATTTCCGGAGACCTCCACTAGGGCGTCTCTCATAATCAGAGCTGGTTTTGGGACGTTAAACCCCACAAATCAACTGGCGTACACGTGCGGTGACGAGTGGAACTCGCCGATGTACTACACTCCGCTGTTCCGATGGGTCAAGAACGTCACAGCGGCCACTTGTTGCGAAAAGCCGAGCGCACGACGTACGACGAATATAATGGAACAAGGACAGCAGTGATAATCCCCTAATGCTACCACCGTCTCGTCCCCCCCGCCGCAGCAGGCCGCGGCGTCCATCCATCCGGCAGCCAGCCAGGCGTGGAAGGCTGGGACAAAAAGAGACAGAGGAGTCCCCTATTTTATTTAGAAGAAACGCGCGCTTTCGACGGGGAGGTTTTCGCCAGCGGTGTTGCAAAACCGGAGCCCGCAAAAGTCATTACTGCAGTATATACCGCGCCATTATCCAGCCAAGAAAGAGAGCTCCTCCTCCTCCTTTCCATAATGGCGGTATATATGAGCGGGTGGCGGATTTCGTAACGTGAAACAGAAGCTTCGAGACGCGTTACACGAACGGTTTGGCGTGCACGCTGTGCACTAAAAGCGACCAGTTGCCGCGGGCGGGCCGCCGCGCGCTCGACGTGAAAACTGCTCGGTTGCGAAAACCCACCGCAGCACCAAAAAAACAACGCGCGCACGGTTCGGTTGGTCGCCGCTTTCCCATTGCGCGTGGCCATGGAGACGACGCAGTACACCACGCCCCGTCGAAGAAGACGCCATCCCCCTGCAGAGAGGTCCATCTTAGCGCAGTGGGGGCAGCAGCTCTCGCGCATGCGCGGTGAGGGAAAGAAAAGGCCTGGCGATACAGCTTCTTAACGACACAAGCGGAGAGAGCCGAGTTTAAGAACAACTTTCTTTCTTCTTTTCTACTTCTTTCGTAAGCAGAAACGAGAGAATGAGAGCGATAGGGTGAGAGATGGAAGGTTTGCAGGTATATAAGCATAGCAGCAGATTTTCTCCTGCGTGCGTCATCGGCCGGCAATTTCCGCCGAGGGATTCATTTCGTGAGATGCGGCTCATCGGTTGAGCTTAGAATTATACCCGTGCTTAGTTTCACAATGATAATTTCGGCAGTGGGCGGCTACTTAAATAGGAAGCGCGCTCTGAGATTGGCGACACTGAACAGACGGCCGCGGATACGCGTGTGTTCTAGCAAGTTCGTTTCGCACTTCTCGATTGGCGGATCGCCAGTGGCCTGCCTTCCACTACCGCGTTACTGAGATTTAGGGAGTGAAATCACTGTCTGTAAACTATAGTCGGCCGTTACATCTACAGGCAAGGTTAACGGCGTATACACGCGTTCGCAAATAAAATACACGATGCATCCTGTGCTACATATCTAAAGACACAATTGACATTAGAAGCGTCTTCGCACGCAATAAAACTCATTGCTTCGGAGCATATGAGTCAAGTAGCGGTTACAGGAAAAAAAAAAAAAAACGCACAGTTCTGGACGTCACATCTTGTTTGTGTATACATCTACACATCGTGTCCCTCGAATGTTTTCGTTGCTTGGCTGCAAACGACGCGAACGCCCGAAAATACTTTAGTGGAAATTTTTTTCTTTTTAACGTAAGCCACTGGAAACCAACGGCTGCACACATGAAAAAAAAAAAAAAGAAAACGAAACCCGCGCCGACTACAGCGTAAAGGCCACTTTTATTCTCTATTCTTTATTCAGACATATCCCCGCTTAGCCCGAAAGCGTTACAGCAGGGGGGTTGCAAACATGAAAAAAAAAAAAATGCATCTTGATTCACACTGCACACCTGTTCACATGACAGCCTAAGAGTTTCAACCGCCTGGCGCACCTGAGACGAGGGTTACAAAACGGGCGCCAGGTATATATAAAGACATAGGCGCGGGTAGCAGCAAAGCTGCATCGACTGCAGGTTATATATATATATATATATATATATATATATATATATATATATATATATATATATATATATATATATATATATATATATATATATATATATATGTGTGTGTGTGTGTGTGTGTGTGTGTGTGTGTGTGTGTGTGTGTGACAGATGTGTTGGCGGTGTCAAAGATTGCCCCATTTATAAGTCGCCTTTTGTCCAGAAATGGCCCGCTTACACCGGCTTTACGTCATCGCTTTTCTCGGCACAACGCTACACATTTCGCCACACCCCGCGTAGCAACACGTTGCACCGCGCGGCCTACAGCGAAGCATTCGTACAAGCACGCCAGCGAAAGCGAAGCGCGCTGAGCTTACGCTATATACTCCACCGGAACCAGGTGCTGGGGCGTAATTTTTGCCGTGCGCTCGCACGTCTCTGACAGACAGTTCGGCTCGCGTAGCTGATACCATAATCCCCGCGGCACGCCGCAGAGCGGCGGCGCAAGGAAGAGCTCGCGGCGGACTCGACTGCGATGTGTTGCGCAAACCGCACAGCAGATGCCCCAGCGTTATCTCGAGCGCTGCGCGTGCTCTAACGGCGCGGGACAGAAGCACTCAGGGAGGAGAGGTTCATCGTCTTCACCGCACCCCTTCCCACACTATAGCCGAAGTCCTTTTATCGGCGCCGTGCTTAATAATGTTCGACCGTGTGGAGAAACCGAATGCGAGCGCGCACTTGGTGGCCAATTAATTGAACGCCGCGCACGCGCCCCGACGCGTTTCCAATTAGCATGCATGGCTGCAGTGGGTGTACACCGCCGCATACACTACCTGTATATGTATACTTTCCGTATAGACCTCGTCCTCGTCTCCCAAGATCTATATACCTGTCGTGTTATTTAATTAAACTGGTAGTATTTCGCAAACAGCTAACTCTTCCAGCGACATATATGCCGCGGCTGTGCTTATGATAACAAAAGCAATAGCGGAACGTAAATCTTACGCGGGGCCACTTAAAGTCTCGTTACATGCACTGAGTGCGAAATCACGGCGAGTCAGAGCGTGGCGACTGCGTGTGACGTTCGCAAAACGTCCAGGTGGGGTGACATTGCGGCGACTGTCATCGGCGTCACGACGTGACGCGATGCGGCATCTTATGTCGTCAGCTTGGTCATAGCGACGTCATAACTTGTAGTCACGTGACTTATCGTGTGGCATACAATAATCCGCTAGCCGTGGCTGGACAGCCGCCGGATCTTTCTTTTCGTAGCGCACCCATGCAACGCTTTCGCAATGTGACGTCACGCGCGTCATGCCCTGTACACAGACCATGGTGTGCAGACACATTTTGGTGCCGCCATCTTGGACTTACAAGCGGCCGTTTTGTTCTTGTAATCACCAAGTTAACGGTACTACGGTGGACTAATACGCTCGAACACTCACGTATACACGAACGCAATCGTCATTTCACGACGCAGCCAGTTTGACGTAGCATTACAAACTGAGAAAGCACCTATGTGTTAAGGAAAAAAAAAAAAAAGAGCCCGAGAGGGCGGCGCCCAAGAATCGGAAATAAAACCGTCCATAGAATACGCTCCCTCGCTCGCCCATCGTCCATAAAGAACGCCGGTCACGTACACGACACCGTGCGTGTGAGTATTAACGGAGGAGGTCAAGCACGACCACCCAATTAATTAATTCTGTTAATATACTTTACCGATCAGCACACGAACACACCTCGAGTGCTTAAAGCCTTACGGTGCGGAGACAGAAATAAAAAAAAAAAAATCTGAAGGAAAGAGAGCGCCGTGAAGCGAACGAGAAACGACCAGCAACATGGCGGCCACGAAGGAAGGACTCAAACCAGACACGACGGCGACGCAACTCTTTCAAAACGCCCCCGCCTCGAAGCTTCTCGCCGCGTTATAAAGAAACGGCTTCGCGCGCGGCTGCACCTCCTCACAAGACTGCAGCGGGGATCCACGTTTCGCAAAAAGGAACTGCTACGTATATAGTGTGCGCGCGTGTTGCGACACTCCTCTTTCGATTCGCAACTAATTAACATTAATGGAGCGGGGACGATGCCCTCGAAAACGATTCTCGCGCGCCCACATTACTCGTGAAGGGCACTCCACAAGAAGGACGCGCCGGACCAGTTTTGCTTAAAAAATAAAACTTTTTTTTTTCGTAGTGTATCACGCACTGTCAAGCTGTATGTATAACGATTCCTAAAGTATAACGATTTTTGTATGTATAACGAGTCCTCAAGGAATGTTGATATGGTTCAAGTGGACCCACGTCGTATATGAGCTGTAATCCGGTGCATATATGCACCCATCTTGGTTTGAACAAACATACAATTATGGTGTTATGTATGCAAAACACCATTAACGTCCCCTTGTAACTTCTGCATAAAATTTTTATTCGATATAGCGGATTACATATATATCGAACTTTTTTGTGATCTGATTCGATGTCTTCGGAGCATGACAATGTATGTATGTATGTATGTATGTATGTATGTATGTATGTATGTATGTATGTATGTATGTATGTATGTATGTATGTATGTATGTATGTATGTATGTATGTATGTATGTATGTATGTATGTATGTATGTATGTACCCTACAGCTCCTTCCGGAGGGCCACAGGATTACACGCTGTTGTGTAATGGACGTAATTACACGGGCAGTGTGGCGGCGCTATGCGCTAGCCAGTTAGTCGGTGTCGATTGCTGCATGCAGGGGATTGCTTCATCCGTCTCTCGACTTCGTTATCACGGCATATCCCCGCGGGGAGATCTCAGCGCATTGTCTGTCACCCGCACGCAGCACGAATAAAGAAGGCTCTCGCGTGAATGCGTGCTTCGTTATGTGGAACACGAGAGAAGGATGGCGCAATGGTGCCATGTAACTTCATTACCAGCGCGTTATATACTAAACCTGATCGATTACTCGAATCGCTAATCCTTCGTCTGGCAGTACACGTGTCGACCTTTCTTTTTAATATAGTTTGATCTTCTTTGATCGTTTATTTATTTTTTTTTTCAGCTGACATCGAGGTGATGTTGAAATTCTGCCGACTCCAATTTCCGTTCTTTAAATGCCCTCATAGTCAATGCAGTCTTTTTACGACGTAACTAAGGCCGTGAAATCGTTGGATTAGCTTACTAACTTAACAGCATGAAGTTACGATAAAACGAGACACGCACCTGTCTCATATATTGCTGCAGTTTATTCGTGACTACACTAATTGAAATAAACTGAATAGGAAATGTCGAACGAAAACCGTCGCAAGAACAGTTTGTTTGGACAGAGTAGCTTGGTTTAGACTGGGGACCCGGCTTCAATGATTGCCTGAGTCATTAAGCAACTGATTATAGTTGATTGTATCAGTGATTGGCTCTACATTTGCTGATCACTCGAGTTATTGATTCACAAGTTCCCTAAGAAAAGTACCTTACTCAAATACGAATTCCTTTCAGCACCATCCTATACACCGTAGGCACCGTACGTCACAAGGAAATAAGCGTTACATGTGCTCGATCACTGGTTTAACGTTGTGTCTGTTTTTCTCGGCCATAGAAAGCTTTTTCTTTTTTTTCGACTATTTCCATAATGCGCGAGTCGTGCTCTTTCCTCCCTCCTTCTCCTCCCGGAGTTGTCGCTGTTGTCTTCAAACACAGTGCCTGACTTCTTTCTTCACCCTGTCCCTTTAGTTCCCCCACACCCTGGGTGTATCGGTTGAGGTGTCCCCACTGAGAGACAGTTATCGTGCCCCCGCCACCCTATTTTCCTCACTTTCCTTATCAAGAATCTCTCTCTCTCTCTCTCTTAAAACACAGCGCGACAAAACAAGCGACAGCTGTCATGGCACGGCGGCTAACATCCGGGTAAATGTATACTGCGAAGCCAGGGCTCCGCAACTGTCTACAGGCGAGCGGCATGGATTTCGGAGGCCACGGGCCGCCAGTTTCGATTTCGTCGATCCACATTGGAAGAGCTTTTCCTACATGCATAAGCGCCCCATTGGCTACATGAAGAAGCCATAGAAAGAAATCTTCTAACGCGGACAATTCGTGCCCGATATGTGGGGAGGGTTATGCAGAACATATTCTATAGTCTGATGTCAAGATATCCTCCGAATAACTAAGGAGGGAGTAAGTTCAAATACAGTTTTGGCAACACGCGTGCACCCGCGGTCTGAACCACAAGAGAAGGCTGGGCGATTGGTGGCGGGAAACTACGGAACAAAAGCGTCAGAAATGACAACTTACTGGTACAAACTAGAGAGCATATGTATAGTGGCAACGGCCTTCACCCCGATTCACAGAGGCGGCTACTATTATTGTAACATCGGTCCATCCACACAAGTGTCCATTATCGATCGTCTGACTCGTCGATTTGTTGGCAGCTGCGCCACAACCGAATAAGAACCAATCGAATGACTGACCTCTGGCGGTGCGGCAGCCTCTGTCGCCTGGTCATCGTCCATGCAGAAGGGTAGCCCATAGCCGCTGTCCTGGGCCGACGAGGAGCCGAGGCTGGACGAGGACGAACCGCCGCTGAGCAGCAGCTGGCGCACCGAGGAAGCTTCGTCGGAGCCGGCCGCCGATGAGCTCGTCTTGCCGCACCTGCACGAGGAGGAAGCGAGAGGAGGGTGTGTGTGTGTGACACGTTGCGCTAACGAGTGCTGGCTGGCGCGTAATGCGAGAGCGATATATACGTGAAGCCGGTGCACGAACGGCGCCGGCGGTATACTGTGACCCGATCGGCCGAAGATACATTTATTACTTTTTCACCTGTCTGTTGCCAACCGCGATGCTCCGGAAAGCGCACAGCCGCGGGTTTTTAACCTGCAGAGCCCAAAACTGCTTCCCGCGAAGAGTGTTGCGCGAGTAAAGAACTGGACGGAACGTTTTAAATATGCAGAGCTTTCCAAGGCATTTGTGTCATTAGCGAGTCACCTGGTTAACAGGGTCACCTTGTATGTTCTCGTGTTATCCCTTGTGTTTAAACGAGCTTGGGTACCGCTACGATTGACTCGTTTTAAATATAGGTAGCCCAAACCACCACTCTCTTTTGTAATCCATATATGGGTATACGGCCTCAGCAATTAACCACACAGCAAAACGTGCACGGAGTGTTCGCTCCTATAGTGCGTTTTATGACGGCGTATATCGTACACCGAAAACGGAATTAGCGCAGAATGCCCGTTTAAAAGTACACATGGGTGAGCACCACTCTATTCGGAACTTACGATAGAACTGCATCCGCCTCTCATCGAAGAACACAACAGTTTGATTAGATCGCGACCACAGTTTGATAGAGAAGCTTGCTTGGTGGGCAGCAAAGGCCAGCTGAACCCCATGGATGGCTATAAGGCCCCGACCACACCGACTCCCGACTTCCCTTAATAAATAAAACGTAATGAATGAATGAATGAATGAATGAATGAATGAATGAATGAATGAATGAATGAACGAATGAATGAATGAATGAATGAATGAATGAATGTGAACTCGCCGAGGCTTTGCATCCAAACGCCATGGCGACAGCGAGTGGCACGTCCCGGCGCCTAGCAACTGTCTCCAGTGGAGATTATACAGCGGCTCGACTTTCAGCATATATAGAGCATGAAAAGGAGGAAAGAATGAATAAGAATGGGACGGAGGACACACGACGCCGGCCTGCGAACAAGCTATGATAGCGAGAGACGTTCGGCCCAAGCAACACCTTCCGAGCCCGGATTGCGCAATGGCGCGCCATGCATATACGCCGACGGACGTCCGGCAAGTGAACACCCAGGCATGCAGAACGAACCGACTGCGTTCGAACGGCCATACTATCCCAACGGAAACAGCAGCTCGCAGCACTGTGTTTAAGTCTAGGAATGCCGCATGTGCTCAATCATTGTTCAGTCGGTCGTCTCCTTGTCTTTTTTTCTTTTTTTTTTTTTGACTGCGGAGCACAGGGACCGCATTCTGAGACTCGTCGCAAAATGCGATATAGTATCGCTTTGATGACGTAAGTGTCGCCTTTGCTGTCTCCTGCGGTGGTGACTGGCTGGTTGAACAAACCGGAAATGTGAGGGCGGGTTTCCGGTTTGTTCAACCAGCCAGTCACCACCACAGGAGACACCAAAGGCGACACTTACGTCACCCAAAGCGATACTATACCGCGTTTTGCGACGAGTCTCAGAATACGGTCCCTGGGTCCGGGCTGTCGTCCTTTGTTGGGCGCCACGTATACCAGAACACAACTAAACATATCCGGAGTAAGAATAGTTAAGATAAACCAGATTAGTATAAGATAAAAGACGCACATCAAGGGTACATAATCGTATAATGAGGTCGACCTAATCGAAAATAATTCGAAAACGCCGACGATAAACACAAGAACACACACACACACACACACACACACACACACACACACACACACACACACACACACACACACACACAAGGGAAACAGCAGAATCACTGCGACGCATTTCGTATAGTACAGCTGTCACTGTGGTAGAACTGCCTTGGATTTTCTCTCTCTCTCTCTCTTCCTTTCTACATGCGAGATATTAGCTTTAAGGCCCCAGAAGACACGAACCACGAGAGAGCAAACAGGACAGAGCGGACAGATGCCCGGCACGTGATACGGCGATTCTCGTAATGCGATGTATTAATGTCCGGCATTACAATACAGCGGTTCACGATAATCTCCTCGAAAATTCCCTTCGTCCCATGCTTCACAAGTGTCTTCCCTGCCGCCGTTCAATCGAGAGAAGGTGCGGATGATTACTTTAGGAAACGCTCCGTCGTCGACAGTCTTTCAGCATTGATTGTGGCAATAATCTTTCCACGGCTTCTGCAAGTGGCACTTACTTTTTTCTTTTTTTTTTAACTCCCAGCGACTACACAAACGCCGCGGGCGGTGGCTTCCGCGTGCCGCGCTGTTCCCGCGTCGGCGCTGACGCGCTTCGCACCTACGCGCCCGAGACCCACTTCGTCATCTTGGCGGAGTTCTGACGTGAACGGGACAGCTCGCCGACAAGTCACGATGCGTGTTGTCGAGAGAGAATCTGAGAAGGGGAGGGGGTGACGTAATTCAACGGACGACGACGAAGTATAGGTGACGCGCCATTAGCGTTGATTTCGTACCGGGCGAAAGAGAAACAAAAAATAAAAAGAAACCAGCAATTTCAATAGCGAAAGACAGAAAGCGGAAGTGACGCTCCCTTTCGTCTTGTGTTCGATATTCATCTATTCCTCTATGCAACTCCAAATGATCAGTACGCAGTTCGGCACGATAATCGCTTATTTCTCGTTATCATTAATGAGCCACGTCTGGCAAGTCAAGTCTAGCCAAGTCTAGCCACCATATGCCAAAGTCCGCGTCCGTCAACCCGTTCGCTATTCCTTGGACACCCTGTATATCTTGATCGTTAATATGCTGGTTTCATTGTACTCAAGGCGGTGCGCGCTTAAGATTTGATTATTTTAAAACTCATGATGTTTTACGCGCCAAAACCATGATAATGATTATGAGGCACGTCGTGATGGAGGGCTCCAGAAAATTTTGACCACCTGGTGTAACTTTCCTAGCAATTAAGGCCTTTTACCACTTTTATTTGTCTATTGTATCCGGCACTAAACATCGAAAGCGAACCAGTTAAAGGAGAGGCATCACAAAAATCATAATTCGCGTTGTGGGCCAAAGGAAATGGCGAAGAACTTCTTTCTCTCTCTCACTCTCTCCTTAATTTCACGTCAAAAGAACAACGCTGCTGCGACGCCGCCGTGATGTCGTCAGTTTTAAATATTTTCGATATTCGTTAGGTGATATTTGCTTACATAAACTGGCCAGTCCACTGATCAGCGTGGCGACCGGGAAACATTAATTGGCGCATCGCACTTACGCATATACACACATGGGGGCGAGCTTCTTACATTATCAGGAACAACGCAGAGTCTTGTATGTGCGGCCGGCAAACGCAAAGCGCTGGGCTGGGTTCCAAGGTAAATAACAGGGGCGCCCAGGCTGCGCGGAGGCGTCATAATTAATTGGCCGCGCAATATCTCCGCGGCGTGCACGGCCGTGTTTGAACATCGTGCCTCGCGCAGCGATAACGGATAAACAGAGAGCTCAGCAAACAATCCGTGTTCGAGTGTACACGGATTACAGCGTCAAATCGTGCCGTACAGCGGAATAGGGGCTGCAAAAGCAAGCGACTTGCAGATACGAGGGAATAACGCGTGCGCTTACATTATATTAGGATGTACTATATTGCCCCGCCACGGTGGTCTAGTGTTTATGGTACTCGGCTGCTGATCCGAGGGTCGCGGGATCGAATCCCGGCGGCGGCGGCTGCGTTTCGATGGAGGCGAAGTGTTGAGGCCCGTGTACTGTGCGATGTCAGTGCACGTTAAAGAACCCCAGGTGGTCGAAATTTCCAGAGACCTCCACTACGGCGTCTCTCATAATCATAGGTGGTTTTGGGATGTAAAACCCCACAAATCAAATGAAATCAATCAGGATGTACTATATTAATGTAACAACATAACCAACTTCCCATACAAATCCCGGATGCAGCGGTCGCATTTTGGTGGAGGCGAGATGGTGGGGGACTGCGTTACTGCGCGCGATGTCAGCGCACATTAAGGAACTCTGGACATTCGAAAAGTTCCGGAATTACCCTCCACTGCATATACGGCGTCCTCCCATAATGAGATCGTGGCTTTGGGATATTGAACCCCACAAATCAATCAGTGAACATCCAAGATATATTTTAGCAATAACGTTGCACGCATCCGGCAATACAGGTTCGCACTGCTCGACGAATACAAAAGTTCGTGTTCTCTGGTGAGCGACAGCTTTGCGTAATTTATATAACGACTTATCACGAAAAAAAAAATGAAAACATAAAAATGCTTCTCTCTCTCTCTGACTTTCGTAGCCACGACGGACGGCAATTTCACTATAATTCATCGCCGCTGCACCTGCGTCAAAAAGGGTTGCACACAGCTATTTCATGCCCTCTGTCTACATTTTCTTTTCTTTTGTTTTCTTTTTTCTGCGAGCATATCCGTACGGTGGCTAGATACTCGAACACCGATAACTGCTCTAGCGTCTGCCTGTGACTGTCGTAGGAATTCCTGTGTTTTTAGGGACGTGCACATAATGAAGAGCAGTAAGATGAGACGTTTTAATTAAGATCGAGCGGCTTAATTGCGACGTACAGGCGCGAAACAGTATTAAAATCCGCGCGTCCGCTTACATACTGCGTACGCTGTTTATAGTCGAATTTGTTAGCAGCCCGACCAAAGAACAGAACGCCATAATTAGCGATACGAAAGTATACGCACCACGGGTGACCTGTACACGTACATGCTTATTTCTTCTTTTTCTTTTTTATGAGGGCGCTCTACTAACTCAATAATACCCCATTTTCTCGCGTCTCGTTGTCTGCGCATGCGAGCACGCACAGTTCACGGGGTCGTCTCCGCTTTCTAATGAGGCAATCCAGAGCGAGGTCTCGGGGTTGCGAAAGCTATAGGTGCGCGCTTGAACACGTATATATAGCATATACGTGCAGAAGCTATATCGAGAACAGAGCCTTGCTCGGGCGCGCTCTTAATTTGCCAAAAGCGGAGCGCTCGAAGCAATTAGCGCCCGAGAAGGTGCGCAGCACCAAGAATATATAGAAGTATAGCCCTAATCAAACGACAACTTCAATAACCGTATACAGTGATGACGAATACACCAAAGAAAAGATGAGAGAAACCATTCGCACGAATCGGTGCGGGGGTGGGGCTCTGTGTCTTTTTTCTTTCTTTTTTTTCTCCGGCTCTTTGCAATCCCTCCTCCCGATTCACCGGTCCACCTCCGCCTTTCCCATTATTTTCTTTTCTTTTTTTCTGTTGTTAAAGTCTCATTTTGTTTCCTTCGGAGATCTGACGATCCAATATCGCCTTGCACTTAATAATTACGTAACGAAGTCGCGTACGCGTTCTCGCGATATTCGAGGGGAAATTGAAAGAATAAGAATTTATTTAAAAAGGAAAAAAGAAAGAAAGTGCCGCTGTGTTCAGCTGTATAGCACCGTAATAAAACCTGATAAGGCTTCGTGATCCGCGCAACCCCTCCTCTCTTCTTATTTCTTTTTTCAGACTATGATGACGAGGCGGAGCAATGAATAGAAAACGAGAGAGAGAGAGAGAGAGAGAGAGAGAGAGAGGGGGGGGGAGGGAAGCAATTTTAAACTATATACAGCCAGCCGCCCCCGCACGTTATATTGGTTCTCTGCAGTCGACCAATGTTGGTCGCAGGAAAGAATGGGACAGAATAGATTGGCATAGAAAGAAAGAAAGAAAGAAAGAAAGAAAGAAAGAGAAAGAAAGAAAGAAAGAAAGAAAGAAAGAAAGAAAGAAAGAAAGAAAGAAAGAAAGAAAGAAAGAAAGAAAGAAAGTTCTTTCGGAGTAGCATCTCCCATCGTCATTCGAGCGTTCTGTGTACGTTTCGTGTGGGAAGAAACGCCATCTTGTAGTCGCGAAACAGGGGCCAGATTGGGAAACGTCTCGTCCTCCGCTCCCGTCCTCCAGTGTGCGGCGCAAAAGAAAGAAAGCTCCGATAGCTTCGAGAGAATTTACGTAAGCTCACGAATCTACTTAAACGCAAGAGAAGGCAGTTACCGCCATTCCACGCTGCAGGGCCAGGCAGCTCTCTCTCCTACACATATACGAAGCAATCCCCGAGCAACCAGAATGGCATCGTCGTCAGCGCGGGACGCGAAAAGCCACCTAGCAACAAGTCGCCTATAGATGGACACAAAGGAGGGAAAGAGGGGGCTTTCAAAGAACAAATAGAACAAGTGAAGGGTAAAAGAATGGCTCGTGAATCTGCAGACCTTTTTCATCCGCGAGCCTGGGACTTTTTGTACGACCGCTATATATACATACACAGGCTCGTATATAATACCCTCCTACATACATATACGCCACGGTATATGGGTGTGACGCAAGCGCTCGGCAGAAGCATGAAAGGGAGGGGAAGTGCAGTCAGTGGAGTGAATCTCCGCCAAGGTCTGGGGACGCCCCCCAACCCTATATGGACGCGGTCCGGTGCGCGAGACAGCGGGCCTCCTTTCTCTATAGCGTGACGAGTAGACGACGTGTGTAGTACATGCAAGACTAAAGCGCACCATTCACAACCGCGCCATATTGCAGCAGCGCCGTCGCATCGTATGACACGCGCGTCATAAGCGCTCGCTCGCGCTGTATGTTTCTACTATTACGTGTAGCTATATGACTATAACTATACATATAGTATATGCGTCCGACACGCCGCTGATGGTGCGCGGAGGGCTCGTTATATGTCTGGAGCATCGCGTTGCCGACACATATAGGTGGGAACCCAGTCCACGAACATGCCGGATAAGCAGTAAAGTGTTTTTCCTGTCTGTCTGTCTGTCTGTCTGTCTGTCTGTCTGTCTGTCTGTCTGTCTGTCTGTCTGTCTGTCTGTCTGTCTGTCTCGTTACGAGGTTGAAAAGTTCTGCAGAGAATATAGTAGTGCCCGAAAACGGGTGACGTGCATTTCGTCGCTTATCCGAAGCGGTCTCAAACACGTGCGGCCATCTTCATCGAACGTGCGCCGTGCAGTTTTGGAACGTCCGAGAAAAACGAAATATTTTAATTAGCGACAGATCAAGCAGACAATCGAAAGGGTGAAAGTTAGTCTCGCATGACGAAATACGGGTTAGCGGTTTTATTGCGGATATTTAAAAAAAAAATTAAAAACGCCGGGTGTAAACGAAAACAGTGCATACGACGCGGTACATATATGCTGCGCTATACGGGTCTTGTAGCGCTCATTCATTTTATAGTGGGTTCACTATGGAATCACTAAGTGAATTGTTTTATCCTCACGTGCCACGAAACAGCCACAACACGGCCCGAAACTTGACAATAAGGATACATAAGTAGACTAAAACGAACAAGAACGAATCAACAGACGTAGACGACTATATACTGAAGCTGCGACACCATGTCACGATGTTTAATCCGGCGCCAACGCGTTCTCGGCTGAAGAGTACCTAACGAAAGCGTTCGCTAGGTACTCTTTGGCGTTGTACATATTTAGTTAATATGTACAACGCGTACACCACACACTCACGTCGCAACGTTACTATATATACTCTGAAATGTACCAACTAGTGGTGAAATGAAGGGCACCGCATTCAACCGGCAGGGTCGGTTCTTAGATCTTCGAAGACGCCCTAGACGATGCGACATATATACACCGACCGAGCAAGATTCGAGGGAGTCTTTCGTCACGCATGGCGGCGGCCAATAGCTGCATCGCGTGACGGGCAAGGACCGAAGCTTCCCAAGAGGCCGTATCAGTTGAAGCGTGACCTTGCAGAACTATATGATCATTACATTAGCGTCGTCTCAGAGAACAATGACGTATTTTCACTGATTTTTATTATAACGAAAAGCGTTCAGTGTTTCTTTGTTGTTGATTTTTTTTTTTGTCACATTTTTTTTTTCCGGAGCTACGTCAACTTCGAGCTTCGCAGTGAAAAAAGAGCGAATGTGTGGCGTCGGACGTAGACACTTGAAATGTGCCCTTAAGATATAGAGAGCTTTTTTTATTATAGAAAGGGACGAATGCGGACAACCCTGTTATATGTAGAGTGCAAAAAGTAATTATATTACACAGCCAATGGACGTGCGAATGTGAACAGACATACGTACGCCATTTTCTTTCTTTCTTTCTTTCTTTCTTTTTCTATTTTTTTAATGCACAAGGCACACGGGGACCCACGGTATATACGACAGTCGGATCAATTCGATCATGAACAACTATCATGGTGAAAACACGAACCACAGAAAAAGAAAGCAATTTAGAAAAGGGGCGCTAGTACAGCTCGTCACATTCCTCATGTTAAGGTACTCAAATAGCGCGCGTCTTAATAAATGTAACAGCCATTCATTAATATATAGGTACTACAGATTTTCTTATTTTGCGCTACCGCAAAAATGTTCACGAGGCAATGATAGTCACGCCAAGGTCACAGAAAAAAAAAATTGTAGTGTCGCTAAGATCAATCAATTCGCTCACTTGATTGCTTCCATGCATGAGAAACCGCTCACTGCGCTTCTGTTTGCATACAATTCATACGACCTCCCTGACGTAGGAGTCATTGCTCTATTTAAAAGTAGAGCTGCACGGTGAAACGAAAAAAAAAAAAAGAAAAATGTCAACGCGGATCAGTAACCTTATCAAATTTGCCTCCCAAGCTCAAATTTTTCCGTTCGCCGAAAGGTCGTTCGAATCGCAACAGCTGTTCCAAGAACAGTCGCACAGCGACAGAAAGAGAATCAATCCGCGAGGCTTATGCTACAGGCGCAAAGTCGCGCCGCACTGAAGAAAAAAAGGTCTTGAGAGGGCAAAATGTAGGGAAAAAAAACCAAAAACAAACAGCACACAGCATGTAAGCAAGTGATCAAGAATGAACAAAAAAAACAAGGGGGGGGGGGGGGGGGGGGTCTGGTCGTGTGCTCTCAAGCACGGAGACATCCTGACCGCGAGACAAGCGACGGCAAGAGTGAACAAGAGGTGGCTCAGAAAGGACGCGCCCGAAAAAAGAAGACTGTCCAACCACGGCCGCTTTTCATCCAGCGGTTCAACGTAGCTGCACTTCTGATTCTTGTACACGGTAACGAAATAGGAGCGACCTTTATAAGTACATACTTTAAGTAAACGCGCAGAGCTATAGCGCCGTCTTCTGTACAATACACGGCGTCTGAACTCGACACGAATGGAGCGAAGTGGAAAGGAGGGTGCAGAGTGAGAGGAAGGAAGGGAGTCTGAAGAGCGGCACGTCCGGCACTGATGAGCAGCAAACACTAACAGAAAAGAAAAAACAATGAGCAAAGAAAGTTCGCGCGCCCGCAGTAACAGTGGGTGAAGTAATCTCGGTAAACGGGTGCGAGAAATGAAACGCCCCGCGCAGTGTCGAGTTGAAAGAGTGCGCCGTCAGCAAAGAAAACGGCGGGCAAGTCGTGGAGAATATAGAACAGCAACATGGACGCACGTCTCGGGGTAAAGACGGCTTGCACGGGGATTGCGCTGGAGGCTCGGGCCTTTCCTCTCTCCCGCCCCAGCGACAGCTTCGCTCTCTGATCTCGCTGGCGCGATCGCAGGCAGGCAAGGGCGGTGATGCTTCTCTGCCAGACACGAGATTGCAGGGCAACGTAACTGAAACGACCTCGCGTGTGTGAAACAACGCGACCGTTATAGTTAGTCGCTATTTAAAATGGGTTGAAAAAGCGGCTCGGGCACCGAAACGAGTTTTCGGGTGCATTCGGTTCAAGAGCAGTGCATGCCGTGCGCCTGAGAAGAGGTGTAGCGCGCGAGCAGAAGAGTTCGCCCTGCAGTTACAAGGTGATTGATTGATTTGTGGTGTTTAACGTCCCAAAACCACGATTTGATTATGAGAGACGCGGTAGTGGAGGTCGGCGGAAATTTCGACCACCTGGGGTTCTTTAACGTGCACTGACATCGCACAGTACACGGGCCACAACATTTCGCCTCCATGGAAATGCAGCCGCCGCGGCCGAGATTTGATCCCGCGACCCTCGGATCAGCAGCCGAGTATCATAGCCACTAGACCACCGTGGCGGGGCGCATGCAGTTACAACGTGGTGTCGTCACGACAAGGCCTTGAGATATACACGAATGTCGGGTCAAAGGAACGTCGATGTCCTGTCTGTGTCCGACGTTAGGGACGCGCGAAATATCTACATTACGTGACACTGACGTCGAGCTGACGCTGGCCCAATGTTATAGATTATATAAATCCGCCTAAAGATAAAGAGAAAGCAGTTGCAACGAAGATACATAAGCTGTGTTGCTCAAATCCCGATACACGTGGAGCTTTACGTGTCAAAAGCAGCAAGCGATGGTAAGGTATAGTATATGCGTTATGGCACATATGGCATGTCTTAAGGGAGCAAATTCAAGCGCGAGACGTTGTTTAGACACAATTATTACTAAACCGCTCCGATTGTCATAACCATGACTGTACCTGTCTGATAAAGGCATACCGTGTGATTAACATACATATCTATATAAATGTCCCCCTGCTACTGGACTTTTCCACATATCGGTGTTGCAACATGGAAGTTACTCATACGTTTCGCATGTCCCGGTTTAAACAGCACTTCAGTTATAAACGACATATGTACGTGATGATGCAAGAGATTGTAAACCTCATCAAGAGCAAATTGGCAAGAAAGAGACGTTATAAATCGTCATATATAATGCTCGCGCGATTCGTGGCAGTGGTATAATCGACCCGCGGCCGATTGTCGCAACCACAAAGCGGCCTCGGAGAGTGATGAGCGAGAAAGTGCGACGACCCATCCAAGAACCGTTGCGAATTATAGGCCTCGCAGAAATAAGAAAAAGATACAAGGAAATTTTAGAAATATATACAGACAGAATATAAAGAGGCGGAGAGCCCGAGAACAGAACACAGCATATTGATCGGTTTTCAAGTTCGCCGCTGAAGCGACCATTAGCAGGCAGGTCCTATTACAACACATGGCGTCTATATAGCATGTCCCCATGGCAATCACCAATACGTATAACGACCGCGCCGACGAACGACGCGCCGATCGACCGTCGAGATGGCGCTTCCAATGCGACGCTCGCATTTGAAATTTAAAATTCGCGATGGCGATAGATATGAGGCACATGTATAACCGCACGCTCCTCCGCTCCAATATGAAACTCGATGAAAGCGAAAATTCCGGCAGTAACTCATGACATCAATGCGATACCGTCCCATATGCGCTCTGACAAGTGGCTGCCGTTATACGGTTCAGCAACATTCCTTCAGTGACGTCAGTCCGCATTGAGCTCGTACATCTGCATATCGATCCCTTTCGTCTTCCGATCTTTGCGCATACAAGCGACAAGCGAAGCTGGCAGTGCTGCAGAAGTGTCGAATCTATTGAGATCCGCTTGATAATCACATCCGTCCATCCGGGATAAAGACGGCCTGTGTCTTATGTATGGCGTCTTGTATGGCTTGTGTCTTATCTGTTCGATGTTGAGTATATCCGGCGTAAAGCCAACAAGGGCAATCTATATCTTTACACATATCGACCTTAATTTCCGTCAAAATGTAAGTTAAACTTCCATGATGCAAAGAAAGAAAAACGAAGTACCCGTAGAGATATAAGTACGCGAGATCCAGAAACGACGCAAACGACAGTGCATGCACGAAGCAAGTTCCAGCAACGTCGTGCATTAAGAAAACCCAGAGCGGGCCCGAAAGGCGCTATACCGATCGACTAAGCGAAGGAGAGCCATTAAAAATAACAATAAACAGGCCAAGGTCTGCAAAGTCAGGGGAAGCGGATTTTCGAAACCGGCTCATAGGGAGAACAATAATCAGCACATCACAGAGTTATCTCCAGTTGTTATAAGAAACCTACACAGTAAATGGCAAACGTATGCCACGGGGTTCGGTGCAGCACAACGGCGCCTTTTCCTTAATTAATTTTCGCTGCAACACATACACTATAGACCCGCAAAAGCGGCTTTAGGCTAGAGTTCTTTGATCATGCCAGTTACCAAACTCCCCATAGGCCCCATGTATCAAAATCCGGACACGCGAAGTGCCAAAACGGCGGAGGTTAGCAGATTGTCGCGCCATCTGTCGACACAGAAACCGACTACTAAATGGCAGGTTAGTGTGTTTTGTGTTACGGAGCACAGAAAGCTCCGCCGCGTCAATGAAGCGAACCTTATGCAAACGATGTCGCGCACACAGAACATCCGTCAATTTCGCCGTGGTTCTGGCGGCACTGGCGTCTTCTGCAGAGCAAGGAAATTCACTGACCTTGTGCCGTCGCTTCTGCTTCTGCACGAACACTGAGGGTTCACGCAGCGTTTTGTCCGTGCTAACTGCTCTCACGAAAGAAGCAGGGAATCGTCTGTTCGGTTGCCGAGGCCGCTGGTGAAAGAACAAGAAAGCTATTCGAACAGCGGATGATTTTCGGTGAATAATTATTCTTTATTTTTCGACTTTAAATGTCGATGTGTCATTAGGAATCCAGCACAAAGCGCGCACCTGTGGAATTCAGTTCACATGCCTACAGCATCGATGTGTCAACACAGCAGCAGAAGGCCTTTAATGCCTGTTTAATGCAGAGCGTGTCGTCTGCCAGCGAAAAAGCGTATGGTGCAAGTCGACGATCCAAGTGCAGGCGAATTGCAATGTAAGGCGTCTCTATCTCTCGCTCCTTTCTTTTGCCTGTCTTTAGCCGCGTGATAAGAGAGCGATTAGCAACTGTTACGGTGCTCCAACGTTTGTAGCCGCCATTTTCATGCAATAAACATCGCCTCCGAGATCCAGTGAGTATAGCGTTTTCAGTTACGGCTCCCAGATGGGGCGACAGTCTGCTAACCTCCGCCGATTTGGCCGTCGGCTTGTCCAGATTTCGGAACGCAGTTTGGCAACTGGTATGATTGAAGAACTCTGGCTTTAGACAAGATCACCTCGAGCCACTGGAAACACACTCGCACCTCTGCGATCAAAATTTGGCGCAGACACGCACCTCTGAGGCAAACAGGACCCGCACGAGGTCTTCACGAAGCACGCATGCAGTGCTGGAATTGCTTGTCATCGCAAGCAACAACTATACAAGGTGATAGGTAAGCCACTGTCCGAGCGAACATACGCTTCATGGTCACCTCCGTGTTGCCAGCGAAACCGCTTTTCATCCTTCTCTATACTCCGCTAACTGCGTGTAATGGGGAGAGAAAGAGCTATGCGGGGAAGATTTCTGTCTATGCGGATAAAGTGCGCCAAATGACGGCAAACAGACCGTGTCGCGGCCACATACACATAGATCTGCAGCTGTTTGCTCCGGCAGTCGTTTGCTCAGCAGCCGTTTTTCCGACATACATACATACATACATACATACATACATACATACATACATACATACATACATACATACATACATACATACATACATACATACATACATACATACATACATACATACATACATACATACATACATAGCGTGAGCGTAGAGACTCATGCTGGCGTTTTATTCACGCCAATGAACATTTATTTCAGGAGCACACATTTCGTTGTTCCTGTTCTTTTTTTTTTTTGTAATATTCTTTCCGTCATACGTCGTGTGCTGCATACATCTGCTGGCGGAGCGCATAACCGTGGACCTCGTGTGACAAGCATAAACACGAATACAACTTATACGTACAACATTATTATTTTCAACCGATATTACAAAGGAAAGGCGCCGAAACGCGCAGCACGCCACTTGCCGCAACGACTCCGCGGTGAAGAACAACGCACTGTCCGAAGCCGTTATTTGCACCATCCGTTCGCGGTGCTCTATGAAAGCCGCAGGCGAACGATATACACAACGCAATCCCTGCGGCGCCCCGCCACGTTCGGGTTTCGTATATCGAAATCCGCGCAAAATGGAAATCGCATGGAAATGAAACGCGATCGAACGAAATCCGCATTTTAATACGTCATCCTTCGCGGGAATACCGCGCGACATACGAATCTGCAGTGACGGAGGCAAAATGGTCGAAGAGAAATCGGCGCAGACCGCGCCGCCGGCACCGCGTTCAAACGCAGGCTTGACACATACCAATGTTTCGTGCACTTATGTGACGACACCGGCGGCACGCATCTCGAATGCGTACGTATGAATCGGAACATGTTCAGGTCTTATATAAGTTCCTACGTGGTGTTTTCAGGCTATATATCAACATTCCTTGAGCAACCTCTTCGTCTGTGTACGTGCGTGCGCGCAAAAATCGATCGCACACGGCGGTGCATCCTCACGACAAGAAATGTGCATTTTTGCGCGTATGTGCGAGTTGGACTGCCTATATACATTCGATAAAGACCACATACGTGCAGTCGGCCACTCACGTGACTATGAACACGGCGAAGAAACACTGTAAAAGCTAGGGGACAAATTATAGTACAAGGCTGACACTTCAATATGGCCAGATATGCTATAGCCAGGACTATGTCCGCAAGGCGTGTATAGCAAAGTGCGAGCACTATATAGAAAGAAACACGCGTCATACGTTGCAAAGCCGTATATCGTCTGTAAACACACACACACACACACACACACACTCACACACACACACAAAGAGAGAGAGAGGGGAGGGAGGGAGGGCGACGGCAAACTCGAATAGCAGCGGAGTCGCGCAATTGCCAAAGCGGCCGTGCTTGCGTATTTAAAATATCGCGAGAGATTTGAATGTTTCTCGGTGCCAGCAAAGAAGCGATACACAGTTCGCAGCGAAATACAAAGTGCGTGCACTAACCCCGCTTACGCGGGCAAAGCCCTCGCGCAGGACGCGTGTCAAAGCCGAAACAAAAAGCTGCGATAGCGAGACCACGTATTCCTCGGGCGCGCGCGCGCTGCAAAAGACTGAACCACGCGTGCACTACGCGAGCAATTCAGTTAAATCATCGAGCCTAAAAGGTCGAGTCACGTATGTATATACACAGGGGTGGGATCCGGCCGAAGAACATAAATCAGCAGTTCTCGAGCAACTAGCTGCATACGCACGTTATAAAAGAAGCTTAAAGGTGCACAAGTTCTCCGTTGCGCGCATTAAACGTTTCGCAACTACGCGACGAAGAGGGGCCGCTATATATACTTATAATACGCGAGGTGATTCTTCGCACTCCCGCTTGCCTCGATATAGCCACCGCGTATAGCGGTCAACGATTATTCAGGCGTGCGTGAACTATCGATCATCCTATATAACACGGCTGTGTGAGAAGAAGTCGTTTAACTTTGACCTTTGGGAGAAACAAAAGCAGCTCCTCGCGTGCCCACACACACCGCACATAGCTCAAAATGTCCAAGAGTGGCGTCCAACCCTTTATATATATATATATATACACTGGAAAAGTGGATCGCGCGCGACTTAGCGCTCTTTACATATACAGAGATATATGCGATCGACCGTTCTCACCAAAAGCAGAGCAAGCCGTCGCATACGAATCAATCCCGTCGATTGCCCTATATCGATCGGCATGTAGGTCAATCGGATGAAAAACAGCTCGAAAGCGACCCCCACAGAGAGAGCAAGAACTCGATAGGGGGAGAGAGAGAGAAAGTGCCGCGCAGTATATATATATATATATATCCCTTGCATGAACTTGGCCGCGCGTGATGAAAGCGATATAAATACTAGATGCCCCCACCTCTTTATCTCTAACACACACACACACAAACACACACGTGTGCGTATGCGAACTTCGATGAATATAAGGTCAAGGTTGCTGAGCGGGTATGGCATGTCGCAAAGCGCATACCTTTTTTTTTTTTTTTTTATCCAAGCGATCGAAATTTGAATAGGTTCCTTGAAGGGCGAAAATGCATGCACGAGAGAACAGCGCACCGAAGGAGCATTCAAATTAATGTCCAGCTATATGACTGCACACCCGACGAGCAATGAAACAAATATGCATTACATAAGGGACCTCGCTAATTGAGAAAAGCTCAGTCCTCTCCCGCACCTGTATAGCTATACAACGTAAGAGCAGCGAAATCGCTGAAACAAGAGAATCGATCAAAACCTCTTGTTGGGCAAGTTGGTACATTCTTAAGACGTAAAGGCACCGGCGCAACCAGACGACACAGAAAGAAAGACACGGACACACGAGCGCGGCTCGTGTCCGTGTACCGCGCACGTGTGTCCGTGTCTTTCTTTCTGTGTCGTCTGGTTGCGCCGGTGCCTTTACGTCTTAAGAGAATCGAACTCCGGACTATACACCCGAACTTGTTGCTGCGCGCAGCGAGTAACCGCACTGGTAGAGACGGAAGAGCAAATTTAAGCTACAGACTTCTATGCAAGTGCCGTTCGGGCCACGTTCCTTAAGTTATGCAACCAGGTGAAGCAATCTTCAGGTGCGTGTGAGAAGTCCTCCGTTCACTTTCCGTGTATACTCAGCGCTCTCACGCACTTTCAACCCAGGCACGGACACCTTTCTCCCGCTTTTGAACCTGCTCTTTTTTTTTTTTTTTTTTCATTCGAGCATTCGCTTTATTCGCGGAACTGTCAATCTCTTGCACAACACCTACGTTTCCCAGTGTAGACGTGCAAGTACCAGCGGTGTCTATAGGAATACAGAAGGGTAGACTGGAACCTTTCATATACATACTCACGCGTCGTGAAGTGCATCACGTGGCATATTTACATGCATGCATGGTCTCGTCTTGCGGTGCAAATACGCAGCAGGCTGGTTGGTTAGTCGAAGATGCGACGTGACGGTACCATCACAATAGGAATAGCGAGAGAAATAAAATAATAAGCAGCCGAAGTGATGACGCGTGACATGCAGCCTGTGGCGGAAGCACGCCAGACAAACCGTGGAAACCTCACACTCTCCGTCTCGCAGGGAAAAACCCGTTCCCACGTTCACACCTGTAGAGTCATGTGCGCCTATTAAATGCACGCGTCATCCACACTTCCTTCGTAGCGAGAATGATACGCAAGCGATCGAATGCGCACGGTACAAAAAAAAAAAAAAGAGAGAGAGAGAGAAAGGAAGCGCTTTATCCTACACACACATCACATCAGCTCGGAGAACCAAGTGCACACGTGTATACTATACATTACATGCGCGCACAGTATATGAAACCACCAGTGTTGGGAAGCTCAGCATAGTCAGGCGTACGCAACACGTAAGGAATACGGCCCACTGCTAAATCGAACCCTCACACGTGCGGCTCTCGTTTCGCTATTAAACAATTGCGTCACTGACTTTATACTCAATAATCAAAATAACGAAACACAGACGTGTATAGCATCGTCAGTACGCACACAAATGGCCACCAATTGATTTGTGGGGTTTAACGTCCCAAAACCAGCTGTGGAAATTTCGACCACCTGGGGTTCTTTAACGTGCACTGACATTGCATAGCACACTGGCCTCAGCATTTTGCATCCATCGAAAATGCAGCCGCCGCTGCCGGGATTCGATCCCGCGACCTTCGGATCAGCAGCCGAATTCCATAACCAGTAGACCACCGTAGCGGGACGAAGAGCCATTCGAAGAGCCATTCGAAATTTTTTTATTGTTAATTCAGCAAAGCGAGTGACGAAAACGTTCAATATGGATCGGCTTTAAGAATGATTTTTTATTCCCTTTCTCATTTCGCTGGCGTTCCAAATTCAAGTGGCCTAGCGAAACAGCTGTCCGTGCACTGCACAGGTGCATCGAATGGCATCAGAACTGCTCGCGCACAGTTTACCTGCAGCGCAAGTAAAAACGACGGCCCGCTCGTGAGGGAACAGAATGCGGGTGTGCCTCGATGTCCTCCTCGCCCAAAGCGGGCGAGGAGGAAGTGACACTCTTAGCAAGTGTCACCTGTGGACCAATCCGTGACGCGTATACGACGTCATTCGACAGTCGCGCCTGTCAGCAAGGCTCCGGGTCAGCTAAACGTTACGTAACCAGCATCGCTCGCACTCGGCGAGCCAACAGGTTCGCTCATGGACGCGGGCCCCATGGGAATGGGAAATAACGGGCGGAAAGTTTTCAGGCTTCCACCCGCTTCGATACCTGCCATCCCGCGTTCGTTATTAAGGTGATTTGTAGTTCTCCTACTGGGCTACCGCAGCATGTACCCCGAATCTGTGGCGAACATGTCATCTTACCGTTTCAGACTCCCGACGGCCTTAACGTCGTCGGCGCAAGACTCCGACGGTACTGAAATGAGCTCCCTAATGTCTTCCACATGCGCAATCAACGCTATGCACCGCGTGATCGCACATGGGTGGGCTGCATCACGAATAGCGGCGTCCATAACCGCGGTGGCTCCGCGTGCATTGCCTATGGTATATGGACATCACGATTCGAACAAGAAGCTATATAAGAAACAGACGCAGCCGAGCACGCACTGGGCGTATTCACCGTAAAGAAAAGAAAGGTTCCGTTATGTACTCCCGCAGCATTTCTTCCTCGGCCGCCGGACCATTAGCGTCGCGCACCATCGATAGACGTCGCATTTCTTTCTTTCTTATCTTTTCTCGTTTCGTTCATCCATCCATTTTCTCGGTCCTCGTTATGTCGGCGCCGTCACGTGAACGAGCACGGCGGTGGGGGTCGCCGTACACGGGGGGAGAGGGATGCTGAAAGCGGCGCACATAACCGCCGTCTGAGTAATAAGGAGGAGGAGGAGAGCGAACCGGTGGAAGAGAGAGGGAACGGCTACGGCCTGGCCGAGTGCACAGACACGGCTGCAATTAGAAAACGTGCGCGACGACATTCCGCGGCATTAATGAACGCCACCATGTCCGCCCGGCCGTCACTGGTGCCGTCTCAGCGGCAGCGGCCCCAAGGTCGCCGCCGCCGCCGCCGCCGCCGACGCTGCCTACTTAGCCACCGCACGAACTCGGGAGGACCACGCAAGCGCACGAGCGAAGCGGCCTTTCCAGGAACGTCGGGACGACCAGCGATGCAGGCACGAACGGGTACGGAGGAGACACGCCCGGAAAGCGCCAGAGAAAGTGACGCTATCCGCACGACCTCCGATGCCGTGTGACGTCCGAGAGATAGTTGGTCTCACCGACGTTGGGAAAGAGGCAAATTTTTTTGCAACGCTTAGGTGAGCACGGCGCGGCGTTGCGGGGCCTAAGCGTTGCGGGGGCGAGGGAAAGTGGCGAAAGAAGCGAGAGAGCCATCATACATTGCCAACGTAGCCGTGTCCCCAGTATGGGAGACAGAAATTAGCGTCTCTTCCTTCCTAACAAACCCGGCTACTACATTGCCAACTGTCTGGTTTGTGTGGGTCGCGTTGGCCTATAGTGGTCTATGGTGCTTGACTGCGGACACCCCCTAAGATGCGTGTTCGATTCCCGGCAGTGGCGGTGGTCGCGCATTTTCGACGCAAGCGAAGGCGAGCCCTCCATATGACGTTCCCCTCGCATCTATTATACTACTCAGGACCGTGCTCCCGACAAGGGCTGCACAAAATAGCGCCCTTTGCTTAACCGAGCCACAATTGTCCGGTCGCGGGGAACCAATCGAAAAATGATCAGTGCACATACGGGAATCGAACACACAGTGCCCTTCCGTAACGGATGATTGACGTTACTCCACCGGCACTGCGGTCGGGCCACAACTTCGTCTCACAAGTGAGAGTCTTTTAAACGAGAAGACGAGAAGAAAGAAAGACGAAGAGGGAAGCCGCGATGAAGCCGCTTGTACCAGAAGCGAGGCCGCAACAGTGTGTCAACTGCGCCACCACAGCGCAATTAAGCGCTCCTCCGCTGTAGAAACGACGAACGGTTTGTGTATCTTTTTCCTTATGGCGTATAGACGCGTACGCATACGCACGCTGCTTTTCAAAGCAGCTGTTGCTGTGAAGTGTCTTGTTTAAAAAGAAAGAAAAAAGGAGGAAAGAAAAAAAAAGAAGAAAGAAATCAACGCGAGAAAGGGTGGACGGGGAACTGAGCCCAGGTAACCGTATAACCCTTCCACAAGCCCACAGGTGCGAGACCTAATATGCACCTGTCGTCACGCAGACATGAACGAGAGCGGGAAAGATACGGTGCCAGAGCCGGCAGCTGCGACATGCGCTAAACCCGGCAGCAGCAATCAGAGCCCGGCAACGAAGTCAACGGCCTCCGACTCGGTCGCAGCAAACACGTCATTCAGAAACTGGGGCATCAGTCAACGACAACGCGTCATCCGCGTATAATAACCGTTTAGACCGTATAACTGAATGAAGTTGCAGCTGATGGGGGCGCCAAATCTGCCCCCATACCTCGGCCACGGCCGCTGGATAAAAACGCACTCGGCACTGCACTGCGCTTTCACCAAAATGGTCACCGTGGAAGAAGGGTGGGGAGAATGGGCGCTGGAAGGGTACCTCCGCCACTTCTAACGGAGAACGCTGCGCACGTTTATGCATGTCATTCATTCGCAGGATAGATAAGCAGCGTTATAAACTAAAAGACAAAAAGATCTGCCCACTCTATACCACGTTCTAACCTGTGCGTATAAAGTTATAATTTGTAGAGATAAGACACGAGATAAGAAAGCTCCCCGTGCTTCAGAAATCCACTCTGAATTCTCCCTTTTCGCTCGCAGATCCTTCTCATCGCTTCTCGTCCTCGTGCGCAGTGCTCAACGAGCCAGTCGCACTCATCCGTGCGTAGCAGTCTCGCGCAGACATCCAATTACGCGAAGAAAGAAAGAAAGAAAGAAAGAAAGAAAGAAAGAAAGAAAGAAAGAAAGAAAGAAAGAAAGAAAGAAGTGGTCGACTTAGTTGCGTAGCGCCGCTTCACGTTCGGCCGGCGGACACCAGGAGTTCTGCTGCCGTCCGGTGACGCAAGGCGCGCGTTTGCCACGTGTCTTCCAAGCGCCGCGGGAAAGCCAGCCCACTGTCGACGGCGAAGAAGATGGGGAGCGGGTCGGCCGCCCGTTTCGCTCTCGCACAAGTCACCGTGCATCAACCTTTTACTGCGGCAGTGCTCACGGCGAGGACTGCGCAACGTGAGCTGCCATAGCCGCAATTGCGACGACAGTATAAAGACGAGTGTGCGCTGAGAATGAGAGGGGGGAAAATATATATACCAGCAAAACGGCACTATGGTATCGCATCACTCACCTGCCTCGAGAGAACGAGAATCAGAACGAAGCGGCTTGTCCGTGTTTTACTTTCGCGCATATTTCACAGAATCCCCTGTCTTTGCGGATGCGTTTCCACAAGAAACTTGTCAAGACTGAGGAGCAAAAGCGTTTTGCATTGCGCGCGTTGTATGGATAAAAACCCGCGGGAAGTGATTTCTAGTGTACACGACCGCGCAAGAGTCCCAATATGTCGAAGAATAAGCAGGTACTTTGTGTTGTAAAAAGGAACAGAATCGGAGGGTCGGGAGTACAACGAAGGTGGCTACGGCAGCTGACGTAACGCGTAGGCCAACTGATCTCTTGAGTGAAACGCAACCGGTGGATCCAGAGAGTTTCGAAACTGCGACACCGACGACTTGAGCCAACTATTGCACATGGCCGCGAACAAGAAGCGGGCCTTCATCGACCGATCCGCGAATATCACACCGTACGTATGTATATGTACGCTGTGGTGCCTTGACTCGTCGGAGGAACTGTCATTATCGGCGGGCGCACGATGCTCGCAGTGCAGCCGACCGTAATCGATATTCCATCACTCTCCATTGCTTACGCAAAAACAGTGCGGGGGACGGGGGATCGCTTGTGATGATTTCCCCCTTTTCTTTTTCTTTATCTTCTCGTTAGATTTCTTTCTTTCTGTCGTGCTCACGCCGTGACGAACATGCCCATCTTTCCCGCATAAGGCGAACATTTGGATTATATGAGCACCATGTTGTCGAATCCCGGTTTTGGTGGTGCGCAAGACAAGTTTTGCGTCAACTGTTTTTTGCATCAACTGCGGTTTCAGCATGTTCGTCGATTTAGGCGCTCTGAATGCCTTTCGCTTATTCTGTTTCAAGAGGGGGAAAAAAAAAAACAGTTATTAAGATAAGTGGACAGCTCTCGGGTGGTGCCCCTAACCACGGTTCAACAGACGAATCAGAGACACCACGACGGCTCTTTCAGTGCGCTACAGTGTCATCTCTTGCTTTCTTCTTTTTTTTTTTTTCGTTTTTTCGGTACTGCAGTTGCAACTACCAACTGAAGCGTTTGCGAACGCGCTGCAAATGTATGTCCGCGCGCGAAGCGGCAGTTTCGCGTAAAGGTATAAGTGCGCCGACCTCATCAATCCTCATGTCACTGCTCGGCGACTGAGCACTTGTCAGCAAAGAAAAACGAGCACAAACTTGAGTATCCCATTGGCAGCATATATACGACGTGCGTCGCACAATGAGATACGCAGAACAATCGATACGATCGGGCTCTCGTTCCAGTGAGTATGTGCTATACAAGGGACTATATGGTATGCGCATAAGGCGGCTCCTTCGAGACGGCAGGAAATCTCGCAGAGATGCATTACTTCTCTCCCCAAGCGCAGCAAATTGGATAAGACACCGGATTCTAGTACAGTTACGCGCAACCGAAAACTGCAAAGTCCCCAGGACCGCGTCATCATACTCCCGGCTACGTTAGTGGAACTTACTCGCCCTTAATCCACACATATGATTATATATATATATATATATATATATATATATATATATATATATATATATATATATATATATATATATATATATATAATCAGCTTGAAGTCTAAAAAGAGTGGAAACTTAAATTTTTCTGCCCTCATAGCATTCGCACTGCTTCCTTTTGGATTATGTTAATAGCGGGATATGCGTTGATCGCCATCTTACAGCCACCTGACGTTATACGCGGGTATAACCATTATAATACCTCCTGCGCAGCTCCCTCAAGTAAAGTCTGCTCTTCTTCTTCACCTGTAGCACAGACAATGTTCCTATTTTTAAACACCCACTTACAACGCTTCGCAGTGGGACAACACGGAAAAAAAAAAATACAAGAAACGGGAGAAGTAGGGAAAGCCGTGGGGGTAAAATGTATAAGTTACGCACTGTTACGTTTTCTCGCAGAATATGAGCGCTGTTAAAGAGACTGCAACTGTTGCCATATAAGACACGGCGTCTGGAACGGAGATCGCTTGGGAGATTCTATTTCCGCTCCTTTTCGTTGCCATGACGACAACTTTGCCATTCGAGAGAAGACCACGTTGGGAAAGGTATAATAAGTGTACACGAAAGATCCCCACAGTGATGACGACTACGGCAATGAGGCACGTGTCTTTCACAATATATATAATACACGGCCCACGCTGCACATACACACGAGACATATCGCGTAACTCGTATATAGCGTTTCGGGTTGCAGGGCCCGCAAGGCACCCGCATTCACTCCAGATTAATAATCGATAAGAGTTTTAACCGGTGGTGCAAACCTTGCAGACCTCCGAGTGCGCATGCGAACGGTTACGAAACAGGCGCTGAAAAAAAGGAACACCGTCATTGTCGTATCGTTTCGTTGTCGGGATTCGCCTATATTGCCTATATCGTCGCGCAGTCGCCCACTATGGCGCGCTTTATATAATCATATCGCAGTACTACGTTTTAAAATCTCTGGATTTAATTCTATTCTTACCGTGCCTATTTATCTGCGCTGCGCAATTTTTCGAAATCGTGCGCGCCGATGTCTACGGCAGCGGGTTATTTCTTCTCTCGACAGCGGCACGGTGTGCAGGAGTAATGTAGGAGACCATCTGCGGTTCTTTGAGGTGCTCCATATGAAATCATAAGACAGGCGCGTTAGTTTATCTTTTTTTTTCTTTTTCTTTCGCCCACATCGAAATATGGCCGCCGTACCCGCGTTCTATACGATGCTTAGCGTCGCCACGTCCAACAGCTATACCTGCCCATTAGGCGAGTGAACACAATTAAAATGAAATATCCTGCAAACCAATGCATTGTGAGAACATGTATACAGCTAAATATACTAGACAACTGAGCGGTTAAGTTAACGGAACGCGCTTCATTACGAACAAATTTAAACCATGGTTCTGGTAAAGCTGAAATGCTCGACGCTTCTAATTTGTACAGCAATACCGCTGTTCCGAGGGCTAGTGGGCAACTAATCACCGAGTTTTAGGCTTATGTCCCCCAAGCGTGATTGACGCGATATATATATATATATATATATATATATATATATATATATATATATATATATATATATATATATACATATATATATATATATATATATATATATATATATATATATATATATATATATATATATATACGGGACATAATTACAATAACCAACTGCCCCGCCACGGTGGTCTAGTGGCTATGGCACTCGGCTGCAGATCCGAAGGTCGCGGGGTCGAATCCCGGCCGCGGCGGCTGCATTTCGATGGAGGCGAAATGTCGAGGCCCGTGTGCTGTGCGATGTCAGTGCACGTTAAAGAACCCCAGGTGGTCGAAATTTCCGGAGACCTCCACTACGGCGTCTCTCATAATCAGAACTGGTTTTGGGACGTTAAACCCCACAAATCAATCAATCAATCAATAACCAACTTGCCTATATGCTTGTGGTCAGATACTACATACACGACGACCGCCTTTGAAATAATCCCCCACGTGTCCTTCGCAATGGACGCGAGTGGCGCTCGTTAACACTCCCCGCGCCGATTCAGCCCCCCCCCCCCCCCCAAAAAAAAAGAAGAACGAGATTAATCGATTCCGCTTCTGTCAAATCGGAATTGCGGCAACACGTACACGCCAATAAGGACTAAATAAAGTAACAGGCAATAGCGCGACGTATGGCAGCTGGAAGCATATGAGACGGGAGGGGGGGGGGGGGGTAAAAATTGTAACACATAGCAGTGCACGCCTGATTACACACTCCATGTCGTGGGTATCCGGCGAAGATCGTTTCTCGTACGTACACTCCCTTTGCAAGAAAACACAGCAACAAGAAATGCGAACTGTTCGATGCGTGCGCAAGCACGATAAGTTGGTGGTTCCGCATTAAAAAAAAAACGAAAAAAAAAACGACAGTTATTCTGACAGCGAATAATTGCGTTTGGCAATATCACTCCTCTGCGTGCGCGTGATCACGCTGTTCAATCACACACAGATGGGCAAAATCGCAGCTGCTGCCCCACGGAGATGGGAGGTGAACGCGATTGCCGTCGGGCGTTCACTCCGGATCGCGCTGCAACGGCTGACGATTTTCCAGGTGGAGGATGAGAAGACGGACGACGAGGACAACGTGTTAGACGCGCTGCTGGCTTACAACCGTGACGCCGATTGCTATGCGGCCCATGCGCTCTGAGCCTCTGACCCACTTCGCATGGAAAATGCGGAAAAGAAAAGGGAGTAATGAATCGCACAAAAAGGTATACGGGAACGACCAACAATTATAACATTGTAATGTGTGTGTGTGTCCCTTTAGGAGGGGGAGGCGCGGGGCGGGGCCATTTCCTAGACAACTCTTGCCTCCCCTTGAGAGGTACCCATTATATGTTATAGCCCTAATTATTATAATAGTCCATTGAGTATCTGCCTAACACTTTATATGTACAAGTCCTGCCTAACAACACACCTATATAGTGCATTAATTATTTACGTACGTTTGCCCTGTTACCAACATTATTATGTTTAGTCTTGTTTCGTGGCATAGTAGCATATTAGAACAAATAACACTGTTAATTAAGGTTATATATATATATATATATATTGTTACGCGCTATTCCGCGCAGTTAGCGGCGCATCCTGCCGAGCCTGGAGGAATGCACCAAGAAGATGAAGATGACGATCAGAGCAGCGCTCGTGCTGATGCTCTGCCATCTTGTCTGCTGCTCTTGCCTTGTATATATTGTGTAAATATAATTTCTACACTCCTCTGGTTATTCTTATCCCCGTGGCATTTTTGGTGGAGGTGCGGGGTAACCCATACGGTGCAACGGAGCTTCGCAGCGGCCGACGCTTGGCTTTCTGCACAATGGCGGAAGAGGAACCGGCGCCCACCGACGCGGCTGCAAGAACAACGGTCGTCCTTGCTCAGCTGAAAGACCCAGGCACATTCTGCGGTACTGACGATGTCGACATTGAAGACTGGCTGCCCATGTACGAGCGTGCAAGTAGGAACAATCATTGGGACGCGACTATCATGTTGGCGAACATCTTATTTTACCTCAAGGGAACAGCGAAGGTGTGGTTTGAGAATAACGAAGACGAAATTGGGAGCTGGGATGTATGCAAAGAAAAGATGCGTGCCCTGTTTGGCAAGTCCGCAGGCAGAAAGGCATCGGCAAAGAAGGAGTTGGCATCCCGAGCACAAACGTCGGCAGAGTCATACCTGACTTATATACAAGACGTGCGCGCCCTTTGTCGCAAAGCCGACGACGGCATGGCGGAGTCTGAGAAAGTGGGTCATGTGTTAAAAGGCATAGCAGATGACGCCTTCAATCTGCTAGTCTGCAAAGACTGCGACACGATCGATGCCATCATCCAGGAGTGCAAGCGCTTTGAAGCCGCCAAAAGTCGACGTATTGCCCATCAATTCGCTCGACTTCCGAACACGGCAGCAACATGGTCGTGCGCAGATGTACCTGAGCCGTCGGCGCCGCTCACCGCGCCACTCACCGCCGAACACGTCAAGACAATCGTCCGACGTGAACTTGACGCTGTGTCTCCTGCTCCAACGTGCGCCCATACTTGTGACCACAGTTCCCAGATGGTGCCACTAGTTCAAGCTATCGTGCATCAGGAGCTCTCCAATGCTGGCCTAGACGCTGTGTGTGCCGCAGTTCCTTCCCGGCCGATTGACCGCCGTCCTCCTTTTTCGTACGCGCAGGGTGAAAGGCCGCCATTCCGTACTCGCAATCCAGCCGAGTGGAGGACCGCTGATGACCGCCCCATATGCTTCCAATGCCGTCGCATTGGACACGTGGCCCGTTATTGTAACAGCCGGTGGTACTGGCGCCAGCCGTATGGATCCAACCGCCGCCCCGATTCGGACCATGGCCGATTTCAGCCCTACCGCGAGCCTCCTCAGGACACCGGTAACGACGTCCCTTCCACGCCGTACCGTCGCTCACCATCACCGCATGGTCACCAGTCCCGCTCGCCGCTGTCTCGCCGCCAGTCTCGCTCGCCCCAATTCCGCCGCCCTACGTCGCCGTCTGAACGCCTCCCCCGGGAAAACTAGCCGATGCAGCTCCCGGAGGTGATGCTGCATCGACGACTAGCCTGCCAAATCCTCTGACTACGCTGCAGACCAGACGGAACATGATAGACGTTAAACTGGATGACGCAGATGTTGTCGCTCTAGTGGACACAGGGGCTCAAATATCAGTGATGAATTCGGAGCTCCGTCGCCGCCTTAAGAAGGTCCTAACACCACCCACAGTTCCATTCATTCGTGTCGCCGATGGCGGAACGTTTCCGGTGCTAGGGATGTGCTCGGCTCGAATAAGTGTTGCGGACCGGTCCACAAGCGTACTACTTGCCGTGCTCGAGAAGTGCTCCCATGAACTTATTCTCGGTATGGATTTTCTGTCGGCCCATTCTGCCCTTATTGACTGTCGAACAGGCTCGCTTCAGCTTGACCTTCCGTATTACCATGACGTCCCTAATACACGCCCACCGCGCTTGTGCTCAGTGGATTACGTTCGCCTACCTCCTCAAGCTGTTACATATGTGGACTTACGGTCTTTTTCCCCCATCCCCGATGGCGATTACATCTTGACTCCGATCACCGAGGTCTTATTGGCGAGGAACATCGCTCTTCCTCACACTCTTATTAGAATGACGGGTCATCGAACATCGCTACCTATATTGAACTTCAGCTGGTGCACACAACTTATCCCAGCCGGTATGACTCTAGCCAACATCTCTCCTGTCGATGACTGCGCCGTTTCTGCATTCGTCGCCGACGCTTCTCTACCCTTGGCCCCTTCCGCTTCCTCCCACGTCGACGGTGACATTGACAAGATGATCGCATCTGACCTCCTGCCACAACAGATAGCAGATATGCGGTGCATATTAAAGTCCTACCGCGACATATTTGACTTTGATGACCGTCCTTTGGGGCAGACAACAATGGTCACTCATAAGATCGATACCGGAGACGCCAGCCCCATCCGACGACGTCCTTACCGCGTGTCCCACGCCGAGCGAAACGTAATACAACGTGAGGTGGACAAGATGCTCACCAAAGACGTCATC
Organism: Hyalomma asiaticum; assembly: GCA_013339685.2. Classification (NCBI taxonomy): domain Eukaryota; kingdom Metazoa; phylum Arthropoda; class Arachnida; order Ixodida; family Ixodidae; genus Hyalomma; species Hyalomma asiaticum. The sequence continues at coordinate 79,543,633 of CM023482.1, forward strand.
GAACCGTCGTGCAGTCCATGGGCATCGCCGGTCGTTCTTGTCAAGAAGAAAGATGGAAGCTGGCGATTCTGCGTGGACTACCGTCTCTTGAACAAAGTAACGCGCAAAGACGTCTATCCTCTGCCGCGGATCGACGACGCCCTCGACTGTCTACACGGATCTGCCTACTTCTCTTCTATTGACCTCAGGTCAGGATACTGGCAGATATCCGTCGATGATAAAGACCGCGAAAAGACCGCATTCGTTACGCCCGACGGACTTTACCAGTTTAAGGTAATGCCGTTTGGGCTCTGTAATGCCCCGGCCACATTTGAAAGGATGATCGACTCTCTCCTTCGTGGATACAAATGGTCGACGTGCCTGTGTTATCTTGACGATGTCATCGTGTTCTCGCCAACATTTGAAAGCCACCTCAGCCGCCTGTCAGCAGTTCTCCAAGTTTTCAGGCAAGCAGGCCTTCAGCTCAACTCTGCCAAATGTCGTTTTGGCCGCCGCGAAATCACTGTGCTTGGCCACCTTGTGAGTGCCGAAGGCGTGCAGCCTGACCCCGACAAAGTTCGCGTTGTCAAAGACTTCCCTCTACCTCGTTCCACTAAAGACGTACGGAGCTTTGTCGGCCTTTGCTCCTATTTTCGACGTTTCGTCAAGAATTTTGCCGACATTGCCCGTCCCCTTACGGAACTTCTAAAAAAGGAAACGTCCTTTTCTTGGGGTCCTGCCCAAGCCGATGCGTTTCGCACGCTGACAACTTTACTTACGCCGCCCATCTTGGCCCACTTTGACCCCTCAGCTCCCACTGAACTTCGCACCGACGCCAGTGGACATGGAATCGGCGCTGTTCTCGCCCAGCATCAACAAGGACGAAACCGCGTTATCGCCTATGCCAGTCGCCTTCTTTCCCCTTCGGAGTGCAAATTCTCTATCACTGAACGCGAGTGCCTCGCGCTAGTCTGGGCTGTCGGCAAGTTTCGGCCCTATTTGTTCGGTCGCACGTTTTCGGTCATCACAGACCACCACGCGCTTTGCTGGTTGTCCTCCCTCAAAGATCCGACTGGCCGACTGGGTCGCTGGGCACTGAAGCTACAAGAATACAGCTTCGAGGTCAGTTACAAGTCTGGCAGACTGCACCAGGATGCGGACTGCCTATCCCGCCATCCTGTCGACCCTCCCGACTTGTCAGCACACGATTCGGACGCTTGTGTCTTCGCACTCTCTACTTTAACCGACATACGCAGCGAACAGCTCAGCGATGCCAATCTGCGGTCCATTATCCACCGTCTGCGTTCTCGTTCCTCTGATCCATCTCTACAATTGTTTGTGCTCCATGATGGCATCTTGTACAGACGAAACACCACCTCCGATGGCCCCGAGCTTCTACTTGTTATTCCTGAAACACTCCGTTCGACTGTTCTTGAACAGCTTCATGACGCCCCAACAGCTGGACATCTTGGAGCAACTCGCACGTACGATCGCGTGCGGCGTAGATTCTTCTGGCCAGGCCTCCACCGTTCTGTACGCCGATACGTTTCTGCTTGTGAGTCCTGCCAGCGCCACAAGCATCCGTCCACGCCGCCAGCTGGTCCTCTTCAGCCAATAGATATTCCAGCTGTCCCGTTCTACCGCGTCGGGCTTGATCTCGTCGGACCATTCCCAACATCTTTGAATGGGAACAAGTGGATAGCAGTAGCTACCGACTACGCGACGCGATACGCCATCACGCGAGCGCTACCGACAAGCTGTGCCACTGACGTTGCGGAATTTCTCCTTTACGACGTTATTCTCCACCACGGTGCTCCTCGACAACTGCTGACCGACCGCGGACGCTCATTTCTGTCCAAAGTCGTCGACGACATTCTGCGTTCGTGTTCCATACGTCACAAACTGACCACTGCATATCACCCGCAAACCAATGGCCTTACCGAGCGCCTTAACCGTACACTGACCACAATGCTCTCCATGTACGTTTCTGCAGACCACCGTGATTGGGACAGCACCTTGCCATATGTAACATTCGCATATAACTCGTCTCGTCACGACACCGCTGGCTTCTCCCCCTTTTATCTCTTGTTTGGCCGCCATCCCACATTGCCTTTCGAGACTCTCCTACCAGCACCTGTGCGCCCTCTTACAGACTACGCCCATGATGCAGCATCTCGGGCTGCAACGGCTCGCCAGATTGCAAGGGATCGCCTTCAAGCCTCCCAACTATCCCAGAAGGCTCGGTACGACAGCCACCACAGAGTCGTCCATTACTCTCCAGGCTCACTGGTCCTCCTATGGACACCTTGCCGCCACGTTGGCTTGTCATCCAAGCTTCTTTCGCGTTACTCCGGGCCTTACAAGGTCCTGCGCCAGATCACTGACGTCACGTACGAGATCGCTCCGGTGCACAGCCGCTCTTCTGCCGTGCCTTCCACAGATATCGTGCACGTCTCCCGACTTAAACCTTATATTGTCGGACACGATCATACCGCTGCTTAAGCGCCGAGACGGCGCTCTCGACGGCGGGGGTTCTATGTTACGCGCTATTCCGCGCAGTTAGCGGCGCATCCTGCCGAGCCTGGAGGAATGCACCAAGAAGATGAAGATGACGATCAGAGCAGCGCTCGTGCTGATGCTCTGCCATCTTGTCTGCTGCTCTTGCCTTGTATATATTGTGTAAATATAATTTCTACACTCCTCTGGTTATTCTTATCCCCGTGGCATTATATATATATATATATATATATATATATATATATATATATATATATATATATATATATATATATATATATAGAGAGAGAGAGAGAGAGAGAGAGAGAGAGAGAGAGAGAGCTCGCGTCAAAAAGAGTGCGAGGAGGCACGGTTTCCAAGTAGCACCGCATAGCTGAGTCACCGCAAGCGGAACAAGAGGTTCGACCCGGAGCGCGCGCAGACTGCGTAAAAGAAAATACAAAGTCCGGCGTTCCCGCAACAGGCTCTTTGAGCGCTCAAAAGGAGTCAGCGCGCTCGTGTGCACAGTCTAGCGGCCCGTCTCGCCTCCTTTTATTTCCTTTTTCGAAGGAGAACGTTCACGCCACTTACGTTATAATTGTCAACAGAACACACCCAAAAGCGACTACGCGACAGACAGCACCATATAGGGTCGCGAACTTCGTTTTACGGCGAGTTAATCGTGCCTCCCTTCGCTTGTCAAATACTCGCGGCGCATAAATCTCGTACCGTCCAGTGACTTTAGTACCGTCCTAGCCCGTACGGTCCTACGACCGATAAGAGCCAGCCAGGGAGAAGGGGGCAGAACTGTTTCTCTCTCACCGTTTCTTTTTGCTCACCCACCTCTGACACAAAGGACCCGCGACGCAGAAACATCCTACGAGCGTTAAACCACTACGCTAACGTAACGACTAATTATGATCACCGGCACAAGCGCTGCAATCGTTCGCCCGTGAAGACATTTTAAACCAGCCCGCCCCCGATACACCAGCGCCACCTACACGCCGCGTACAGCAGCGTTGCCGCTTCGGCGATGGAGGGAATTGGCCAAGAACTAGAACAGGTGACGCCAAGTTGGTTCCAGTAGCGTTGGTTGACAGTGAAAGCCGTAGTCCACTGCGCTACTTTTGGCAGTCAACCGTTATAGACGCCATATTCACGTGAACGGACACAGCGCCTGACGCCAGGTCGGACTTTAACGGTAATCGTAACGAGATGTCTCGGACATACAAAGCTGGGCATGACAATAGCCCCTTAATAGCTTATTGAGGGACTATGGTATGACCAAGGCAGGATCCCTGCGCAGAACGCCCATGAATGAATGCACTCTCGCCAATATAGCTAACTTTGGGAGTACTCCCACGCAGGACGGATGATTGCGCCAGCACCGAAAATATTGCCGGCGATAAGGCAATGAAAGACGCCCGATCCGCTTCTTTCAAGCATTTCCTCGTGAACATGAGAGCGGATTTGACTTGCTCTATGGAAGTTGCACGCGAAAGTGACTGTGAGATAAGCCCTTGGCAATCGCGCCTGTACAGCGAATGGCATTCTAGGCTGTACCCCACGGCACGAAAGCAGCGTACGTATTGCACACGGAGCTCACAAATGTTTGGCTGAATCGTCATTTTTAAACAGGCTCCTACAATTCCATTCTAAAGTTGCTGCCCCACGAGAAGTGTCAATGGTGACCCTAACATTACGAAGCGCTATGCAACAGACCGACGACACCGGTAACGCTTAACAAACGCAAAAAGAATATGCTTCGAAACTGGACTATCTACAGTCACAAAACCACCGGCTTTAGTGCCGGCGGTTAAGATAGACATGCGCGATCGTACGGATCTCTACAAATACTAACAAAATGCGGCGGTACAATTGCTTCCAGATTTTTCGATAAGCTCGCGCAGCAATCAGCGTCGTTCAAATGCAAGTCATTTGGCACCCGGGAGCAACCGGCTTGGTAACCGAATGGATGACAATACCGAGTTATCCGCCGTATTATCGCGCATACTGGGACACTTGCTGTTGTTGATAGGTAAAAGGGACTTCTGCCGGAGCGATCACCTGCGGAATAAACCCCAAGAAACGCGAGCAGAAAATGAGAAAGTTTTTGACACTTACAAATTGGCGAGAACTCGGCTGCAGACTGAATGGGCTCCGGCGTCCATAGCAGCCGAAGCCGCGCGACGTCCCCACCAGTGCGTCCCGCTTAAGACAGATGGCAGCACCTCTCGAAGTCGCACCGCCGCGCCCTCGCGCCTGTCATCGGAATTCCCCGCGACTGCAGTGATTCAACTGGCCACCAGATGGCTGGCGCCGTCCAGTGGAAAAACTCATCGCGGCTTCGAATCTGGCGCGCGAAATTTCGCGCGGGGCCGTACGACTGCGGAATATTTGCAGTCGTCATCGACACGTGCTAAAAAAAGAAAGCCCGCGATAGCGCGAAAGTGCGGCATTTTTGGCATGGTTAAAGGCCTCGTATGAATATATATATCGATCTTGGGTACGGCTGTGGCGGCAGAGAGAATGATAGGCGCGAGTTTCAAATGAGCAATCAACGTTTCAAAGTAACGCGTGGTTGCTCTAGCCACTGTAGCGTTGTCGACGTCCAGTCTAGGGGTTCGGTTCCCAGTCCCGGTCGTCCCGTTCCGATTTAAGGGGCACTCCTGTATCCTCATCCGCGCATTCGGTGCGCGGTAATAAAAGTACGCCAGATGGTCAATACCAGGTCGTAACCGCGTGTTTACAACCTCTCCAGTGCCTTCAGTCGTCTTGAGGAGAAAGGTACCGCTCCGGAAAGTACGCATGATTGCTCAGTGGGGATGCATCGACACCGCCTCGAGCTGTCCGCTTTGTCCTTTGCCACAACAAGCTGCCCTTCCAGACCATTGACGGCATGCAGGCTTACAGCATGGACACATGGCGCATACTCCAGGAGGCAGTTCAACTTTGCGTAACTATGATTACTGATTTCTGGGGTTAAACGTCCCAAAACCACGATATTATTGTGAGAGACGATGTAGCGGGGGGGTTTCGGGAAATTTCGACCACATGGGGTTGGTTCTTTAACGTGCACTGGCATCGCACAGCACACGGGCCTCAACATTTCGCCTCCATCGAAATGCAGCAGCCGCGGCCGGGATTCGATACCGCGACCTTCGGATCATCAGCCGAAGGCCATAACCACTAGACGACCGTAGCGGGGCAAGTGCATAACCATGTGCAACCATACTTTGATTCTGCAGGGCAAAGTAACGAAAAAATATTGGAAGCACGTATGCTGATAGCAGCAATAATGTCGATCATAGATATTTATTTTTCGTTCTGTTGAACAACGGCATCCTTCAAGGAGATGTATTATTATAAAGGACGCTTCGCGCTATCCGGATGAGCGAACGTACAAGAGTTAAAACGAACAAGCGGAGGGCACGAAACAGTTTACTCCCACGGTACGTACAAGCGAAACTAACCGAGGGAAAAACCACCCAGCGTGCTTCTATTCTAGAGGCCGAATTCTTCGCGGCAAACGATCATTCGTTAAGGCGCCTTCGAGGAATATTAATTACAGCAGAAAAAGGAACTCTACTCCCCGGTTAGTCGAAGACTGGACGTTGCTGAATCGGCGAGTTTTGCGCACCATTGAAGGACATAATAAGGCCAGCTGAACGCTGATCGCTAAACGACGAAAAGCTCTTGCTAATAGGAAAAATGCTGTAAATAAAAAAAAAAACAATCACTAGTGGGCACGACACGCCGACGCTCCCGTATAGCGATCAGCTAGCGTTAGTTAACGAGATCTGGGTCATTCACAGCCATCTCGTACTTTGCACTCAATATAGGTCTAGAACAAGCCGCTTAATTCTTTTCCCTCTCTCTCTTTTCTTTCATTCTCGTTTTTCTGCACCCTAATAGACAGCCATCCAGCCGTCAAGGCCGAGCGGCGCCGCTTAGACAGCCCTAGTTTCTGGAAATGAATGCAGAGAAGCGAATACACGCACACCAAGCGAAGGCGCACGCATAACGATTAGTTAGATACGCTCTAACGATAACTTCCTTCATTTCATACCTTTTATCGACGCTGCTTCTATTTAATGCCATGGGAAAAGCGAACGAAAACAAACAAACAAAAGGAAATGCTCTCAATATAGGCACGGCGTGTCGCCGTCTTTATATAGTAATCGTTCGCAAAATACTAAACGAAAAACAAAAGGGGGCGCTCGGGCCGACACCGTTTAGGTTAACAAGCCCGATTAACTTCTCGGCACCGCCGCTTTCGACACTCGATCTGCTCGGAATCGCCCAAAACAAGTTTAACCAGCCAGATTTGCGTTCTCCGTCTTCGCCTTCCCCCAGCAAGTTCTCTATAAGCCGTTCTCTTTTCTTGATAGGTCTTGCCTTTCCTGACTATCTGTCGTAATATTTAAGCGTTACGGGCAAAGGGCGAAAGAAAAGAACGGGGATAAAAACCTTACAGCTGTTAGCGTTTGCCTCTCCACGGCCTTGTTTCAATCGCACGAGAGACATCGAAGCGATATCGGCCTCTCGCACGACGCTTGTGTCACGCCACTGCAGTTAGATGATCGCGGATTACCGGTTAACGCGACGACCCGATGCGATGGATAACACGTTCGAACCACTCACAGAGGCGACAGAAACACGGTGGCAAAATTGGCGGAGGCCGTTGCCGAGGTCGAAGAAACCGTGTTCCTCCTCCGCGGTGGCTGCTGCTCTCACATTCCTTACTAACAAGTTGATCTCACTGCGCCTCGAAGGACGAAAAACAGCAGCCTAAAAAAAAAAAAAAAAAAGGACAAGTGCTCCGATTGAGCGGTAACCCGCGTAGTTAAAACGCACTATTAATGGCTCTATAGGTCGTGTTCTGCCTGCTGTAAACCGACCAAGTCCGCTAAGCTGCACTCCACTGCTGATACTAACCGATTAGAGGGCGAATTTATCGCGTTTTTATGCGAGTGTTATTTACTTAACACATAGGCGCGCGCGTGGCGACTGCTTTTCGCTTCAAGGTGAAAAACCACGTACTCCGTGGAACCGAGCCCTTTATACAACCTGTCGTACATGTCATGAATCTAAGCAGTATATTTCAATTCCCGTTAATCTACACGGCTTATTTTTTGAAGAAGCAGGGGAAAAAAAAGAAAGAAAAAGAAGAAGAACGATGGGTACAGCTGACGAGCAAGAAGTGTTCGAACTTATTTACGCACATCGTTTTGCGAATGAGACGCGAAATCACCATTTCGCAAGCACATGATCCATTATTCATATTTTTTCATCACGCTAACGCCTTTTTTTTTTTTTCCTTTTAAGATCTCCGCTCTTACTTGCGCCTTAAAATCCCCTTTGCTCCGACAAGATTGCCCACGAGTGGTTAGTGCTCTTTCTCTCCCTCCCTTCCATTCAATCTCACTCCGTTACCCTTACCGCAGTGCAGGGCAGCGAAGGGTACGGCGTCTGTTTAACCTCCCTGCCTTTCCTTGCTTCTTTCTCTGTACCCTCCCTGTCTGGGTATAGCTAGCCGGAAGGTTTAATTTTAGCTAACCCCACCGCCTTTCATCTGTCTCTCTCCCTCCCTTTCGCTCAAGGTCACACAAGAGAGTACGCGGCTGATTGATTGATTTTACAAACGCGTGAACGTCACACCCATGCGGACAGAGGAGTGATAAGGAAAAGAGCGGCTGCACTGCCTCAATCCGCATTTTGTTAGGGACTCTGCATCACAGTGCGTCCGAGTCCACTCTCTCTCCACCAGTTCCCGCTTCGGCCAATTACGCCGAGTGGGATAGGTACTCGTCTCTCTGTAATCCGCCCCTTCATACAGACTAATCCCCCGGGGCATCGTCTGCAACGCAGTATCCAGACAGAAGTTGCTCACCCCGGCGACGTACACAAGTCCGGACGATCTATTAAGAGTGTATAAGTGCGCACCACGAAGCACGACGCTGTCGCATCTGTGTTTACACGCGGCTTTAGCAATCACGCGGCGATAGGTCGGACATGAGTGTTCCTGGCGCTAATATGCAGATGTATGTATTGTACAACACTCGATATGCCCAGCGAACGACGCCACACTCCCGACGTGCAAAGCCGCGTTTCTAATTGGAACGGCTCACGTATATAAGCACTACATATCAGCCAAATGTTTTGGATTTATTAAATACTTATCAGAAATTGGCCTGTATGAAAAACTTTAAGTACTGGCCCTTTCATATAGAAAGCCTATCCTCAAGCGCCAATCTCGCCTGTAAATATTCGCATCAGGCTTATCTGTCCTATTCATTTTTCTTTCCTTTTTATACTTTTTGTTTCCACTCTCCTCTGGACTCTTTTAATCCCTTCCCCGCCCTTAACAAAGTAGCATGCCAGCGGTTATATACAGGCCGGCAAAAGTCTCAGATTTTTTTTTCTATATATAGCCCCCTCTCTCTCTCTCTCTCTCTCACACACACACACACACACACACACACACACATACAACATATCCAGAAGTTTGGTGAGCGCCGGATTACCGCCAGATTACGCCATGTAAAAGATTACGATATACGCGAACACGAGCTGCCACCGTCTTTACAGATAGGACACATTGCACACGCAGAGAGCGCGCTCACAAGCCCGTCTCTGCTAGGCAGTATATACGCCACATTGGAGAGAGCAAGACAGACAGCCGCGAAGAGTGACACCCGAGGCCCGAGCCATGTACTCGGCTGCGGTGGCGCGCCCTTGGACCTCGTGCGGGGCAGGTGTCTAAATCGGAGCTCCAGCCAACCGGGGAGGCAAAGAGACAAAAGCTGCCGCGACGGCGCGACGCAGTAACCCCGCCAAGGACGACCAACTCGAAGCGGCCGGCTCCTGCGACGGCACGCACAACACAGTAAAAAAAAAAAAAAAAAAGAAGAAGAAGAGAGAGAGAGAGAGAGAGAGGAGACGGGACGCCACGGCCATGAGAGGGCGATAGCGGGACCTCGGCGTCGTTCGCCTATAGCTTGGGCCCAGCCACTGCAACGCTTTTTATCTGGCGACCCTATATACGGGTCGCCCGGGTCAACTCGACAGACGGGCGCGCCGACGTTATGCCTCGTTTCCGGGTTCAGAAATCTGCGAACACACTTTGTCAAAGTGGCCCTGGTTAAAAAGCAAAAGGGTGGGGGGGGGGGGGGGAAGGAGGGAACGGGGAAAGGAAAGTAAACGTATACACAATGCTTTAGCACGACTGTCTGTTCGCAGTAGGTTCACTGGCCACTTTGCGGTATACCACAGCGCGGATTGAATGAGTTATGAGTCTTCAGCTCTGCCTCTTACGCATTCAGCGAAAGAGAGGCTTCGCAACCAGGACACCCATTTCGGGTACAGCTCACGCGGCAGCGTTTCGCTGTGTCGCTAAATCGAGTTCAATCTCCATAGCTACCGGCTAGCTAGCTAGTTGCGATGGTGTAAGTGCGAGCGGACACTTAGCTGAAGGAAAGTGAGCGGCCACCCCAAGTTTTAGTCATCGCGGTTTGCGCAACGGCCGCTTATTGGGCGGCCATATTTGAACAAACGCCTTCGGCGATTTCTTCAAAACGCAAGAGGTCAGTCAGTGCGCACTAACTAGACACAACTATGGATGGTTTTACAGTACCAGAGTGGCTCTAGTGCAACACAAAATTCACATTGAACGTGACACTGTCATAATGTTGTCATATGCGCTGCAAATCAGGAACGATACATTTCGTCACAGCGGCTGGTCTTCCTCAAAACAGATAAGCTGCTTTGCCGCAAGACCAGCGTGCCTGCGGTGAAGCCCATCATCACCACAGGAGGCAATATCACGTTTATCGGCTTGCTTGTACATTACTTTCTTTTATTGCACACGAGAAAGAGAACCTAAGGAGGCCTTCACAAGGTCAAGATCGACAGGATAAACAAAATATTTGTGAAACCCTTCGGTTTGAGTTAGTCTGAAGTGAAATATGCGGGAAAAAAAAAAAAGGAAGAGAAGTAGTGTATTCTCCTCAGTGACGGCAAGACACACCTCGCTCGAATGTCACCACAAATATTGAGTAGCTGCGTCTTCTCCTTTTCTTTCTTTCTGTCCCCTCTCTCTCTCTCGCATTCCTTGACACAACCCAAACGACACTTACTAGCCATGACACCCTCCATAAATGTGTCTAGAAAAAATGGTCAAAGATTCAAAGTACATCGTACTCTACTATGGGAGATCTCCGTAGAGATGTCCCTAATAGGTGAAATTTACCCTAGGAAGTATGGCTAAATCTGCTTTTCACGATGCTTCCTCCTCAGCATGCTGCCATTTCCCATGCAACTCTAAATTTATCGTATCATGACCTGCTCTTGACGTCGCTGCTGTCACTGAACGGGTCATTCTCAGCCCTCTAGTAGTGACGGTTGCTGGCCAAATCACTCTCCACGTGCAAACAGCGTCAAACATCGGGAGGTCGCGTTGCACTTCGCTGTTTCGACCACGAAGCGCGCGAGTACTTGTCGCAGTACAAATCCCACGCTCTTCGCGCTAATTAGCACAGCCTCCGTTGCAAAGAATTAACGGGCCCAACGCCGCCCACGTCATCCAGCTATGATACGTCGGCCGGCCGACCGACCGCGTTTCGAGAAGGCGCCCAAAGTGTCGAGCCACTCTCTTCACATGTTCGTCCAAAGCTATCGGCAGTCTTTCGGTGCCCACACAATACGTGTAAACAACCGGGAGCGCGTCGGCGGCGGAGAGCGAATGGGGGCCGAATGAACCGCTGCGCGGCGGCCGTATCATCGCGAAGTGGGCGTTCGCATTTCCAACCTCCAGCCGCTCGTGGGAGAGGACATGGAACCATAACTTCGTGCCACCGCAAATGACAACGAACTCGCGCATATGGTCCGCGCGGTGCGAGACAGGGCGATTAGAGAAACAAATCAAAGAGAGCGGATAGGAAAAAAAAAAAAAAAGAAGAAAGAGCTTAAAAAAGCTTAAAAATAAGAAACGCAGAGTAACGAAGCGAAGGCCATCGACGGCCGGCTGTTGCAAACAACATACACTCTCGACACGCCCACACCGTCCGAGGAGCGTCGAGAAGGCGTGCATGCGTGCGCAGTCCTGCCGCCGTTCACGCTCCGTCCATCCTCGACCTCTTCCTTTCTACATTTTCCCGCGCGGCCGGTCTCAGCCTCTCTCTCTCTCCACGTATCGAATTCCCCTCTCTACATCTCCTTCTCTTCCTCCTCTGACGACGAGACATTTGGCCTCGGAAAGAGGAGCGCCGCTCGGCAGAGACACAAAAGGACCGTGGAGCCGAGCTACAGCACCCGGCCGCCGGGGCAGAGAGCGCAAAATAAAACGCCGCGCGGCGTCAACAGGAAATGCCAGACTGCACCCGAGACGCTGGCCCGAGGTGGTGGTGCCTCAGCTACACACCCCTCCACGACCTCCCGGAGATTTTATTTTTCTTTCGAGGCGTAATACCGCTCGGTCTGGTCCGAACCGCTTTCCGTTCGCCCGGTATATCAAGGGGCCACCACGCACAGCAGCAGCAAGGGTAGTGGGGAGAGATTCATTGCGCGCGCATGAAAACTCATCCTCCTCTTTTTCGACGCGACTCTCCGAGCCCTTCACTGATGCCGCCAGTTTGTTTTGTTTCCCACCTCGTACACCGTATAATCATCGCCGGCATTGCCCGCCCCGCTCTCACTCGCAACGACCAGCCACGCCGGTGTTCATCGTCGGAGTGGGAGGGGGAGTGCGGGCGGAACGGAGGGAGCGGAGCGAGCGATGGCGCGTTTCGGTTGAAGCATGACGACTCGCCGCCGCATAAAAACGCGTGCCGAATTTTTCCCGGCCTTAATGGTCGGCCGCCGCCGTGCCAACCGACGAGAATCCGCGAGACTGCGGCGGTAGCGCGCCGCGCACGGACGAGCTCCGAAAGTTTTCGGAGGCGTTCGCTCGTGACCGCAGAGTCGCGATTTTTTTTTTCGTTTTTTAATTTTTTTCACCCGTACGCATGCACGTCTGGTTCGAAGCGTTGCCACGAAGGAAAAAATACCTCCACGCATGCGTTGTTTACGACGTGGACAGTACTTTGGAGCGAGGTATCTTCCACGAAGAAATTCCGAGAGCTGCCGCTTGTCTGCTGCAAGTACGCGCCTGTGTTCTTGTGCGACACCAAAATCCGGACACAGTCCAGAATCCGTGCATGCCGGACATACGTCCACCATCCATGGGTAGGAGAGACTGTTGGGCGCATACTGAAGAGTTGAATCTAGCACGAATGACACACACACACACACACACACACACACACACACACACACACACACACACACACACACACACACGAGACACAAAAGCGCCAATTCTTGTCCGGCGCCGACTTTTGTCCACTTCGCCTCTCTCTCTCTCGCTGTGTGTGTGTGTGAGGGGAGTGCACGATGACTGTCTCTCTGGTTGAGGTGTCCTCTGCGGAGAGACAGTTATCGTGCACTCCCCCTTTCCACCTTTCTACAACAATAAAGAATCTCTCCTGTGTCGCATTACGTTAACATTTCAAGGTCCTGCATGCAACTGTTCCCTTTCACCATCATGCACGTGGACGCGCTGTACACTTCAGCATTTAACCAGTTTAAAGGGCTTCCATTTACTTCGTTGAAATGGAGTAAAATGAAGCATGATAAACGACGCCACAACATTTGGAGTGGCACACATTAAAACTGGACTATTTCCGATATAAACTCGCAACTGCTGCACCCATATGCGGGGGCAGAGAACGTTGTCAAGTACGTATGCTGCAATTAGTCTTGGCCTCCATTTAACAACTACACAGATTTTCAAGCAAATGAATGCAGTTCAGTTGCTTCCATGGTACGCAAATCAACGAGCTATGCATACAACAGTACACCTGGATGACGAGGTCGTTCAACCGAAACGCAAATGGGCCGTGTGGTGGCAAACAGCACTACACACACAACAGCAAGATCGTGCATATGTGCGTACACAACGCGTTTAATAGGTACATGATGCGCAGATACATGAAATGGAACAGTGGAACTCTACGCAAAAAGCGTCTAATTTCTCCTCGTTTCAACGCTGACCCATGAGCAGTATATAATCTTCTAACCAGACAGTACACAGCGCAAATGGGCAATCAACGAAATATTTTAAGGTTTGTACGCTGGCACGGGCTTGCAATGTTTCCTTTTTGTTTCAGCGCAGGATGACTATAGTCTGTTTCAGGAGTTCCGTGCAGCAGAGCCGAGGCCATCGAGCACCGAATTCTTCCGAGGCGAAAAGAAACCGTCGTTGTTCGGACGCGCACCTGCGAGCCACCCCTGCCAATAGGGGCCTCACTCCGTCCTCCTCCTCCCCCTTTCCAAGGCTTCTCCTGCCACTGCACGGTTCACGACTGGCAGATGCCATGGTGCGGAGGGATACGTTTAACACGTGCTTGCCCTCCTGATTGGCAGAAGGGGCCCATAGCTTCCACAGTGCTGCACGGAACTCCCGAAACAGACTGTATATACAGTATGGATATAATGTACTCACGAGCTGGCAGTCATCTGGAGGATGGAGTTGGAGAGCTGCAGGCAACTCATGCTGTTGAACGCGGCACCCCAGCCCACACCTCGGGTGGCCAAGTAGTGTTCCTGCGATGAGAATAAGAGAGGAAACTGTTTAGCAAACATGCTCTCTCGAAGAAGATACTCACGCCTGAGCATTTCACATGTTCTGTAATTGTGTACATGCAATGCACCGCGGGGCAGGGGGCATCCCAACAAGCTCCTAAGCATTCAGCAAACACGCACATTCATGTCGTCCGTGTACAAGCAAGAGCTTACAGGTTTACATTCAGAGAACTTGTTCACATTTTGCCCGAGTTTGCCCTGCCACACCGCGCTAATGCAAACAGGTAAACGTTATCTAGGCCATGGCATTACCATAGAGCACGATGACAATACAGAAGGCGAGGTCCTCTTCTCCTACGAAGCTGCACTTGTGCTTGAGCGCTTACACATTCCGTTCGTAAATGCTGAACGCATCCGAACAATAATGTACATGATTTTTTTTTTTTCACGGAAAGACAGAAAGCAAATAAAACAAGAAAGGGGGAGGGGGGGGGGGGCTGCTACCAGGGGCAGAAGTCAAGTGCTGAATGAAGATCCCTCGCGTATAAGCGCGCCATTTCGCGTGACATCGAGCGCTATATGGGCATATAGCATATATATGTCCAAGCAGACATTTCCAGCTTCCGCTCATTTTATTGTACGTAGAAAATACAAACGATGCCTTGGTCCTTTCCCCTTTCGTTATTTCATAGCGTGGGTCTCGTTCTGACAGACTAGGTGCCTCAGGTAGCAGGCGATGGTTTATTCGTCAGCAGCCATGACGTAACGCATACTATATATGACGCCTTTTGGCAAATAGAGTGTTCCACACTATAGGCTACGAGTGGCGCTGAATAACACTCCTAGGAGGAAGAAAAAAAAAAGAAAACAATCTACAGAAATGCCAAGTGGACGATGGAACGACTGCGGTTGCATAGCTCAGTCGGTAGTGCGCCGGACGCGTTATCCAAACGTTCTGGGTTCGGTCCCCACCGAAGGCAGGTGTGCTTTTTCGTTCACTTCAATTAATTTCCATTTACGTCGCATCTACTACACTACAGCTAAAAACTACAAATAATTTCACCCATGTATTCCTTGGCCTCGACGTCTGTTAGCTTCACGAGGTTGTGTCTAACAACAGCAATATTAACTAAAAGAGAACAAACGAGCCTTTGTCCTTTCGCTGTTGTTTTCGAGGGACGCTTCTTTAGTTATCCCGACCAGTCGAGACATGCACACACGCCGAGGTACATAACCTTATACAACGCCCAGAGAGAGGTTTTGTTCAAAGAAAGAAAAGATCAGTGAAGGACAAGTAAGCTGCTGTATGGATGTCACCGATGCAGCAAACGCTGATTTAGATCGGGCAAGACATAGCTCACAATTCGCGCCATCCTGTTTCAAAGGGCAAGTCAATAAAGACCATCGTTATCATCAAGGAAATCGTACCTTTCAAACAGCCAATCTGAAGGCATACATAATACAACAAGCCTAGCTGCGGTCACTGTTCTTTTTTCCACTCTGACACAAATGCCCATGACCAAGAAAAGGCCAGCCGCTCATTGTACTGTCAACGGCCGGTACGGCCTTTACATTTCTGTGCAACAAGCTCCAACATTCTGACTTCGTACATTTTCTCTTATTGTCGTATCACACTTGACGTCGTACAAAGGTCCGCCATCGCCGATAGCCAGCTCGCAAGCTATACTCTTGGCCTTTATTACTATTTCTATTTTTAATCGTGCGTCTGCTGTGCGCATGTTCCCACTCGCTGACGTCATTCATGTCGTGAACCGATCATGCACGCTTGACGTATGCGTTAACTCTCGCATATGCGAAAACCGTTTCCGTGTACCCTCACATTAAGACAGTGCTCCAGAGGAGGCGTGTTTACTTTTCCACCAAGGTTGCCCTTATGTTTTTTTCACTTGTTTCCATTTTGCTACAACAGCTTCTGGCGAGTGCAATGACGTCATTCGCGTGCTTTCTGACCTTGGCAAACTTGGCCACGTCTGTCGCCACTTGTAGTATAGCTCTCGTCAGTCACACTTCGA
This sequence comes from Hyalomma asiaticum, assembly GCA_013339685.2. Taxonomy (NCBI): domain Eukaryota; kingdom Metazoa; phylum Arthropoda; class Arachnida; order Ixodida; family Ixodidae; genus Hyalomma; species Hyalomma asiaticum. The sequence goes on from CM023482.1 coordinate 79,559,763, forward strand.
CCGCTCGGTAAACAAGGATGACTGATGTGTGTGTGTGTGTGTGTGTGTGTGTGTGTGTGTGTGTGTGTGTGTGTGTGTGTGTGTGTGTGTGTGTGTGTGTGTGTGTGTGTGTGTGTGTGTGTGTGTGTGTGTGTGTGTGTGTGCGTGCGCTTACGTAAACTCTGTAAACTGCGACTGGGAATTTCACGACCTCCCACACAGCCGATAAGCGTTACAGTCACGGACACCTAACGGTATAGAGTGAAGTCATAAAAGTGACGGGACAGCAAGCGGTTACACGCGGGGAAGCTTCGGTGGCAGTGCCACGGCTGGACAATGCGGTAGCGAAGCGAATGATATACCTATAAGACAGGGAGACGGTCACTCGTGATCGCGATATCTCAACGGCAAATTAACACAGTACAGCAAATAAGTTATATTAAGCATAAATCAGCAACGACTATCGGAAGCGTCTTCGATCGTAACCCGATCAAACGGGACCGGCAATGCAAAGTCTTGATTCGCTTCCGTATCCTTGGCGGTGTTCCGCACTGAGTCAATAGATGTGTATACATTTATTTCTATAGCTGTATACGTATATTACAGTATACGGGTCGCTGGCACAGTGACACCAGTTCATTACAATGCACGCCTGTGCATTCTTATATGTATATACGTATACCAAAATGCATATGGTGACGTGTGCGCTGCGAGCGCCCGGGAGCTGCTCGAGCAGGAGAGGTGATTCTTGGAAAGTTCAGAAAGTAGAGTTACTGAGCTCACGGTAACTGTCTCTCCGCGGAACACTTCAAACGGTACGCTAACAGGGGTGTGCGAGGAAAGGGGGTAGACCGTAGATGAAAGGAAAAAGACGGGAGGATCGTCACAGAGACGGTAAGACTACAAACGCTTAAAACAATACACGTTAGATTACGACATAGGCCCTGACACGAGACTTAATGCATACACCGAAAGTATGGTTACCCAGGATACCGCTGCGCAAATAGCGGCGCTGACGGCGTGATTCCCTATTGTTTGCCACCAATCGACCTTGCCGACCAAGGCTTAATGCACGGAGAAGGTAAAGAGTTAGCCTAACCCATGCAAACTAAACGTTCGCTGGCAGCGGGCGGAGAGACCGGCAGCGAAGGACGAAATGGAGAACAGACCCGGTCATTAGTGGCTAAAGGCTGCGAGCTCTGCATATACACCGCCGCGAGCCAAGGCACACAGCTGAGCGTATAAAAAACATGTTCCACGCAAAAAAAAAAAAAAAGGCAAGGTTGTTTTGGAGTTGAGCAGGTAAGTACACGAAGTTCTAACGATCAGAGAGACCTCGCGGTGAAAAAGGATCGAAAAGCACTTGAGTCAAGCCGAGGGCAAGACGCTGTATACTATTATGACATAACCAAGGACGTTGGATATGTTGTATGTGATGCGAAAAACCGAATCTGAATTCATGAATACAAACGGGACGCTCATGAAAAAAAAAAAAGAAAAAAGAAGAATACTTTAGTTCGGACGTCATGTCTGTCCATCCGACACTGACATCTCTCAATTCCCGGCTTGACCTAAAAAAGAAAAAAAAAATCCACGCATATCCACGGAGTGAATGATGATGAGTGGGCGAAGCTCCGGAGGTTCGTCGGCAAAAACCGTGAACCTTCCGCGAATCTTGCCCAGTACATCATCAAAGACGTGACAAGCACTGTGTGTCGCCATCTAGCGCTCTCCTATCACACTAGAGCACGCAGCGAGCGCCTCCGCGCCATCTATTGATCAATTCACGTACTAAGCAGCACCGCAGCGCTCGGACGGACGGACTCAGGAACCTGTCGATTAACCTTTTACGGTTAACTCAAGAAATATCAAGAACCTGTCGATTAACCTTTTACGGTTAACTCAAGAAATATCAAGAACCTGTCGATTAACCTTTTACGGTTAACGAGCGGAGGAATCGTCACGGGCGAAAAAATAGTATAATGAAGAAATAACCGGGACCTGCACTAAAGTGTAGTCCGCACGTACGCGAGCGAGTGTTTATTGATCCACCGGCAGCTACGCAACGTCATCACCCTCAGCAGAAAACATCAGAGCCGCTGAACCAGAAGCACTCCTCCGCAAACATAGTTTCGGAATAGAGCACAACAGAGAGATGGATAAAGTCGGGGACAACACCAGCGAACATTACGGCCACAAAGTCGGTTTTACATCGGGAAATACACGCTCGCAAAAAAATCGCGCGTTCTGCATATAACAAGAAATGGTGGTAGTGGAAAAAAATAAGGGGGGGGGGGGGGGGGGGAGTTGCAAATTGGGTAAAGGAAAGCACGCTATTTTCTGCAGCCCTTGCGGACAGCGCGGCTCATCATCCTTGCGAGTGGGGCAACGGGAATGCAAGAGTAGAAAGGAAATGCATCCCGTGGCCGAGAACTCCATGATCCTGGTGTTCTTTAAGGTGCACCCATATCTAACGGGCCTCCATCGAAATGCCACCGTCGAGGAGGTGGTTGAACCCGCGGTTTTCCGGGTCAGCACTCAACCACCATAACCACATTGCGGCGGCCTAACAAGAGCAAGGAACGAAGGCTTCATGCACAAGTGCCAATGTGCGATATGGGAGGAGAGAGAGAGAAGGAAAGAAGAGAGAAAGATGGGAGAGCCATACGAAAGACGAGCAATCCGAATCGCCACTGTCGCACCCCCGAACCAGCAACGCGATAAAGCGAAACCGACGGCGGAGGCCATGCGAAGACGCACCAGACGCACGCGTCCGCGCGCCACCTTTCGCACTCTCTCTCCCTCGCGTGTCGGTGTGTCTCGCTTCATTTATTCTCTCCGCTCTCTTCTTAGCAGTGTAACAGCGCGCCTCATCCTCCGCAGCAGCCAAGACAGGGCTCCTTGGTCGACCAGCAAACGAAAAGCGAAAGCCGTGACTTCGCCCCCTCTCCCGAATGGCACAGCCGCGACGGCGGTGAAAGAAAGGAGGGCACGGCGCTAACACCCGGGCCCGTGGAAGTGGCGGGGGAAAGGAGGGGTGCAGGGAACGCGTGGCGCGCGGTCGTAACTACGTCCCTGTCTGCTCCTTGAGCTCCCCCAGCCGGAAACAGGCGATTCGGCCGCATTCCGGCCACCCGCGTTCTGTGACAGCCGCCGTGGCACGGGGACGGCCTCAAGAAAGCTGCAACGGCGGCGGCGGTGGCGGCACAGATATACACAGACACGCAACGAGCACTTCTCTGCAGAAGTGGGACCCGGGGTCGGCAACCGAGCCTGTACTCCAACCGATAGAACACAGGGAAAGATATGATGGTGATGATGGTGATGATGATGATGATTGTGGTTCGGTTGGGAAAGGACGCTAATTTCTGCAGCCCATGTAGGGAGCACGGCTAAGCGTCCGTGGGGCTGAGGGAAAGGGAGTGAAAGAGATAGAGAGGAGAGAAAGGCCGTAGTGGAGGGCTCCGGAAATTTAGACCACCTGGGGTTCTTTAACGTGCACTGACAACGCACAGCACACGGGCCTCTGGCATTTTCGCCTCCATCGAAAATGCGACCGCCGCGGCCGGGATCGAACCCGCGTTTTTTGGGTGGCAGCCGAGTACCGTAATCACTACACCACCGCGGCGGACCAATAGCGCGGACATCATCACGGGCGCTGCAGCAGCAACTAAAGTTTTCTTTTTTCGCGACGCCCCTGCAGAGGCCCATGCACGTGCGCGGTCTCAAAACGTCATCGCACATCTTTCTTTATTCCGTTCCCTGGAGCGACGTTTCAAACAGTCGAGTGCTCGATGTGAGCGTCGCCAAGCTCCCTTAGGATTCCATATGTGAATCTAACGTACTACGCTGTATACAAGGTGTCGCATGCGTTGCACTATATGAGCGAGAGGCCATGGCAACGACTTTGACGCGAGTTTACCGCTCAACGCGAGGGCATGCGCCACTTTTGCGCTGCCGCTCGTACGACTATTCATATAGTCATAATATTTAGGAAAACAAGAAGGAAAGGGGGACGTGTCCGAGGTGACTGGAAAGAAAAATTAATCTGCAAGCGCCTATATCGTTTTCAGTTCGAATTTCCGGCTTTTTACCTCACGCCCTTGCGCGCGAACTTGCTGTCTTTTGCGCCAATTCCTCCTACGGTTGGCCAAATAAACCGTGGAAGATCAAAGTAAAATATATAAAATAAAGCTTGATAGAAACCACCTCAACAATTGCAAACACCGGCACTCGAGTTTTTTCCGTCTTTTTTTTTTCCCGACATGTCCCAGAGAGGTGCGCTATGCCGCCGCTGTCGCAGGTAAGCGAGTCCCATCGCGGCCGCCCGACCTTGGGACCTCATTCTGCTCTGCATATTCTGTTCTTGCAGATCGCGTTCTTCCAAATCAACTTGAGCACGGTAACAGTTATGACCTCAAACGCTCATATACGAGAACTGCAGCGTGTACGTCACGTGGTGCACTGGCAGAAAGGAATTCGCGCGAGTGGAACGATCTGGAGATGCGGACGGAAGAAAGCAGGAGCCGTTCGCAGACATGATGAATGGTAGCGTTAGCGTGGCGACTGTCATCGCGCCTCGCCGCGCGAGGCCGTTCGGTTTGTTTGCTTTCTATCTCACCACGACAGCGGTTACAGCGCTCGACTTCGTCCTTCCATGCGACTTCCCTCCCGTTCCACCACTGCGGCCTTACAGAGCCAGAAGCGGCCGACCGCGGTTTAAACACTTTCTCCCAGAACAGACGACGGCGACGAACTTACGACGAACGAAGGATTAGATAGATAGATAGATAGATAGATAGATAGATAGATAGATAGATAGATAGATAGATAGATAGATAGATAGATAGATAGATAGATAGATAGATAAACGAGACAACTTGATGGACAATAAAAGGCGGGGGGGAGTGGGGGAGGGGGGCGCGAATGAGAAGTTGGCCACAAGGCGCCTCTCTTACGCGTGCCTTGGCGCTCACCAAATGCGTCTCAACTATCTCTGCAAAGGCTACACGCAGGTGTGTACCGACGGCCATTTAGAATCTGAAAACAAGAGCTACCATGTCATACAGAAATACTAAAATCAGTAAACGAAATACCCCAAGAGCACTTAACACGAACTGCCTGTATAGCAGTATAAGGACGCACGATTTTGTTACATTTCTATAACAGCAAATAGTGGGTGGCGGTAGTATGAAATTAAATACATACGGTGGGCTTCACGAGAACTCCGAACTTCATTCAAGATTGACTTAATTATGTTTCGTAGGTTGGTCATGGCTTTAATTGTACAGTTCGTGTTAACACCAGCATAATTGCTTTCCAAAATGTCAGCTCGCCAAATGATTCTTACATTTTTATGCTGATCCCAACGATCGCTGAGACACTTTCATTCGGAAACCCCATGTCTACTTCCTATGACGCGCTTCGCGTTAGGGCCTTTCTCAAATATGCGTGGGAGATGGTGGCACGCAAATTCTATTGACTGCAGCGAAGTCTTCGACTCACGCCTGAAAATTAGGAAAGGCAAAGCACAAAGAGAATCTCCTGCAATGTATACTATTATACATACGCATCGGGATGATCGCGCGCTACGTGACGCCGACTCAATGAATGTATTGCACGAAGGACGATTAGTGGTGCCAAATGTATGCCTAATCCCCACTTTCATCGGCTGAAAGACGAAGCCGCGGTTGCCGATTGGCTGACACGAGTAATGCACGCTTCGCTGCACTGCACGCAATTGGTGAGACGAAGTCCAACGCCGCGAGACTCGGCTCCATTCATCGCGCGCGCGATCTCCCTCCCTCTCTCCTCTGTCTTTTTTTTTTTTTATTCGTAGGACGACCACTCATCGTGCGATCGCCAGCACCGAGACGACGGTTCGAGGATACAATCATCACAGGGAAGGAGGGCTCTATTTAAACAACAATTACAGTCAAGCGGGACACACACGAACGAAAAAGAAGTGCGCGACACTACGCGGAGAAAGGAAAGAAACCTGAACTCCTACAGCGCCCTCTGAAGTCAGAGTCAACGCCACCTATCCCCCTGCAGTATGTCCTTCCGGTGGCGTTGACTCAGCAACACTGAACCCTCGTGCATCGCATGGCTCCCACCCTTTCCCTCATTTCCGTCTCCTTCTTTTTCGTTTTTATCCCTCTCAAACTTTACTGTAATATTTCCCTTACGCTAACTTCGTATTCTTTAACAGCACAACCATGTGTGCGTGATACGTCCAGTCTCCGCTTATTGCGTCCACACTTCACCTGTGCACCCAACCTTCTCCTTCTTTTTTTTTTTTTCGTTATGTTGGCAGTGCTTCCCACCTCACCGTTCAATACTTCCTCTATCACTCTGTCATCTTGGGTTCCCTCTACACACAGCTTGTTTCTTTCTAAAATAAAAAATAAAACAAACGAACAAACGAACGTTATGCATGTCACGCGTGAAACAACCGAGCGATATAAAACAAAAAGAAAACGGAATGATGAAGAGTAGTTTTCATTTCACATTAACCGGTAACGCTGGCTCATGCACTATACTCCTGCGTAACAGCGTCTTTGTACGCAAGCACACACACACACACACACACACACACACACACACACACACACACACACACACACACACACACACACACACACACACACACACACACACACACACCGTGGCAGGCATGGAACAGCGAAGGAGGGGTGCGCTATTGGCAGGGATTTATCTCATTAGCGAACGGGGCTGCCCCGGAGGCTTCGATCGATAGCTTTCACTTAGTTTATTTTCTTTTCGTTTTTTTTTTCCTCTTTAATGCCGTGATGCGATCCGGAGACGAGCAATTTCCGATCTCCCGTGTGACGGATCACGTAATAATTTGATTTGAGCGGCGCACGCGACGGCGGTTCGGCCCCCGGCCAGTGTAACCGAAGAGCCGGACGAGAAATACCGGGAGGCAGGCGGATGGAGTGGAACGTTTCAAGGACCAACACGGAGAGGGCGCAGGACGAAGAAGCAAAATACGTACAGTCCTATATACAGGTTAGCTCCATCAACTTGCGCTCGTACATTTACGAGAAAGGAAAAACAGAAAAATAAAGTCCTTGAATACATTATATATATATATATATATATATATATATATATATATATATATATATATATATATATATATATATATATATGATTATAAAGGAAAGGAGAGAAATAGGAAGAGCACTCCAGACACAAATCGAGAGCACAATAGCATCATCAACAAGTACCGCATTAGTATATGCTTAGGTTATATGCACCTCTCACATCTGCATGTGTACTATATGCGGCGAGTCGCACAGGTATACTGTCAACTGGACACACTAGCCATTGCCATAAAGCTTCCGCGGTAATCACACGTAAATAAAAAGAAATAACGAGAAGAAGAACGCATACTGCAATCAGTCTTCGTCCCGCGGCCTTATGGCTGGCGTAAATAATATATATGTACAAAATATTACACCCAGCTTCTTTCGATCCAATCAAAGCCTGAGCCTGCACAGCCATATCAATTATTTGTACACTGGTTACGATCTCAACGCTTTAATTTAAAAATTGAAAGGAAACAAAACCGGTAGCACGGGCATCGATTTTCAGCAACATCGCTGAACAGTACGCCAGAGGTATATACACCAATTCTGATTTGGTAGGCAACAATGCACGAGTCGTACTACCGGATCCTTCGATGTCATCCCCGCGCTAAACTATCCTGCACCGTTCTCAAGCGGCAATCCAACAGCGATCGGGCGGTGCTTGCACCTACAGCGGATGCCCAAACACGGTGATACCCTTTGAGCCATCGTTTGTTTGTTCAGTCTTTTTTCCTTTCTTACGGCCAGTTTGATCTCTTGCGTTTCCATCCGCTGACAACGTGGCTTGCGTGTGAGTCGTGCGGCGCTGTATAGAGGAACATTTTCAAGCAGCATCAAAAGCAAACAGGGAAGAAATATAGTTGGCACATATATCGCACATTTGTGCGTACACAGTTCAAGCAAACACGCCAACCACTGACGGTCACTGCAGGAGAGAGAGAGAGAGAGAAGGAGGAGAAGGAATAAAAGCCGAAGCCAATCCTTTGCGAAGCTCGTAAATCTCTTGGGGATCAGCATCGCCTGTTCCGCCGACGTCCTGGTCCACACCCAGCCTCCGGTTCACCCCTACGGATTTACTAGTGCACCTTTTCGTCCCCCGATTTGTGTTTTATGTTTCACACTCAGAAGCAGCGCAAAACTTACGCGTTGAATAACGTATGAAAACAGCCGTCACCTCCTGTATGCCCATGTTGATTTGTTTTACATAGCTTTAGAAATTAACTTTTCATGCGTAAGCGGTTGGTTAAACGAGCCGTTTAAAAAAAAATGTAGCAATATGTCGAGCACGTGCTAAAATACCACACGTTCCTCTGAGCAATTAATTCGCGTGCATGATCCGTACCCATAAATGATGACGGTAAGTCAATGAAAAGGGAATAAGCTATCACTACAGTAGATGTAAAGACACACACACACAGAGCCACACACACACACACACACACACACACACACACACACACCACACAAACATAACAATGCAGAAGGATTCAAACAGTGGCACAGATGGGAAAATACACAATTTCGGTGAAATTCTTTATCGTCGAACCTTTCTTCTTCTTCTTCTTCTTCTAAATACCCAGTACACATGTGTTTGCGTAAGACGGGTGAAATATACGGCAAGAGAAAAAGATCAACACAGCATGCCTCAACACGCACGCGCTTGCAGGAAAACGCCGCAGACTAATGTGCGTCAAAGACTATACGACGTCAGAGATAAGACGGGCAGATTAACGCACCCTCACGAGATTCGTCGGACAAGTACCACTCATAAACGTGCATGCAAGAGATTAAGAGGCAGGTTCGCGATTTGAAGTATATATATATACATGTAATAAAGCGCGCGCATGTCGTGGTGGGCGTTTAGTTTCTTGGCGATAAGCACAAACAGCTAAGCGATAAGTAAGGTCGTTCGGCTCACCTCAATTGTGACGGCTGATATGGACTCAGGTGGGGGGAGGCGACTTGCAGCGAGCTGGATTGCAGACACACTCAAGTATACATACTGCACGCAAGACGAGGACTATATGTACGAGGGGAGCTGGCGGGCTGATATCGCCAAACGATCCTGTATAAGTGGACTGCGGACACAGGTCTCGGCGAATATGCGCCAGAAGCACACTGCAAACACCACTGACTCAGCACGCCGGTGCATGCATGTCGTTCCGACGTTGACGCATCCACGAGAGCGTCGAGCGGAACAGGGGCAACGTTCGTCCGATAACGGTTTCCGCCTCCTCCGAGAATTCCGCTCACACAAATACACAAGGTCACGCGCTTCTACACTAAGGTGACGACAATACGTATCTTGTGTGTTAGTAGGGCGGCACATATGTATACAGGCAGCGTCGCTAATACGGCTGAGTTCTGACTGCATACATTAAACGACTACATTAAGCGAAAACGCTGCGCAGGACTGCACGTTGCACATATGGGGTGAAAGTAGGCCAAAGTTTACCCATGTGCAACAGTTGTTGAACCACTTCGAGAAAGTTTAGCAATCACGCACGACACGCGTAATTTTCGGCCACGATCTGTAATTATCAAACATTGATTGATTGATTGATTGATTGATTGATTGATTGATTGATTGATTGGGTTTCACGTCCCAAAACCACGCTATGAATATGAGAGACGCCGTATAGTTGAGGGCTCCAGAAATTCAGACTACCTGGGGTCCTTTAACGTGTACTGACATCGCACAGTATACACGGGCTCCAACGTTTAGCCTCCATCGAAAAGCAGCCGCCAGGGCAGGGATTCGATCCCGCCACCGATCCCGACATGGTGGTCTAGTGTCGATGGCACTCGGATCAGCAGCCGAGTGCCATCGACACTAGACCACCATGTCGGGGCGTAATTACCAGAGCGAAGTGAGATTTACACAAGATAACATGACGAATTAGGTTCACTGTATTTGACGAACTGACGTTGTACTTATTTTTTATTCATTCACATTTATTATTTTTTTTACAGCCACTGTATGTATCAACGGCTTGTCTGATTATACTTATATGTTGCCTGCACCGCATCATATATTGTCTGGTTTGCTGATCTTTCAGCGACAGTTCGTATGTCACGGCGTGCGTGAAGTGAGAAACGGTCACAAAAGTTGAGGGAAATAGACGACGCGGTGAGATGACTTATTAGCTGCTATAGCTCTCTGTTAACTGCTAGTAAAATGTCGAAAGTTCGACTATACACTAAAGGCAGAAAGCTAAAATACGTCCTAAACTTAGACGCATTGCCTCGTGATGCGAATCAATCGATCGATCAATCAGTGATCCATCCAATCGAGCGTTCAATGCGCCAATTCGTCCTCACTGACACGCGTATACGCGTATATCTATAGATCTTCACACGATCACCCGGTATAACGCGGGGCCTGAAGCCCGACGTGAGAACCGAGATCGTGCAGAAACTCGGCAAGAACCCGGCAAATCCGAACATAATTACGGTACATAAATACAAAAGGAGCATATATACCGTGAACAGGAAAGGTGCGCATCGGCTTACGCCATGCAGTGCAGGCGACCCAAACACCGCGAATCGTATACGGAGCGAATGGAGAGGACGCCGCACGAAATCAACAACAGACACGCTGCATAAAAGACCCCGAGCGGCCAAGAAGAGGAAAAAACAAACAAAACAAAACAAAAAACAAACCAAAAAACTAAATACGCGCGAATAACAAGGCGCTCTACTTGGCATGCAAACGAGCGAGGCTTATATATATACGTCGTTCGCGGATATATAAGAGAAAGCACATTGCCGGGCGACGACCGCGGCGCCGTTGATGGGCGTGCATAGCGAAAGCGCGGAAGGAAGTAAAAGACGGAAGGAAGTGGTTAAGGCCCGAGGATCGAGCTTTTTGGCGACGGCGAAAGAAACAAGCTGGGCGCGGAGCTATACCGGCGCTGAAACACAATGGGCGTGATCCGAGTGCCCATACATTATTCCTCGCGTCATGGCGGTGTTGCGCAAGGACAGAGCGAGCGCCTTATACAGGTCGTAAACACGACAAACAAACGACCGCAGTCAATCATCACCCTCGAGAGAAGCCGCATACGTATCAATGTATACCCACACAAGCCAGAGCTGCACATGATGCATCGCTGCTTGTGCATATATCCTGCATGTTCAACCGTTGCGGCCGAAAAAAAGAAAAAGGAAAAAAGAAAAAAAAAGAGAGGGGTTTCAGAGAGAGAGAGAGGCATGAGCTTAGCTATCGTCAAATAGAAGCCGTTGAAATGCATCCGCTTCAGACTTAAGTGCGATTGCACTGTACGTGTACGCTCTTTCTCTCTCTGCATCAATCACGATTCAGGGCTGATTCAACAAAACGTCCTGGCAAATAGCAAACAAGTCGTGCGCGAGTTCAGAGGGAATGCGCACGGCGCATGCATGATTGCAAATACAAGGACGAATGCGATGCAGCTGACTGCCGCTGCCTATATGACAGCTGCGTGCGAATGCGTATACACGGCTGGAAAGCGTATAAACTTTAAAGCGTTGCCACAGCATACAGAAAGCAAAGCGTGGTTATAGTTGAGTATTAATTGACCGTTATACCGTTTGCACTTTATGTACACACCGTATAAATGCCTTCGATCGAACACTTACGTATAGCATACAGCCGAAGGAGCTGTAGGATAGTAAACTGCCGGCGATAATATAGGTGCTACTCAAATATATTCCTTCCATAAAGCGATTCGCTTCTTTATTATATATTTGGCGGATATGTCCTTATAGACTCATGAACATTCTAAAAAACCAATTATTTCAGGCATTTTACTGTGTGCTCTGTCGTCACCACCACCACTACTGACTTATGTATACAAAAATTGGGGGGGAGTAATCAAGCAGATAGTCGCTTTTATCCATACCCCCTCCATCAAAACTGTACTGATGGAAATAAATTATTATTACTATTATAGTAATATTAACAGTAAAACAGCACGGAGGCGGACAAACCCTGTCGCGTAATGATAGGTCATGTATAGCCGCACTCTTCCTATACTGAAACCTTTCAAACCTTCCAAATGGGACGCGACAGTCCGTCAAAAAAGAAAACCCGCACGCCACTATTGGTTATTTTTTTACATCCACTGCGCTTCGAGTATTCGGAGCGAGAAGATGGCTGTTCGAAACAGCTCGTTTCACACGCACTATACGAAATCACGTGCCTCAGACATCCCCATAACAAATAAAGTGCGAGAAAAAGATAGATTCTTTTGTTTTTAAGATCGCGGAGTGAGAGCGTAGGTATCACGGGAGAAACGCGCGGTAAAGACACGCGCGCGTCGGATTATCCGCGCGGTAAATTTAGGCGGGAACAAAAGAAAAAAAAAAATAGCGGCGCAGGCCGGCGACGCCCGCGTTGCTGCGTGTGTGTGTGTGTGTCTGTATACAGCACGCGACCTTGGCTTAATTATGATGCGACGGCCGTCATTAGCCCCAGGCCACGACCTTCGGTGCGGGTTGTGCACAACGAGCGGAGAACCGGCTCGGATTACTAATTGTGTGCTCCCCTTACCCCCTCCTCCCCTTCTTCCCTGGGACCAACAAGCACGGACCGCTAAAAACGTGGCACGGAAGTAAACAACGCGCTGGCGACCGTATAGCAGCCCGCGGCGCAATGGGTTTCGCGTTCTTGCCGAGCTGCAAGTTATTGTCGGGTCGTGGCATGAGCGTGTATTATATAGAGTATACGGCCAGTGGCATAGGCACGGCGCTCAGTTAATAACATGGGGGCTCGTATACGCATTACAGAAAGAAAGCACCGATCATAATTCCGTCGAGAACGCAATTCACTGCAGCTATGTCAGGTTGTGATGAGTAAGTGCTTAATTACTAAGTAATCAACAACTGTCACAGTGACTCTACTTCGAATTCGGTGTATATACGACGCATTTGTTCGCCCACATATGCTTTCACTGGCGTAAAAGGACAAGGGGGTATAAAACCCCCATGAAAGATTTGCAGTTGATATATATCTATATTATATATATATATATATATATATATATATATATATATATATATATATATATATATATATATATATATATAGAGACGCACGAACCTACATAAAGTGCCCCCCACCTCCCACCCCCCTTGTGTATAAAATGCTGGCCACGGCGTACGCCTCAGAGTTTCATCCATGCCCAAGTCACCGATGCACGACAGCGAAGGAGAGTGTCTGCTTTGAGAACGAAGCTGAGTGCCCGCGGTTCCTCTCGCTATTGCACAAAACAGGAGACTTATTTGTAAGGGAGGGTTGGCACACGGAGCGCCCAACGCCAGTGAAGCACACATCTACTCATCGATGCCGAAGGAAGCAAACTGGCGCACAGATATCAAGCTTTGCAGCTGCGCACCCACAGATACGCGGACAGAGGTCAATGCCAAGGGCAAAGACACGTCTATGACTATGTAATGCATCAAAATAATGGGGGGAAAAAAACTGTTCGTATCGGATAGACGTAGAGAGATGATGATGATGATGATGATGATGATGATGATGATGATGGTGGCGGAAGGCAGGGAGGTTAACCGGAACGAAAAATATCCAGTTAGCTGGATATTTTTCGTTCCGGTTAACCTCTCTGCCTTTCGCCCATCAGAAAGAGAAGGAAGAAAGAGAAGGAAGAAAAAATAAAGGGAGAAAGAAAAGAAAGGGATAGACGTATAGAGATTGCAAGGGAGGTATATAGAGTTGAATGTCTGTGAACACTGCGGCGTCAAGTTATGCGAAGTGAATGCGGCCAGTATATATGCGCGCCTCCGTGTAGTATAGAAAGCGGAAAAGGAGCGTCGGCTCGGCATTGTGCCAGGAGACTCGCGACAGTGACGAGCTAGTGAGGGGACGACGGGCAGCCGGTGCTGCTGCCAAGCACGCGGGCGACGATGCGATGCATCTTTGATGGGCGCGTGGACCGAGAGCAGCACGCCTGCGTCGTCTGCGGCTGCCTCGGCGAGCGAGAAGACCACCACCCGCCGGATTCAACAGCCCGTGAACGTATACGTGCCATCCTCTCCCCCCGCCCGCGAGTTTCTGCTTCTGCTGCATGCGTGCCACCGTGTTTATACCAGACAGGCGACGATTTCGTCGACGGGCTCAAGCCGTACTAAGCAGCCACGATGAATGGGCATTTCGCGAGTCCTTGCATATATATACGTCGTATTACATGGGACGTGTGCGCAGTAGGCGCATGTGAGGGGCGGTAATGTGCGTCCCGAAGCCTCGTACGAATACAACGCATGGAATAATAACACCCGACCAGTGAAAACGCGCCCACGGTCGAATAGAGGTCGCGAGGCGCGCTTTTTCGAATGCATATATATATAGCCAGAATGCAAACTTTTTTTCTTTTTAACGACCAGTACACTTGCTCGAGGACAGGTGTTCAGAATTTAGTGGTAGGCTGCAGATGGCCTGGCCGATCGCCTGACATGCAGTTCCAGGTGCCGCACCACACGCGGCAATTCTTGCATGCACACTCAGCATAATCCAGCTGCGCACCGACTTCGAACCTCCGCCACGTCACTACTCAATTGTTTTGCTGAAGCCAACCGGAAGGAGAACAGGATGTATATACAGCGGGGTGTAAACCCCTTCGCGTCCGCCTCAACCTTCTGTTATCCAATCTGTTTACCCTCAGATTAAGCCACTCCCTAGTGGGCTGTCCCTAATCCCGACAGCAGCGTCTTTACAGTTTAAACAGGCATTTTGGCATTCTTTCCCATCATGGCTCTCCCTCTCCTTATCCCACGCTCTCAGATATTCTCACAATCGAAATATCGGTATCGTAGCAGCCCTGCGGCATTCGGGCCATCTCCCACGCTCATCCAGTCGAACCCTGTCGTTCCAGGAAACACAGCGTGTCTTCGCCTTTCCCGAAGTTCGGACAGTGCACTGGCTGCGACTCAACGCTTCGTTCCAGTCGGCGCGCCGAAAGCGCATGCTGGTCGTTAAAGAATTGGTTGGGCCAAGCGCATTGTCGCTTCAAGCGAGGGCGCACTTCTCATGCATTGTCCTCCTACGCGTCCGAGCTGCTCTTCCCCGAAACGGCCACTAAGAGGACAAGTACGGTCGCGCAGCCGCGACCCCCCCGAGCGACGTTCAGCGAAAGGGAAGGGTCTCGTACCAGGAACCCCTGGGGGCCAGCGTGGGAGACCAGCCGCTCAATGGGAGTAGTTTGCTTTCCATTGATAATTGCTGTCCAAGAACATGCAGAGAGAGAGCCGAGAAAGAAGCTTTGTATAGCGTACGGTGCTACGCCGTTCCTCCTGCACGATCGCCTTATGAGCGGCAACATAACACCGCGGTATGCGAACGGCCGCCGCTATACTTAATGTCACCGCAGCATTCAAAATAAAAGAATGCTCAAGGTTGATCAATGATCATCAACGATGATAACTAGCGGTGTTTCACGTGCCAAGACCACGATGGTAATTATCACGGGCACGCCGTGGTGGGAGATTTCGGATTAATTTCCACGACCTGCAGGGATTCCTTAAAGCGCAGTTAAATATTTACTCCCTTTCATACCGCAAGTGCAACGCTGTCAAAGCTAGCGCTTGTGTTTGCGCTGTGTACTGCCGCGACCAAAAAGCAGTGCATTGCTCGCGGCGAGCGAAAAACAATAAATGCCTCGCTGGCAGCCTTAAATCATAATACATTTCCCATCAGCTTGACAAAACGCGCTCGTATTGCTGGGGAAACAATCGAAATATGCGAGTTTGTATTTTATATGTTTATCGTCTGATCGTCAGAGCGATACACTTCTATCTTTTTTTTTTTTTCGTACTACTTGTGTAGCCTTCACAGCGTCGCACCTGATGTATGGAACGGAGTATATAAGTGCATGGATGTTCCCGCGTTCCGCCTTCATCGGAACGCGGCCGCCGTGGCGATCATCCATCACCTATATGAAATCATGCTAAACAAAGAAAAGCAAAATGGAGAGGTGGATACAGTTGCCGCGGGGAACAGGAATAGAAGGAAGGAAGTCAAATGGAGGAATCCGCACGGCTTGGTACCACATGCAGGGCAAAGGGGTGAAAAGAAAGGCGAGAGGGAAGTACAGGTGAAATCGGTACGAAAACTAGTGGCGAAAGGGGGTGTTAGGAGGCACCTGAGCTCTGCTAGCGAAAACTATGCTAGCGAGAACAGTGCGTCAGGAAGGAAGACGGAAAAGCCATATCCCAATGGCGGACGAATGGGGCGCTTTGCGCGACTATATTTTTCTTCTCTTACGCAGGCATACGGCTACTAAATGGGGCGCCCACAGTGCCAAACGATCACTGAAGAAACGCCCTGGACAAGACAAAAACGCAGCCCCGACTGAAGAGATATGTATCAACGCCTTACCGTGCTATCTGCCTCCAGGTAGCATGAAGTGCAAGGCTTTTATTAGCCTTCCGGTTTAGGTATGCCGACAAAACTGACGACCACGCAAAAACATTAGCGCGAATGCCACGGCCTATGGTTATGGCGGCTAGCTGGGTACTACGGTGCTTAAAAAAAGACACGAAAGATATTAACACCTTCAAACGCGCGTCCAGTGTCAGCAGACAGTGACAGGACAGGAAAAAAAATACAGGCACATACGTTTGCATCAGGATCCACGACAAAGGGGGGAACTGCGCACGATGCGGCGTTCACTGTTTTCCCGCCAACAGCGCCGGCCGCGTCGGAGCGTTGCCCGCGCACACACACACACGCAGCGCGCACTTCCCGGACGTCGCCGGCGCGCACGCGAGCCTGGTGGAACCAAAACACCTCTTTCCACCGTCCTCTCCCGCGGCGGCGCGGACGGAGGGAGGCGGTGAGCGGGAGAAGACGCCCAGCGAAGGAAGGGCGCGCTAGAGGACACTGACACGCCCGGCGGAGCGAGCCCTTCCGCGTTTCCCCAATATCCCCAGCTTCCGGAAAGCCCCGAGTTCCTCCCCAGGTCCCCAGATCGAACCACTGGCGCATTCCCTAGAATTACGCTCTTCCCGTCTAGCCCGGATTCCTTCTTTCCCAGCCACGATGAGAGGAGAAAGAGGCGCGCTTCCCGCCACTCCTCCTCACAGCGCTGCTACTACTCGCGTGCGTTGCATTTCCTGAAGCAGATTCCGCAAGGAGGAACACTGTTACGAGCAGAAACATAGTCCCGAACAGCGGCTTTCCGCGCGATGCACCCAACGCTGCAACAGCACAAGAACACAGAGCGCACAGTCGGTGCAATGGCGGCTCTAAATGCGGCATCGAACCAAAGTATTCGGGCATCGCCGCGCCTACACGGGGCTCGAATCGCGCGCGCGAGAGAGGGCTAGCCGCGCGAGCGTTTCAGCGAACTAGGGCGATTCGTAACAAGGTCACGCATGCGAAGGCGCCGTGTTACAATGTTTCAACTCTTCGCGGCCCCCCAATAGGAGAACCACGGTGGGTCCCAAACACGCTGTCCGGAACTAAGGCGACGCCGCGTCAAGTACGGGGAGCGAGCAGCAGCCACGCACCGGTCGATAACGCTGGCGCACCGAGACGTGGTCCCCTTGGCCCGTGAGGAAAGAGGGCGGGGGGAGGTGCAGGACGCGCCAGAAGGCCGGCGGCTGGCAGCCGGGGGTCGAGCGACGGGGACCACATTCGATCCTGGCGCCACCCGCCCTTCAGCATCCGCCCCCCGAAAGCGTCCTGCTCCGTTCTGTAGTTACGTGCAGTGAAGCGCAGAACGCGCCTGCGGCTCGGCTCGGTCGCGCGCAGGAAACGAACTCAGACAATAATGGCGCGCGACTTTGCGCGCTTTGCAAAAGTCAGCTAAGGTGTTCGCGGTGTGAGTCGCCATAAAGTTGCGCACATTTTACAGGAAACGCCTTCTCAAAGGAGGACAGTGGTGCTGTTTCAACCACGCCTACAAGCGGCAGTGTGCTGCCTCCGCCCTGGTGCGGAGCTGCATACAACCTCTGCGAGTAGCCGTATACAAGGCGTGGTTTGTAAACGGAAAGGGTGACGTCAGGACTGTTATTTCATCGGGTGTTTACACCACCTTAACAAACACAATACAGCTATAGTGCACTGACGAAGGTCACGTGACACAGGAAAAAAATATCCATTGTACAAGGTTAGAAATTCGCATGCGTATAGGCGTGCCACTTACCTTTAATTTATTAGTGACAGTGATCATCGAAGAAGTGTCCAAACAATTTGAACAAAACTAATTAATATTTAAGCGCGCTCGTATATTATTTATTTACGCGGTATGCGATACAGTCAACTAGGTGCTATGCGACAAAATCGAAAATGGAGGTATGTGTGTGTGTGTGTGGTGTGTGTGTGTGTGTGTCAAACTGCTCGCATTATCGGCCATTATCGCAGAAATTTGTTTCGCCATATTTCTAGCTCCTCTCAATCTCCAGCTGTATACGCTTTCTCCCACATACAGACTGCTCAAGCACTTCTCGTTTTTAACAGCATCACCGTTTTCATATCAGAAGGCTCAGCGTTACTGAATTTGAAGTAAACGTCGCCCTATACTGCATTAATGGGAGGGTGCTCGCTTTAAAATCATGACGATTTGCTATAGATTTGCTATGATATGCTATAGATTTAGCCTTTAACAAATCGCTAGCTCTCAAAAAGACCTAAATTCTTCAGCAGGTCGTGACTATAAAGCGAGCAAAACCGTACAGTTGTGACGCCCTTGGTTCCATCTGTCGCACGGGCGGAAGTTCAACATTTTCTCAGCAGCAGCAGCGAGGTCCGCGCATTTCATGCAGTAGCGAAAACTGGACGAAGTTCGGTCTTTGGTGTAATGTCGAACGTCCCGTTTCTGCACGAGATAGTGGCCCAGTTGTTTGATGAGTGTACTGTTGGGTCCAAGGCATCTGGCATAAGCGCGCCAGCCGAGACTGAACGTTCGAAAACTGAACAAAGACCAGACGCGTGTGCAAGACCAACATATCTTGCAATCTAGTCACTGTATATCTGCTTATGAAACAGTATTATAAAAATTAAATGTGACAACTACATACGAGCTCACCATCCGTATATTCATATTGCCACGTGCAGGAACAGAGCACTTCGTAACAATATAATATATAATGCTTCGTAACAATATAGTAATAACTTGTCCCTTGTCCTCTGGCAAAGCTCCAATTTGACGATGATGGGCAATCGCGAATGTCGCGACATTATATTGTAAAGTCCAGGTCAGCATTGGCACTTCGTGAGTTACTTCCGCATGGAGTGAATACAGACTACATACATATGCATACAAGCGCTGAAGTTCCCCAAACCTGCAAACACACCCGCGCCTGCTCGGCCCTTCTCGTTCTGCGTATTTCTCAACTTATATGCACGAAGTCTCGTATATACTAATGAGACACACGGTATATTTGTTTTCGCGCTTTTGCGGCCGGCCCGCAAGATTGGCGTAAGCATTATGAGCGCGGGTGGGAGCGCTATCGCGTTTGTGGTGACCTGCCGCCCTTGAAACCACAGCTCTGCACACGCTGGAAAAAAACGTCCACCTCCGGCTCAAACAAGCTATACAGGAGCGCCCAAATGCGCCATATAAGTGCAAACATCAGCTGACTCGCATCAAAGACGTGAAAGTGCATTATATCAGACGGGGTGGCGGCACAGTATGGGGCACGTGTTTGAAGTCGCGCTTTATTAAGAGCGGCGCAATGGTTTCGCTAAATGTGCCTTCCCGTAAAATATTCTCGATTACGAAACAACTGCGCGCCCTAACGCAAAGTAAAAGTAACGCCCGAGTAACGAAGCGAATACAGTTCCGCAGATCAGGATGCCTAATTCAGTCCAGCGCGCCACGTACGGCGGGCTGCGGACCCGAGCTCTGCACTCAAGAGCTGCTTCTTCCTTCCCACGCAGGCCACGCCATAGGCGTGCGATAATCTCGCGACGCCCCTGCCATCTCTCAAGCGCCACACAGAGCGCACCGAATCGCAGTAAGGCGATTTTCACAGCGCGCGCTGAGCAAGAACAGCGCGCGGCGCTAATTAACGCGACTCGGCGAAAAATCGAGGAGGGAGAAAAGCCGGGTGCGCGACACACGACGTATAGGTGTCAGAAAGAGAGGGCGCCGCATCCACCTAACTTCGAGACAAAAGGCGCTCAACTCAGGCCCTTAGCTGCGGAGAGGCGAGGACATTAAACGAAACGAAAGTGGCAAAAGAAGAAAGAGAAAGCAATAGAACGAAGCGGAAGGAGCTGCAGTGCACAGGCGTCCGAGGCGCCCACACAAGAGCAAGAGCGGTGAGTGACAAAAGCCGGCGGCGCCGTTCACACATGCGGCGAGATGCATTACAGCGACGGACGCGGACGCTGTGAACGAGGTCGCGGCAGCGGGCTGCAGCGCACAGCGACAACAGCATGTAGAGTGTATACGTACAACGCGAGGCTTCAGGCAACTAGGTGTCCTCCCATGCCTGCACTAAACGACGGCGCACTCTAGCGTAGCGAAAAGGCTGCGCGGCGTACACACTGAGCGCGCAAACACGACGACGACAATCATGATGCGTGCAGCATGAAGCACACGCGAGGATCGCGGCCTTCGTCGACAAGACGATGTAGTAAACAAGTTTTGGCCGGCAGGACGTAACCATAACGTCCTAGATAGACGAGGCCTACAGCTGCACACGCGACGTGCGGGCTGCTTGTTCAAATGCGTTCTTTTGATGCATGCACGACGCAAGCTGGACAGCCTTCGCGATATCTCCACATGCATCTATCTATCTACGCTTGTAACTAGCAATGCGGAACCGTTGCGGGAGACTCGTCTTCCGCTCATCTACAGGCCTCAAGGGGCACCGTTCTTATATACCGTTCATATAGCGGTATACGCTGGGAGGTGCCCCATGATGCCTTGTTAGGTCCTTGACTGAAGCTTTTGGGTCGTCTGGCGGACGACCTGAGATATCATAAGATTAACACCCCAGCGACAATAAAGTGTAATGAATGATGACAAGCACACACTTTACTCAGGAGAGGGAGCAAAAAGCAGTACATATATACTGTCAAAATGCCACATCCACGACTTAAGATCGCTGTCAGCGTTTTGATATGTATACATCCAGGAATATAGAGCTAGAAAATCTGAGAGGCGAGGGCGACGACACATGTTCGGTACAATCAAATCAGATGTTATTGATTGATTGATTTCCGGGGTATTGAGTCCCAAAACCAGATATGATTCTGAGAGACGCCGTAGTGCAGGATTCCAGAAATTCCGACCACCTGGGGTTCTTCAGGTGCACTGGCATCGCACGGGCCTCAACATTTCGCCTCCATCGAAATGCAGCAGCCGCGGAAGGTATTCGATCCCGCGACCTTCGGATCAGCAGCCGAGTGCTACACACATAACCACCGTGGCGGGACATTCAAACCGGAAAGGAAGCAGAGACACAAAATGTTTTAGTGGAAAGAGCATTTGATAACGTTATACTGGCGGTGACTAACAGTAAACGAATGGAATGAAACGACTGATAGAACGCGAATGCTACACACCTCAGCATCTGAAGCCATTGAGGAAGAAGAGGGTACAATGTTCTAAGGTTGATTGATTTGTGGGGTTTAACGTCCCAAAACCAGCTGTGACTATGAGAGACGCCGTAGTAGAGGTCTCCGGAAATTTCGACCACCTGGGGCTCTTTAACGTGCACTGACATCGCACAGCACACGGGCCTCAACATTTAGCCTCCATCGAAATGCAGCCGCCGCGGCTGGGATTCGATCCCGCGACCCTCGGATCTGCAGCCGAGTACCTTAGCCACTAGACCACCGTGGCGGGGCAATGTTCTAAGGTGTAGTCCTGGATGCAGAAAGAAAAACCGTGCATGGCTCAACTTGCATAAACTCATCCGCGGTGAATATAAGACGTACAACGGCAAAGTATGAAACACGGGATAAGGCGCCAACTGCCAACTTATAAGTTTATTCCCAGAAAAACCACGTATATCCCTAGGCCGTGCCAAGTGTCCTCAGAAAACTTCTGCGCGTCACTGTCACAAAATAGTGCCCATTTCGAAATAAAAACCCGGCGTCCAAAGGCCGAAGCAACAACAAGAAAAACGGCGCGCGGAAGAGGCACCGAAAGACGCGCCGCGCCTACAAAAGGCCAGAATGTTGTAGAAGCTTTCTTATCGCGGAGAGCGCGCGCGTGGGACAGACGTAAGGAGAGAAGGGAAGCGGAGAGCACACGCCGACGCTCCCCGCGCAGTGAGAGAGAGAGAGAGGCGCCGCCCCAACCAAGAAGGTTCGAGAGTGGGCGAGAAGGTTCCCAATTGTATGTGTGCTCTGGGTCACGTGGCCCTACGGAACCTTCTAGTACCCTTTCCCAGGACTATATAAGCGGTCGGACACGGGCCGCGCAAGAGGGGCGAAGAAGAGACGAAGAGAGAGAAGAGCTGCAAGTAAAAAGAAGAAGCAAGAAGTCTGCGTGACTCAGACGCCGAGCCAGCTGACAGGCCACCTGCAAGAAGACGCCGAGTGTCTTGGTGAATAGGACTCTTTGTGTTTTGTTCATTGTAGCAGTGCATGAACTTGTTCGTGTTGGTTGGCCTTGTATAACTTTGCGACCCATCTGTTTTTGAGTTGTGAAAGCCGTGATGTGTATGTTTGAGTGACTGCCTATTTGATGAAAATATATTTGTTTTGTTTGACCACCCTTGGCTCTGACTCGGTCTTTGATACACTGCTGGCGTTTTGCTAGTGTGCTAAAGGGGACCAAAAATCTTATTGTCCAAGCTTTCGTGGGATCTTTTTCGGGGAACCAAGACGTTGGTTCTTGGAATTATTTCCGGCGATCGCGCCCCGTACATCATAGCACGGGTTTGGTGACAATATTTCTGGCGTCCGCGACTAGGACTTCTTTGGCGCTTAAGTGTGTTCAAAGTACGGAGGACGAGCCTTGGGTTGTGTACGTGTTGGTGTAGACGATATTGTGTGTTGCACCACGTTCTCGCTAACCTGTGTGCAGAGAATATTTTGAGAGTTGAGGTATAGGCAGATATTTGAGCACGCGGCTAGATTTTGTGGACGGACAACATGGATCTTGAGAAATTGATTGCCCTTGGTGAAAAGATGGGTTTGGCCGGAGCTGAGTTACGGAAGTGGGTTAGCCAGAAAGAAAAAGAAGCTGCAGAAAGAGAGAGACTGGCTGCTGAAAGAGAGAAAGAAGCCAGAGAAGCGAAGGAACGAGAGATACAAGCAGAAATTGAGAAGCAACGGCTAGCAGCTGAAAGAGCGAAAGAAGAGAGGGAAGCAATGGAAAGACAGAGAGAAGCGGAGATGGCTGAGAGAGAAAGGCAAAGACAGCATGAGTTGGAGCTTGAACGTCTCCGTTTGCAACAGCGCGTTGATGCGCCTGTTCGAGTCGACAGCACAGAGAGAGAAGAGTGCTCGTTCCGACTGAATCCAAGCAAGCTGCTTGTGGCATTCGATGAGAGAAAGGATGATTTAGACGCCTACTTGCACAGATTCGAAACCGTTGCTAGAAGTCAGAATTGGCCGGAAGAGCAATGGGCAACGGCATTGAGTACTTGTTTGAGCGGCGAAGCACTCAGTGTGTATGGCAGGTTGACGCCTGCGGATGCTTCCAACTATGCAAGGGTTAAAGCCGCTTTGCTGAAACGATTCCGATTTACTGTAGAAGGCTTCCGAGACAAGTTCAGGACGGGAAAGCCCGCCGATGGAGAGACTGCTACGCAGTATGCTGCGCGACTCAGCCACTATTTTGATCGGTGGACTGAACTTTCAGGAATTGAACAGGAGTACGGTGCGCTTAGAGAGCTTCTCATTAAGGAGCAACTTCTCGTCAGTTGCCACCCGAGCCTGTCTCTTTATCTGAAAGAAAGGAAAGCCGAGTCACTCAGTGACATGCTAGAATTAGCAGACCAATTCTTGGAAGCGCAAGGAGGCACCAATCTTGGCAAGATCAGAAGGGAGGGAATGGAAGATGTGAAACAATCGGCACCTGATGAGAGAAGAAGCCCTCCGAAACCTGTTACGAGGTGTTTCCTATGTAATCGGCTGGGACATCGTGCTAGTGACTGCCGAACAAATTTTTCTCGCCCGAGTGCGAAGTGCTTTAAATGCGGACAGACCGGTCACAAAGCTGACACGTGTCGGAATGAAGTGAAAGAAGTTCAGCAGGTATCCTGTGTATATGCCCCGCCGAAACAGGAAGAGGATGAGAAAGTTCAGGGCTTCTTGGAACTTAAGGACGGAAAGAAAGTTCCAATCGTTGGTGCCATAACGACTACACGTCCCGGAGCACTGGACAAGAATATGCCAGTACTTTTTGGAAAAGTAGCAGGAAAGCGTGTAAGCGTGCTACGAGATACTGGTAGCAGCACAGTAATTGTGCGAAGGAATTTGGTGCGGAACCACGAGCTCACAGGCGCGAAAGGTATCGTTTGCCTAATTGATGGTACAGCGAGGAGGCTCCCTGAAGCGAGGATCAAGGTGGAAACCCCCTACTACAGTGGGATGGTTACGGCTCTGTGTATGGAGAACCCACTTTATGATCTGATCGTGGGAAATATCAAAGGTGCACGAGGCCCTAACGATCCGAAGCCTCGATATGAAGAGCCGAGGAATGAACCTCATCGGGAGCCACCAGCAACTGCAGCTCGAGCTCGATTCGAAAGGAAGCCTGTTAAGCATTCTGTAATGCCGGACTCCGAGAAGAATTCAGCACAAGCCTCATTCGAAGCCAAGGAGCCTCGCGAACGGCGAGAGGTTGCTGTACCCGTGACACCGCGCATTGAAGTACAATCAGCTGGGGTGTGCACTAACAGCGCAACTTTTGATGCGAGTTCGGAGAATAAGAATAAAGCACCGAGCAAGGAGACTCCGAAGATCGACAGAGACGAGAAAGAACTGCAAATCGCATCGGAGCCAGCACAGCGTTGCGAGGAAGTGGAAGAGGGGCGTTCACAACAGCTAACGCCAAGATTCACCCGGAAAAAAAAAAAAAAAAAAAAGGGAACAAACAGCGACGTAAGAGAAAGGCAGTCTCGAGATCCTGAACTGCCCATTAGAAGGATGAACCAGCATGTGTTGTGACTATTTGCGATTGTTCATGTTGAGAGAAACAAAATTCTCATGTATCGATGTCTGTGTATTGCATTTGGATGTTTTGTAAACTTGGAGAAAATGCATGTGTTCAGTGTTATTGTATTCCGCGTGTGTACGCGATGAGTTGTGAAGCTTTCAAGTGATGTATTTTTATGTGACGTGTGTGTGCGCGATTCATTGTGAAACTGTCGCGACGTTCCGTGTGTGGACTTATGAGTTTGAACTCTCAAGTGGACTTATGAGCTACTGATTGTGAGAAGACTTGTGGAACTTTGTGTGGCTATATTTGTGTGTGCTCTATTTTGTGTGTTTTTGAATATTATTTCATAATATTCTTAAAGTGGGGGGCAGTGTCACAAAATAGTGCCCATTTCGAAATAAAAACCCGGCGTCCAAAGGCCGAAGCAACAACAAGAAAAACGGCGCGCGGAAGAGGCACCGAAAGACGCGCCGCGCCTACAAAAGGCCAGAATGTTGTAGAAGCTTTCTTATCGCGGAGAGCGCGCGCGTGGGACAGACGTAAGGAGAGAAGGGAAGCGGAGAGCACACGCCGACGCTCCCCGCGCAGTGAGAGAGAGAGAGAGGCGCCGCCCCAACCAAGAAGGTTCGAGAGTGGGCGAGAAGGTTCCCAATTGTATGTGTGCTCTGGGTCACGTGGCCCTACGGAACCTTCTAGTACCCTTTCCCAGGACTATATAAGCGGTCGGACACGGGCCGCGCAAGAGGGGCGAAGAAGAGACGAAGAGAGAGAAGAGCTGCAAGTAAAAAGAAGAAGCAAGAAGTCTGCGTGACTCAGACGCCGAGCCAGCTGACAGGCCACCTGCAAGAAGACGCCGAGTGTCTTGGTGAATAGGACTCTTTGTGTTTTGTTCATTGTAGCAGTGCATGAACTTGTTCGTGTTGGTTGGCCTTGTATAACTTTGCGACCCATCTGTTTTTGAGTTGTGAAAGCCGTGATGTGTATGTTTGAGTGACTGCCTATTTGATGAAAATATATTTGTTTTGTTTGACCACCCTTGGCTCTGACTCGGTCTTTGATACACTGCTGGCGTTTTGCTAGTGTGCTAAAGGGGACCAAAAATCTTATTGTCCAAGCTTTCGTGGGATCTTTTTCGGGGAACCAAGACGTTGGTTCTTGGAATTATTTCCGGCGATCGCGCCCCGTACATCATAGCACGGGTTTGGTGACAGTCACATCACATTACATCGGAGACATTTTCACACATGAAGCACATGTGTCAGTCACCGAGACAACTCATTATCATTATCACCAGCCTGTTTAGGTCCACTGCAGGACGAAGGCCTCTCCCAACGATTTCCAATCCACCCTATCCTGAGCGAGTTGGTCCCACTTTATGCCCGCAAACTTTTTAATTTCATCGCTCCATCTAACCTTTTGCCTACCTCTGTTGCGTTTTCCCTCTCTTGGTATCCATTTCGTCGCTCTTACTGTCCATCTGTTATCTTTCCTCCTCATGACATGTCCTGCCCAGGTCCACTTCTTTCTTTTAATTGATATAATAATATCGGCTACTCCTGCCTGTTCTCTGATCCATTCCGCTCGTTTTTTATCTCTTAGCGTTACCCCTATCATTTTTCCTTCCATTGCACGTTGCGTGCTCCTTAGTTTCATCTCTAGTTTTTTCGTTATCCTCCACGTTTCTTCACCATACGTTAGTACTGGGAGAATGCAGTGATTGAATACTTTTCGCTTTAGTGAGAGCGGTAAGTTTCCAGTCATGATTTTTCAATGCCTTCCGAATGCGCTCTAGCCCATCCTTATTCTACGGAGAATTTCTTTTTCATGGGTAGGAGTTCCTGTTATAAACTGTCCCAGGTATACGTATTCGTTTACACATTGTAAGGGTTCATTGTTGACTTTAAATTCATGTTCCTTAGCTAGGCTATTGGGCATAACTTTGGTCGTTTGCCTATTCATTTTTAATCCAATTTTAATACTTTCCCTGTTTAGGTCATCAATCATGTTTCCTAGTTAGTCTCCATCATTGCTAAAGAGCACAATGTCGTCTGCAAACCTTAAATTGCTTAGATATTCTCCGTCTATTCGAATTCTCTTTTCTTCTCAGTCTAGACGTTTAAAGACTTCCTCTAAACGTGCAGTGAATAGCATCGGAGATATTGTATCACACCTCTCCCGATCGGGATTTCACTGCTTCTCTCATGTAGGAGTAGTGTGGCTGTGCAATCTTTGTATATGTTGTTTATGGTTTTCACGTATACGCCAGGTACCCTTGTCGACGTAGAGCTCCTAGAACTGCTTGTATTTCTACGGAGTCTTTCTCGTAGTCGATAAACGCCATATAAAGAGGTTTGTTATATTCCGCGTACTTCTCAATTACTAGGTTGATAGCGTGGCTGTGGTCCATTGTCGAGTAACCTTTCCTAAAACCAGCTTGTTCTCTCGGTTGGTTGAAGTCGAGTGTTTCTCTTATCCTCGTAGAAATTACTTTCGTAAATAGCTTGTATATTACTGGGAGTAGGCTAATTAGTCTGTAATTCTTTAACTCCTTTATGTCGCATTTCTTGTGGATAAGGATTTTATTAGCATTTTTCCAACTGCGCGGTACACTATATGTATACATGTCTTGATACATTTCGTGAAGAGCGATGCAAGTTTTTCAAGTACAATATCTCCTCCGTCTTTGATCATCGAGACAACATCGAAACGATTTATGTTCAACCAGTTATACGGTGTAATACCGATATAACTATTCTGCTATCATTTTTTGTTACACTTATTCCTTTTCTCCAGTACAGGGTAGCCAGCCAGTCTAAGCTCCGGCTGTAACCTCCCTGTTTTTCCTCTTTTGCTTCCTCCACCTCCAGCCGCTCGGTTCCATGACATCTCTCATCAAAAAACAATGAGCCAACCTTGAGCAATGAATGACAACGCGGGCGACGCGCATGCTCTGGCCGCTATAACGTAACGCTATTAAGGAATGCCAGTTGCGTGTAGTTATTATGCGTCACACCCCCGTTAGTGCACTCAGCCATAACGATAAGAACGCCGCGCCTTTTGCGTGCGTGTCATCGCGCGTTACGCTGCCGAGTTTTCGCGTAGGAGACGGGTGGAAGTGGGGGGGAGCGACTTCTCGTCAATGACGTGTAGCACCTGCGCGCGTCAACCACGCTCGAGTTCGCACTATGCGCACGCACAAAAAAACCCCTGGCGCGTGCAATGCGAATAACGAAGCCACCAAGTGTAACCGCCCGTCGTCCTTCCTCGTTCGCCACGCATCCTATTCGGCGGCGGCGTCAGAGGCGCATGGGACGAGCGCCGAGAATAGCGAGTCGCCGCCGCCGCGAGACGCAGATTCCGCTCGTGGT
Organism: Hyalomma asiaticum; assembly: GCA_013339685.2. NCBI lineage: Eukaryota > Metazoa > Arthropoda > Arachnida > Ixodida > Ixodidae > Hyalomma > Hyalomma asiaticum. The sequence continues at coordinate 79,588,293 of CM023482.1, forward strand.
CGTTGGTCGCGCACGCCAACGTTACTAGAATAAACTCAGTTTGAAAGCTCCGCCGGAGAGGCGGTCCGCGTGGCGGTCGCGAGAACTAGTGGCGCTGTAGTCACGTCTTGCGCCTGCCGTTGGCTCCCGCCACCGGCGCTTGTTGGGACGGCGCAGTCGACGTGCACGTGGTTTGCAGCAACTGGTACGCTTTGACGCTTTGTTCACTCGTAATTTTTGGAACTGTTTTTGCCCATACGAAGTGCCTTGGACGAAGACACATTCGTCGTGTACGACGCCTAGCGAGGACCCACAGGATCATTTACGCGAGGTACGCCGACTTGCTTTGCGCCGGGGTGCAAGATCGGGGTGCATCGTTGCCGACACCGCAACGATGACCCCGGTTCACGCCACTTAGGACCACCAAAAGACCCTCTGCGACCTTCTTTTTGCAAACTGCAACCTTCTTTTTGAGCACTGCAACATTACAAAGAGCTACTTTCACGTTTTTGCTGGAAAATAAGTTTTGTTCCCTCGAGGAAAGTGGGAGCTAGCGCTTGGTACGCTTGTTCGCAGCACTTCCACCCCATATATCAAGCCAAAATGTTCGGGCTCAAGGCGCAAATCCACGAAAAAACGCATGGCGTCCCGCGAAAGCCCAGTGCCCAGCTCGTCGGCGAAGGAGCCGTCAGAAGTAGAACAGCAAGACGAAGGACAAGCGATTACCAATACTGCCGGGACATAGAACTGCCCTCGCATCATTCACATTCGATCACATGTCAACTGTCGCGATACCTTCAAAGCAATGGCTTTTTGAGTGCTTTCACGACGAGGTAATGAACAGTGAGTGCGGAATATTTTACGCTCGCCGGCTCGTTAACGGGGACTTCCTTGTGCAAAAAAGCAGTTGTAGTTGATGAGCAGTTTAACTGCACAGTGAACAGCCACAGAACGTAAAACAAACAGCCGTCGTACAGTCTAAGCTGTGCTGCGGGCATGGAACTACTCTGCGAAGCTGGCGAACTGAGGGTGTGTGAACGATAGCGACAGAGTACGCACAAAAACTCTTGGTTCTCACGTCACGCCCGACCTGTCCGAATTCTTTAAGGCACCGTAGAAAGGAGCTACTGCAGACACCAGCGAAGTCAACCATTAAGAATTTTAAGATGAAGAATCTCAGAAGAACTTTGCTTAGGGCCACAGCAGCTCGCGAGAAGCAGGAAAAACAAATCATGCAACTGAAAGGAGTGATAGAAACGATCTCGGAGGAGTGCCTGAACAAGCAGCTGGACTGCCTCCCACCGCTCGAAAAGGTGGCGGTTGCAAATGCATTTTGCAAAATCAAAGCAAAAAGCACCGTGTGGAATGCGTACAATGCAGAATGATAGCTTAACAGCATGCTTGTACGAAACGCCAGCCCACGGGTCTAAAGGCTGCTGATAGACCTGAACATGCTACCACTGCTAACCACGAACCGGCTGGCACAAATACTGGAGCGCATTTAATGTAAATATGGATTTGAAGCCGTCTGTCTGGAATACATACAACGTCAAATGAGCAAGCAGCTTGGGGACGCTTGTTGTCGATGAAATGAAGCTCAGACATTCTTACGAGTTCAACAAATCTACCTACAATATAGGCGGCTTTGTTAATTGCGGTGGGACCGTGAAGGAGGACACAGCTGCCAGTTAGCCGGCCATGCGTTTGTGGTTATGTTCGTGCCTATGTTTGAAGGATGGGTACAGTCTATAGCAAGCTGTGTCACAAAGGGCGCCGCAACTGGCCGTGTGTTGGCCAAGCTTGTGCTCGAAGCCGTTATGCAGCTGCACAGGTACGGTGCGGCCGTTATTTCCGTGATGAGAGACGGTGCCGGGAATAACAAGTCCATGTGGCAGCAGTTTGGCGTTAGTGGTGCCATCTCAGACACCAGGCATAAAAATTCAACACCCGTGTCATCCAATGAGCAATGCATGCAGGTCGACGCATACAAACGACCTTATGTATATCCACTTAAGTAGTGCACAAATGGGATGCGGGAACGTCGAATGGACGAACGATAAATGTTTAACTTTCGCAATAGCACTACTAGAAAACCGCTGCGCGAAATGCGTGGTGGTCCGCCGCTGTGCGCCGTCGTAGCAGACGACGCGCCGAGAGTAGCGCAAGACGTGACTGCAGCGCCGCAAGTTCACGCGACCGCCGTTCGGACCACCCTCCTCCGCTGGCGCAGATACGGAGCTGCGAAACTGAGTTTGTTCTAGTAACGTTGGCGCACGCAGCGTCGCGGGCGAGCTTCTTCCTCCTCTCTCTTCCTCGCCTACGTCCTTCGCGCGTGACAGCGGTTCCATAGTTGGTCCGGACTCCGTAGTCAGGGGGGACGGCGGCGATTGGGGGTGAACCCGGATGCGTGATTTCATTCCAGAGACTAGGAGACCAAGCAGACGCTTGCAATTGACAACCCGGATGGACGGCACGCGCTGGCGATCCTTGGCGCACTTTCTCGCGCCAAGGATGAACCGAAACGAACTGCGGGGGTCGGCCCACGTGATCTGCATGGTGGGCAGCTTCTTCTCGGCCGCCACTTCGCTACTTATGTTTACAGTTTATACCAAGGCCACCGGCCATGCCTAGCAGTGCGAATAAGTAACACGAGGAAAATGAAAGATTAACCGTCGTTCAAAACTGCATAGACGATCGACGCGTGCTTCGATGCCTATATAGTGTTTGTGCGGAGCGTTGATGCGATGATATGAACGTTGCTATGGCGCTGACGTCATAATGTCTCGCGACAAGCGAGTTTGATAAAGAGCTATCGAGTCGATTAACGTAACCACATCCCGTGTCGAGCGAATGCTTACACCGGCGGCTGCCTTGTCAGCGACGAGGATCCGAGAGCAAAGGCAAGCACGCTATAAAGGGGTGCGAGTAATATACGTCCCAGGCGGAAGGTTCAAATGGCCATGGAGCTGCCGGTATACACACAATACTATATATATACGGAGGAAAGCGAAACAAGTAACAATAAAAAGCAACAGAATCCCAGTATGGACATGTCTGCCATGAAATAGACCGCATATTTCAGTCTATACGAAGGTAGCACTGCCTACCTGACACTCACCCTGCCCCTCAACACGTCAATCCTTTCGTATTTACAGCTTCGGGCGAGAGAAAAAGCCTATACTTAAGAATTCGGTTTACAACTCTATCCTTTAAGACTCGAAACAAAACACGAAAGGGAAAGAATATGGAAGGATTCGCGCAGTAAGGCTTCCTGAAACCGCAGCACGCCACCCGTCTCCCGATAAAAAACTCAAAGCGGGCCGGACAACTATACACAGGGGCGATGAGGGATGATAACAGCGAAGACGAAAGTGGTGTCATCGTACGACGAGGTCTTCTTCACAGAGATACTCGGCGCTGCCGAGGGGCTGAAGCAAATTGCACACGTGAACGGAGGCTGCACCCGATTAAAAAGCCGGCAGAGAGAGAGAGACCGCGCTCGCCAAAGTGGTTTGTTTACTTGGCGCGAGTTGCAGTATATATACGATAAAAGGGCGCGAGGGCGATCAAGACAGAGAGCGAGCACATGCGCCGCGGTTTCGGAAGACCGGAATAGTAGTTTGTCCTCGAGGAGCGCTCATGCAATGAAGCGTTGTGCGTTGTCTATACGTTGTATACATACACCGGCCCGAAAGTGTGTGTGTGTGTGTGTGTGTAAGTCGCGTGGCGGATGCGCAAGCGCCAACAGCTGCCGGAGCTCACTCGGCACCCTTAATTCGCGTGCGGAATCGAATAGGCGCCGAAATGTTGCGCAAGGTCTCGCGCGGCCCGACAAGAAAACACACGCACGCACACACACACACGTACGCACGCAACGCTTGTTTCAAATCAAAACAACAACCTATCAGCTATGTAGAGTTACTGTATAAGATCTGCGAGATGCGGCACTGAATTTGAACGAAAGACATAGGTCTTTCGAGCCAGTCAATTACATCCGTTCGGTAACTTCCGTCATACTGTGGGTAACAGAGACGGCGCCCTTGTTTGTCCGGAACTTTATCGCGAATCTTCAGCCAGTGTGATAGAGTCTATATGGGACATGAAACGCCGCAAAAGTTCTAAGTGACAGTCGCGCAATACCGCGGTTCCGATGTTCTTGCCCGGCGCCGAACGTGATAAGCATTACTCAGTTAACCCCACACCGTACCAACTGCACTATTTTTTTTTTTTCTTACAATGCGCGTGTGACCTTCATCGAAGTACACTTGGCCGCTACCATTTGTCAGCCATATCGACGATCTCACACGGTATATGCGCGTCCAGTCCACAAATCGGTTCGTCAGCGCGCGGTTGGAGCGACTCCTTTTCGAGATGGTTCCTGCGCATGGAGCGGCGAGGGAAACGCGCGCTAAAAGCGGGAGCCCCGAGGACAGAGACAAACGACCTGTCCGAGTCGAGCCGGTGCAGCTTGGTATATTATGCAGCCCAGTCGCTATATACATATAAGGGCGTCGCCAAAACACGGGGCACGACAAGCAACTGTGGGCCCGAGTGTATATAAATAAATACACCCGAGAACCACAGAGCGCGATAGCGGCACGCGACTTCACTGCGGCGTTCGCACGCCGTATACTATATAGCTATATCCATACCACGTTACCTTATCGCCCACCGCGTAATATGGGCTCGCGTTATCAAGCTATAAACAACAACGCTCAGCTCAGATTACACGGCAGCTTCGAACACCCGTGTATTTAGATTTGCGACCTGCACGTTAAACAAGCTCGTGTGATCGATATTTCTTTCGCGTATCCCACTATATACGGTATGTTTCGTGGTCACATCGTAATCCACCTTGTGTTATGTGGCATTAAAGTTCATTCCTCCACCTTCGTAATTCTAGCACGCGAAACCACACAGCTTTCTTATAGTTCCCGCAGTTCTGGCTATAGCAGTGCGACCTGGAATGTTTGGCAGCCCCGCCACGGTGGTCTGGTAGATATCTATGGTACTAAGCCGCCGATCATAGAGGGTCACAGGACCGAACCCCGGCCGCGCAGCTGCCGTATTTCGATAGAGACGAAATGCTGGAGGCCCGTGTACTGCGTGTGCGATGCCCGTGAAGAATCCCAGGTGGTCGAAATTTCCGGAGCCCTCCGCTCAGGCGTCTCTCATCATCGTGTCGTGGTTTTGGGACGTTAAACCCCAGAAGTTATTAACACGCTCCGCGGAATGGCACTCTCAAACCATTTTGAAAACCACCACATTACACACGAAGACGAAAGTTATATATTCACGTAGCAGAACCTATAATTCCAGTTCAGAGCAGTGCACGGTGATGTGAAGACACACCCGTCGGCTACGGGGCCGCACCATCCCGGGAGACACCTCCAGCAACACGTGCCCAACACTGGGAACGTGCCACAACACGTGCATGACGCCCTCGAGCACCGCGAGATATATTTCTTGCGAAACCGCAGCGGAGACAACGATACGGCGCGGGGCAAAGCTCGCTGCGGAGCGCGATTGCATTCCGTATATATCGCTTGGTCGTCCCGCCGACAAGCCGGCACCCACCGCCGGAGGAAGGAAGCGGTCGAGCGAGGGGCGAGCGTCGGGGCCACGGCCTTGCCACAATTGGAGTCGCGCTGGGACCGTGTACACACAACGTCGCGTCGGCGTCGCCGCGGGGCCATTCCATGGAGCGAGGCCTGTGTATATACATACACCAGTGCGCACGAGGGATCTGTGCGATGCCGGCTCTGCCACGGTTGGCCATGAGCTGCGTGTGCATGTGCGCGCGCGCTTGGGAAAGCCGTGCCCCGCACGCAGCTTACTATATATATATATATATATATATATATATATATATATATATATATATATATATATATATATATATATATATATATATATATATATTCGTTTTATATGTCGTACATATTCATTTTGTATATATATGTACGCTCTCAGAAATAAAACGTTGTTGAAAGTCAGCGCTCGTCCTTGTCCCTTCAAAGTCCTGTGTGAAAAGTGTTTGCGCTAAGTAACAAATTATGCAGTACCAACAAGCCCAATTCCACACTCTTATAAAACGAAATTATGTGTGCAAGGAGGGATTCTTTTTCTTTGTTTACGTCACTGCTATGTTGCGGTTGTTTACGGCGCTCGACTTCTATGACGGAGTGTTCTCCTGTATAACGATGCACTTCGCTATAACAAAGATGTTTGATTCTGTGGCCGGAAGCTATATATATACCACGGCGGGTGTATACGCAACGAAGCCGGCACACATCAGACTGTACTCGATTCACAACTCGACGTCTCACTCATAAAGAAAGAGCCCGAAATCTCAACCGCACAGAGTCATACAGCTTATAGGCCACGTACAGAACCCTACGCGGAAACCGGGAGCAAAAATGGTTCACGCCTGTGTTTTTACGCCTTCCTCTCTCTGTCCCGGCGAATTAGACGTCGAATGACAGCGCCACAGAGACGGAAGTGCCATTTTACTTCTTGAAGCAGCTTTTGGAGCAGGCAAAGCTTCAGTTTGGAGCAGCCACTGCCAACTTTGGAGCAGTTGCCAAAATAAGCTTGTCTACAGTTATGAGAGCGAAAAAAAACTCACAAGCAATCCGTAAATGTTCCAAATATTTACTCTGTGCCATACTGTACTTAAAAAACCAGTACAAATGCAGTAGACCCAGCATTTCACAAGACATCTGTTCCCTTCAACTTCAGGACATTGAAGTACTGAAGTTAAAGACGCCACAAGGCTAGCACAGCCGCTGTGGCGACGCCACAACGGCTGTGCTTGCCTTGAGAACGTCACTCGTATATACAGAGGGAAATACCAAAGGGCATATTTGGGCGAAGCAGTAGACGATGCGTCGCGGGCGCGCGCGTGGTCGCACCGCGTACGCTGCTGCGGCAGCAGCCGCTCAAGGCAACGTGCGCGGACCTCGCGGCTCCCGTCCGACACGAAATGACGTGACTCAGGGACCCATACACAGCGCGCGCGCACACGCGCTCTCGCCCAGACAAGCCTTCGACGCACGTCCCGACGTGCAGCCTGCGTGTATATGTGTCGTCCTCCCGATCAATTTGGGCGATTGGCCGTGCCGCCGCGGAGCCGCGACCAGCACAGATATACACGGCCTGTCACAATCGAGAAAGGGTGGTGCACAGATATATTGGTGCAGCACCTTGCACATTTGGTCCATCCAGTCTGATCGTGCGACGGTATACCATGGTATGTGTGTGTGGCAGTATACACGGTGTGAGCGTGTGGGTATAAGAAGCTGCGTTACATACTAATTAGCGTGGGTACACGTATGACAGGATACAGTGCGAACGATCCTTCGCGGTCGATCAATCAGTGTGACATCTGCCCCCCCCCCCCCCCCCCGCGATTCCCTTCCCCGGACATTTCACTCTCGATTTACCTTGCCCGGGGAATGGTGGAGAATCTGGTGCGGCAAGTCGCGTAACGTTGTAGTGGTTATCTGAAGTACGCGGTCACGAATCGTTCGTCAATCAATCAAAATACATGTTCGATGTAGAATTGTAAATTGCCTTGCGGTTGCATTTATTGGGTTCAACTTACATAAAACTTGTACGGTTCGATGTCTAGTTTTACATAATTCATAATTACTGCTGTATAGCATCCCTTTTCGTTATCGTAACATTTGTAATAGCATACATTGCATTTTATTGCATAATGTTATACATGTTCTCGTTGAACGCTAACTTGTACTTTTCTTGTTTATTTCATCGTTTGAATTGGTCAACATAACCAAACTGTCTCGTAATCAGCCCTCGAGCTTAATCAGGCCAACACCCTAGTCACTAAGCTATAGCCCACCGCGGTATATACCACGGCGGGCTTCTAACAGTCGTATCCCTGCGCCGAGAAGATAATAAGGCAGCTTTCCCGCAAAGCGAGGGTTCCCTCCGCGGCGAAGCCGCCGATGCAAAGGCGTACTTGTCGTGCGGGAAAGCTGCCCAGAAGATTTTAAAACGAGCCTGTTGAATAGACGAGATGCCGAGGTACCTCGTCCATCCCTGCTTAGGTTGTTGTCACCTTTATGAACAAGAAAACACTACCTTGAGTCCAGTTTTCTTTATCTTTATTGATTTATTTACTGCGCTGCGTGAAATTTCCTGCCCGCTATTCGCTTTCTCACCACATCAGTTACATTTCGCATAATTACAGGCAGCGATGCTTGAACAGCTGCAGGCATGTCAGCGGTGCTTCTGAATTCGTTGACCCCCCCCTCCCTTTTCTTTTTTTTTTTGAATATCTATAACAACACTCTCACCTTTGAGCCTTGCCAGATCGCATCACTTCGTGGAGAACACATGGAGTAAGCACGCTTGTCTCAGTTAGGTGTAAACACTGTCCTCTATGTGTCTACAGTTGACGGCGGTAACAGGCTTGTTCTGCCGGGATGCTTAATTGCAATGTTTGGCAGTACGTATCCTAATAAAGCTTTTAATTACAGCATCTCTCCCGTTTCACGTTGCAGTTACACTATCCAACAGCCGCGGTGGCCGAGCGGTTAGCGCGTACCCCTTTTGATACATGAGCAGCCGGGTTCGATCCCCAGTGCAATGAGGCACCCACCAGGTTTCCTAATAAGAGTGCCCTGACCTCCCGCTCAGTGCGTGTGCGTAATCTCCTGCCTCGAGAAGGCGACCTCTCCTTTTCACTTCCCCTGTGAGTTGTTTCGACTGAGGTGGATGGATGGAAATAACTTAGCATCCGGCAAAGCTTGAGCGACCCGGCCTCTGCTCGGTCTCCTCCCATGAGGGGACTTCCGAGACCTTGCCTCGTCGCCGCCTCTCGGGTTTGCTGCACTGCACAGCTTTCGTATTTTGCGGCTGAGCTGCCCTTAGTCGGAAGGCAGCGCACTCCGAATCTCCTCTTCTTCGCAATCAATCTCACCTCCGCCCTATATTCGGCAACGCGATCGGAGAACCGTGAAGGTCGACGCACCGTCGAAATGGCGACGGCCGGACGTGCGCAGGTGCTCCAAGAAGTGCCAGTGACCCACAGAAGGTTCGGCAGCCGAGGGGAGGGGGAGGTTGTCGCGTCGAGTTGAATCGAAGGGAGATTTCGAGGCCAGCTGCCAAGGCGCGCGCCATTTGCAGGCAGCTGCTGCTGTTTTTTTTTTTTTTTTTATTAAATCCGCGCTACGAAAGAAAGTGAAGCTCCACTCGAGATCGCACACCTGTCCGGCCGGCCGGCCGGCGCCCGCCGCACACATTGTTTTTCTTTGTGCAACGGCGCCAGAGGAAAGTGCGCGCGGGCGGGCGCCAGGCACGTGCTTTGTGTTTTGCATTGTGAGCCCTTTTACGTGGAAATTCGACGCGGGGCCAGGTGTACGCGGGCATACATTTTACGCGGCTTCGTATATATAGTGTGTGGAGGGCAAAAAGGCGCCTGGATGTATTTTCTCCTAAACAAAGAAAGTACAATAAGGTATAGCCGAGTAACGTCGCGTCGCCTTCTTTATATCATATGTGCGAGAAAAAAAAATTAATTCTGTAAGTCACAATAGGGTGTAGTGAAGCGCGTACACACTTCCTTTACAGTAAGAAAGCGAAACCGTAGATTACACGCTTGAGCTTGTGGACACGGGCACGCGACACTGCGCGCTAACGTTGAGCCTACAAAAGACCGCGTCGTACGTTTTGCAATGGCAGCTGATGAGCAGTGCGGATATAAAAAGGAGTTCTGCGTCCCTATAGATTTGGACTGATAGAATAGCGATCATCGCCTTCCGATTCGTCCGGTTTGTGAAGGGCTCACTTTGCCCCGTGATGGGTTCAAAAAGAAAGAAAAATAAAACAGCAGGATAACCGCATCTCGGTGCGACTGCGCCCTCTCAGGCGATCAGTCGAAGAAGAAGAACGAGAAGGAGAAAAAAGCAAAATCTGGAAGCCAGCGTTCTGGGCGTAGTGATACAGGTATAAGAGTCATTTACTTACAGACACGTTGCAGCACCACCGACGCTAGATCGTTTGAGTGACGGTTTCGTACACAGGGAACAGCTTCACGGCAGGCCTTTGATAGACGCAGTATAGAATAGTTCTCATTATTGTTGAACTTATTTTGGAGGTTGTGAACAGCCCAGCCCCTAAATCGTGCGCAGAAGCGTTTCCACCGCCTCCACATCGCGTACGGTTACAGGAAGCTTCACGTTTGTCTTCAGAAGTTGATTGTGCATAGCGGAACCTCGCGCACTGACTACGCATATAGCGAAAAACCGGATAGATCGTATAGATCGATACCCGATCGAAGTTTGATCGCAGTAGCTATATAAAAACTCCGCGGCGTAGCTCTCGTGTTTACAATCCGCCGCCGGCCGATATCGAGCCGCACGTTCCCATTCAAAGCGATACACCTACCGAAATAACCTATAGCAAAACGCCCTCGACCTGTGCCGCGCGTAGACGACACGGGGAATACTGAAGCGCCCACTCCGAGCGGCGTCGCGTGAGATCCCGCCGTTGGAGACAAAAATATATGACACGACGAGAGAGTCCCGTTACGGAAGCCGTGTTGACACACGGCGCATGCAGCCGCGATCGCGTGTGCGCGCGCGCGATCCCTTTCGGACGCGGAAGCGAGCGACCTTCCAGGTGCACGCCGTCAGAACGGCCTTCCCAACTGAGGGTGAGGAGGGTGTAGAGCGCTCAAGGTATCGTTGGAAAGAGAGAGAGAGCGGTAGAGGGCGGTCTATATCCTCACTGCTCCACACAACGAGAAAAAAAAAATACACGAAAAACTAAAGGTAGGAAGACATCGATCTTTGCTCGGACGCGTGCTCGGCGTGTCCCTGACGAACTCGAGGCGCTTACGCAATGCGTCTTCCGCGCTTTCGTTCCGCAATGCACGCAGGGTGAGCGCGCCCGCGCACAGGGACGGGCGGTTTACCCTCACGTTTTACGAAGACCTCCGCTGCGTTCCACTTTCCTCACTGTTATGCGGACCGTTCTTCTTGACGAGGAAAGAGGACACGGAGCACACGGCGCAATATAGCTGCATACCCGCGATTACCTATACGCCGTTCCGCACGCTGGTTCAAATCTCCTGTACCTCCTTATTTTCTTACCACAGCTGTTCCTCCTCAAATTGCTTAGCCCCGCCACGGTGGTCTAGTGGTTATGGCACTCGGCTGCGGATCCGAAGGTCGCGGGATCGAATCCCGGCCGCGGCGGCGGCATTTCGATGGAGGCGAAATGTTGAGGCCCGTGTGCTGTGCGATGTCAGCGCACGTTAAAGAACGAAATTTCCGGAGCCCTCCACTACGGCGTCTCTCATAATCAGAACTGGTTTTGGGACGTTAAACCCCACAAATCAATCAAATCAAATCAAATTGCTTAGCTGCCGGTTGCACGCTCGCGAAGGATGCGTCTCCCACCACAGCCGCTGCGCCGAGGCCTCAGTAGCGACATGACATAGTGTTTGGGTGGCTAGAGTGCTGCTTCAGCAGTGCGCCATGCGGCGAGCACTTGGTGCTCTGTCAGATGCCGCCAACACACCGGCGGCCGGCCCTCCGGCGCTCATGACGTCAATCGGGAAGAGCCAATCACATCACCCGCAGCGTGCCCACCGCATGGTCATGGGCGGTTGAAAACTCTCTAGGTTGAGTCGCGTCGATCTCGAAGGATCCGAAAATTTAAAACCTTGAGTTAAACTGTACAATTAATGCAGAGCGCTGACGTTGGTCTCGTAACGGTCAGGACTTGAGCTATCGGCGTAATGCATTCGTACAAGGTCGTTGCCACAGGATCCCTTCTCTATATACGCCATGCGGGTGTCAATTCTTCTATCATCGTTTTTTTTTTCTGAAGTGTTAGCACGTTACATAACCACGCTCAAGCCATGCGAGTTGGCCTAGATTTTGTAAAAGCGTACGCCAATCTGTACCACTTCACTCTCTTACCTCGATCGTCCCAGCACAGACAGCTCCGAGCTTACATATCAGTGCCGCTCTATAGAATGAGAGGTATATAGGTACAGCAGCGTTTACGAGCGCCTAAATCGCCAAAAGAACGGCCGTATACGGTATACCTGAGAGGGGGGAAACGCGCGTCGCCGACAGCGAAAAAAGAGGGTATACGTATACGAGGAGAAAATAGGACCGCTGGTATGTGTGTCCGCTCACCGTAATAGCTAGTCGCGGAATACTCGGTCAGGGCCGCGCACCACAACGTCCGGAGGAATCAAGCCCCGATCGCTGTGCGCAACTTCCCGACGCTGCGCGCGCGCGTGCCTGCGCTCCGTTTTCACTAGTTCCGTGCAGCAGTGCCGAGGCTGCGCGGCCATCGAGAGCACATTCTTGCGAACCGGGATGCATATATAATTGCAGTGCTCGGAGGTGCTCCTGCCCATGGTGGAGGGAAGGAAGCGAGGAAAGAGCATCACGTCACAATCTTGAAGCCTAGTCACAAAAAATGGAAGAAGAGAATCGTGGGAAATGGGCCCAGGTCACGTGATAGGCAAGCGATGGGATAACGCACGGTCAAGAGCCACTGAAGCTTAGAGCGCCCAAACAACCGCGAGCGGTCCAGCAACTATGAAGGGCATCACCGCGCACCAGTCGCGTCAGAGGAGGTTAACTTAGGTTAACTTGATGAGGCTATCAAAATCACGTGACGCCTCCTCCTAGTCTCTCTCTCTCCATGCTTCCGCCACTCCTGCAGCAGAACACTGCTAGCAAGTTGACGATGGTTTGCGGAAGGGGCGGCCGAAAAGGCCACAGCGCTGCACGCAACTACCGGAACAAGGCATACATGGCTGGGTGCCCGCGTTAAGATTGCGGGAAAGAGAACGTTCCGAGCCAAGGCTTCGGCCGATCGTCACTTTTCCGCCTCCCAACCGGACTCGTTCCCGAGAGGCGCGCACGCACATCATGCACAAGGCGAGCGCGTAGTTACACACGCGCGCGTTCGTGGCCGATCGCGAAAGCGCGCGCGCAATCTATGATGCCGCACAGCGATTAAAAATACGCGTTTGAAAAAACAAGCCCATGCACCCACGTGCCTCTTAGGCTCCTTGGGAGTATACATACAACTGCAGAAAGTCGGTTCGATTCTAGAGAGCGATTTGTGGTGGCGAAGCCGATAAGCAAGTGAGATGACCTTAAAGCCTGAACTGCTGCACGTTATATCACTCCGAGGCCGCCAAATTGCGTGTGCGTGTGTGCGTTCTGATTTCCGTGGTCACCAAAACCAGCTATGATTACGAGAAACGCCGTAGAAAGGGGGGCTTCGGAAATTTCGACCAACTACACTATACGGGCCTCGACATTTCGCCTCCATCGAAATGCAGCCGCCGCGGCTGGGATTCGATCCCACGACCCTCGGATCGGCAGCCGAGTATACCGTAGCCAGTAGACCACCGTGGCGGGGCACAGAAACGCAGCTGTACACAACGCTATACGCAATGTAACGACAGAGAGCAATACAGGGCCAGTATACGCGCAGTGGGAGAGTGGACAAAGCTTACACAACGAAGTATAAAAGTCACGCACGAGTCTCTCTTCCAGCTGCAAGAGATCGCCGGAGCTCAAAGGAACCACGGTGCGAAGCGCACTCGCGACCTCGGCGGCAGGAACGGGAACACCGCGCGGACGACGGACCGCGTCCGATAAACAGGCAGGTGAAGAACAGACAATGGGAGTGAGTGACAGACAGCGCGAGGGCCAAGCAAGGTACACAGATGCCGCGAGCTACACACACACCGAGGCATACAAGGTATACACAAAAGACACGCACCACCATGTAATGTACGCACGCAACAACGAACGAGAGAGGCTCACACGATTGTCGCATGCGGTCGCAACACACACACACACACACACCGCATCCGAAAACATTACTACGAGGCCAAACAAACAGTACACCCTCTCCGCTTCGTTTTTCCTGGGAGTTCTTCCCGACATCGATACGCACGATCGAAACGTTGTTTTCCTTTGCCGTTCCGCAGTCCATGGCCACGCAGTTTTCTGCGCAGTGCGCGCAGACAATGCGAGCGAAACCAAAACTCCGCTGCCGTTCGACGAAACAAAAAAGAGAGAGAGAGAGAGAGATAATATACGCAAAAGCAAAAAGCACACGCGAACGCGGAACAAAACAAGGCGTCGCGTGGCATGCAGCAGGCAGGCACGAGGTCATCCGACGCTACAGCCACCGTCGGCAGCGGCGGCGGCCGCCGCCGAAAACCGAAACCTCGCGTGCCCAAAGCCGCAAGCGGGTTCTCTGCTTTCACGCCGCCGTGAGCTCTCCTCCCCCTCCCACGCCATCAACAAGCCCGATGCGACCACCACGTTGTTTATCCCGCCCGGCTAAGTCCAGTTTCGGATGAACGCTGCGTGTGTACGCCGTCTTGCGGCAGCGCTGCCACCCTTCAACCTTTTTGTCTTTTGCCACGTCGTTTTCCGTTTACAGGCGGCGAACTGAAAGCGAAGACAGCCGGTACCCCCCCCCGGCATACGCAGTGAGGGAAGAAAAAAGAAAAAAAAAAGAGAAAAAGGAACGAACAAAAGCAGCCAGCGAGTTCTCGTAGAAGCAGCACCGAAAAGGAACCGAAGTCAACCGACGCCACCCGGACCGACGGTTCGCTTTCACATCGGCTGGCTCTTCTCAGAAATCGAGACGGAAACACAGGCCACGGCCGCTTCTGCTCTGCCCATTTTTCGTTTTCCTTTTTTTTTTTATGCACTTGTCACGCTTCTTCTATGATAGTGTGCTTACATTACAGACGCGCGTGATACCAACGCACCGGATCTCCACACAACTATACCGGGAGAGAAATAAAAAGTTAAAAAAGGGACAGAGAAATCAGGAAGCACATACTAGAAAGCTTCCACGTCAGTCGCAAAACCTATATGTGAGAAATAAGACAAATTCCGCGGAGTGTCCACGTCGTGTTCCCCATTTTGCTCTCTCTCTCTGTCATTCAACGGTATGTCATGCAGCCCCGATTAGCTTGTCCAGCCGAAGAAAAGGAAGTGCCGTCCCCGAGTCGAATCAGAAGGACAAAGAAAGCAAGGTTGTCCACTGAGCCTCTCAAAGTGAACTCGCAAGTGCCACGCAATCACAGCGATACGCGGGAAGGACTGAAAGAACGCCGACAAGCGTGGTCACGATAACGAGGCACATACGACGATTACACGCCGTATACGAGGACGGAAGCTCCCACAACAAGGCGCAAGCATTGCGACGTCCGAAGACGTCGCAGATCAGAGTTCAATCGAATCATTGGTGGGTACAAATACTTCTCTCTCTCTCTCTCTTTTCTGCTCCTGCAATGACTTTTTTTCAAGTACATAAGTGACATCATGGCAATGCTGTAGAATGTAAGCGATGTAGAATACAGGAAGAAAAGCTTTTACACGAGGTCTTGTTCTAGTTTCCCGTTGTTGTTGTTGTTGTTGTATCTGCGGTTGTTGCTGCTGCTTCTGTTATAGATTCCGTATTGTCCTCTTCCGTGGTTACCAGTGTTAAGATCGGCGTAGGCCCCCCATGGATGTGGTGGAGGGAGGCTGCTGCCGGTGGCCGCTGGATCTACTTTTCAAGGAAGATGACCGTGGGGAGCGCGTGGGCCTGCGTTCCCACGAATGTACTTCGCCGGGCTGCCGTCTCGAAGAGACAAGGGCATTGTTTGGACGCTGTAGCGACGGCCTTGTTCACCGCTTGCCTCGAGCTTCCGACCGGCCCGCGTGAAGTTCCCGGAACGCCTGGACCGGCGGTGGGTCGTGCGGTGTGCGTGTTTGTGCGCTCTGGAAATATGAACTTCTGGGCAGCATCATCGCAGCGGGAGCGGTACAGCAGCACACCGGACTCAGGACTGCTGCAAGCCGTGGCTCTACGGCGGCTCCATTGTGAGAACACGGCGGTGTGTCGTCAAAAGGACGAGGCCGGGAAGAGCGCTTTTATTTGTGGCTGTTGTTTTTTTTCAGCAAGCCTTCTCCGGGATCAGCATCGGCTGCCATTGGGCCACGTCATCCTTGCCGCAGAGAAGCAACGAAGGCGGGGCGTGCCCCTTCTCCTCGAAGGCGGAGACGACCTTGGGATTGGTCACTATTGTATATAGCATTGTATAAAATAAGAACACGGACCCGAGCCCCGATCATCATGATGTAAAATAAATCATCTCTCTCTAGCTTCCTCTTCTGAATCGTCATCGTCTCCGTGTCAACCCCGGCACTCCGGCAACCTTCCCTTGGAGTCGGGATGGGTCAAACGTCGACCTGATAGCGAGGATCCTAGGACTGACGGCCCGACTCCTGCAATCCACCAGGATCCCAACACCAGGAAATGACGCGTAAGGAACGTCATTCTTAAATGGCATATAGCTTCGTGCTACCCGCACTTCCTTTAGATAAAACGTGTATAGGTCTTAGGTGGATACAAGTGCAGCGTGTGTACACCCATGATACGTCGAAACAACAGCAACGTTAACGCGGAAGTTCCCAGCGGATGTGTACACAGACGAGAAAGAAAAAAGAAAAGAAACGAGCCACGAAGATGCAAATGCGAGCGAGAAAGCCACCGTCTGCGCTGCATGGTGTCCACAAGAACGAGCCTTATACTTCCCGCGCGCGCGTATTTTCCACTCTGAAGATAGACGCGTACATAATACGCATATATACATATGCATATTGGTGCACATTTATCCAAGCTCGCCGTGCACGAACGCTGGGCTGTGCACACCGTGCTGAGACTAATTGGCGTGCATAAGTAGCGTGTGTATACATATACGCCAGACATTACCCCCCCTCCTCCTCCCACTCCTGTCTCTTTCTGCATGCAAGGAACCCGTTCAGTTCCGAACAGTGCGGAAGAAGACGTTTACTCTTTAACCTTACCTATAGCCAGTCATGAGGGGAAAAACGTGCACGTCGTAATAAAATAGTCAAGGAGGTGAGGTGGCCTATATAGTTGGTCGCTTGCGCTTCCTTCCAGTCATGTATGCAGCACGAACATGACTATAAGCTGTATACGCTTCGACGGTTTCGGTTTCCTGCTGTTTGCCTTTGTTTAGCAAGTATACGTCTTGTGCGCCGCCGCCTCCTTCTGTGCATGTGCCATCATCACGGCCAACTGCGTGTGAACATTATGCGTTTACATGTGTCGGTATTTGCTGAAATTAAAACTGTATAAGGCACATCCGTGTGTGGCTGTACACCGTCGACACATGGCACATGGCGACATCTGCAAACCCGTGGGGAAAAACGAACGCAAGTCTCGCCAAATGCTGATCGGGAGTTGATATTATCACAGCTAAATCTGCTCGCACGTAAGGCTGCAAGACCGCGAGGCTAACTGACAAGAGAACGGGTTGAGGGCTATAGAAAACGAGAAAGACAATAAAAATCCACCTCGGCTTAGTTGGACGAGTTGATACATACTTGAAACGGGAAAACGGCTGCGCTAGAAAGGACGGACAAAGAAGCAAGAGGCACTCAGGACATGACGTTTCAGAGTGACGTTTACCGGAGCAACACATCACCTTCAGTTGCTGGGCCGTAGTATCTCTGGTGTTACCGCGAGGAGGATTGGCATTTTGTTATCGGGCCGCTGTATATGGTGGTTACCCATGCCGCTTGTATACGTACAAATTTCGTGCCGCTCTAATAAATGTCCACTGAAAGTTGATGGCCTGTCTTGTGCACCTTTTGCTTCTCTTCCGTCGTTTTTAGCGCTCCATTTTTTCCGTTCCAACACGAGTTGGGGTTTTACTTAATTAATTATTAGTTAATTAATAAGGACATACTGACGCTCCCGGCCGACAGCGAACACGCTTATGTTTCCCGCGTACTGTATCACAATACCTTATACCTAGCAAAATCTTGCTAATACGATCCCTCTCAACACGCTTTTTCGGGACAATACGAATTTCGGAAGCTACACGTTCTATTTCCCGGTTTCCGCGAATATCGTATCAGCGAGTCTTCACACTTTCCTTGTGGAACGAAATCTAATTTGTCATCGAAATTCCCTCTCGCTTCACAAGTACACACGATATAAGGAGAAAGCGTATTATCTCAGCAAGCTCGCCGCGTTGTCAGTTACACACACACACACACACACACACACACACACACACACACACACACACACACACACACACACACACACACGCACGCACGCACGCACGCACGCACGCACACTGCACGCAACTCGGTGAAAGGAACGCAGCTGGCTCCCATTCCTTTGCAGGCAGTGCTTCGCGCAGCCACATTTAATTAAGCAGGCGGCACACGGCGCTGGTGAAAAAGGAAGCCGTTTCTTTCATTTCACGATTCTCAAACACGCGAGCCGAATCGGGCGCGCACATGTAGTATAGCAGTAACTGAGGCGCCTATACACGCGCGCGCGCGGCACACGGAAATCCGTTCACAGAAACAAACACGAAAGGCGCTGCATTCGACGGCGAGATTTATGGCTGGCGTTATAGTTACTTCTCTCTCATTCCTCTTCTCCCCACCGCCTCCCTTCCTCGCCCTTGTTTATTTCTATCTTTCTTTTTCTTTTTTTTTCGACTTAGCGTTTTCACAGCCAAGCGTATTTTCAATCACGATCGCCGAGTGGCACGAAAGCTGGCAATAAGACGCGGAACGACGGAAGAAGACGCAAAACAAAACAGAATGGAAATTTTCAGAACGCCACTGTATATATACACGCACACGGCGAAGCAACACAGGCGGCATAACGACGTGCAGATCATCGCGAAATGCGCAAATATTTGCGGATGACGAAAGGGTGAGAGGAGGGTAGGAGCTTTCAAAGAAAAGGAAAGAAAGTAAAGAAAGACACCATTTCTAGAAGTCAGCGAATGGATTGGAGTGAGAGAATGAACAGGGGAAAACGTAAACAAACAGAAAAACACAAAACGAAGAAGCACGTCAGCCTTGCGACTGGTGCGGGGCTCCCATCGAAAAAGGCCGGCACATGCTCGTTCGGGTGCGGGCCGCAAAACATACTCATTCGACATTACGAATGTGTATACGTCGCTGCAGCTCATCACGCCGCCTATTTGATGGACTGATTTCTGGAGATTGAAGTCCCAAAACCAGCCCTGATTATGAGAGAAGCCGTAGTGGAGGATCCGGAAATTCCGACCACCTGGGGTTCTTTAACGTGCACCGACATCGCACAGCACACAGGCATCAACATTTCGCCTCCATCAAAATGCAGCCGCCGCAGCCGGGATTCGATCCCACGACTCTCGGATCCGTAGCCGAGTACAAGAGCCACTAGACCACCGTGGCGGGGCGCTGTCTCGTGTACTTATCAAACTTACTCGCAGATAAATACCGCCCTTTCCGTCCTTACACCATTTTAAGAAATCAGCTGGGAAGTTCGGGGACTGACGAGATATTTCAGTTTCGCGAACATGTCTTTTCGTAACACCGGATGCAACATTCGCATAAATAAACGTGCAACGGAATATTCGAGAGAGTCCCAGGTACGCCTCGGATATAAGCTGAAGGTCTCTAATCGAATCGATGGAGCAGTACTGCAGCTGCGCCTCAACTTCGCACAGAACTGCAGTGAAGCTCGACAGCACACATCCATCTGTACTTCGACAGGGCATCGCCACATGATCCCTAGCTGAGTCGGCGGAACATCACTCTGCCTATGCCTCCAGTGGACACCGCAATTAAGACAATTACCATAGACCTTATATGCAACTCCGCGTAGCAATGGCATTTGGAACAATTGAATACCCTCTAAAGCCTCGAAATCAGATACTACTCTGAATATTGCCAGAAGGCTGTGCAAACAGAGGCTTCGCTAATGCTCCACTGACGCTATAGCTCTCGACTCCGTCGCTCCAGTGACTTGAAGTCATAAGATAGCTGTTCCACTGACTCTAAATCTCAGTGGAGCTGTCTCCTGCGCCTCGACTAAACACTTTCTGTGAAGATCGAAATGTCGGTGACCGGTGAAGATATGGACTTGGCCGTATGTAACCACTGCTTCGCTAAAACTCGCCAATCGAGTCAGTGGAAAAGCACTCCCTACATGGATACCGCGGAAAAGCTCGACGGCTACACAGCTGCAAATGAGGGCCATCCGACGGCGCCCGCTGCGAGACGCTAACAACGATTGAAGCCCCCTTCACGAGCGAAGGCGGCGTCTATCAGCTCCATAAGCTCGACGGGTTGAGGCGCGCAGTGTTAAGCAAACGTAAACAGTCGGGTCGCGTATATAATCGCTTCAGTCAGTGGGACGCAGCCGGTACACGCGTACACATGCACGCGGCCGTGCGCCGGCAGCATTAAGGGGTGGCATGAGCCTCCGAGGGGGGAGGGGAAGGAAAATAAAACATCGTAATAAAGACAGGAACGAACTGTGTCACGGAGACGTCCCGCATGCACGCATCCATGACACGGCAGCTGCGACCGCCTATGTGTGTCACGCTGCGGCCGGTAAACAAAGACAGACGCGAGCAGAGCGGAAAGCCTTGGGAGGAGAAATTGGACAGAAGCATGGGTCGTCGCCGTCTGGAAAACGTAAACGCAAATATATATATTCGTACTCTTTTTTTCCCCGCACAATCAGCGAGTGGAACAATTTGCCATCAGAGATTCTTGAAAGCATCGATCTCAACTCGTTTCTCCGTGCGTTACCTGCTCCATATATATCATAGCTACACCTTCATTTATTTACAGTGCGCTTTATTTTAGTACCCACCTCGATCAGATTGATTGCTTGAAGTTCAATGTCTCGCTTCTGTACTTTGGTATTGTTATTGATTTTATTTCGACTACAGTTGATATTTGGTGCCACTTCTCTTCACCTTTTTGACCTTGTGTGCGCTTCTTCTTTTCATTATCTCTCTTTTTTTGATAGCTTCTTTTGTACTATTTTTCTATGTCACGGTCACGGGATTGTGGACCTTATTTCATGTTTCTTTTTTTTTTTTAGCATTGTATCGGCTATCTTACAACACTGTATCGCCCAACCCTGCCCAAAGTCTGGCACTCAGACTGGCAGTTCCTTCCTAAATAAAAAAAATTATATATATATATATATATAATATATATATATATATATATATAATATATATATATATATATATATATATATATATATATATATATATATATATATAAAGAGAATTGACGATGCGCCTCTTAGAGAACGACGGTTTACTACATCAACGTTTCGGTTGAAGCCCGACCTTTTTCAAGACATGTTAACCACAGGCCATACTGGTTAATATATTATATATATATATATTATATATATATATATTATATATATATATATATATATATATATATATATATTATATATATATATATATAGTAGAACCCCGCTGATACGTTTTTCACGGGACCGTAAAATATAAACGTAAGAGCCGGGAAACGTAAGATGGAAAAATGAGAGAAGTGGTGATCGGCACACAATTTTATTTCAGTGCTAGCGCTCTCAGTGCACGCATCGGCACACTCGGCTACGATTTCATCGACAGAGAAAACCTCGGAGGTGACAATGGCGTCATCGATGGAAACGTAATCATTGTACGCGATTCCGTCACCAGCAGTTTGCATCGCTGTGCCATAATTTAGATGGCGGAAGCTGGAAACATAATTGGCGTCGCCCATTGTGCAGCTAATCCTACAGTCAAGCCAAGTCGAGCTACGTGAAAAGACAATATTTCCGTCGGCAGTGGCCGCTTGGAATGCCGATTCGCGACGTAACATGCGGGAACGTTCCCACATTGCGACGCAACAGCGGGACGGTAAACCCCACAAATCAATCAATCATAAGGTACGTTTGCGAACGGAGCAGCAACTCTGAATAACAGCCGCGTCGAAAGCGCCTGTAAAAATAGTGTCACCGATAAATATGACCGAAATCTACACTTTCGTAAGCCCGCTTAACCGGTCAGTGTTTTTTTTACAGTAAACTATACAGTAGATCCACTGCTGACAAACAGCAAGAATACGACGAAAAAAGAAAAAGCAGAGTCGTGCTAAAGAAAAGAGAGAGAGAGAACGTTAGGCCGCCTGCTTCTCGGTCTTTCGGGCGTAAACCAGAAAATTAGCTCACGGCCGGGTTATCTATATACACTCGGCACGCGAAGGCGAGCTTTGATCTCTGTAATACCCCGCTGCGATCGTAGCTCGGGTTAGGTTAAGGTCATCCGATGTCGCGCTGGCGTTGCTGGGGACACTTTGTGTGCTCTCGACACGTTTTTGCTCTTTCGTGCATTCGCAGCGAATAAATGCCGTCGGGCAGCGACTGAAATACTGAGAACAGGAAAGAAAGAACGACAAATGGACGAGAAGAAAGAACGCACACTTCCGCAGATAGAGTCGATCATTCCATTCACTCACTGGCGACTGTGGCGAGCACTTTGTTCTTTCATATGACGGCGACGCGTAAAATCAGTTTACATGCAGACATGTGCGACTGATTGATTGATATACAGGTTAAGTGATTAATATATTGATTGATTGATTGATTGATTGATTGATTGATTGATTGATCGGAGGGGGTCCTTACGGTCGATGTCCTGCGACTAACGGACGCCTCTCTATTCTTCAGATGGCCTACCTCAAGGTAAGGCGGAAGAAATTGTATGCCTTCCATTTTTTTTTTTTTCGAATTCGCAGGGCAGGTGCGGCCGCGATCGAGTCCACCACATCGCGCCAGGAACACAGAACCCCACGAACGCAACGCCGCTAACGGCAAGGTTTAATATTGTGTTTGGTCTTCGAAAGTGACCGGTAACAGAGACAAATAAAATTTAAATATGTTATAAACGAACGACCAACGCCGCTTGAGATTCTAAACATGCAAACGCGGTAACAACTTCAGTGTACCACGCGGAACGTCGCGACGTTACAGGTCCTTCACACGCGCAAACCGCAGCGCCTCACACATGCAGGGCCTGCCTCGTCGTTTCCTTCTCTTTCTTTTCCTTCCGTACAGCGTTGAAAATAACGGGAAACACGAGAATCCATCCTTGCCTCTCACACGTCCTCTACCCTCCCTCTCTCATCATTTTTTTTCCCTTTTCGTTTAGTTTAGTTTCTCGTCGTCAGTCCCAGAAAAAGCAAAAGAGAAAGAGAAAGAAAAGCGAGGCAAGGGACGAGGAAACGTCGCGGGCGCACGCGCGCTGCAAAAATAAGAAAACAAAAAAAAAAGGAAAAGAAAAAAAAATGCATTCGGCCGTCGTTTCTCGCTCTCCCCGCTCGTTTCCCGCGAAAGGTCGACGGCACAGCCTCTTCAAAAACATCCTGGACAGCAGGATGTCCGAGCGACGAAAAACAACCGTAAACAGCGCGCCGTGCCGTTCGACGGGGCAGCGCTAATGAAGGAAAGAGACTGCCACCATACATAAGCGGTAAAGCGCCAAGCGCGTGTCTGTTCTTTCTTTATTATTATTATTACATTTTTCCCCCCATTTGTCAGTGCGTCCGTGCTTCATCCGTTCTTCCGGCAGTCACGGAGAGAGGAAGAGAGAGAGAAAAAAAATGAAATGAAGGTACAACGGTCTGAAATAGTACTGGTTTTCCTAACCGTCAACAAGGTTTGTCCGGAAATAAAACACATCACGCAGTCCGTAATCACCGCTCGCGAGCACTGTCTGCGCTGAAGAGCTCGCCTCTCCAGAGCGCAGCACACAAGGCCTTCGAGCGGCGTTTCCGCTCGCCTCCGCAGGTTTTTTTTTTTTTCTTTTTATTCCCCTCTTTTATTTTTCTTTCATTTTTGCCAACACCCCCGAACGAAGTAAACAGCGGTCACAGATAAGCCTTCCTCTTGTCAAAGTGACATTGCCCGTTTCCTGTCGAAATCCTTTCTCTCTCTTTTCGTTCGGCTTCACTTGTCAGCAATATTTTCTGCCTTTCCTGTTATGGGCCTCTTTGAGTTTCCAAGTCGTTCACCACAAAAACCGTCGCTCCAACGTACTTTCGTACGGTGAACTTCAAACACAGTGAACGAGGAAAAAGGGGTACACCAGGTTTACTAATCCGTTGCGTGTAAACCACTGGACACACACACAACGCACACTGACATTCTCAAGAAAAGTAATCTCTCTCTCTCTCTCACACACACACACATATATATATACATATATATATTTTCAGATTGAAGTTCGATGGGTCCGGTCCAATGTAGGGTTGAAAAGAGAGACACACGTTCAAAATTCTTGTTTTATTAACGTTTTTCATTCTGACGAAGGCCGGCCCACCGGCCGAAACGTTAATAAAACAAGAATTTTGAACGTGTGTCTCTCTTTTCAACTATATATATATATATATATATATATATATATATATATATATATATATATATATGTGTGTGTGTGTGTGTGTGTGTGTGTGTGTGTGTGTGTGTGTGTGTGTGTGTGTGTGTGTGTGTGTGTGTGTGTGCAGCCAAAAACGAAATGTCCAACCCTATACGACAGCCCTGAAGAAGGGCTCTTCGATAAGCGGTAATGAAGGCCAGTTTTCCTCATGGTGATCGCTTTCCCATCGCCTACACGTCTGCACAAGCAGGAACTGTGTAATCCGCGCAGGAAAAGCAACGCGGTGAAATGCCTCGAGGCAGCGCGCGGCTTTCTCAATATTGGAGCACGCCAACTGCGGAAAATCCCGCGAACACTTCCACGACAGTGTAACACGTCAGCAACATGCTTGTAACAGTGGCGCAATCTTGCGCAGAAAGCCCTGGAGGAGGAGCTTTCTTTCTTTCTTTCTTTCTTTCTTTCTTCTTTCTTTCTTTCTTTCTTTCTTTCTTTCTTTCTTTCTTTCTTTCTTTCTTTCTTAACGTTTCAGCACAGGCGCTGTTCGTAGTCTTGTTGCACATGCACCGACCTGTGACTAAAGCCCCTGAACCTGTGACGTGAGACGAGCGCATTGTGGCCTGTATTTGCCGCAAGCAACGTGTGAGACAAGTAAACCTGCAGATGGAGGAACCGCCAGCCACTTTCAACAGCAGAGGGTGTTCAAAACGCACATCCACGACATCCACATCTGGTTTTGTAACAGTTCCTCTCGCTTTCCGTTCCTTTTGCTTTCGGCGTTGGTTATGGCCCGAGGCCGCTTACCACAAAAACCACTGCCTGGCGTCATCTCTGCGGTCCTACGCTGGCCAGTGGCTCTGAATCCTCGGCCCTGACCCTGAGCTGACAATTAAACAAAAGAACAAAAGAAAAAGGAAAAAGAAAAGAGAAGGCCAGCAACTGCGCCCGTCGGATTTCTTCGCCACGTCCGGTGGATTTTTTCCTAGAGAAAACTCGCAATGACTCTGCAAATTACGGCCGCCAAAGGACACCGCTGTGCATCGACTCCGTCGCGCTGAGACTTGGAGTGCAAGCGGCACGCACGTCTTTAGGCCTAAAGTGCGCGCGCGGGCTGACGCAGCGTGCGTGAGCGTGGCGTTGACGGCAGCAGCGCGGCCCGAGCGCGCCCTTTTGGACGATAACGACCTGCACGAGCGGGCGTCCAAGAACGCAGCTCTCAGCACGCGATATGGGGGAGGAGCAGAGCCACACTCTACGAAGCCACAGCTGCTAGCGTACGTCTGCAGTAGCTGAATGACTTCGATGACGCAACATCGCGTGAGCGGAGACGAAAGCTGGCTCGGTCGATTACCGAAGTGTTATTGACGAACGACTGAGCCTTGGTCTCTGCAACAGTATACTGTAACTGTGTGTACTCGCCTACCATGTACCTGATACGAAGTCGCTTCTATTACGTCGTAATACCTGAATCATTCAAGTTCACCAACTAAGGCGATGAGTGCTGGTCTGGCTCTCACCAGGCAGCTGGTTATGAGTCGTCGACAGCTAGTTAATTACGTCATATAATAGGGTCACGTGAAAAACAATATATACGTTGATTACGACGTTTCGGCCAAGAGACCGGCCTTTCTCCTTTCTGAAGCATAAAACTGGAACGAGACGGATACGGTGTATAATATGCGTCTGAGGATGAGTGCGACACTGAATGTTCGAAACGAAACTTTTACTAAGAGTTTCGGCAGGCAGGCCTGCCTTCACCAGAGCAACAGAATGTGCGCCACGCATGGCATGTATATATCATCCGTATATCTATACTATACATATATATAGCCATCTTTCTCTGTGTTGTCATTTCGACGCTTCAAATTACCCTATGAATCCCACGGCCTTGTTGTCATCCGTTCGCTCCATACGGCTGTATGGCGCCTCGGTTCCCCTACCTCGCGCATACAATATTGTGCAAACAACAATGTAACTATATAACAAAGTACGGGCTAGAGTTCGATGCAGCGGGCTTCGCTTAAGCCGCATAGCTTAGAGGCCAGCTTTGGCGATGTTTACAGGCCGAGCAAACGATCATCCCTCGCGGGCAAGAACGATCTCCAGCTGACGCCGTTGCGCCCGCAAACCGCTTCCTTCACGTGAAAACGCGTCCCGGCAACGCGTGACCTCGGCGAGGAATGTTAACGAAAGACAACTCCGTACACATGAGAGCGAGACGGGAAAAGGGAGGAACAGATACTACACGCTGGCTGGGGCTGGCGTTTGCTGCTGCATCGTCCTACGCGAGCGCGTAAACAAGCGCGGCTTGTCAAGGAAACGCGCCTCCTCCTCTTCATTACAGCAACGGCAGAAGGCGAATTACACGCCAACAACAGCACACACACCACCCCTCGAGGCGCACTCGTGGCAGCGATGAGGGACGACGGGCCGCGGCCTGTGGCACTAATACATGCAAGAGGAGATTGAAACGCGATATGGGCTATGGTGCCGGTGCGTTGTGGCCAAGCCTGCAGCTGCTGTTCTGCTCGGCACAACAACACCATCGTTATGCCACAATTCGGCCTCCGCCTCAGCACGTGAAAAGAGGGGACGCGGGCTAGACCTGCCCGGCCCAAGAAAGTCGTACGTGGGGAATACTGCAGCGTGATCAGGTGGAGCGGACGTCCAGTATACTTTTCACATGCATCGTACAATAAGGGTGTCGCGTGTATGCGGGGAATCGTACGGATTGATTGTGGTTTTGGTTAGGAAAGGACGCTAATTTCTGCAGCCCGTGTGGTGAGCACGGCTAAGAATCCGTGGGGGTGGGGGAAAGGGAGTGAACGAGATAGAGAGGAGAGAAAGGCTCCGGAAGGGCTCCGGAAATTTTGACCACCTGGTCTACTTTAACGTGCACTGACAACGCACAGTACACGGGCCTCTGGCATTTTCGCCTCCATCGAAAATGCGACCGCCGCGGCCGGGATCGAACCCGCGTTTTTCGGGTGGCAGCCGAGTACCGTAACCACAATACACCACCACGGCGGACTGAATGGTACGGACAATAGTGCGTGCGTTAATGCCTGCGTGCATGCGTGAGAGAGAGAGAGAGAGGGGGGGGGTGTCTACGAGTGTGAATTCAGTCAGTGAGCCGGCCCCAACGTCCAAGTAATGACCTGCTTGACGTTCCAGGTAAATGCTGCACTAAGCAACCCAGCTCGAATTAACAAGCGTCCTTTCCCTATCGCCAGCCATGTGTTCTGGTATTCTGCCTATAGCCGGGAAAAGGCACAGATATATAAATAACGTTAGTGTCTCCTCTGGGATTCATCTGCCTTTCGCTTGGGCCCTTTGGCATCTTGTCGGTCAACAGTGGACGGTATAAATATCTTTTTTTTTTTTTTTTTTGCTTTTCTGGGAACCATCCCCATGGACCGCGGCATTCTCCTAAAAAGGCGCATTTCACTGCGCGCAACCAACAGTCGCGAGCCACTCAAAAGCCTGTCACACATCACGCAAGCGGGATCAGGGCTGCCTCCCCACTGCTCTCCCACTTCACTCGTACACTACCGAAAGCCTCGCACAGTGTACGTATTCCACTATGTCCCGACGGGGCTCTACGGCAGGCACTGCACAGGCGTACCCTCCCGCTGTGAATGCCCGCCGCTCCCTGGTCCACGGGTAGTAGTGACGAGGTTGTTGCGGCGCGCTTACGTATTTGTACGTGTTTGTACGCGTGCGCGCTAGCCCGCCGCCGGCCGAGGACAGTCGGTGGCGCGCAGTCGTCCGGTTGTTTACACGGCTGCCGCGCGCGACAGCACAAAAGCAGCCCCATCGCCGGGCGGCCTCCCTCCGCGTCTTCAAAGCACCCCGGCCGCGCTGCGGACTGTAGCCACTAAAATGCCGCCGCCCCAGGCCTTTCCGGAGCAAGGGCGGCCGTCTCGCCACCGGCGGGGTCAGCCGCGCCGTCAAAACAGGGCTGCGCTTCGCGGAAAGCCGCGGGAGCAAGACCTCGCGCACGGAGGCGCCCCGCGGGTTAATCGCCGGCCTCGAGATGACTGCAGCACTGTTTACAGCCCCGACGAGACGGTGGGTGCTCGACGTCGCGCTAACCCTGCGCCTCGCACACGCCATGTCTCGATCTTGACGTCAAAAGAAATTTCTTACCCCGCCGAGTTAGATCGCCGCAGATTATGAGGGACAAAAACGAGATGGTAAAGATAGGGTCCTTAACCAAGAAAAGATTAGCCGCTTGACTGCCGCCCCCCTCCCCAGAAAAAGAGGAGGTAATGGATGGGGCTAAAGTGTGCGCGAATAAAGGAACGGAGATCAGCGGCGCGTTGCAAGAGTTATTCATCCATGTTACGCGGCACATCGTCAAAGCGTGCTCTTTTTACGCGCGCTCTTGAGGTGTCAAAACAAGCGTATAGTTTAGCCAACACGCCACGTATAATCTATAGCTGCACGGTCGCCGAGAGGCATCAAACCAGTCTCGATAACGCCAGGGAAGTCATCCTGCTGGTCTTCACGTACGGAGATGTGTCCGCGCGGACTCGCATAAAGAGAAGTCCTCTTACGTAACAATGTCGTCCGTGTTTGGTCAACTCCGCGCGACAACCGGTGCCACTACCGTGAACAGCGGGAGTGCGAAGGGCAGCCAATGAGGTAACGACTTTTACGTAAAGACAGAGAGAGACAGAGAGGCAAATGAGGCTGTTACGTAAGAGACGCGTTGTCAATCTGTCGGACCCATATCTCGATGAAGCCTCGAAGATACGGTGTGCGCCTGTTCTGCATTAGACCTATACGTCAAAAGCAGCATGCTCCGACTGCGCGCAGCCATACCTCCGTTTCTGCCGCGTACACATTCTCCCCGCATCACCATTCACTGCCACACAGCACTGAAGCGACGGTTTCCTTTCTTATATATTTATTTTCTTTTTCCTCTCGACATCTCAGCAGCGACCAGACGCGTGCTCCAACTAGGGGGCAAACACAAATGTGTATAACAACAAGCTCTGCAATGGCAATCGCAGAGTGGCCCTCAGAGGGCTGCGCTCGGAGCATGAGAGACACGCTGGCCATACATAAATCTTCGTATAAGCGCGGCGGCAGCGGACGCTCATCCGACACGTCATTGTGCAGAGGCGCAGACCGTATATGGCTGATGTCGTGGTTGCGACAAAGCGGTGCCCACACGTCAGGTCACAAGGCGCGTCCATACGTGCGCAGCTGCAGGAGGGATGCCTTGACTAATGGGACAACTACTTCCCGAAACAATGAGCGGTGCGATGACTCCTACCTAGGCAAATGCAACCACGATTATGTTCGGCTGAATCGGTCATACGTATAATAGTATAGAAGCGCACAGCACGCCCCGCCACGGTGGTCTTGCGGTTATGGCACTAGGCTGCTTATCCGAAGGTCGCGGGATCGAATCCCGGCCGCGGCGGCTGCATTTCGATGGAGGCGAAATGTTGAGGCCCGTGTGCTGTGTGATGTCAGTGCACGTTAAAGAACCCCAGGTGGTCGATATTTCCGGAGCCCTCCACTACGGCGTCTCTCATAATCACAGCTGGTTTTGGGACGTTAAACCCCACAAATCAAATCAACTGAATTAAGTAACGGCAGAACTGCAAAGCTGGTAATGGTCGAACCAGCTCATTAACATCGTTTAAGTCGAACTGTGGTGCCGTTGAACTGGTGGATAGAGAAAGCGAACTGCACAACATGGGACTTCCCGAGTTCCTCACGCGATGCTTGACCTTGGAGGTCGCGTCGAGAGGCAGCCCATGTTATTTTCAACGTTCCGAATGTATGTATATGCACAGCGGGATTTTTATTTTTCGTCCTTTTTCTTTCTTTTTCAGTTCTGCTGCGAAAAAAAAAAAAAAAACGTTACGGATTTCGCTATAGTCTTTCGCAGCGCGCGTTCGTTCTCATTTCACGCGTATAGGCTTGTCCAGCGACTATATACACCGTGAACGATAACGCGAGATAATTTCGTTACACTTCGACTTTGAAAGCGTTCACTGCGTCTCCAGCATCTGCCGTGGCGAGTATAGCGCTGACGATGCGACGTGGAAGCACTAATTAAAGAGATGCTCTCTCCATCCCTTCTGTGCCTTCGTGTGTTGTGTGATTGATCTAAAGCTATACGCTGGACGCTGACGGGTCGGTCGCATATTATATGCTCGGATTGAAAACGCTCGGCACGGGCATGTTTCAAAACCACCGCCAGCGATGCAGCAGCACGAGCAACTCCGTGGAGAAATAACGGTAACGACGAAAAGCACGAATAATGGGGGAGCGGGCAGGATTCTGAGCCCCATAAAACCGAGGCGCGCGCGGCACACGGGGTGCATCTAATTGGTGCGACGGAGTGCAGCGAAGCTTTACTTGCATACGCGAAAAGAAGATGATAAGAGAGAAATGTAGAAAGCGGGTGGAAGGGGGGGTGCTTGCAAGCGCACGTAGCGGTAAACAACACGCCCCGTGGTGTGCAAAGCGCAAGCGCGCCAGTGCGGAAAAACAGGTAAGTGGAAGAAAGAAGCAGCGCATATAATACACTGAAAAAAGAAAAGAATAAATCTTCCCGAGAGAAATGCGCGCGACAAACAACATGCACGGGGAGGGAGGGGGAGCTCGTAAAAGTCGCGCATAAAGTAAACGCCGTGTAGTGCGGAAAGACCCAGAGAGAGAGAGAGAGAGACGTCTGCAAGCAGTAGAAAACTGCCGTGAGACGATGCATGGGCCAAATAGCGGGATCCTGAGTTGGCGACTGTGCAATGGGGTGTCGCAACGGTAACGGCGCTGAAGAGAAGGAAGGCCGGCGCGAAGAGGAAAAAACAAGAAAGCGAAAGGCGCGCGCAGGATTACCATGAAGAAACATTTGCGAGGAAGTTAATTTTATCGTGTTCTTAGTTTGTTTTTTTATTCAACCCCCCCCCCCCCCTCCCCTTCGCCCTATTTCGCTGAGCAAAGAAGGTGCCACGTCGCAGTGCTGGTTAGGAAAAACACTGCAATATGTTTTCACAGGAAAGAACGCATCGCGAACACTCACTCCTCTAGGAAACACCAGGCGCGCATAGGAAAAGCCGCGGTATGTATGCGTCATCGTGTGACACGCAAGGAAAACGGACACACTGCACGCTGGCAGTGCATGACGTACCGCTGTGTGGGTGACGTCACGCACGTCACAGCGACGCTTCAACTTCTTCCTGGTATCGTGGGAGCACGCTGTTCGCGAGAGAAAAGAAAATGAAAGCGGGAGAACCCCAAGACGTTTTGCGCCGACGAGCTAATTAGACTGTAATGCGACGGGCGCGGCCGCGTGAATCGCATCGCATACGAGAGAACGTATACGGCGCCGGAGAGCGACGACGTTCTCGGAAAGGCAACGAAGAGACGCGCTGCATCACGTCCAGTCGGCAAGCAGTGGAATGGAGCGCCCACTTAGTGAACTCTGGCGTGCAGTAAAACCTCGTTATAACGAAGTTGACGGGGGAGCGGTAATTATTTCTTTATAACCATTAGTTCGTTATAACCAATATCAATTTCATCTATAGGAATTTCAAGGGGAATTGCGATTGTTTCGTTATATCCGGGTTCGTTATAACGAGGTTCTACTTATATATATATGTCCCTAGCTCGTGCATCCGTCAGTGAACCGCCCGCTTTCCCCTTCTGCGTCCTAAGCGAGAAGTCACATTTTCATTTCCGTTGGTTATCATCATCATCAGTCTGTTCTATGTCCACTGGAGGGCGAAGGCCTCTCCCAACGAACTTCCCGACTTTGTCACTCCATGAAATTCTTTGCTGCCCGCGGCTGCGGTCGCACTCTCTCGGTATACCCATTCGGCTGTTGTAGTCGACCGTCGGTTACCTCTCCTACGCATTATATATGAACCGACCAGGTCCATTTCTTTGGCTTAACGTCGACTAGAATATTGGTTTACACAAGTTTGTTCTCCGATTCGCTCTCTGCCGTTTGTCGATCTTCGAAAATTGGGACGCGTAATGGTCACGTGGTCATACATTCGTGTAAATCAACCAAGCAGCCAATCAATCAAGCACTGAGGTGCCAGGCAGTTAAATGAACAGTGCGTTTTCGGGCACACCTGAGAGGAAGTCATTCGCGAAACAATGGAACGTGGGAACAACCGGCAAAGCTCGCGAAACGCACGAGTCGCCGGCCGGCTTCCACTCACCCGTGTAATCATCGTGGAATGACGAACGCACGAAATGTGCCCGCACACCTCTTTACACGCTCTGTTTCACAATAATGTAGTAGCATTACGCAGCGGAAGATGTTGCATAGTATACAGGCAATCAGACGCGAGGCATCGTGCAAACGTGCTGGCCTCGGGCTTTCCCATCGCAAAAACATCGTTTGCAAAGCCCGCCTCACCGAACACCGCTGTATCCACCCTCTATATAGAGCTTCAAATTGAGCGTCGCATCATTTTCGAGGGAGACTGTATAAACAATGAACTGCAACAAGGTTTCCATAGCGAGACCTGGCCAGGATATAGATTTCTTGCAGGTCGTTTTTCCTTTTTTACTTTTTAACTTTTCAATTCCTTCAATGCAAGCACTATAACACGATGTTTTTTGCTTTTGTTTTTTTTTTTTGTCCCTAATCGAACAGGTTAGGCTGACCCGGTTAAAATCGAACAGCGGTCGCAAAAAGACGGGCTCACTGAATTGCGACCGCTTCGTGTTCGATTATGCACGAATACGGGCAAGCTTTTTTTTTTTTCACTTTACAAGATTCACACACCAGCAGTTGCGCAGCTGTCGGGGGTGCTCTACATAGATTGTACCGATGCGCCGCGTTCGGGCCGCAGGACTACACCCGTGAGAAACTCGTTTGTACACAAGCAAGCATCACGCTCCAATAAGCACGTTACTTGTGCGCGTTATGCCTATCCCCCCCTCTCCCTCTCTCTCTGCGCCTTTATACTTAACGCAAATTATTGACTGCTTCCGAAGCACACCAACGCGATAATTTGTACCCTGCCACCACAGCTACAACAGCAGCGGTCATTGCATATACGTCAAAAGATTTTACAGGGTCCATGGTGATGATTAAAAGAAGGAGGGGGGGAGGGGGGGTATTATAGTGTACTTTCGACGACACGGAAGATGTAGTGAAGGGATGCTAATTCCTTCGCACACTCGCCGTGTGTATGCGTGTGCTGCCAACCGTGAGAGTTTGATGACGATGAGAGCAATACATGCGAGTTTGCAAGTTTTAATGATATCCTGGAGATGTTAGCCTGGTTGGTGGCCTATAGAGCTCACTACACCAATTGCCGGCCGATAGCTATACGGTTAGACGCTACACCTGTATACCGTGGTTGCACAGGTAAATAAAGCGCGCATACACAGTCGCAGTCACACTGCAACTGTATAGTGGATATTAAAGTGTTAGGGACCTCAAGCGCTATAGGGGCCTCGCGGTCTCGCGCTCTTTTGTTGCTACCCTACCCCCAAGGGGAGTGCAGAAGAACACTAGACCGTGCGTATACGCAAAGTCGCTCAGGTAACCCAGCATCAAAACTCCCTTATACAGCTCACTTTATTTCGTCAGTGTTCGCTGATCTGTTCATTGTTACCAAGTTGCAAATACCATGTAGATCAAACACCTGCTGTATAGCGCAAATAGGTGCAAGAACGTAGGACGCACACACAGAGCGCTGACTTCCAGCAGCAAATTTTATCCTCGGGACTCCCGAGACTAAAATTTGTTGTTGGAAGTTAGCGCTATGTGTGCGTCCTTGTGCCGATTTGCGCTATATCCGATCATGACGTACCAACAAGCCCAAATTTCCACAGAGACAGCTTCGTGGAGTTTTATTCCACTTGTATCGACCATGGGCCTATATTCTGCACATTCCAGGAAGAGACGCGTCCAATTGTTTCCGCTGTACACACATTTGCATCTCTTGCCGCGCCGGCATTTCGAATTCAGTCGACATCCGAACGGCAGGTCCTTATACGCCATGCCATTGTAACGCGCGCTCCTTTCATAGCACACCCTTGTCGTTCGAGCTATTGACAAAACCCACCGACATTACATACACAATGGAAAATAAAAAATAACGCGAAAGTATCCTTCCGTTCTTCCAAGGCGCTTCTACACACATGTTCCTGCTGTGTCCAGTGTCGAGAGAGAAGATGGTCGGGGCGGGGCACTGTCCCAGCGAGCACGCGTCCATCGCTGTACACCCGAGTATAATATACGTACACATCCGGTCCAACGGGAAACGCGAAACACACGCGACGACGACGCGCTCACAAACGGCCCGGCGGGAGCAGTAAACGCCAGTTAACGGTCAATACGTGCCTCGCCGGCCGCACAGCGCGAGTTTATACACAGTACACGCGAAGGAGGGCTATAAAGACCCTTGATGCGACGAAGCGGAGGGGCATGGAGGAGTGTTCGCTCGCCTATTGCAGCCCAGTCGTATACGGAATCGGAAATAAGCCCGAGGAAAAAGAAGCTGAGGATACGAGTTTCATGCGGAGAGCTGATAGGATGTACTAAAAATGGAAAAGGGTGCGCAGGATTTCGGATGCATATGGTCAAACGCGACGCGTTACGTTTCATGCATGAAGACGGCGGCTGTAACGATCAGAGGCCAGTGGCCCCCACGGGGCACAACCCCGCGCATGAACCGCGACGTGGCTGCAGTGTCGTCGAAAGTGGCTATATAGGGCGCAACGGGGTGCCTCGGCGGGCGCAGGGCACAGGCGAGCTCCTCGTATAACGGCTGTGTCTTCTTTCTTCTCTGCAGCTAATACCCTCTGAAGAACGAGGAGACGTCGAACGGGTCCCCCCCCCCAATTCTGCCGCGGACTTATGAGCTAGATCGT
This sequence comes from Hyalomma asiaticum, assembly GCA_013339685.2. Taxonomy (NCBI): domain Eukaryota; kingdom Metazoa; phylum Arthropoda; class Arachnida; order Ixodida; family Ixodidae; genus Hyalomma; species Hyalomma asiaticum. Next base: position 79,623,421 of record CM023482.1, read on the forward strand.
CTCATGAATTATTTACGTATTCCCGTAACCAGGTTAAATAACCAGTATAGTCGGGGTGAAATGAGGAAGTGGTAAGTGAAAGAGAAAGCCAGGGACGAGCGTTGTGGAGAGGTCGCCACTCGTCCCGTCCGTGCATATCGCGCACTAATCAGTGCAAGCATAAGGAATGAGCAGAAGCAGCAGTACACCCCGTGGTGAGGCATGCGAAAGTATATGAAAACGAGAACATACGAGTGTTTAGCGAAAAGAACACTCCGCCGACCCCGTTATATACGTCACGTGATTTGTAATACCATGAAATAGCCATACCGACTTGCTCGTCTTTTGGCAGTATTCAGTACAAGTGCATATACCGACTGCCTATATAGTCGGCTTCGTAATCCCACGAAATACCATTTCAGTAAACTGTATGAATTCCGGAATACCGCGGAAGCTATATATATATATATATATATATATATATATATATATATATATATATATATATATATATATATATATATATATATATATATATATACACGTCGACATAGGTGCAATATATGTAAGGCCATTTAACAGGCCATTTAACATCAGCCAGTCAAACCTGCGTGGATGCGGTGCGTATATAATGTCTATCGTGCGAAGAGAGACGAAAAACCTTTCCTTCGTACAGAAGTTCACGGCCATCCGAGGTTCGCTGCAGCACTGACGGCAAAGCCGCTCTACGGGCGTCACGATGACGTCAGGCATTTCAAGACAGACTTCGTAGCATCAAATTAAAAGAAATGACGTCCAGCCTTCCCCAACATCAACACTCGTTAAATGTCATCTATTGTTTACATGCGAGAGGACGCGCGACGCAGTTTGCAAAATAAATAGCAATAATAATAAAGCGAAGACGTAAGCAATCATTAAATGAAGGTATATGTATGCATATACGCACGGAACCATTTTACGCATGGAAACCTTTTTTTTTTTTTTTTTTTTTTAGCTGTCTTCACGTTAATAAACTATTTTCGGCGTAGATGCATAGAATGTCACGAGCGTGCACTGTCTAGCTGACACTGACCTTTCAGACAGTCGATCAGAGAGCGATCTCTGTAAGGTGCATACCGTCGTTGAAAAACGGCGTCACAACCGTACATAAACAAATGAAAACATAATTCATCAAAGATTGGCGTACAGCATGGACACTATTATACATGCTCTTCCTAAACGCCACTGTGTAGCGTCATGAGTTTGTTACTGTTCCGTCATGGCGTGTGTGCATATATATATATATATATATATATATATATATATATATATATATATATATATATATATATATATATATATATATATATATCCTTCCCTAGATCGGTTTTGCCGTCTCCTCATGTCGTCTGTATTCTTCCCGTTGAGCACCCACGTTGGCCGTTAGAGTTATTTGTATACAGGTATTTGTTTGGTTGCTTGTTTCTTTGCGTCTTTGACGTATAGTGTGTTATATTTGTTATTATCAGCTTTGCCCATGGTTGCTGCTATTCGTATACATAGGCGCGTAAACACGCAGTTCCAACCACACAAACTGACATACCTCCCCGACTGATCGAAATATATTATCGGTACATCAACTTCAGCATAAGACATCTGTCACCACGTTGACGCGTAGGAACAAAGAGAGTGGCTTGTGCAGTGCAGCGTGCATCATTTTTTGCCCACCGATTTAAAAGGAGCATCTGCAATAAAAATTCCACAAGGAAGTGTAATGAATTGCGGATCATATCAAGACAGTTACAGTGCGTTTATTACCCTAAGGAGTTTAAAGTAAAACGAAAAGAAAAAAAAAAAGCTAAGCGGACTGCGCGGCGCACACGCGCAACTTGCGGAAGAATGATGAATGGAACGAAGAATATTACGTTAGCGCGTGTTTTTAGAAACAACTTAACAAATGGAATAACGTACCGCTGCAGGCTTCCCTTTTAAAAATTATCTATGAGATGCATTTCTCAAGGTTTGAATTTCTTGTCATCATCATCATCAGCCTATTTAGGTCCACTGCAGGACGAAGGCCTCTCCCAACGATTTCCAATTCACCCTATCCTGAGCGAGTTGGTTCCGTCTTATGCCCGCAAACTTTGTAATTTCATCGCTCCATCTAACCTTTTTCCTGCCTCTATTGTGTTTTCCCTCTTATTTATTTATTTATTTATTTATTTATTTATTTATTTATTTATTTATTTATTTATTTCGCTTCGTTGAGGTTAGTTTCCTTCGAGTTTTGGCATCCGTGACGTGTCTTAGCGTGAAATTCATCCTCGGACTATGCCGGGGTATAGTTTGCGAATCTGTTGCAATAAACAAGGTTTCGTGTTTCGTCTCTGTTGACATATCGTGAAGGCTTACAGCAGTATGTAAAGCAAAAGTACAACGACTCATAATATTTTTTTAAATAAAAAGCAGGGCCCCATGAATCAAACATCGGCTTTCTGATCTATAAAAGCATGTTTATTTTTCTTAATACTATTCCTGATAGAGCGATACTTAACGGCATGCCCCGGCGATTTGAATAACAGGACTGAAGTTTAATGAACCAACAGACATTGAGGCCAAGGAAAACAGCCAACGTCTGCTGGTTCGTTAGATTGTGTCTCACATATAAACGGACCCTTGATTCATTTCCTTTCGTAAGAAGTGAAGTCGGTGGTTCATACCCGAACTCGCACCTACCGAGGTCGGTGAGGTGTCTAAAAGATTTTTTTAATCTTTTTTTTTTCTCGCGATTCGTCAAATGGGATCGATACAAAAAACACTCCCGTGAATTTGTGCCGGGGCGCTATTTCAGCTTCCGTGGAGAAGCACGCAAACTTCAGCACCCGTATAACGTACATTACTTAAAATATACCCGAGTTTTCAAGAAGAGCGCGACGCAGGGCAGAGAAAACAACAGCGTCGTGCAGTTTCTGTCTTGCGTCGGGCTACTCAACTTCGGTCATTTAACACGACGTACTTACTAGCCTGCGAAAATGCAACATGCTGTTAACTTGCACATGTCATTTGGGCCAGATCCGCAGAAGTTTCTCGAATAATGAGGCGTTCCCAGCCTCTTCAAGGTTACATGCATCCGTAAAAGTTCACAAAAGTTAGTAGTGAATCTAATTGCGATAAGCTCGACAGGGGGCCCGAAAGTTTACCGGCAAACAGCACAGACGACGTACAGAAAACAGATAAAATGGCGGGAACTAGGGGCCGCCTAGAAAATGCGGACAAACAGACGGGAAAAAAAGCGCGCGCTCGTTTCAAGACTCTCTCGCTTCGGGCGGCAGCGGTGTTGGATGGAGTCGCCTCCTCCGCTAGCTGATCGGCAATCACGCAATATGAAAAAAAGCGTACATAAGGCGCCTACGCTCAAAGAAGTCGTAACGGAGAAAAGCATAGGTGCTTCTACACAGGCGGCAGTTTTAGTTGCCAGCGCATGGTTCGCAGGGAGAAATTAAAAAAACGTGGAAAGTAACACGTACTTACACTCATACGCTGTGCTTGACGGAGCCTCTGACTTTATCGTGTCCGCATAACAAGTAATCCAGTAATCATCCAGTAATCAGAAAAGGACACCCATGAAAAAACTGTTCTTTTTTTCCTTCTTCAGAAAGATCGCACAGTTTAGCGCTTAACGATCACTTGTTTACCACCAGATTCGCTAGTGCGGGTTATACGTAAGCAGATGTTGCCCGCAATTTCCATACAAACGGTTTCGCAGCTAAAGGGCTGCTGTCAACTGCGGATACATTAACGAGCATCGATTCACGAATGGTGCTGCCAGATGGGACACAATGTCTGAGAATACGGTCGCACGGATATCTGCAGAGGGAGCGCCTCGGATGAGCTAACTACATGCACGGTTGCGTCCTTAGGCTGATGCCAGGATACTTTCTGTCTCGTCTACGCGCTTTTACTTTCTTTTTCTTCGTTACATGAGTGCGTCAAAGCTCTCCAGACTGTCCGCAGACTGAACGAACTGAGATTCGCCGACGAGCCGGGGGTTAAACGGAGCGAAGCGCGGAGCACCGCCAGATCTCGTTCTTCTTTTCTCCTTTTTCCCACGCGCCGCCGGGCGGAGAGAGAGAGGGTCGTGAAGACGCGCGCGCGCGAAAACAAGACCTCCAAAAATGAACGAGCCAAGAAGTCTAACCTCCTCTAGCCAACGGTTATCGGGCGATGCCTGGCGCGGCGACGCTTGCTCCGCTCGCTGCAGGGCGTTCAACGAGTCTTTCAAATCCTTGGCGAAGCCCAACGGGTCCTCCTGGAGTTTGGGCGGCGGCGGCGGTTGCTGAATGGGGCAGCTACACAAGCGGCAGTTCCGGGGCACCGACGACGAACAGGGTGGGGCGAGCCGAGCACCTTTGGTGGTGGTGGGCCAGCAGCCGAACACCTCCATCTACACGGCCACACCACGGGTCGTTGTGGTCGCTGCGAGGGCGCAGCGGAGCCAACGCGCGGCATGCAGCGACGAGCTGCTGCTGCTACAAGCAATGCCGGCGGTGCTCGGGCGTCGCTGCCGGTGATCACTGTACGCCGTGCTTGCGATCGACTGGTATAACACGCGAGCACACAACCAGCAGTACGCACACCGTCGCACACAGGAGGCAGGGGACGTCGCACGGCACAGCAGCACACTCGGGTGCACCGCACAGGCGGAGAGTTGGACGCGCGTCTGCCAGAGCGGGCGTCCCACTAAACAACACAACGCGCGCGCCACGGCGTCGTACGGCGGGAGAGTACACTGGCCCGGCGGTGACGCTTGGCGCTTTGGGCTCCCGCCACCAGGGGTTTGTTTACGTCCTCGGGAAATGACCTTCTGCATACTCCCGTCCCTAGCCGAGTAGCTAGCAATCCCTAGCGGTTTCTCCGTCGGTACCTAGGGTTGTCCCCAGAACGCTCTCTCTCCGACGTCCTACGACCGCCCGGACGGCCCCCTTCCGCCCGCGTCGCGACGCCGGCGATCGACGCGCCATTTTGGCCTCTCTCAAACTCTGCGGTGATGTCTCGCCCTCACCATCGTACCCCTGTGCCACACTCCACCCGGTGTTCGCTTCCACTGTCGCCCGCCCTTCTCGCGATCCCGACGCGCCAGCTTTCGCAGTGGTGAGCGCTTTTCAAGAAGGGTACGCGCACAATAGTGCTGATGAGGCCGCGGTTATTTTGGTAGCCTGGCGACCTTCGTCACTTGGCTGTCCTTTTGCTCCTCGTGAGCAACCCAGCACTACGAGGAGATCTTGAGTTTCTCCAGTTCGATTGCCCAGAAGTTGCGCAAGGGGATTGTTCTTCCTGTGCGAAAGAAAGTTCATTCGTGTGAACATTGTCACACGTTTGCTGCTACCTGCGACTCCCGCCACACCTCAAGTTTGCCCTTGAGAGCGAATGCTTTCGGCTATGGCAGCCCACATCGTCGACACGACGTACTAAGACGTGCTAGGCCGTCCACACACCTTGGGCCGCAGCCTCGTCCTTCTTTCGTATTTTCTTTTTTAACGCAGAGGCAAGGGCGTTTTCTGCCTCGTCTACGCGTATCTTTTTCGTTACTTGTGTGCGTCCGTATACAACAGAGCAGGAAGACTGGGCCACAAATTTGTCGGCTTGCAAGATAGTGCGGTAAACGATCAAAATTGCGCCGAGCAGCTTGCTGTACAGCTGAGAAAATTTGACAACATGCCCTTTTTTTACTCTCTGTTCCAATTAACCCCTCTCAGCGCCGCCCCTCCTTATGCACCCAGGCTGGATACTGGTAGTTTCAAAGCTGCAAGGAAACAAAGCTTGAAGGGGCGTCCGAATTTTCTCCACTTCGTATTTGCAGCGACTGGGCTAAGAGGCTGTTGGCGGGAGAGAATGTTCTCAAGTGGAACAGAACGCAGCCTCGGCTAGCAACTCGGGCGTGAAACGTAGCACACTTGTCAAAGGGAGTTATCACATCCTTCGGAAATCCTAGAGGTCCATTTAAGGCGCCTTCGAGAATGCTTGCTGCATTCTCGAAGTGGGCTTTCTCTTAAAGAGCTGGTGGTTTCAAGTCAGCTGAGAAGCTAATTTCCGCGACCTACTGAATACAAGTCATAACTGGTCTTGAGGTAGTGTGACTGGTTTGAGGTTAGGAGGGAAGACAGAAAGGCCACTTCCTGGAGATTCCGGAGATAAGCACCGCCACTGGTCATCGCCAGGAGGCGCACTTTTATCTTTTTAGAAAGACCGGTGAGTGTTCGATGACACTGGTGATCGAACTCAGCACCTCATGAAAGCTAGTAGTAGTAGTGGGTCTTTATTGGAGATAATATGAACAAAAGGTGGGGGGGAAAAGGGAAAGTAATTACTGGAGACCGCAGTAACTGTCTAGCTCATCAGTTGACACGTGAACCGCGGCCTCCAGTAATGAAGTGAGAGGTGTGTGTGTGTGTGTGTGTAGGAGGGGGGGGGGTTATAGGTTAAGGACAGCGAGAGAGCGAGATGGCAGAGAGAAACTAATTACATGTTTACACAAAAGTCGCTTCCGATGCAGCCTCCTCGAACGAGTTGTCACCCGGCACCGCACACCGGCACTGGTATGACACAGAGAGCAGCCGACTGGCAAGGCCAGACTGCTCGAGGAAGGGGCATACTGCTTTGTGTGAGCAGTCTTCCGTGCGTGGGAGCGACCGCGTGGCCAAAGGAGTGCCTCAGCGCTATCGGCCGGCAGTCCGTGCTCGCGGAAGCAGCTCAAGAGTTCCTCCTGCTGTGCTGCAAAAGCACTGCACCGCAGGAGCAAGTGTTCCAGAGTCTCTACACCCGTGCATGCCTCCTCTCCAGCAATCGCAGCCAACAGAGAACCGGGCTGGGTCTGGCCCGAACCTTGCAGGACCATGCGGACAGCGCTCCCTGCTCTTGCGAAAAAAAAAAGAAAGAAAGGAAAGAAAGCAGAGCACATGAATGGCATCTTCGACAGCTGAAAGAACACAAATATGCGTCGGCATTTTTGAAGCATTGGAGTGCTCGAACATTCCTGGCATCCCGTCTAGAAAACCGAGCCCAAGAACAAAGACGCCGGCGAAGCGCAGGAGAAGAGCACTCCTCCGGAAAAGCTGCACCCCGCCCAGACCAAGTGACTTCCTGGAAACTTACAAAGGCTACTGGCCCACGTGTGACCGTCCCGCGGGGCAAATGGACGTGTTTTCGCTCGCGGACCTCGGGAAGGCATTGTGGAGAATTTCTGGAATCGCTTTTCTGAGCGCCGCGCGGAAGGTGCTTTTAAGCTGTCAGTGGTTTAGCCCGACTACAGTAAACAAGAGAGAGGGAATTCGGAAATAAGTGCGAGGACGTTACCTGACACCTGCAGAGAAGGAAGAGGGATGAGAAACGAAAGGTAAGAAAAATAATAAAGCCCCGGATATTTTCGACACGCTCGCAGCGACACTGCACAAGAAAATTAAACCTATTCGACAACTTTGCTCCCGTGGTGTTTCAAGTGAGCGGTGGTTTTCGCGAGTGCACTTAATTACATCAGTCGTCGGTGCCGATTTGGCTCCCTCATTTCAGGCTCCAAGTGGCGACTTTTTTCAGAGCAGCGCCAGTGAGGAAACCGAAAGAGAACCGTCGGAGCAGGGCTTCCTCCATGCTGCACACTTCTTCAAGGCGGTTAATCACTATCCTTGTTTACACGCTACGGCAGATCTATCATTGCGACCTGCTACCGCGCAACGGGCCGCCGCCCGACAGGGCCGAGGTGCTTGCTTCTGTGATCATGTGGTCTCTGCTGTGAACGGAAAATCCTCCCTCCCTCGCCACCGGCTGCTCTACACGAAAATGCCGGTGGGCAGGGCCTGGTGAGAAACGCTCTCGAGGAATATGTTTTAACAAGACTGTTAAAGGGCCCACTTGCTGAAGGCCTTGACTATTTCAGAAAAAAAAACATCTATTTTTTTTATTTATTTTCGGTAAAATTCGCAGCAGGTACAGTAACTTTATGAATGCAATGTTATTAATGAGCTTAAATTTGATGTTCTTAGCACTACACTGTGTTATTCACACTAACCTCAACCGAAATTTAGGTAGAGGCCCGGGCTCCAAGGTAACCCCCCCCCCCCCCCCCCTGCTACGGGCCTGGCTTAGGGACGTAATCAAGCCGCCACTGAACACATACAATATAGGCAGAAACACGGCACAAGCGGTCCTGTCGTTGTGTTCCTGCTTATTGCATGTCTGCCGCTTGACCTGTCGTTGTGTTTCTGCCTATTGTATGTGTTTTTCAGTGGCGGCTCCATTATGTATCTCGAGGAAGTCAGTAGAAGAAAGTGCAGTCACCAGAAAAAAAAAAATAAGAAAATACCCTTCTTTTTTGCACAATTTCCACGTAAACAACCACTCACTCACTGCAGAGGCACACATGTTGAAAGAGGTATAGCTTCCCCGAAGAAGCTGAATAAACAGCGCGGATGGCGGACAGTGAGCGCTTGTTTATTTGGACGTCCTTTGTGCGCAGTATGTGCTCGGGTAGTTCCATTGCACGTCCATGGTTCACCTTTGTATCCCGCCATCAGGTGGTTTGAGAACCAGAATGGATCTGCGATATTAAAATGATGGCGCTAAGGAGCCCATACCGCAGAAAATCCGGTGTCAATGGCCAACGTCTCTGTAGGCGTCCGGCGGACATGGTCATCTCGAGTTACTGCTGCCGCCGTATCAATCCGGAGCACACCGCGCAAGTCCTCTGCCATGTTGCAGACACTTCCGCGAACAAAATTCAATTTTTCAACGTGAAATCCGTCAATAAAATTGTAAACTGCGATTTCGCTAACACCTATATATACAAGATAGCTCGGATTGCAGTTCTGTTACGACGAAGCTTAATTATGTTACGACGAAACACAAACAATTCCGGCACTTTGTAGAGGAAGCGCTGGCGCCTTTGCGCGTGGCATTTACATACGCGTGCAAAGCTTCCACTGGTCGCTGATGCCGATAGAAGGCGCTACGACGTCAGCGCTATAGTAAAGCCCCTCCAAAATAGAGGGGCTTTAAGCGCTAGGGCAAAACGCGCCGCAGCATGCGCTCGCCCTTCACACTCGTGTGATGGATTCGGTACCGTGTTCTGGCGCCGGACACACTGCGATGCCTTCCTAATCGGCGAGTATACTGATGGCGCGTCTACGTTGTACCCGACCGTAAGGGAGGCCACGTACGTAAGACGTTGACAATTAATATAGGAATGTCGTGTCAGGACACCTACGCGGTTATATGACTCAACAAGAGCATGGCAAGCGAATGAGAAGGCGATGCGAAAGGGCCAAAAATAACGTTATCGCGATCCACTCTTAAAGGCGAAGCATAAGCGTCCCCGCATTTTTTTTTTTTTTAAGGAATAAAAACGACATTCGGTCGACATCTGATGCGTGACTACACCTCAATTGTAAAATTTGATGTCCCGCACCCGACAGCGCGCACCTTACGACACAGGTTATGTGCAAGTGCCGAGTCCATCACAAATTCAGCTATTGGGCACGTTGGTGGTACAAAATTCATCGACGAAATTAGTGTCGCGAGAACGTATATGACATTTACAAATAAAGTTATACTGATTGCAAATAGCTTCTCTTTAGATACACCTTTTCTCAGTCACTATAGAGAAGGCATCTATGCGTTCCTCGCTTAGCCCTACAACATTTATTATGTGCGGCATATTATAATGTAAGATGTGTTCGTGCGCACTTATTGTGTCGACCACGATAGTCTAATAGAGCGATGTGTGGCGTCTCCACGCTGCTAACTGTGGAGCCAACCTGTCGTTTACATTTGACATTATTTTTTGACGGATGTGCCCAAACCGCTAATCGGATGTTTCGGACGAACGCTTTCACTTTTCATTTGTACATCTCTAAACATTTCATCCTCTACAAGTGTCTGTTATGACACGTCGGTGCAGATAAGTACGAAGCTGCCGCCTCACGGGCGAATGGATATATTGCATAAGCATATGGAATAGGCATTTCAATAACAACTTTGAAACGCAAACAATGATTGCTGCGCAATAAGAAAAGGGCACGAGGTGAACAAAGCAAAGCCATTTGTTTGCCATGACCTATCCAAGCCAAGTCACGATAGACTTTCGGGTGTAATAGCCTATATGGCATGCAGGGGTCGCAAACCCATTTCAGAAAGCGGATTGCAGTAACGAAATTTAGCCGCGCGAGGACTGTGGGAGGGAGAAAATTATAGTAAAGGCGGGGGTAGGGGGTTGAAGAAAATGTCGTGTAACGCTGCCTATTAGAAAAAAAAGAAGGAAAAAGTCTTCCTTGTACCCTCGTGGGTCATTCCTCAAGTCCAGTATACTTCGCGTCACGATTGCTCATCGCGGGTTCCACAGGCTTATAAACGCGCAAAATTACGGAAAAAGCATGCATATAGGTCGAAAACAGGCATTTGTGGGTCGGGCCGCTCGATAGGTCATTGGGCGGGCCACATGCGGGCCCCGTGCCACATGTTTGAGAACCGTGGCTTATGGGTACATGTATACCTTTGGAGCCCAGGTCAAGGCCTTGTTGTAGCGAAAGAAGTCTATCGGAAACATTGGGTATCCTTTAAGAATACACGACGCTAACATCAGAGTCCGTTGTCAGCTGTGTTGTGCGGATTGACACTGTCACGAATGTTGCGTTATTGCGACCGCCGTGGAAATCCAACAGCATCGTCGAAATTTCAACCAAAAACGGGGTAAACTTGTTTTAGCTTTTGCAACGAAGTTCTCAAGGTACACAATGACTGTTATTGTCTGACTGAAAGGCCTACTTCGAACCTGTTTATTTCTCTCCAAGAAAGCGGTATCGCAACACGTGACACCGATCGCGAGGAATAACAATATTTACATCCATCTGTCTTATACCCGTAACAATGGGATAGCTTCCATATGCTCGCGCTTGAAACCACGTGAGCGATGTCGTCGTAACGGCCGCGCGTGTATGTGTCCGCAAAGCTTCACAACACGTGCGCGTGAGAACTTCGCGGCAAGTTGTAAGCGCGAACGTAAACAAAACTTTTCTGTCGGCTTTTCTTGAGAAGCGCTTTACACCAAACGGAAATGTCTGCGCGCAGCTGTGCGCGCACTCACGAAAGTCGCGTGACGACACTCACGCTGACAGAACAAACAAGAGCCGTGCTGCCTGCGGAGCCAAGGTCGTCACAAGTGCTTGTCACCTGCTCTTCCGACTTGCAGCGACAAACCAACGACGTGCACACGTATACAATATGTATCACATGCGGCGACCAGCGAGGATTTCTTGACATATATACCGCGGTGGACTCATCAGGACGTCCGATCACCGCCGTGGGAGTGATGATGCCGTGGTCGTATACCGCCTTCACTACATTCAATGTGGCACACAGCGCACTTGTTCAAGCTATCGGGCGGCACCAATGCCGTGGACGATCCGGCGTAGTTCAGGGACGATGAAAAAAATTGCGGTACCCTCAACGTTGGCCTTAAGAGTTGAACGCGATATCGATGCCTGGTCCCATTCTCATCGCACTGTCTTCCGCTTGCCACGCTCTTCAGTCGCCTATAGCCACGTAAATGCCACGACACCGCTTGGTATAGAAAGTGCGAGTTACTTGCGCTACTGCGTGGTCTCCATCGTAGTCTTGCGCCATTTGACATTGATGCGTCATCAAAGCTCGCCGATAAAGACGGCACCATTATAGTTGAGACTTGAGCTAGTTTGTAATGGTTGATATTGAGGTGGGCGCATCGCTACACGAAACACGGACACAGAAGAAGACGCACCTGCGCGTCTTCTTTGTCCTTGTTTCATGTACCGCTGCATCCACGTCAAGATGAACAAGGCAGGAGAGCATATGTGGGGGAAGTATAGATAGATTATACGTAATATAAAATATATTATACGCATTTACTGGAAATATTTCCGTGCAATAAAGAAAAAAATTGCGGGGTGGCTAAGTGTGTAACGCATCGCGCTCAGGATCGTGGCTCAGGAGCGAGGGGTGCCGGCCTCCCAGATTCGATTCCCCGGTCGCCGAGGTTTTTTTTTCTTCTTATTTCCTTATTTGCACCTACGTCAAGTTTTCGCTCACGGACAACGCTGATTTTTCGCTAACAACCAACGACGCCGACACCGTAATTTCTGTGAAATGAGCTCTTTAACACGCTATCGCGTTAAAGGACAGAGAGAGGTTAGCGCAGACTCTCACTTCAAGGTTGCTTTATACAGCGTGTATCCGTTAGAACCTCGCTATAGTAACTTCTACGTGGCACGGTCTCCTGCAGCAAACGGTGCAGCTGTTACGCGAAAGGGAAAAAAGGACCAGCTCATGTCCTTGACCCACTACAGCCATGCACAAGGGACGCGGCTTCAAAAGCGGTCGCATGCACTTTCGAATGGAGGCGAAAATGCTAGACCCGTGCACTGTGCGATGTCGGTGCCATATGATGATGATGATGACGATTGTGGTTCCGTTAGGAAAGGACGCTAATTTCTGCAGCCCATGTAGGGAGCACGGCTAAGCGTCCGTGGGGATTGGGGAAAGGGGGTGAAAGAGATAGAGAGGAGAGAAAGGCCGTAGTAGAGGGCTACGGAAATTTGGATCACCTGGGCTTCTTTAACGTGCACTGACAACGCACAGTACACGGGCCTCTGTCGTTTTCGCCTCCATCGAAAATGCGACCGCCGCGGCCGGGATCGCGGGTTCCAAAATGCCAGAGTGGTCGAAATCTCGGAGCCCTCCACTACGGCGTTCCTCCTCTATCTCTTTCATTCCTTTTCCCTAGCCCGAGGGGCGCTGAGCCGCGCTCCCTCAAGGGCTCGCGTCTTAACCGAACCGTCTTAACGTCTTAGCGTCTTAACCGAACCCCATTTAAGGCGGAATCGAGCTTGGAATCGCTCGAGATGCTTAGCTCGACAAGCTTTCGCGGAGCAGATTTCTGGCCATCTGTCCGGGTCCCTTGATATGAGAAGCAGCACGCTATACAGATAAGCTGGCAACACTGTATCCTATCATTGCATGATCGCGCTTGATCAGAAATTCGTTCAAAGAGGATTTGGTGATTGAGGTGAGAGTACGCGTATCTCTAAACGAGGGTAAGGGCGCACGGTGTACAAGGCGTGGTATTATATGCTCCGACACTAAGCTCGATAAGCAGCGCGATGAATGTCCAAAAGTAGCAGCAGATACTTGCAAGTTTTCCTGGTTGTATACAATGCATAGCACTGCACAGACTGCATGCAAATACGCACACGCACAGGAGCGATCGATACCGAGGATTTTGCTAGAAAGAACCCGTGACGATCATGTAAAGGCATGTATGCAAGTAATAAATGTTGGCACCTATAGCATGCTCGCAGAGCATGTATTCCACCCACCGGCCACGGCAGCAAACTCATCACTGTGGAGACAAAAATCTATCACGCGCCCGTGTAGAGCTCTGTCCTGAAGAACTTAATCACTCGGTCTGTGTGCACTTCCCAAACAGTATAAGGCACCGTTCTTGAAAATGCTATTATGTGTTCCCAATTCCGTTTCATCTGTGAACAAGGCATAATGGCGCAGCAGAAACAGCTGCACTGAATGAGCACGCGAACCATTATTATTATTATTATTATTATTATTATTATTATTATTATTATTATTATTATTATTATTATTATTATTATTATATTCACACCAGTACGAAAACTGTTTACACCGCCGCCCGCAAGGAGACTCTTCTGCCAGCAATATGTTACCACGCCGTTTCACAATATGTGTTATCTAATCATTACCCTTGATCAGTTGTGTATACGACCCTACCGTTAGCGCCTGTTCGACTACTCCACCAAAATACCCGCTTGTTTGAACAATGAAATCATCGGCAGTGGTATTTTTTTCACCCACTTTCTGCCATAACCTGAAGATGGGTCAGGTGTGCGCTATGATATAATACGACGCGATGTTTGCTCAAGCCCACCCCCCCCCCCCCCCTCACTTAATGGAGCAGGCGCGCTGACGCTCGAATGTGCTCCGTTTTCAGGACCCACGGTGAAGCCTCGCCGCGCTGACCGTATACGTCGTCGGCGGCGGCGACGGCGTCTCGAGCACACAAAGGCAACAGTACGTGGTCCATGCTCGCGAAAGGTCGCCACGAAAAACAGGTGCAAGCGATGAGAAACAAGACTCCGTTTCCATATAATACCGATAAAGACAGGAGCGTCCTTGAATAATAATAACAACAAAAAAAGGAAAAAAAAAAGCGAACACGGCCGAGCTGGCTGCAGCTGCATATGCACAAAGCACACAAACACGCGCAAACGCGCGCACTGATGCAAAAACATGTCGAGTACGTCGAAAAAAAAAACAAAAAACGCCCGCTGCGACGACTGCAGCGACCACGAATTTTATATATATATATATATATATATATATATATAGAGAGAGAGAGAGAGAGAGAGAGAGAGAGAGCACAAGTTCAAGAAGGTGTAATCGTTGCACCAACGTCGTCATCGCAACTACCGTCGTTATCTCGCTGTCACCATCGTAGCTCTCTCTGTTCGCGTATACCGCGGAATGATGTATAAGACTACACATGAAACTTGCAGATTTCTTGCCGACCTGGCAAGAAATCTGCGAGAATCGATGTATAGTCAACGAAAGGTGAATGAGAACGAAGCAAAGCAGAGCGACTATAAAAAGGGACAAACGCAAAAATATGTCCGTATGCTGCGCACGTTGAAACGTTCCTTTCGTGTTTCAGCGCGCCGAGAAGGAATAAGCACTGAGATTTCGCGATGCGGCACTCAGTTCAACGAAACTTATACCTTCTGCATATCGAATATTATAGTCGCGCAGAACCGGGCGAAAGCGTAACTCGTGCGCTGTAGGTAAACAGATGCGGAGCGACCGTGAGCATACACGTTTATGAAGGGGAAAAAAAATTATCGCGCACCTGTTTTGTATAGCATAAAGCTACAAGGACATCCTTACGGATTTCTCAGAAACGAAAGTAACTTGTTGACGAAAAATTCGTCTTCAGCGGGGTTTATAACTCGGGAACAACCAGGCTGCTATCGCGATTGGCAGTGCAAGGACGAACTCATCGATCAAACTCGAAGCACGTGGGCACGAATACGACAAATGAGTTGCTAGGAATTCCGCGAGGTCAAGCAATGATTATAAAAAAAAGCAATATTATCGTCTTGACGTTGTAGCACAAAGCTACAAGATTGATTTATTGATTCTGGGGGGTTTTACTTCCCAAAACCACGTTATGATTATGAGAGACGCCTTATAGTGCAGTGCTCTGAAAATTTCCGACCAGCTGAGGGTCTCTAACGTGCGCTGACACCGCACAGTACACGGGCCTCAACATTTCGCCCGGTATACATGCAGCCGCCGCGGCCGAGATTCGATCATGCGACCCTCGGACCAGCAGCCGGGTACCATAGCCACTAGACCAGGGGTTATCAAGCAACCTTGACAAAAGGAACCCTGCCCATGCTGCAAAGGGTTCCACGGAACCGAGATACGCCCCACCCCCGTGCCTCCCCTACTCTCTTCGCACGCTGTTGTCGATCTCTGCGGCATTTACGTTGCGGCGAGTCCAAAAAAGCAAGGGCATAAACAAATTTATTTCCATGGAGTGTGCACGCAATTGTAAGCTAAGGCCCCTTTTTCTGCACCATCAAGTGGATGCGTGGCTCTGTCACATCGAGGGCCACCTTCAGATAAGCTGGACAGCTTCTATACCATGCGTTGTGTATAGTTCTCTACTTTCCGGCGCGTAATGAAGGGCGTTTACATCGTGTATTTTTGTCCATGGTCATAGCCATTCAGCGAACGCGAAACCGACCAAAATACATCGGTAGGTCGCGGAACCCCGAGCAGGCGCCCGCGGAACCAACTTTGAGGACCCATGCACTAGACCACCGTGGCGGGGCCCAAAGCTGCAAGAAGCACTCTTACGGGGCGTTTTAGGAAAAGACGTCATCATCTGGACGCTCGTGTAATACTGGGAAACCCTGCGTATACGTAACCGAGCCACAGACGCGGCGCGACGGCGGCGTTTTCTCTGTCTTGTCTTTCGCACCACAGTCCACCGCTGCTCTGCTTCTACTATAAATGCAGAGGGGGCGCGCAACGTCGTGCCGCATACCGCGCTGAAGCCGCGCAATCGCCCCGCGCGACCCTCATTCGCTTCCCCTCCTCCTTCCTATTCTTCTGCACCCATTTACGTCTCTTTCCGCATTCGCGGAAGAAAAGAACCGACATCCAGGCACACGCTCACGCTGCAGACGGGCCAAGCGCGCCTGGAGCACCCCTAATACCCTTGGACAGGCGCCGCCGCGCCTGTACACCACGAAGAAAGAATGCTCGCGCCCCACGTCGGTAATTGCAGACAAGCGCGCGCGCGAACCGGCAGCCGGTCACAGTATATAAAGTCCCTGTATACGGTGATGCAGGGACTTTAGGTCACAGCGGTGTGTATACCGTTGGCCGTGAATATATATTGCGCTCGAGGGGAGAGAGTGAGAGAAGTAGGACGGGCACGTGGACGCCATACCGTCGAAGCAAGAAGCTAGAAAAAAAAAATAATAAAAGCGAACTGTGGCGCGAGGAGCTTCACACCATGGAAAGCAAGGGCGAGCAGTATAAGGCGGATAAGCACAAAGGGTGCAGGATGGATGCCATGAGCGTCCCCTTTGTAACGGGCCGGTGACATGTGCGCCATCAGGCTCGTAAAAAAATTTTTAAGTAGTTTTTCCCCTCTCTCTTTAAGTTGTCCTCATGCCTTTTAAATCTACTTCAATTAAATCGATCATACTATACCAAAAACGTAAATTCATAGCCCAGTTCTCTGCCCCTTATGGCAGAAAGTCCTTATTTTTCCCTATAATTATTTTTGTCCGTCCTCTCTAGCTTTCTGCCACCAGTATTCTAACCGTCTTTTGCTTACTTCAATCGCGGGTATGTACTTACTTCAATCGTTCGTGCTTGCAGCTATGAAAGCGCGCCCTAGCGAGTCCTAGCTGCAGTTTTGTAGGGAAGATGGCGGATACAAGGGCGGCGGCGTACTCTCCTATGTGCTAGAGTGCCTGTCTTCTCCCTTATTGCGTCGTAACCAAATTATGACATCGTCAACGCGACAGTGTACGTGAATGTGCCGGTATAGTACGGATCGAATGGCGCACATTAAAAGAGGCCGAGTTGTACAGAGTGCGGAATAACTTGCGTGATCGAAAATAGCAAGTGACGACGAGGGCTGTCCCCCGCGCTGGAATTAACTCTACAGTGAACTCGCTGTCGCCCATTTGTGGCCGTGGGCGACAAAGAGTATAAGATGGGGAGGCGGAATTTAAAAAAATGCAGATATTAATTGGAACCAACTCGCGTAGGACACGTCAGAGTGAAGGCATTTGTTCTGCAGTAGGCATGCTAAGAAGAAGAAGAAGAAGAAGATGATGATGATGATGATGATGATGATGATGATGATGATGATGATGAAGAAGCTGTATAGAGTGACCACAGCTTTTACCGACAAAGGTGCATCGAAGGCATGTAGAAGTCAGGTCAGGTACAGAGTCAACTTGACATGCTGGTCGATCGACCTGCCACGATAGCGTCGATTTCATGTATAAGCGAAGCTTGCGAGGCTGTTATAATCCTGTTACACGAGCGCCCTTAACCACGGTTAGCGTAACCGCGGTTATCGTTAAACGCGGCAAGACGATGCAAGAAACATGACTTGTCACGTTTGTCGCGACAGAATAATGATGCTTGCCCGCCGTATACGTGGAGTGCTCAGGAAATTTTTGAACATCTGCAGCGGTCCTTTAATGTGACATTGCATGCAGTACACTGCACGCATCTGACATTGCATGCAGTACACGGGACTCCACCGAAAATGAGCCCACGGCGGCCTGGAGATTATTACGACTCGAGTTCCCACTTGCAAGAACCGTTGCGCGAACCCCTCTTCGACAGCCACCGTGTTTCGGCTACGCGGCGGCAGGATTCCCGTTGCGGGATTTATGACCCGGCGATCTTCGGACAAGACGCCGCCGGCTACTGCACCGGGAGCGACACCACACAGGCGCGGGCGCGACTCTCTGGCGCCTTGTTATTGCCTCTTGGTCAGGCAGTGAACTGTCGTTTGCGTACGACCGCGTAAACAAGGACATTAAGCACTTCCGGCCGAACTCTTTCATGTGGCCGGTGTGTGAGAAGAGCGGTCAACATGTGTGCGCGGTTCATCACGACCTGACAGCTGCCAGATGGTTGTACGCGTATCCTCCTTTCGGCCATAACGGACACCGGGAGAGTGCGAAGTTGACGCCCAGTTGAGGGCGGTGACCACGAAGGACGCTTTCTTCAACCTGTGTTGTGATTGTACAATTATAACTAAGGCTAATTCCCTAGCTAGGGACCTGGGGAGGACGATCCGAAACGAGCTGCCAAGCCCTCTCTCGGCGCAATTCTTTCTATTCTTTGCCATGAAGTAAACGTCACATGAGCCTTCCTCTGCCCCGGTCTCTTGATCTGCCTCGGCTCGCATCTCCGGGAGTTTCAGAGCCGGCGGTATGATTCCGCCTTCGCAAGGCTCACGATACTAACTGGGTCGGTTCCGTGGAGTGGCAAGCCGGTCCCAACGAGATCTAACCCGCGTTCTTCAGGTGAGCAGTTGAGCGCCATATAACCGCTATAGACCACCGCAGCGTACAAAAGGAACACTCTGAGGTCGGTTGCAAGTGATTACAGAGCTATGAACAACGCAGCTGTATCATAAATATCACTTAGTCGTGTTGTGGATATAGTTTTCAGTGTAAGATTGTATAAACAGTGCTACATTACTTATGCGCACTAATGATTCTCAGATAACACAGGAAGAGCGAAGGACTCCATATACACCCACGTTGTATGAGCAGCGCCAGCTATAGTTTTTTTCTGCGTGAGTAAACTGTATGCATTAGGAGGCTTACCTACCGCCTCGCTGTACGAGGGAATGCAGGACTGAGATAATAAGACGGCCGCTTTGTATATCTGATATACACATTGCATTTTCTTACACCAACGCAGGTTGCGGGTATCACGTCGCATACATGTATATACGCTGCCTCTCCAACCATGCACGTTCTGGCAAATGCATAGCGCACGACGCATGGATTAATCAGTTCCTACGAGACCTGACTACAAGAACGTCATTAAGACTAACTTTTTTGGTTCTGCCTTAGTAGTATCGTCAGGCTATCACAGAACGTTTAACCCATAAATTGTTTAACGCAGGACACATATAAGTGTACCGTTAGAGAAGTATGTATAAAACAAAAAACGCACAATTATTACATTCATTGCCGATTTTGCAATTTACAATCCGCGAATTGTATTGCAAGAGCGGCAACGAATATTACGCCTTCTGCTGCATACTTTGTTGACGGCTTGTGCTGAAAGGAAGTTCGATATTGCCTTATAAGGTATCGTAAGGTATCGGTATCCAGAGAGGTTTGTCGCCAAACGCCATGCGTTACGCTAACCATGCGTCCATGCATACGAGTTATGCGCTCCGGCGCTGATTTTTCGAATGTATAGCGTGCGAAGCCTCCCTCACTTTCCAAGGATCACTTCCATTCGGACCCCGACACGGTGGCGATAGTGGTTAAGGCACTCGGCTGATGATCCGAAGAACGCGGTATCGAATCCCGGCCGCGGCCGCCGCAAATGTTGAGGCCCGTGTACACTGTGCTATGTCAGTCCACGTTAAAGAACCCCAGGTGGTACAGATTTCCCGAGCCCCCCACTACGGCGTATCTCATAATCAAATCGTGGTTATGGGACGTGAAAACCCAGAAATCAGTCAATCAATCGCTTGCATTGATTACGTGAAGGTCCGAGCGCGATTTGCTTGTGTTTGGTTTTACTGAGGACAATCCCTATAACAACAAAGTGGGCGGGTGCCCAATTCTGAAATTCTCTGATAAAGAACTCACGCAGATTTATTGTTTGAAGACTGTATATGCCTATAGACCTATTCCATGTTGGTAAACAGTGGTAGGCACCGGCGATATAACCAGGGCTTGTGTCGACGTCGCGGCGCGGAGGCCCCGCCCACCGCTTGCCGCGGCCCCGCACGGTCGCGCCACCGCCGCCGGCGAAGCGCGTGCGAAAGCTGCCTCCGAGCACGGGGCGTCGGAGCGCCGACGGGTGTTTACAACAGTTTTCGAAAGGCAGCCGCGTGAGATGAAGTCGCGTTAGCTCTGTAGGAAGCATTCGATGAATGTAGAAAAGAATGTGCTGACGACCAGCTATGACAAGATGTGAGAAATTGATTGAAAGGATAAGCACCTTGCAACATGATGCGAACGATCGCGAGCTATCATGTCGGCATCGCTTCATGCGTATGCTTTAATTCGGTAACTGGCGCAAGGATGAACCACTTGCAACAGTGAGACTTGTTTAAATACGACTTGAAGATGCCTCAGCTAAAATGCTGTTTCGGACTAAAGCCTCTAATCCCTACACGAAATCCTTGCGCAAAAACAAATGTAACTCAAGCATGCGATATTGGTGACGCTAGAACCTATGTAAGTACGGCTGTGATAACGCACACACACAAAAATGCAATGACGAGCCAAGGACAAGGCTCTCAAATAACTGACAGTAAGGCGCATAACCGCGGCTTGCGGCTCTGCCCATACGCTGAGTTCCGATCGTGACGGCGTGAAGTCCTGTGACGACGCGGCACATTTCAAGCGTGTAGTTCATTCGAGCAGTCTGACAATCGAAAAAAAAAATTAAAGCGCATCGTAACCACTACAGCATTGCCAAAGACACTTCTCGTGTGTATGCTATCGCAGCCACAAGCAATTTGCAAAAGCGTCGCTGTAATCGGCCTTTCGCTCACGGCTACGTGAATTAAGCTCTTATATATTTGTTTCATTTGAGTGATTGAAATTCGTATGACGTATGTATAGCTTCCCCACTTCAATAATACACGGCGACCGCGATTACTTCTACACATCGAGCTAAGCTGACGTCGTGCGCGCTTTGCGGTAAGCGTCATCGCTCTGTGTCCGCACTTTGTTTATGTCAAGAAATTTGGTGTCGAGCATTACACTTGCCAAACTTGTGACAATGCTATTTCTCTCAAATGAAACAAGCCGCACTAATGCCAAATAATTACCCATACGCTTAACCGTGACGAAAATGTTTGGCGCATAACCGATGCGCCAAACAACCGGCATTACAGGTTCGTCCCTTTCCTTAAGACAGACATAAGCAGGAAACCGATAAAAACCTATCGCACATATCTTGTGCGTTGTTGAGCAACCAACCCACGGCGCAGGTCATCGGTAAACACTTTTTTCTTCATTTCACGGCGGTGAGAAGTACGTTTCTTCTCCGAAAAAGAGTCTGGTATCCTGCAGTGAAAGTAGCACTGAAAGCTGTCGACTTAAAATAAGTCACTGTTATTGCAATCTTTACCGCTTTGCCGCACTTGCTTCGGTGCAACTCCAATTTGAGCTCATCGTAGTTACAACTGTCCTTTACGTGTACAAGCCGACGTTTTCGAAATCTGTCGCACCCGTCGGAGAAGTGGGCAGACGAAGTGGGCAGACGGCATTCCTGTTCTTGTATACCTCCTTCCCCTCTACCGCTCAGGTAATAACGTCTCCCGCTATGTAGTACACAGGGCTGTATCGACGCGTTTATCTTTCTAGTTCTAGTCAGACTAACGTGGGACGTCAATTATAAACGCACAGCTGCTCACTTCGGCACTCCCTGCTGCTTTCGAGGACGTGCAAATGCGCCAGATCTCTGACCGCTCCCGCAACTCAGTGGACGCTGTTCCCAATCACCTCTCGGAGGGCAAATACTGAACTACTCCGCCGCCGCAGCCGCATGGCTGCGCGCGCGACGTAATTTTAGTGCTGGAGCCCCGCGTTCTTCTGTTCGCAAGCCACCAGAAAGAAGAGTGTACAAAAGAACGCAAGAATTTGGGCAGTCTTTACCCAAGCTCTCGTGCTCTATACTCTCTTTGCAAGCACTGCAGCAAACAGAGCACGTCTGCAGAGAACCGAAGAACGCATGTGCTTGGGTAGAGGGTACTCAAGCGGCTTGTGTACCTGAAGTCTTGAGTTCCTTGGTTATTATTCTCCCTGTATTCCTTTCGCCAGCCAGCCGCAAGGAAGGCACAGAAGAACGCGAGGGCTTGGGCGCACAAGCCGCTTGGGTATACCGAAGCCCTTGCGTGCTGTTCTCGCTTCTCGCGGACTATTGACCGACAGAAAACGCAAGGAGAGCACTAAAGAACGCAAGACACCGGGTAAGAGGTACCCAAGAGGCTTGAGTGCCCGAACTCCTACGTTCTCTTGTACTTTCCTTGCGGATACCTCCGTGCGATACCTCCGCGGATTGATCCGTACGTACGCTTTTCTTTCTCTTCTTCTTCTTTGTTGTTGTTGTTGTTGTTGATTTTGATGATGATGATGATGACGCGTATGAGCGCCTTTGCACCCAGGACGCCGCGAAAAAAGAAGAATGAGTAAGAAAAAAAGGCAAGCTGAAGTGGCGACACTGGTTTACCTCGCATGTATGCGGGCCGGCAAAGAAAGCGCGCGAAATCCCGTTTCGGCGGCGGCGAACAAGCGGGCACGCACGCCAGTTTGAGTAGCGCGGGGCCAAACGGCCCATACATTACGCGCTATGCTGCCCCCGCGGGGCGCGACGGCGAGGGTTGTACGCGCCGTCTCGCAATCCATTCATGCACAGCGCACGCGGTCGTCGACGTCGTATGTATACGCGCGTGTACAAAACGCCAGTTAATCCCGCGCGGTGCCCCAGCCAGCTCTCTCTCCTTCAACGTGCGGTATAAATGGCCCCAGTCAGTATATATGACAAGAAAGTAATTGCTTTCGCCGGGAGCTGTTTCTTCTGCGGGTTATGTGCTTTTTCGAATTAATGGTGCCCAACACCGACGCTGACGCCGCGTGCGTCGTGCAAATGGTGTGCGCGCGGTTTCGCGGCGCCGCCAGGTTGCGGGCACTGCCGTTCCTGCTCCCGTGTCCACACGTGTGCTATATCTGTGGGCGAGCGCTTTCGGGCGCTGCTTCAGGAGACGGAGTGTGCGCTGACGTTTTTAGATCTGCGTATACGTATGCAGTCTTCCTCTCTGCTTATCGTTTACTCCTCCCTCCATCCCTGCTGACCGCCGTTCAGCTGTCAGCATGCAGGCTTGAGCTGGACGGGCATACAGTGCTGTCTCCAGTAAAAACTTTTCTTTTACACGTTTGGTATAGCTATCTAAATAAGCGACCCCTACTACTACTACTACTACTACTACTACTACTACTACTACTACTACTACTACTACTACTACTACTACTACTACTACTATAATTCTCGTATATGTTCTCTCGCAAATCCATCCTATGCCGTCATCACGACTACGCAAATCACACGCAGGAACTTGAACGGCTACTAGCCATGCATGTATGGTGTTTCGAATGAGTGAGGAGCCGACGAACTGGTGAGTCAGCTATATAAGTTGAACGCACGAGTGAGTCGCGAAGCAATCGGGTCGCTGAATGAGTGGGTAATTCGCTGAGCGGATGTCAGCCAGTGAGTGGGAACAACGTTCTATACTGCGGGAACAATGCAGAGCGGTGTTCGTGATTTGCGGGGCGTGTTTAAACCAGCACTGAGCGAGCAAGTAGTGCCAAGATATTGCACGGGTTATTATAAACGAAACTAAAGACACGCATGGCGATGTGTGCTTTCCTTTCAGCAGCCTTCAGGCTGCCGAAGAAAGACGATTCGCAATTCTTGGAGGCTTTCAAAAGAAGGGAACTTCAAATGGTCCATATCGCCAACACGAGCTGGAAGCCAAGACGAAACAAAATTAATAAGTAACTAGCTCAAACAAAAACTCGTTCACTTTCATCGTCGTCGCCTCTGGGCGAGGAGGACATCTAGGGTGACCTAGATGTCCTCCTCGCCCATGCAGAGGGGGAGGGGAAGAGGACATTGGGGCACTCTGTAGCTCCATCAAGCTCTATTTGCTGTCGTTTGGCACTATGATTCTGCTACGCATATGGACACGGATTATCCGTTCCATGCATTACACGATTTACTCGAGTAAGTATACCATTCTAGACGCGTTAAAATCATTGCGTCCGTCCATCGCTTTTCCGACACAATTGGTAAGCGAGATCGAATGCTTTGTTGGGCGCGTTCGTTCAATAAGCCCTCGTGTAGTCGTCTTCTTTTCCTTGTGTTTCGTCCTTTTTTGCGCTCAAATGTATCCCTTAAGCGAGATCGGACGGTATCACATGTCCAAAAGAGACTTGCCAGCTTTTTAGAAGTGGAATTGAGCGACTGTACACATTTACATTCCTGCGCAACCGTACTCGTCTCTCAGAAAGTATTAAGAGACGGCACTTGTGCCAGCCGTGATAGGGTCACCGAAAATTACATTGTCCATGACGCGGGCCTCCGAGGTACAGAGTAGCACTCACGAAAGCAGACCAAGACCCGATCCGTGTACATTATCATATGGCGAAAACCTGCATACGTCGAGGTCGCGTTGTCAGGTGCAAAAAGTCACATGCCCCACACATGTACATTCGCAGTTTAGAAAGGGCAAGTCGGCGCAGAATGACGCAAGCATTGCGTCATCATTAACAGGCCGGCATCGGAGTGAAGTTTAAAGGCTAAGCGCCACACTGGCACGCACGCCTCGTTTTTTAGCCCCTGTACTGTATACAGAAGGCATTCCACAACACAGCTCGGCACATGTTGCCATGAAGATGCGCTCGAAAGCCACAGGCGTGTCGAGTTAGATTCCGTACACGGAGACCGCATTTCGGTGGTGACGAAATGCAACCACATGTGTTCGGAACTACATCTCGGAGCGCTTGCCGCCCCACCCACGACGTGGTCGTGGTTTGGGTGCTACCACACAACTTAAGTTAATTTTTGCGATATCCCTCGGTAGTTGATTCAAATCCCCATCAGCTCTCCATAACAGGCGGAGATAGCCATCACGAAGACGGGTCAATATATCGGAAACGAGCGTCCACTTGACACTCATGGCACGGACATGCGCGTGAAATGCGTGTTGACCGGGTTCTTGCAAGAACTGTGTAATACCACAAGGAAATTCACATTTGAAGGACGGCAGCGTTCCCACAAACTACGACGAAGGATCCCAGCACACGTCCTGCGTTCATCCTCCGTGCTGTTCTTGTGTCCCACACTGTTTTCACCAATTCGTCCAAGTTTCTTCGTTACTTACGCGAAGAAACGCAAGGAAACGTACTTGTCGGTCCGCTTCGTGTTTCCTGCTGGCTCGCGTGCGACGTCTCGTGTAAATAAACGGGGCCACACGAGCTCCCACCCAACTGACCCAAGGGAAACAGGCCTGGTGAAGTCGTGTATACACACGCGTGCACACGCATCGCTCCTTCGCGCGTATATACATATCTATATGCTCGTTGGCTAAATTATACGACGGTGCCGCGAAAGAAAAAAAAAAGATAAATAAAGTCTCACGTGCGTGCGACCGTATTGCCTTGCCGTCGTGCAGGGCAGTGCCAACAGGCCCTGCGAGCGGTCTAACGGCACGCACCGTATAGTAGTGCAGCCATGCATATAGCCCCGTGGCCTGGCGACGGGAAGCTCGCGCAGGTGCTTGTTTACATCGCTGCGCGTGCCAAGGACGGCCATCGGGGAGAGACTTTGTACGCAAATTACACGGCCGTCGGGGCGACGCGCGGCGCCGAGGTCGGCGTCGTTCCGCGACCCCAGCGTGGCGCATGTTCGGCGCCGCAGCTGCGGGACTACGCTTCGTATCGGTATAGTTCCGTGCAGCACCGCGAAAGCTGCAGGGCTCTCGGGCCAAGCGGGAGAGGCGAAGACATCTTAAATAGAGAGTTTTAGCAGCGGCGGCTTGCCGTACGGTAAGTACGGTAATGCCGTACCGTCGTGGTTGTCACGTAGAGGGCTAATCACGTAGAGGGTAGAGGGTTGTCACGTAGAGGGTAATGCCGTACCGTCGTGGTTGTCACGTAGAGCTTCAGAGGGCTTTACCAGCAAGTTTTATCACCTGATGACCTTTCCCTACTCGCCGAGCAACTAGTGCAGCTCTTTCCGAGTAAAATAGCCGAGTGCAGACCATGACGGTACGGTATTACCGTCACTACCGTACGGTTAGCCGGCGCTGCTAAAGCTCTCTCTCTAATGTGTCATTCCGTGCCGCGTCGTCCGCTGTCGGCCAGAGCTTCAGCGGGAGGAGCATCTCCCGAATCTGTCCTTGTACATTTCGCTTCACAAGAACCCGCGCTCAATGTTCGCGTACCCTTGGTCCTGCTGCACTGAACTATGCTGAAACAGAGTTGTAGCTGTCTCGCTGAGAAGAGCGAATGTTCCGATGCTGTTTGAATCGTCAGGCGGTTACCTTGCGAATGCAGGGCGAAGAGAAAGCGCTTTCTTGAATCGCCTTGTGCAAGTGGGCGGAGTGGCCGATGATGCGCAAGCATCCCTTCGTCTCGTCCGAGGGGCCAATGCAACCGTACGGACAGTAGCGGCGGAGCGGAAGCGACGCAGTTTGGCACATTTATGCTCACGTGGCACAGTTAATAGTATTATTACACTTTGACAACACTTTCTGTGATGTTCAGTCGGCGCATAGGATTCCTGTATTTGCGAGAGCTTCAATCCACAGGCGGCGCACGCAAATAGTTTAAGAGGTGGGTGAGGGGGTCGGCCACCCCCTCTAAACACCCGAGGAGGCGCCAAATCTGCCCTACGATTACATTGCATTGCGCTTTGATTTCTGATTTGTTTACGTCGCTTGTATTTACCGTTGTTGTACTAATACCTTCGTTTTTTGGCTGCTATGACTATGTATATCCCCCCTTACCAATGCCTCCTTGAAGGCCTGTAAGGTGCTGTAAATAAAGGTGACCTCAGTGGTAAGGGGTTGAGAGCACGAAGGGCACTGCTATGAACCTTCGCCACCATCGCCTAGAGTTCTTGGGACTTTATACTTTCGCCCTCCCTCCGATTTCGCATCTCATATGGAAAAACCCTGCGCACGTCTGAGTGCTTCGCGCCGGGAGGTTGTAAAGTAAAAACAGCGTTCGAATAACCGCTGACACGTGTGCTATGCATGTTGTCTCACGTCAGTTCGTACCTCTAATGTATTTCCAGCGCTAGACGGAACAAGAGAGAAGTGAGGTATATGAATACATCTCCTTTCCATGCAATAAAATTCAGTTGATGACCAGCGTTCTTCCTATCTCTTGCCTTCCTGCTCTTCACTTCTTTCTTATTCCGTTAAGCGCTGGAAATGCATCAGAAGTCTTGCGTCGGTGGCCACTTGCGGAATTCTGTAAGTTCGCTTCCCCGCAAGGACGCTTTCCAACCAAAAGGTCTCGTCCCCAAATTGCTTTTTTACTGTCAGCGCGTTCACACATGCACATTCCAGCGAAGGCGCACGAGCACAGCAAAAGCCTTTCAAAAATTCTGGGAGTGTGCCGTCTCATAGTGAGTTCTGCGATTTAAAAAGGAGAGGGATAGAACAGGAAGGCAGGAACGGGTGCTGAATGGGATGAGCAGTACCTTCTACTAGGTTGTGATTATTGGTTGGAAAACTAAAGCTCCTCGCATGCGCGTAACATTTCCGCAAATGGCCACTTTCCAAGCGTGGGAGCAGCGTTCTATAGCTTCATTGCAAATATCGGAGGAGTTCCACGAGAGATCTGTTGAATTGCCGACTTGGAGTCTGAGTGAACGACGGCTTGTTTTAAGGGTCCATTCTTCAGTTTGCGTACACTAGTTGGTATAACTGAAGAAAGCGGCCCAAAAAGGAATTATGATAACTTTCCAGTGGATACCTTCGCACGTTCGTATCAACGGCAACGAAAGAGCAGATGCCCTCGCCAACGCAGCATTTTCAAGACAACCGATGATTAGAGCTCCTGTTAATCAAGCAAAACAGTCAATTCGTGATCATTTCCGTTCTTTGTGCAACGCCGGCTAAATTCTCTGCATTTCAATAAAGAGCTCTCTCTCTCTCTCTCCGTTCTTTGTGGAAGCCACCACACTAGCCTTGTGTGACAAAAGGACTTAGCCGCAGCGAGTCAACTCTGCTGTACAGAGTCAGAACGGTCCTGTACAGACATTGACCACTACATCTGGCCCTGCAAGCGCTTTTGAACTGAAAGAAACGCACTCATGGACAACATGAGAAAAAGAGGGTTCCCACACGCGAGCACTGAACAAATTATATATCCGAAAGGTACGCGGACGGTTCGCAAGAAGATGTCGGTCCTGCTTATAACAGTTCTCCAAGAGACAGCATTGAGTGACACACGGTGACTAATGCGACATGGACAGCGGCGCTCGGGAGGAGCAATTGCCAGCCAGGTCTGCCAGGCTAACACAGCCTGTGGCCACGTCACTACCACTATCATATAGCTTCAATGCGAGCACGACTTTCAATTTAAATCTAGGCGCAACCAAACTGTTGTTTTGCTTTGTTTCGTTTCTTCAAGTCCTTCTGGCAGAAAGAGATTGTGCATTTCAACAAATGCAACTCGTAGCACGCGCGTCGTCATAGTGGAGTCACGTGCTCTCATGTAACGGAGTCAAGTACAAGAGATGCCTGCGTTGTGCTGCAATGCGGAGAAGTGGACTTGCGAATTAGGAAACGATTGACTGTTTCAAGAGGCCCATAACTGTTGCGCGCCTTCATAAGAACACACGGATGCAGATATATGCACGAACACAAAGAAACAAGGCTGCAGGAGCGAAGAGCGAAGAAGCGTCAATCAAGCGTTGTTGACTCCAACAGACAATGAGTGATTGTCCTCCGTTTCATTGTTGCCCATGTGCCATATACTGTGTGTACTTTGTGTGTAAGAAGACAACAGCGGATGCTCTACGCACTCTTACGACACGAGTACTTTGGTCGAAGCTGCAGAAAAAGAATTTATACTGTTTCTTTTGAACGTCATGAAGCCAGGGAAAACATATATGGAGGAATATATTCTCAGTTTTTAATTGAACCGTACTAGTTGCGGCATATAACGGGAAATGGACTAAGGCGGATGAAAAATACGACTCACCATGAACGGAGACCGAACTCGCAACCCTCATAATTACTACACTTTAAATAAATACTAGAAATACTGCCACCTATGTCTTCTTAGACCTCATTAAGTAGTGTCAATTCTTGTCTTTTTGTCTGTCTTTTTTTTTTAACCGGTATCCTCGATCTATTCTTTCGTTCACTTCGATTATCGTGCATCAAGGGCACTGCAGTACAAGCAGAAAGGAATGCCGACCGAGCAACAACACAGCGGCCAGCTATCGGATATCGATAATAAAAAAAAAGAAAAAAAAGCAGAGAACAAGGAGTAGGAAGGTGTTTGTACGACTGCACGAGTAAAACAGTGTCATTCACATTTTAAAAGCACAATCGTGGTACGCGTACCAAACAAATTAGATATCATGGATTCCTCTCTTGTGGGCGATAATATATCTTACGACAGACAAACCTTCTCCGTGAGCTCATAGCTCTTCCCCTCCCCCCTTTTCTTCGCACACACACACACACACACACACAAGGAAGGAAACAACAAAGACCACCGGCATATGCATGGTTAACGATCTCGACGTTGACTGATTGATTGATTTGTGGGGTTTTACATCCCAAAACCAGCTATGATTATGAGAGACGCCGTAGTGGAGGGCTCCGGAAATTTTGACCACCCTGGAGTTCCTTAACGCGTGCACTGGCATCGCACAGCACACGGGCCTCAACATTTCGCCTCCATGAAAACGGAGCCGCCGCGGCCGGGATTCGATCCCGCGACCCTCAGATCAGCAGCCGAGTACCATAGCCACTAGACCACCGTGGCGGGGAAACGATCTCGACGTTACGCTGCTGCTTACTCTGTTAGGCGTGAGTCTGAGAAGCGCTGCAACAATCGCGCAGTGCATCGTATAAAGTAGGTCGATATGCACGGGGCGAATCCGAGAGACCGAGTTTTTCGTTTCTTTGGCGGCGAGGTCGCGGAAATCGTCGGCGATGAGTTCTCATCCCTCTCCCTTTCTGGGAAACCATGCAAACATCGAAAGGAGCTCGACGTTTCCGTCACGCCATGGATTCCTATCTGGGCGAGCTCGATTCGAATCGATTACGCTTTTTGACGAGGCAAATATGCGTGCACGCCATGGAGGCCCGTTTTGTTTGGATTTCCGCACCTCTCCGAGCACTATACATTCTCCTCACCTCACAAACACACATACAAATGTCTTGTTTATTTTTTCTTTGTTTCTTTAATACACATATGCAGCAATGCCTTGAGTTTCCTTGATATGTACTCAATCTTATATCGTCATTTTTTTTTTGTTTCTTCCAATTTTTTCTCCTACTCCTCACTACTTCCTTACATATAGTCTACCCTTCCCGAGAACGTTCTGAGCATACATCTGTGACGCACTGCTGGGCTAGTTCGCCTTGCTGTGTCAATAGGGCTTCTTGGCGCAAAGTGAGAGCGGAAACCAAACAATAAAACCAATGCTAGTTTGCCACCTCTGCGCACGCCCTTGCTTGTTTTGTTGTTGATGCGTTACTTTGCGTATATATACGATAACATGCTTGCAAAGCACTCTAAATATTTATATTGAGACACTGAGCCATAAGCGTAGCCATGGCTGGAGAAGTTTACCGGGGGAGGGGAGGGGGTAACTATATACCATCTCTCCCCCTTGAAAGTGATTTGTACGCATATGTTAATTGCACGTCACATAAACACGCTCTCACATACGTATGCGTGGTCGGACCCTTCTAGAAATAAGACCCAGACTATGCATGCATTGCTTGCGCAAGGAAATATACGACAACGTCGGCCGCACAGCGGTGGGAGCAAAATGGGAGGCCTTATCAAATGGTCGTTTTCGCACCTTACATGTCCTGGAACACCTATACTGTGCAATGTTATGGGTGATGTTCGTGCTACTCATGTCGTCCGCTAGCATGCCTATGTGGAGCGTGCGCTCGCGACGTTCATAGTTCTCATGAACTGCTGTTTCGCGACAAGCGAAGGAAGGTGATCAAAAATTAGGAGGCTCGGGCGGAACAATTGCCGGCTTTGTATGCCGAGCTGAAACCGCCTGATTCAACACCGCCACCACCGCCACCACCATCACGGAAGGTCCACGGCGACTGCGCATCGCGTCCCTCCTATCATTTGATTCCATCGCTCGTTATATATACCACGCTGTGCATTGCCTATATCGGGCCTATATAGCGAGTGTTAGAACGCGTTTATGCCAAACGTGCTATCACGCCTATGCTAAGTACGGAAAGCTCAACCGCAATGTGCCTATATACGGTGCCCGTAAGACATGTCGGCCAATAAATCGCGAACTACACGTAAACGGTAGATAGCAAAGACCAGCCACACACCGCATGCGCTCGCATGAAGATAAACATCTCGAGTTCTAGCTCTCGTTAAATAACGTCGGCAGTAGTTTATGTGGAATGCCTGGAGGTAGTGGTTAAAGAGGGGTGGGGGGCTCTAAGGATCGACGCTATTGTGTACTTCCTATTCTTCTGCCGAAGACTATACCCGCCTCACAAGTACACGGCCGCATGAGGCCGCACACCGCGAGCCTATAACTATACAGTACTGCTCCCGCTGTAGCCCATTTCAAGCGCAATATTTCACTGCGGCGCCACGGCAACGCCGCACACACACGCCGCATCGAAGGGTCAACCCTTTCGGGCGACGCGCGCCTGTTTATACACATCCTCGAACTGCCGATCCGGCTGCAGAGATTCGTGCGCGGAACTGGAACGTGACCGGGTTAAAATAGAAGCAGCACGGTGCTCTGTGGAGCGCATCGATCTGCCTGCGATCCGATCGATTCTCCTGTAATGATCGCCCCCGTAAAGCCACGAGCCGATGCCTTTGCAGCGGCCTTGTCAGGACGGCGGGTTGAACGTCTGTACGCCGCAACTTGGGCAGAAATGGCGTACGTGTATATATGTATATGCGTGGCTACTGTGCGACCACGCGATCGAGGCACGTTGCATGCATGCAACGCGTGTGTAATAAACGCTTGGCTATGTCCGCGAACTTTTGTCAGGCGAGCATGCAGTAATGCATGGTCGCGCTTTTCGCTGAACGCCGACGATATAGGACTGGACGCGTTATGTCCACAGACACATATATATTCGTGTTCACGCAAACGGCGGGAAACGGCGGTTCACAGAACTTCGATTTCGTAAGTGGATTTCCCCAAATGGTCAGGCGGCATCGCTAATGTTATGTCCAGCGTCGTGATTGGCTGAAATATTCTCTCACGAACAATTTTAGCTTAAGATGCCTTTGTGAACGCGGGCCCACATGTCTCACTGGCGAAGTTCCTGACGGCTGCCTTTGTAAGGCGGGCCGAAATATGTTGCCTATATGCAGTATGCACCTATACAGAAGTGATGATACCTTATACGTCTACCGAAAGTGCGACGCATCCTCAAATGGACTGCTAACTCAGTAGATTGCTTTTACGTCACACCATCACTTGTTTTCTTCCGTTCCCTCTTTCTTTTGACATAGAAAGGGGGAGAAAAACAGAGGAGAATGAAGAGGGTGAGGGGTCTCGTCCGGTAGTGACGACAATTACTCACACAGCTATAGAAAATTTAACGGCTAAAATTTGCCCACTGAATGCCCAATGTTCTTTTCGCTCGCGCACACCACACGAACCAGCCGCCGCCAGTTCTGCAGTAAGCGCGGTTCAAGCTTCGTGAGTCGATTAGCAGATCGTTAAAAACGATGCAGAACAGGGAATAGACAACGTTTCGACAAGTCCACTTGTCGAAACGTTGGCTCCTGCGACATTCCCTGTTCGACATCATTTTTAACGACCTCGATTCAAGCCTCCATCCCCCTGATTGATTTGTGGGGTTTAACGTTCCAAAACCAGCTGTGATTATGAGAGACGCCGTAGTGGAGGTCTCCGGAAATTTCTACCTCTTGGGGTTCTTTAACGTGCACTGACATCGCACAGCACACAGGCCTCAACATTTCGCCTCCACCTCCATCCCCCTGAGCTTCTCTTCTAGTTAAGCTTAGTGAAGGCAATTCGTGCGTTACGCAAGGATGCAACGATATATATATAGGTGAACTGAGTTGATGTTACATTCTCCTCGCGACCACGGTTATGAGTCATTCCCATCGTATGTGCGCCGTCTTTCAAGCCTCTTTTTGGAGAGAGCTTCGTTTCACCGCGTCCGGAATCCATTCAGGAGGCACGTCGATATCTTCTCCATGACCACCGCAGTCAGACAGCCCTTTACAAGCGCCACAAAAAAAAAAAAAAAACTGGCAGTGTATAAGCATATGCGGGATGCATCAGTGTCATCAGAATCCCTCATTGTTTATACATAGACCCGAATCCACTTGGATTCAGACCCCCCCCCCCCCCCCCTTTCCCCCATCTCTACCTCCCACAGTAAGTTAGTGCACGGACGAGTGAACGGACATGTAGCCATACAGGAAGAGCGGTTATACGCGAGACAGGCTGCAGTGGGAGAGAATGGGAAATGCAGCGGCAAACATGCTCGCGCCCGGCCGACAGCTATATAGAACATAAACAATTCAGCGCTACCGCGGCCATGATGTTCTGGTTTTAGTGAACCGAAACGAGGCCGCGTATACATGGACGAGCAATATGCGCTCCCGTTTTCGCTGTGATGCGAAGCTCAGCGGTGTCGTTTGTTAAAGGTGAAGCGACGTCTCGGGAGGAAATCTACCACGGATGACAGAAGAAATACCATGACTCCAAGCGAGTCCGCAATGCATGAAGACAACAATGCTGTGGTTGTCCATTTTTCACGGCGTGCAGGCACTCACATACAAGAGAACAAAGTGTCCCAAATGGACTGTCGTACGAGGATGACGTCGAAGTGGCTTGGGTGTGATGAAGAGTTTCGCTTCTCGAATATACAGCCATTATACACTCGAGTCCCAAACCAAACGCTTTGTATACGAAGGTGGTGCCCTATATTTATGGGCATGAAGGTTATAATGACACCGCATCTAGGGAAAGGAGCGCGTATTAATCTTTGTCACCTCCTTCACTTTATGAGGTAGCCTGAATACTCTGTTCTTGCAAATTGTTCCGGCAGAGCCTGCTGCGTCGGGTTCAGTGGAATTCTCTGAGACGAGGCATAACAAAAGGACAACGATGCACCATCATGAATTTCCATCATCCCGTAACAAAATGAACCAGCACTCGCGCATAAGAAAGCGACCATATATATATATATATATATATATATATATATATATATATATATATATATATATATATATATATATATATATATATATATATATATATATAGAGAGAGAGAGAGAGAGAGAGAGAGAGAGAGAGAATTTGTGATCTATGGGCCCAGTTCGCATTTATCGTTTATCGCCAACAGTTTCGACCACGGGTCCGGTTTTTTTCAAGGCACAGAGAGAAGTGAAGCGCTATAGTCGAGAAACTGATCGGAATAAGAAAAGGGAGAGAGTGGTACTAGAGGCTGACAATTCATTCCGCAGGTGAGCGTTATGTGTGCTTGCGAGAAGGTTGTGCGGGAGGGAAGACTAGGTGGGCAGATAGCAACTCGGAGTGGAGGCAAGCAGTGCACTCTCAGCGTTTAACACATCGCTGTGATTCCCGTGTAACCATCACTCCAATACGTCTAACCTAACTTATACCGTAAGCTGAACTATAACCCCCATTGTGCACTCCCTCCACAACATTTAGCGGGGACCTACACGCCGATCCTAATGGCACAGCTGATCGGATACACTATACCAATCCTGAACCTGTGCCATGCAATCCCGGTGCTGGTCGAGGCGTATACCTCATCTTTATGCCTCCCTGCCTCACAGCGTTTATCACATCGCTGTGATTCCCGTGTAACCATCACTCCCACACGTCTAACCTAACCTATATACCGTAACCTGAACTATAACCTAACCTAACGGGACACGTTAACCGAGACATGCAGGTTTTATAGCGGCGCCCCCATGGCTTCATCACATCCTTCAAAGCTGCCATCGGCCGCTGAATACGCCGGTACTCGTCCGATTGCCGAAGCTAAGCAGCATTGGGCTCGGTCAGTACTTGCGAGGGACCCACCTGGGAACACCGAGTGCTGATGGCATCTTTCTTTGCCCCGCCGCGGTGGCTATGGTACTCGGCTGCTGATTCGAGGGTCGCGGGATCGAATCCCGGCCGCGGCGGCTGCATTTAGATGGAGGCGAAATGTTGAGGCCCGTGTGCTGTGCGATGTCAGTGCACGTTAAAGAGCCCCAGGGGGTCAAAATTTCCGGAGCCCTCCACTACGGCGTCTCTCATACACAGAGCTGGTTTTGGGACGTTAAAAACCACAAATCAATCAAATCCTTCAAAACATAACACTTGCTATACAGCCTTCCCTTGTTTCGTTTGTTAACGACTCGCAGCTGTGCACTGTTGTTGCCTATTTGTTTGTTCATACATGCATATACAGGTGCTACTCACACACCTCTGCGCGTTAGGGGCATCAACAAGCGGTGAATTCGGAAGGATACCGCGTAAGGGCTCCATCTTGTCCACGCTGTACGTCAAGTAACGCCTGCAAGCAAGGCTCCGCGAGTTCGACGAGCCGTTGAAGAGTGCGACCGCATGTTACAGGGGCATAGCTGCTCGCGGCCTTGCAGATACGGCTTCTTTTCATTTCTTTTCTTTTTTCCCAGCGGCTAAGAGGCTTCCACAGTGGCGATGTATCGCACTAACACATTATGCGCACGTATATATATTCGAATGGGCCAAGAGGGAGTGATCGCCAAGACGAAGTAGGCCC
This sequence comes from Hyalomma asiaticum, assembly GCA_013339685.2. Lineage (NCBI taxonomy): Eukaryota > Metazoa > Arthropoda > Arachnida > Ixodida > Ixodidae > Hyalomma > Hyalomma asiaticum. The sequence goes on from CM023482.1 coordinate 79,659,299, forward strand.
GGGGGAGACAGGTACAAGCTTTCCCACTTGCACGGCGTGCACTGCGTATACCGAACGCAGAGCTGCACGGAACATTCGACCACGCGAATCAAGGTCGCATACACTCCCTGTAATAGCGTCTGCCACAGTATGCACTCCGTTTTCTTTTTTTTTTTCTTGTACCCTACGAATAGACTTAACGCCTCGGTTTAGGAACACCACAAAAGAGGCAAGGAAACTGTTACGTTTCCATCTCCGCACTCACAGCTGTTTTGATGTGAACGTGTTGATAACTCGTTAGTTTGCGTGTAGTGTACTCTACATTCTTGATGCAGAGTTTGGTAAGGTTAAATAAAGTTGCCCCGTTCTCGCCCCTCTTTCTCTCTTTCTTTAATTTCTTGAAACTTAATTCCTACGACTCAACGTTCCTTCTTTCTCTGTCTTTTTTTTCTTTTTTACAGCGTAAGCTGTTATGAGATCACAACAACGTTCGTTTTTGCGCCGTAGTTGTCCGCCGCCGCCGCCGCCGGTGTCCGTGACCACTATCGCTGCAAATTTTAGAAAAAATAACCAGGACCGACGAGTATTCCAACTTGTCGTCTGCCTGGATTCGAACCCAGGCTCTCTGCGTGGCAGTCGAGCGTTATACCACTGAGCTACGCCTGTTTTTTTTTCTTTATTACATGGAAATGACAACTGAAGTTAAAGATCAGGATGAGAACGACTCCACACTCAAAAATCAGGCAAACACACACATGCGTCTAACAAGTGCATCCATTCAGGCGGCGACTCCTGAGCCGCATGCACACTTCTTACGTAGGCTACAGTTTCTCGGTAGAATGATCTTGTCGAACGTGGGTTTTCCGCATGGCGATCACACAGTCTTGATCTCCATAGGCTGTATAAACCGAGCACTATGAACATGTCATAGGGAGGACCGGTATAATCGTTTTGAACGGTAGAAATCGAATTGAGTAAGGAGTGATGTCCATGTCCTTTCTAAGAGTTCGCTGGAGAATGTCCCAAAAAAATATTGCATCCGTACAGTCAATAAAACAGTGATCAATTGTTTCTGCGCTTGGACAGAGTCGACAATTCAAGGACCGCGGCACGAAGCAGCCCTTCGCGTTCAACCAGGTTTTAACGGGAAGTGTTCCCGAATGCAGTTTAAAGAAAAATGTTTTGACACCGGGAGGTATACACATTTTCGAAACTCTTCTAAGTACATTTTGATAAGGCCGACCTAAATAATGTGTCCGGTACAAAGGATCTGGGAAAATTGAGTCCACCAGTGCAACAGAAATCGCTTTTCGGTTCGCGGTGAAAATATACTCTAGGCTAAATCTAACTTTCAAGAAAAGGAATGAGTCTACAACTTCCTTGAGGAAGCCCCAAGGAGCCTGTGAAGTACTTACGACATGTGATGAAACTACTATATTAGGAAGGTGCTGAACCAATCGGACCTGCAGCATTTCGCGTAAAAATGGATGATCACATTCACGAAAGAAAAAAAGTCGAGAAACAATTTGCCTAACAAAGAGATGGACTAATCCGAGGCCACCTCGTTCAAGTGGGACGAACAAATTGTCGCGCCTCATGGATTCATAACTGGAGCTCCAAATAAATGTTGCAAATACACGTGGTTGAAAAAGCATCGCTAAAAGACCTAAACAGGTATAACGTCTGCCGCGGAATCGCATTAACAAACGTAATGTTACGTTGAAAAATAGTAATACACCGCTACACGACGCGAAAATGGATTGTTTAACGAGGTCGAGGAATCATTTGAAAGAACACAGGGCTGCATGCTTTGTAGCTCTGAACCCATTGGAGGCACTGATATTTATGGCGTAGTGGGTACTTCCCTACTTGGCAAAATGATAAGTTATGGCGCCGGAGATACCTACCACTTCTACTTGCACTAGTTTCCTCAAGCGTTTAAGGTGGCCTCTAAGAAAGTAGCTCCTCCAGCTTACGCTGTCACTGTCCTGCGGTTCCGCGCAGGCCTGGCTCTTTTTTTCAGATACGACACAAATTTTGAGTTCCGGAGGTATATAAACGGCGACCTCTACATGGAATGCCACTTGTACCTGTAAGGTTTATAAAAGGTAAAAAAACTGAAATGGAACCTTTGTATACCGCAGAACAAAACATATGGCCTATGCAGGTTTTTTTTTTTTTTTTTTTTAATAATGATTCGTGCCGGGATCAAACTCAGAACTGACGCTTTTCTACGATGGTCGTTGTCCCATACTATGGAGTCAACAACGAGGCTAAGAGATCGCAGATCATGGATGAATGACGAATCGAAGCGTGTATATCGGACGGAAAATACGTCAAGTCCGTTTTGCGAAAACCCGAGAGAACGACGGACTTACGATGCCACTGTGCCGTGTCCTCTGTATGCACAAGCCTGGGAATCTTTTTTGCCATTTTAATCGACTAGTGGTCATGAAAGGCCAAGATGATTTGAGCTTCGGATGACTTCGACGGCTTTCGTATTAATCGTGTCTTCATTTTCATTCAGTGTGCTATGGGTACTCCTGCAGACGATCAGGTTGCCAAAGGCATTGCCACCTTTGATGGCTTGGAATGAACGCAACCAAGAAAAGATTCCACACTTACTTCAAATATATCATTTTTTTTATAAACAAAAAGACTAGAACATGACTGCATTCAGTACAAATTGATCTTTACTTAGACTGTTATGTAGCATACGGTTAATTACTGCATATAAATAAGGCAGGTCAACACATTATCGCCTCCCCTTTTCTAGAATAGAATATTGCGCAGGATCTGGTAGTGTAAGCTTGACACCCTTAGAGACAGTATATCACGGTTCACGCCTGAATGGGTTACTTGACACGCACATGTGTACACGTGCGCTCAACCAATGGGATGCTCTGCTGCGTCTTGCGTTTTCTCTTCAAGTCAATGCAGTGCATTGACTTAATTGGCTCAGCACTAGTCTCAATTCATCGTCTCATCTCGCGCGGCAGGCTTCTCAGACGATGCCAGATGCCGGCATAAACGAGCACGATGCTAAACACCATGGTTCCCCTCGTGCCACCGGTGCAGCTTTCCTTTCCTCACGCCATCCGGCGCGGAGAAACAGGGCGCCGAAAGCATGCGCCAGAGGGAAGCGCGCCACCGAGCCGCGCGACACACAGCGCGCGGGCACAATTGGATTTGCGTGCGGCCGCGTGCAGTAAACAGATCGAAACTTCCTGGTGGCCACGGGCAAGAGGGGAACAGAGAAACATTCACGACGTCATGCGCGCAACCTTCGAATGTGCCGTGCCGAGTACCGGTCGGGTTCGCACTCGACAACGGGACAATCAATGCCGAAGGGCGCAGGAGGGGTCACGTGAGCGTGTATTGTTACGCATAGAAATAAAAATCCACTTCGTATTGTAAGCAAGAACTTACGGCGGAGGTGCTGTGTGTACGTAACTAGCATACACAGTGGCATGTAGATGTGGCACTATACATGCGCTAATGACGGTGATGATTTCTAATCCAGTCCCATTTGTAACTGCGAAGAGTGACATGATAGAACATGCATCGCGTTTTCATTAATTTAACATCAAACGTTACGTCCTTCGGACTGTGATAGACGGGGCCATTTTCCGAAGAAGCGATCCCTAAAGGACAATGGCTGTCGTCGCAGGCTTGCAATCTGACGTGAACGTCTTTAAAGCATTTCTTTTTTAAACGGCCTTAGAGCCTACAGCGACATTGTGCTTCTTACTCATCACATCCGATTCGCCCCCGGATCATATTTAATTGGCCGGACAGCTACCTTATTTTATGAAGTGACCGAACAGAATTTCTCGTTCATGGCCCTATATATGTATACAGTGATGCGAAATGTGGATTTCCACGGTAACTATACTTCTTAACCGCGATGCCCATGCCGTTTTTGTCTGTCGCTTGCGCGAGCATCACTGACCAACGTCGCAAGCTGTTTCGCCAAGCTATATACGCAGCCCCGCGCCGGCGGCCGAGCAAGTTAAACCGTATATAGCAACTCGCCCCAGATATGTCTGCCAAGTTTCGACGTATTATACTTCGGGCGCGCGGGCGTTCTCCCCGTGACATGCACGTGGACGGTAAACAGACCCGTTCCCACTGCGCATGCAGCAGCTCGTCCCAAGGCCCACTGTGTCACGACCGGGCAGCGCCCCTGTCCCGAGCATATATGTATGCATGCACGTGGTTTAACCTCGAGCACAAATAATTGGTCTCGTACACGCGCTCCTAACCTTTCATCTCCCCCGCCCCGTCACCTTGGGTGCGCATATGCCCCAGTGAGCAATTACCAGGATGGATGAGCGCCGATTTCCAAAGGAAACGCGGAAGTGGCCCCCTATAATATAGACGTAATGCGGGTAACTAACTTGCAGTGCACACTTCCACTGCGCGCTGAGGGACCCTCGATCAATGAGTCTTTTTTTCTTTAGTTTTTCTTTCTTTCGTTCTTGACGAAAAAAGCTCATTCTACAAATATAACTTGGTCTTCGTGCATCTCCTTGAACGCGGTGTTTACGTGGTCCCACAGATGGATTGTCATTTTTGTTTATCAATGAGCCAGACATCGCTTGTGAGAGATAGCTTTCTCTGTTTCTCTCTTTCTCTCTGTGTGTGTGTCTCTCTCTCTCTCTCTCTCTCTCTCTCTCTCTCTCTCACACACACACACACACAAACACACGCGCGCGCTGTTTTCCTTTTTGTATGCGTTTTTTTTTTCATTGATTTATTGACTTATTTATACCACTGTATCAGTTATGTTCGTTAAACTGTGCGTCCTAACCAAAGTGCACAACCGTGACGCCAGGCAGCTGAATATACCTATACATATACATGCTACGTATACAAATCGTCAAGGTAAGTTAGGCGGGGGCTGTACCGCGTATGCTACGTTGAATTCAGAAAAAGCGACAAAGCGAACGCGGTTAAATCTTTACAGCCGTGCATATACCGTCAAACACAGTGCGCTACATTCACACATGTAAACAACACATGAAGCGTGATAAAATGTTTATACATAGCGATATATATACAAATAGGCTTGAAGAGATGCCCTGTCAGTGACCCAGTTGTATGCGAGGAGCAATATACTCGACCCATTTTCACTATGAGAGAAAATCGTGGCCCGTGAGAAACCCGGCGGACGGTATAACACGATTAATCTCTGACCGCCTTCAGCACCGATTAAGGGCAGCTGTGTGCCCCGCAGGCTTCGCTAAACAGATTAGTGGAGCCACCATGACAGCTTCTTTTGTTTACACCTAGAACCCGTTTCAGGGAAGCAAATAGAGGCCTTCGTCGTAAGAGACTTTTAACATATCGTCATACGAACCACGAATTTCAGGCAATCCGTTTGCAGACGCCTGTGTGACTGTGTTGGCTATTATTCGCACATGTGTAACATTCCGAGTGATTTTTTAATTTATTCTTTGAGCTCTAAGGCAAGTTTTGGTGCCACATTTGTTCCTGCTGGCTTTTATAGCTGTTTCTTATCGATTACAGTCCGCACCTAAGCGGACGTACTTATTCTCATGAATCTGTACGAAGCCTACCGCTACGTTGAGTATAAATAACAAGTATAGTACCAACAAAGGGACTTAGGTAACCAATGCATGCTTACCGATTAAGTATAGTACATGTACGTGCTCCTCTATTCTACGTAACAACGATAAAAACAAACAAACAAACAATGTCCTTGCCAAACAAATTTCTTGCATAATATGTGAACATATATATTTCGAATGCATGTTTTCACGAATGAATAATATTGCTTTAATGTGTCGCTATAGGGCCCGGACCCCTCCTGAAATTTCGGCTGGGGGGTAGTGTTAATAACATGGTGCAGTGCTAATAACATAGAATTTAAACCTATTAATAACATTGCATTTAAAAGATTACTTAATGTACATACTGCCATTTTTACCGGAAATGAATAATGAAAATAGATGTCTTTTTGTCACATATCAAGTGGGCTCTCCCCTCGAAAAAAGATCCTGGCTACGGGCCTGATAGAATCCCCATGTTCTGGCTTTTGGTTCTTTTTTTTTTTTTAACGCTGGCAATATATTCTTTTCGACGAACGATTCCCTCATCATTTTACGCTGCTGAGACAACAGGAGCTCTGGCAAGATTTTTCTTTTGTTTTCACGCTCCATTGAGGTGGCGTGAATTTGTTTATACCGCCGCAGGAGGACAAATGCGCGACGGCAAAAAAATAAAAAGAAGAGGAAAGAGAGAGAGTGTGAGAAAGAGTTTTATATGTCGGCGAACAGGCTATGTAGCGCAAAACAATAGAGGCGAAATCCGCCTAAGGAATTTCCCGGGGTGTTTGTCCCGACAGGCCCCTCTTGAGAAAGGGTAAACAGGGCACTTAACACCTCCAGGCATTTGGGCCACGTAAACACAGCATCTATAAGACGAGCTCCGTTAAGTCAACCCGCTGTCCTTCCTGCGGCACTGTCAGTTCGTTTATTAGCCTTCTTTTTTTTTTCTGCTGTCACTGTTTCTGTCTTTTTTTTTTTTTCCTTCGGTGCTCCGACGATGACGTCTTGACACAAATAATTATCGGATGTCGCGACGGAACGGCGCGACGCATCCTCCTAATTAAGACGCGCATTCCGTGTGCCCTCCCTACAGAGGCAATCGTGTCAACGCTGTATACGCAACGTCACGGAGGCAGCTTTATTTTCAACGTACTGAAACCAAGGGCAGATGCAAGGTAGCCTCAAAAAGAGGAGGCGGGGGGAGGGGGGGGCGAGGGGGGAAGGGATAAGCACAGTGACGCATTACCAAACAGCAAAATATGGTGAGTGCTTGGAAGTTCGAGCGACAGTCTTGAGGGTGGCACCAGCCTACTGCCCCACCCCCTCTACATCCGCCAGTGACTGGCACTATACAGCGTGGCGTCTACGATGACGTCACCACATTCTACGTTGGTTCTTCCTTAATGAACAATTCTGCAATTGAACAGTATAAGGGTGAACCAGTCACCAATGCAGAATTGACAAGCAGAACTGATGTGATAAATAACAGAGCGTTATTCACCTCTGTATTGCGTGCCGCTGTACGGATAACACTCTCGTGACGTCACGAACAAAGCTTCCCGAGCACGCTCACGTAATAGAGCGTGGCAAGTTCGACGACGTCAGTGCATGCCATCTGTACGTACCGAGATTACGCCGTGCGTATATGCCCGCTATACAGTGGCCACAGGGGGGTAATTTGGGAGCATTTCTGTCCTAGAAATAATCGTCATCTGACTTGCTCGCGTCTCCTGTCGCTTATTATCGTGATAAGAAAGTACCCCCTCCGCCCCCCCCCCCCCCTCCCCACAAGATATCTCCTCCTTAAGAGTGGAGCTGTCGAAGGAGATACACTCTATAGGAAAACATCGGGTATATCGGGGAGTCATTCTGCCACGGAACACTATAATCGTCATATGTCTCGCCTGCTCTCATTGCGTTGTGGCCATGTGCGGTGCTTTCCGGTCGCGATCGCTATCAGTGCGACAAGTATATTTCTTGATAGGAAAGTCGCAAGAGCCGAGTTTCCAAGAAAGGAAACGCAAGAAATCAGGAATACGTCCTGCAGGTGACGATTATCGCGACACGAAAGAAATATACTCCCAATATATACTCGGTACATATTTTGTATAAGAGAGAGTGTAGACACCACCGCGTAGCCAAATTGTGTCCTCGAAACATGTTTCATTGCAGTTGGGCTTAGAAGTAGTGTGTTTCATAAGCGTAAAATAAAACATATCCGAAGACCGTGCACCACACGTGATGCCATTCCACGTATCACAAAGAAGAAACCATATATGACTCCATACATGAGAGGCGCGAGTTCTTCCTTACGATCATTTGCGTTGAGCTTATACCTTGTTTCGCTGGGCACTGACAAACTGGATTCCACCCAAATAGGGTGCTCGCGCCATTTTGACTCCTCTGTCTTTCCAGCCGTGGTGCGTGCACGGAGGGGCAGCACAGACGCGAGTGCCGCGTCAATTGTGGTCTTTTCCGAGCCAATCACATCACGTACACTAATTCCAGAAAAGGAAAAGGAAGAAAAGAAGGCTGCGCTCAAAGGGACCTCGCGGTCGAAGGGAACTATGCGAGAGGACACGCCTGCGATCCATTAGGGAGAGGGTTCCGGGAAATAAGGAGCAATGGGGAGCATGTGAAAAAGTGGGCCAAAGCACCAAAGGACCATCAGCAAGCTTGGGGCCGGCCTCGCGTGCGGTTAAATGTTTAGGGGGGCGATGTTTATGTTGAGCCCGCGTTCGAGTGTTACTGCAGTGTATGGCCACGCAATCACACATTGCGACGGGTCTCAGGCTATCTATCTATCTATCTATCTATCTATCTATCTATCTATCTATCTATCTATCTATCTATCTATCTATCTATCTATCTATCTATCTATCTATCTATCTATCTATCTATCTAGTGTGTTTGTCCTAATGCCGGGAAACAATAAACATAATAGTGTGGGTAACAGGACAAACGTAAGTAATTAATTTTAGGTAGGACTTGCACATGTAAAGAGAGAGAGAGAGAGAGAGAACACTTTAATGATGAACCGGAGATGTCAGCCTGGTTAATCGCCTGGCTTGCTACTCCAGGTACTTTGCGGTGATTATGATATTTACAGTGATCACATCTAACATAACACGTACATACGGTCACACTTACTCACACACTCATATATACATATATACACTATAACTCAGTTTACAGCGTTTCATTGAGGCATGTTGCCCGTAGAAACGCTATCAGCGCCTTGGTGCTACGTAGCGGGTAACCATTGCACTATTAGGGCTTTACGTAATGGGGACCTGCCAAAAGGTTTCGGTCTGTCTGCGCCGCTGCGGTCTGGTGGCTATGACACTCGGCTGCTTATCCGAAGGTCGCGGGATCGAAGCCCGGCCGCGGCGGTTGCATTTCGGTGGGGCGAAATGTTGAGGCCCCTGCACTGTGAGATGTCAGTGCACTCGTTAAAGAACAGCAGGTGCTCGAAATTTCCTGAGCCCTCCACTAGGGCGTCTCTCATAATCACACCTCGTTTTGGGGCGTAAAACCCCAGAAATCAATCAAATTTGTCTCTGTGTGTCTCGTGTTGGAGTATGCCTATATACCATGACGTACGTTGTGACGGGTTTCCTGATCATCTGTCCGCCCTTCAATTCATGAGTATGTCGACGGGCTTGCGTAATTATTATTGTTATTTTGGTAAGCGGCCTCATAGTTTATGATCTTTCTTGCCGAGTTCGATAAAGATCAACGAACCTGACGACACGGACAACATGCAACGACGACGTGCAGGTTGACGCATAAAAAATGCTACCTCAGGCCGGTGTGCGCTCGGTCGAGCGGCGCGACGGCGCTGTTTGGTCATTTCTTGCTCCATGGTTCGGCCGAACGGGCGGGCAGCGAGTCCGCATCGCCATTCGAAAACATGTTTACCACGCATATACGCCGGCGCGCCGCGCCAACCACGCGAGCAGCGCCGACTGTGCGTCTATGCTTCTAGGAGCGCGTTCTTTCTTTCTTTCTTTCTTTCTTTCTTTCTTTCTTTCTTTCTTTCAGACACATACTTAGCCCCATGGTCGGCGATTGCACAGCACCTCCCCCCCCCTTACCCTTCCCTTTATTTATAAATTTTTTTGAAGCATATACACTCCCCCTTCGTAGAACAGGAGGCGCACGAACCTCTGTCTCTCTTTTTTTTTTTAAATAAGTGTAATTGAAGGAGAGGTTGGTCCCTTTATTTTCTTTCACAAGATTACACGAGTATTCTGAATAAGAATATCCGGAATACCAGTATGCAGAACCAACCGTATAGAAACACGTTCCTCGAATATTCCGGCAACGGAATGTCCGTGTACGCGTGCTTCGCACGCCTCCATGTCAGTTTCCGAGTATCGAAGTGAGCACCGCAAATAACATTGTCTCTGAAAGCAGCAAACGAAGGAAATTCTAATAATTAATTAATAATTAATTAGCGGGATCATACATAATCATGACGTTGGTGAGTGAATTTCGTTCTCTTCCGGTTATTCAACGCGACAAGGACACGATCTATACGTATAATACACCACCTTTCGGCTCTGCCATAATGGCATTTTCAAGCATTCTTTCCTTTTCTTTTTTTCCGCGAACAGTCACGCGACTAGAATGATCTTTGCCAGACGCGTTGTTATAACAGATTTGCTGTTATTTCCATCCCTTGTTGATGGCTGGAGCACACCTGTTTGTTGTAATTCACCTTTCACGTTCCTTTTTTCCTCCGTACACTACTACATTGAAGTAACTTACCTGTTCCATAAATGCACTGATCACTGAAGCACACTTTATTCTATTTCTAATAGTGTTGCTCCTGTTTGTATATTATTATTATTATTATTATTATTATTATTATTATTATTATTATTATTATTATTATTATTATTATTATTATTATTTTACAGCTACCTGCCTTTCTTTCTTTCTCTCTTGCTAATGTCTTCCCACTAACACACATATTTGTCATAGTTGCTTGCTCTCCCACACTGTCTTTCACTCTTTTTTTTAATTCAACAAAAGCGCATAAATTAACGGAATCTTAAATCACCCACGACTCGAAATGCCGGCGAACGATATATGTAAGCATCTTGCGCTTACATGCAAGCTTTGCTGCGGCAGCCGCCTCCTATGCTTCGCGGTTCTTACGCAATGCTTTCTCGTGCATCTTGGGAAAGTTCAGCATGAGTGATCGGTGTTACTTCCCAAAAGCCAGCGACAAGGAAGCGCCAGAGCGCGGCGACAATCCCATATGCGCGTCCTAGTCCTTATATTAAAAAGGAAAATAAGAAGAAATCGTTTCTTGGGATATGAACAATTCTCGCCGAGATGTGTTTTGCCCATTCGTGCAGCTGTCACTAAAGCGATACGCGGTTTGTTCGATCTGTCTCTTTATTGCAATTTTTGTTTCTTGTGCTTCCTTTCTTTGAAATTCGATGCATTTCTAAGCGACAACACACACACACACACACACACACACGCCCCGCCACGGTGGTCTAGTGGTTATGGCACTCGGCTGCAGATCCGAAGGTCGCGGGATCGAATCCCGGCCGCGGCGGCTGCATTTCGATGGAGGCGAAATGTTGAGGCCCGTGTGCTGTGCGATGTCAGTGCACCAGGTGGTCGAAATTTCTGCAGACCTCCACTACCGCGTCTCTCATAGTCAGAGCTGGTTTTGGGACGTTAAACCCCACAAATCGATCAACTCACACGCACAATTTCGCCTCTCAAGCCGTCACCTTGATGCTTTCTCTCCAGGCCCTCCCGTTCAATTTACAACAAAATTGGCGTGACATACGACCTCAAGATATATGACGAACATGAATGATTTGTTTTAACATTAATAACGACATAATTGTCGCGAATGCCATGATTTGTAATAACAATACGCTCCCGTCGCCCCCCCCCCCCCTCCCCCCTTCTTTTTTTCACACCATCACGCATAACCGAGACTACATAGACAATATTATTTTCCCTTTTACTGAGTGATTATCTAGAGTTCCCAAAAGCACGCCATGATTATAACAAACGCCGTATAGTGGAGGGCTCCGGCAATTTCAACCACCTGGGCTTCTTTAACATGCACTGGCGTCGCACAGCACACGGGCCTCAACATTTCGCCTCCATCGAAATGCAGCCGCCCCGGCCGGGATTCGATGCCGCCACCTTCAGATCAACAGCCGAGTGCCCGGCGGGGCTGTTTTCGGTTCAAGGGCCCCGCCATCTCGGGCTTTCACACAAGTGATTTCTCTGTTTTCAATGGCGTCACGTGAAATTAACGACGTCTTGAAAGTTGAAATGGATATTGCATCGGTATGCGTCCATATTCAAGCGCGTGAATCTGCCGCGGTATACCGTCCGTTTCGCTCTTGCGAAGACAAAACAGCAACTTATCGGACCAAGATGGTGGTAACCAAATACGTCAGTAAAATGGTCCATAAGACGTTGGGTTCTCGTAGAGGGGCTTGATTCAGAGTAGCCAAGCAGCACGTATTTATTGCAATTAACTTGTCTCTCTCTCCTTCTCTCTCGAGGAACAGCCAGAACAGACGCTGGATATTTTACGTGAGAACTCTTAGTTAGCACGAGTTAAGCAAACAGGAAGACGATATCCGCTTTGTATGGATGGCGGCATTAAGTTCACAATATGCCTACGTTATGCACAAAACTATGCCGTTTGCGCGAAGACGTCAATGCAACTTCGAAACGCCTGGCATATACATATAGAGCCAAACAATGCGGTGTATTCAGCTCGTTGCCGACTGCTTCGCATGACACCAATTCTCAGAGCGCGCGGGATCTGGTGATTTTTTTTTTTTTGTTTCTTTCTTTGGATTCCCTTCAACAGCGCGAAACAAGCTTACACGATGTGACATTAGGCGCATGTTATACATATATATGTAAAGTATTCTGCGTCGGCGAAGACAACACGTGCAGACATTCTTCGAGCAAACAAGTGTATATATTTATATAAAAGTATACAACAGCTGCAACTTTCTAGTCCTGTCGATTGTACAACGGGTCGTACGAGCATATTAGGAGTAACGAAAGATACATATGCCAACAACGATCACAGTATGTGCATGCGCGCTGTTCCTAATTTAGTCATGAGTAGATGTATCGTAAAAAAATATTTGCTTCCCTTAAGTTTAATTAGATGATTTCTAATTAACGTACACCCGAGGGCCGCCCATTCCCCTACGCGGCCCTCGAGGGGTTCTACCTGTGGACACGCCCGCAAGATTTGTGACAGGTCCGCTCTATCACTGCATAATTTACAATGTCTCGTATAACTTCCATGATACATTCGGCTGCAGGACACAGGATTAGGGTACATGATGTTCCTCATGAAAGAGTAGTCCAGGGTGAGCAGGGTGGACGAAAGGCCCATCCTAGCCTAGTGATCTGTGATTTCTTTATACGTGACCAAGCGATCTCCCCTGGTTTCCTGCTGGGCTGGCTCATTTGCTCGGCGAGTGAGTCCTCGAGCAACGTTGTGAGCCACCTCGTTGCCTGGCAGCGAGGAGAGTGTATCTGTCCAGCTTACCTGGAGCACACCGCACCGTCGCTGACTCTAGGAGCTCATAAAGAACATAAATGAAACATAAAGAAATAAATAAAAGAACGTAACGGGCAGGTAATGTAGCGGTCACATGATAATGAATAACGCAGTCTATGCGATGACGTGTGCATATACATCTCGCCCTTAACCGCATGTACTTCGTCATCGTTCGGTGAAAATTCGGTGTGTGTTACGCAGTACCTAAACGCACAAGCCCGCTGAATATTTGGTAATGCACATAGTTACGTACACGCGGTCATACTTCTGCGACACATATTTTGGGACAAGGCGTTTGCGAGATTTAACGGGGACTCAGTCCGAAAGTATACAGTTGCATTATGGTTGACATCACCAACGACGCATGCGTGAATTTGTGCTTCTATAATGCATTACCAATTATGCAGCATACAAGCTTTTGCTATACGTCGGTGTGTTACCGCATATCAGCGCCGTGGCATACGCCGGTGTTTTTATCTTCTGTTTTATCTTCGTACATCTTTAGAAAGCTTCATTCGTGTCGCCGCCGCGTTATCTCTCAAGGCCATAACACCGCGAGACATATTGAGGAAGTATATACTGACACAAACTTCAGAAACAATCTTAAGTGCCTTGGAACGCAATGAGTTAATGAGAAAACAGACAATGAAGCCTAGGAAAGCGTAGGGAAAATTACCTGTAGTATTGTAATTGTGGAGTAAGTAGAAAGGAACTAAAGAGGACGAAAAGACAAACCTGCCTTCGGTGGGTTCGGGTCCCAGCGAAGGCAGGTTTGTGTTTTCGGCAGGTTTGTCTTTTCGTCCACTTTAATTCCTTTCTACTTACTCCACAATTACAATACTACAAGTAACTTCGCCTATGCTTTCCTAGGCTTCATTGTCTGTTTGCTCATTAAGTTGTTTCTAACAAATAAAGAACGAACCCTTGACCCTTTCCCTTTCGTCGTTGGAACGCAATGAGTATACCTACATTACGGCGACCTTAAAAACCCACTTACGATTTCGATTTCAAGGAGTACCTTTCATAGCGACGTGCGGACACACTCGGACGTTGGGCGAAGTCACGTGGGAACAGCAACTCGTGACAGAGTGACTCTTTCGCCTGCTTTCAGCGGCACGTGGTGCACGCAAACAACGATGACGTCACTGTCCGACTGCGACAGCAATTTCGGTCATTTTTTTACGCGACTGTGTTCACACGTCACCCTATTGTTCATGCGATGGGGCTAGCTTTCAGATGTCCGGCGAAGAGAACTTTAAAATCAAATTGAAATACTTTATACGTGTTTCCATCTGGCTCCGCGGTGTTTGATTTCCGGTTCCTATATATACGCAACGGCTGCATCGCTGTTGAAGGCCCTGAATGCACAGTAATCTGTTGGTCCCGGGTTCTAACCCCGTACCAGGACGAATTTTTGAGCAACTAGGAAGCTTTAATTTCTGAGAAATCCGTATGGATTTCTTTGTAGCCTTGTGCTACAAAACGGGTGAATGCTAATTTTCCCTCTCATAAACGTTACTCCACCTTGCGGGTTTCCGCAGAACTCATTTGCCACAGTAATCTTGTCGACAGGCTGGGATACAAAGAGGCGCGGAACACGGCCCGCTGTTTACGGCCTGCACGCGCGAGTGCCCCGTCGCCGCCCGGGCCACGCTGAAGACAGAGTAAGAGACGAGACGAAGCCAACACAAGCTTAGCAGCGTCTGCAATGGGTGGGCAATGACAGAGCTATCTTCCGCCAGTCGGGCCCACCCCTTAATCGGCCCCCCAGAGAGAAAGGGAAGTTGGGTATCCGTTGGCTTGATACCGAAAGCGACGGGAGGCGATCGCCTTGAGAGGGTCCTCCTGGCGCCAAGTTACGGTGAGACGCGCTCAGCGCGACTCACACAGTCGTCGTGGCGGTGCGGAGTCTTGCCAAGTATACAGATCGCGCGCTGCGATTGTCGCGAAAGCGTCGCGCGCACGAAGGGGCTTAGTTCCAGCGAGCGAGAGAACCGTTGTGTTGCGCGTGCGTGTTATGAACTGAAATAACGGATTGTGACGCAGGCGAGGACTGCGGTGGGCCTTGACAGGAAAGGAAGACGTCACAACGGCGCGGTACACGGCGTTATTGTCATTGTATTTTTTATCTTGTAGCTCGCACGTTATTTTGTTCCGCGTTCGGGCCGGTATCTCGAGGTTGCACTTGCATACCTGAACCGCGCGAACCTCTTGTACCCTTCTCTCGTGTTCAGGATCGCGCCTGCTGCAACGGCTTTTGAACGTATACGTGCATGGCAGATGTCATCAAAGAAGAAAAAGCTAACACTTATATCAGGCACACAAGTGGGAATATTGGTACAGGCCCGTCACGAAAAGAAAGAAAGAAAGAAAGAAAGAAAGAAAGAAAGAAAGAAAGAAAGAAAGAAAGAAAGAAAGAAAGAAAGAACACTGAAAAGTACCAGGGAGACCGGCGATACCGGACGAAGTGTTGACCATCAGATGCTTTCTTGGAAGTCTGCGTCGCCACAGTGGTCTATTCGCTATGCCACTCGGCTGCAAATCCAAAGGTCGCGGGATGGAATCCTGGCCGCGGCGGCTGCGTTTCGATGAAGGCGAAATGTTGAGGCCCGTGTAATGTGCGATGTGAGTGCACGTTAGAAAACCCCAGATGGTCGACATTCAGGGAGCCCTCCACTGCGGCGTATCTCATTACCATATCCCGTTTTGGGACGTATAAAACCCCAGAAATTGATCAATTTCTTGGAAGCTTGACCTTCATCCCATCTCGCCTGTCTTCTTCGTGCTTTCCATGGTACGTTATATATTTTTCTTTTTGTTGTTGTTGATAAAAAGAAAACAAAGCGTTTGCAGTCATCAAACCACAAGATATATGTGTGTAATAAGAATGCAAGCAATAACGCGCACACTTGGCTTCCGATACCGCCGGCTGTTCCTATAGTTTCAATCTTTCAAGGATATTCGCCACTTCCTATTAAAATAGTTCAATTTCGTTATGAAAGCTTTCGATTCCAAGAAGTGCAATGCAAAACACAGTATACCCTGTTTACCTGCGAGGCATGGCCGCTTCTCTTACGACCCGAAGACCTTCAATGTATGAGTCTTCCGCTCGTCGTGCTTGATTGAAAAGGCTGACGGGCAAAATAAGGTTCAGGGTGAAACTTAAACCTTGCATAAGCATACTGCGTATTTTTCTACTAATTGAACGCGGATATCTCTATACGCGCTAGATAAATGATTGTGCAGAGAATCCAGTTTCTTCAGCGAAAGCATGATGTAAGTTTCACTTTCTTCTCCCCGGGAGCGTCGTTTAACTTTCCGCTTCGATACCTTCCGGAGCGTATACGCAGTTCCAAAACACCAGATGCATAACGCTGTCTGTATAGTGCGCGATCGCACTTCCGCCGTCTCCGACAGCAAACATTGTTTGGCGATGTTAAACTTTCCTGTCCGTGAAACGCACGTTTTTGAGCGGAAACCCGAGTTTAACCCAACATGCCTGAACTTATACAGAAATACCGGATTTTCCTGCAAAAGACAAGAAGTGTGTCCTCGACAGCCACAGCAACACGGCCATAACAACACGCGTTCTGCGCCCCGCCACGGTGGTCTAGTAATTATACGCGTACTCGGCTGCTGATCCAAGAGTCGCGGGTTCGTATGCCGGCCGCGGCGGCTGCATTTCAATGGAGGCGAAATGAGGCCCGTGTGCTGTGCGTTGTCAGTGCATGTTAAAGAACCCCAGGTGGTCGAAATTTCCGGAGACCTCCACTACGGCGTCTCTCATAATCAGAGCTGGTTTTGGGACGTTAAACCCCACAAATCAATCAAACACGCGATCTGCAACGCAAACAAAGGAGAAAAAATAAAATTCGTTCATCACCTATGCACACAGTATGCAGACGGTATACAAAACAGCGCAGCTGAACCATCCTCCCGCATCATCATCATCCCCCCCCCCCCTCCCCTATCCTCGTTCATCGCGTGTTCATAACCATCCGTTAATCCCGACAGAATTTTAAAGTCTTATTTTCCTTTTGCTTTCGTGGCATTCTTTTCTTTCTTCTTCCTAAGTGTTGACACCTAATAAGTGAACGTTACGAAAGCGTGCGGATCGCCGATATACCGGTAAACGTATGTAGCAACCTTCGATCATCGCGCCTGTATGCTTGCAATTCCCGAAACGCGACGTGGCATCGCGTTTGAAGTCCGCGGCGTGTTTCCTCAATTAAAGCACTTCCATTAGTAAGGGCGTCCCGTCACTCGGGCGAACTTCTGCAATCAATTCTCTCCTCGTAAACACATCATTTGCGCAAGGAACGAGCGCCAGAGGAGCGTCGAAAGTGTGCGCCACGACTACCGCATACAAAATTGAGAGCGTATAAGCCGGCGGCAGCAATCGCAGGATTGAAAGAGGCCGCGCGCACGCTGCAAGTTATGCTGGCCGCGACGTGTGATAATCTCCCGCATCGACATGATATCGAGTTCGCTTTAGCACAGTAACGTTGTTATATCAACGTTGCTGCAGAATGGTGAAAGTATATAAGATCACTGCGTTGTTTGTACCCGGCCAGGTAAAAAAAAAAAAAACACAATTTGTGAGGCAATCACTGAGCTGTTCTAATCTGTGTAATTAGACCCCTTCGATGCCAAATTTAAGGGACCGACACCCTATCGACGATAGCTTAATTCCTGTTTACGGAAGTGTCCGGGTGAGAGAGTTGCAAGTGGACAAGTACAGCTCTGCCGATTGCGGCATAGCCAAATTTGAATATGTGTCCAGTAATTACGAATATAACACTTTCGGTAACCTGTGAGACAGCGTAATGTACCAGCAGCGCTCTTAGTGTTTTCGGTAAAGTGCACCAGATGAAAACGTCGCCTGAATTTGTTTAACAACTTTCAGTTGGCAAGAAGACCTCTTTTGCAGGCCAGTTGGTTCACATCAAATAGAATCGTACTGCGCAGGCGCGAAGGACACTGCGCTCCATCCCGTGTTTTCTCCTTTCGTGCCTGCGCAGAACGATTCTGTTCCCGTTGTCAACGCCGAACTGAAGTATAAATAAACAGGCCAACAGAGCCTGTTTCGTTTCCTACTCTGTATATTCACAAGTGTCTTTCGCGCTCTAGTCGCTCTCCTCTTGTCCCAACGCGGCAGCTTCACTCGCGATCGAGACGACGCCGCATCGGAGATCACACGCTGCCCCGAGAGGCCACGACGGAAGTAGTTCTGCGAGCGGAGACAAGTGCCGTAACTCGACGTAAAAGGCCAGACCCATTGTGCCGCACGTCTGCGACGAACAAAAGGTGTAACTCGAGCATCGAGAGAAAAGATAAAGGGGTCGGTCGCACTGGCGACACAGCGCCGAGCAAGGTGACAACGGCGGTGCGCCTAGAGCGGTTGTAAACAACGTCCTCTCTCCCTTCTCATCCTCACTCTCTCGCGACTTCGACCGCGCCTCTCACAACTCGCTCCTCATCCGTCCCCTCTCTCCCCCCCCCCCCCACCCCTCGCAAGCCGAGCCATCTCCTTCGCCACTTCCGCGTGGAGGAGAGAGAGAGAGAGAGGGTAACATTCGGGTCTCTCCCGAACCGCTCGACGGGGGAGAGAGGTCGAAACGAGGTTATCGACGCTTCTTTGTTGCGTAGTCGTAGTTAGCGTCGACGGTACGGCGCGCTCTCGGAAAGTGCCGAGCGCGTCGCGAGAAAAATGCGCGGCCTGCAAGGCTGGTTCCAGGTGGGGTGTGAGCAGACCTGGCAGCTTTGTTTCTTTTTGGCACGGTCGGCGCGTGTTATTGGGGCAATAGGCAGCCACTGCAGCATCATCAAAGGAGGCCTGCCGTAGCGGTAATTAGCCGTGCGCGACCCTGCATGGCCGACAGAGTGAGAAACATGCCGACCGGCAGCGCATCCGTCCTCGTCGGCTCGTTGTGTATGTCTACCTCGCTCGCTGCCATCACCATCTGCTGCTACTGTTGCCGCCCCTTTAATGGAGGCCGTACTCCCGTATAGTCTACTCTGCACCTTCCGCTGCGTTCTTCTTATATTCCGTTTCATGCATCACGTGCGACGCTGTGGAGGCTAGGGAGACTGCTTGGAGCAGATGCGTTCGTACCAGGAAATAGTTAATCTTTTTTTTCGCATCCACAGTAGCGCAACTTCGTCCTGTTTTAAAGCTGAGTAATAAATGGAGATATTTCGTGCCTCGGATTTAAACAACACCGTTATACTGCAGACAGGCCAGTAGAAAGGGGGGAGGGGGTGCCCTAGCGGCCTGGGACCCTCCCGGATTTTTGGTGAGGACGGGGGGTAGTGTTAACAACACAGTGTAGTGCTAATAACATAAAATTGAAATCAATAACGTTGCATTTAAAAAGTCGCTTGCTGTACATACTGCGCTTTTTACCGAAAACAAATGATGAAAGTAAATGATTTTTGTCAAATAGTCAAGGCCTTCAGCAAGTGGGCACGGCACCCCCGACAGAAATTCCTGGCTACAGGCCTGACTGCGTATATGTTGATGTGTAGCTTTCAGCGTCTCGTTGCCTCCGTTTCTTGTTGTTGTTGGTGGTTTTTTTCTATTTCTTTTTTTTTTTTTTCAGCCGAATGGCGGCGCTTGACGCACGTGGACTTGCTCTGCTCGCGCGCGCATTTACAACGAAGAAAGGCGCCTATGAGACGTGCAGAATTACACATTTTGCAGACGAACTTCCTGCCTAGCTTCCACAGCTTCGCACCTGATGTATGAAACAGCCGGGAAAATATTTACAGGCACTACAGGTTTGGAAATCTGGCCACCACTACCGTGCGCGTGCCTATAATGCAGCCGGCAACGAAAGAGAGGAATAAGTGGATCTTTATTTCGCCCTCTCTCCTCGGACGCTGAGGCAACAGGAGTGTCAAAATTGTATCCGCAAAGTGCTGCAGATATTTGGACATCTTTCTTCGTTTCTGGGATGCGCAAACGGCAGACCTCGCGGCGACGGTCCCGTGAAAAAAAAGAAAGCCCAGGAGGACGCAAGAACGGCTCCGTCTAAACAAAGTATTTCCTGTATACTGTTGTGATCCCACGGCTGCTCACCAGTTGTTGCGATCCCACCGCTGCCAGCCGTTTGTTGGGATTGGCCCGTTGCTCACCCAGAGCGTTCTTACCCGCTGCCACCATTTGTTGCGGTTCATCCCACTGCTCAGCATTCAGTTTGTTGGGACCGGCCTGCCGCTCCACGGAGCCGACCCATTTGGTAGCGTGGACCTTGCGGAGACGGGATCATACCGCTGGCTCTGAGACTCCCGGAGATACGAGCCGAGGCAGATCAAGAGACCGGGGAAGAGGAAATAAACTCAACGAACGTTTATTTCATGGTTGAGAAAGAGAAATGCGCCGAGAGAGAGCTCGGCAGCTCGTTTTTCTCCAAAGGTTGTCGTCCCCAGATCCCTAGCTGGGGAATAAGCCTTAATTAGAAATGTCCAATCAACACACGTTAGCGTCCTTCATGGTCACCACCTTCAAGTGGGCGTCAACCTCGCACTCTCCCAGCGTTCGTAATAGCCGCGAGGAGGGCACGCGCACACCCATCCGGAACCCGCCGGATCGCGATAAACCACGCACACATGCTGACCACTGCGCTCACACCCCGGCCACCCAGAGCGTTCGTCCGGAAGTGCGCCAATGTCCGCGTCCACATGGCCGCACACAAACGACCGTTCCTCGCCGGAATCACACGAAACACGAGGTGCCAGGGAGCCACGTCCGCACCCGTGCGCTGTCGTCCGGTGCAGTTGCCGGCGGTGTCTTGCCCGAAGGTCGCCGGGTCATCAATCCCGCAGCAGGGGTCCTTCCGCCGCGTAGCCAAAACACGGTGGGCTTTCGAAGAGGGGCTCGCACAAATGTTTTCCGAAGTGCAAACCCCAGTCGTAACAGCCTCTCCGGCGGGAGGAGGATGATCTCGATGGGCTGAGGTTTGCAGCCACAGTCCGGAGAGATCGGCGATGACGTCAGGCTTGGTGAAGACTAGCTCGGTCAAGTCGAGTACACCACCTGTCTCCTTCCTGCACAATCACTTAGACCTTCTTCTGCCAGGCAAACAGGCAACAGTCACGCAAACACATCACAACCACTCAGCGGGTCAGTGCGTGACAGCGCTGCAGAACCCCACCAGGCAATTCGCTCAGTCGTGAGCAGTTATTCCCACCATAAAGCTTCCCCCTTTCTTTTGGCCCACACAGTACCAAGAGCAGCCACACTCAAAGACACAAAGTAAAGCAACTGCTTCATTGAAAAAGGGTTACTCATACACGTGAATGAACACGCCAAGAAAGATTACATGCGAATGGCATGACTTAAACCGACACACAGAAATCAGATTACACTGAGGCTTTCGCTATTCTAGGGCAACGATCAAGAGCATCGGTGTTACCTCTAAGTTCCGTCTCCTGCAGCGAACCTCACCATGATTTTCAACTAGCCAAGCTCCAGTGAGAAGTTGACAGTCATTATGTCATTTGTGGAATAAACGGGCTAAACTATTCTGTGTTCTCCCATGACGCATAAGGGTCACAGTACCCAAACACTCGAAGCTTTAACTGTCCTGCTTTCTGG
The DNA here is from genome assembly GCA_013339685.2 of Hyalomma asiaticum. Lineage (NCBI taxonomy): Eukaryota > Metazoa > Arthropoda > Arachnida > Ixodida > Ixodidae > Hyalomma > Hyalomma asiaticum. The sequence continues at coordinate 79,681,026 of CM023482.1, forward strand.
AGATTACCGCTCCTTTAGTTCAACAGGAACTCTGCGGACACCTGCCTATCGATGAACTCAATCATGCCACACAGGCTTCCAATAAATAAATCCCCGAGTTCATTTCAAAGGCTACTAAGCATAACAGCAACGCTTAAAAGAAAACAATTCGCAAATGTCTAACCTCCGTAGCGGAAACAAAAACTGTCTATTCTTGAGATAAAACAGAAACAAAATCCGTGACTCGCGAGGTTCAGCTAGCCCGCGCTTCGCCGACACTTCGAACGCTACGTGAAAAGAACTGCGGGAGGTTAACTGTTCCCTTCTCGTGGGCCCTCTCCGTCCACGACATGCTTTTGTGTTCCTTTTCTTTCGGCGGAACTGAAGCCGTCCGTGCAACTTGAGCATGGATGACAAACGAACCGATCGCTTCCTCCACTGTCTGGAGCCTTTCTTCAAGCTCGTCTCTACGCGTGCGGCGTTCTTTGCCGCTTTACTCTCTTTGTAGCGCTTTTTCCTTGCGCGCTTCTTGGCGTTCATCTTCGAGCTTTTCGCTTGCGCCAAATTCTTAGGAATAGACTCGTTACTGGAGCTTCCTGTTGCGACTCCGCCGTCTGAATGATTCGCACGTAAATTGCCTCTTTCTTTACTCTTTAGACTGGCGGCCAACCTAACGCGCTTAGGTATAATGCAATCCGCCTCTACACAAGGCCGCTCACACACCTGGGAGCTGTCCTCAACTGCACTGACCTTGCTACAATGTGGTTCAGCGCTCTCTGCTAAACTCACACTGGGGTTCCTGCAACGCGCGCCGTGATCCCATTGGATACCGCATGAATTACCCATCATTGCGACATCCTTACGGGGTAACTGTGGCAAATTCTCCGCATTCTGCTTACGTACTTCCCTAGTACTCGTTTCGCAGAGTACAGCGTCGCGCTTAGGATCGGCTTCAACTGCCTCTATTGCCATCGTGGCATCTCTTACAGCTAACGTTTTTCGCTCTACTGGGAAAACGCTGCTACTCTCACACTTAGTCTTGCTAGCTTCCGCGACACCTTCAGATGAGTTCTGTGACAAATCACCCACAGCCGGTCTAGCTGCATCGCCCTTGTTCATTTGACACGTCATCTCATCGCTCTCCGTGCGGTCGCACTGTCGGGCTTCACCTACGCTATCACTAAGAACATTTTTAGCTGGGCCCTTCCCGACTGTACCGTGCTTCCGATTCAAAGAAGATGTGCTATGCTCAGCCACCACACAGTGTGACTCCGGAAGGCCGTTCGAGTTATGAGGCACGGGCACAATCTCCAGCTCCTCATTGACCCCATAGGGGCTGAGAGAACAAGCCTCGTCCTCCCACCGAACACCTTGCGGAATGACCTCCGGCTTTAGACACTCAACGTCATCACCCTTCACATGCTCGAACTGTTGGGCCTTACCTGCGCTATCACTCAGAACGTCCTTAGCCAGGCTCTCCCTAACAGTACTATCGTGACCTCGATGCGTTGAGTCTGACCCATGCTTAGCTACCACAGCGGCAGGGTTTCCGTCTAACAGCCTTTTTCTGCACGCAGCTTTACTAGGTGCTTTACGCTCTTCCGAGCTTCTAGATCTTTCCTTAGCCGGAGCGTTTTCTACAACGTCCGCTACAGGGCTGTCCCTTTTGTTGCCAGTTAAAGTATTCCCCTTCAACTTCGTTCCCTCAACTATCGGACCTCCACACAGTACCCTGCCCGCGACGTTTTGCTCCTTTCCACAAATAGGAAGATCTCCGTGCATGTTTCTATCGCTCTCACTGCTCTTAAAGGAAACACTGAAACGGTTTAGCAATGCTCTCTTTGAGGTATCATAATCTCTGAACTCATCATCTGAAAGGCGAGCTAACACAGCTGATAAGTTAGAAGGAAGAACACCTATCAATGCGAATGACCAATATTCCCTGTTGAGCTCTGCTTTTTCGCAAACCTGCTCGTAAGAGGCTAAGAAACATTCTATGTTTTCGCTCTCTGTGAATTTGCGCATCCTTGCAATTACTTGTCTCTGCTTCAGTGACTGGATTTGTCTTTCCAAATTTTCCATTTCAATTCTGTATTTTTCCTTTCTTTCGCTTTCCTCTTTTTCCTCTCTTTCAATTTTGCGTTTCCGTTCCCTTTCCTCAATGCTCTCTAGGCATTCTTCGATTTCCTCATCGTCCGCCCCGATAGTCTCGATCGCCTCAATGATCTCTGACCTTCTCCATGTCTCGGCAATATCTATGCCCAACTCTCTGGCCAAATTTAACAATTCAGGCTTCTCTAGTGCCTTCAACATCATGGCCGCTCCTAGTACCGCTTTCAGCACTCCACAAAGTTACCACACAGGTTTCCGACTGCTTTAATTGCTGCACTAAGGTTCCACACAGGATGCCTCACTGCTTTCTCTGCTCCACAAAGGTTCCACACAGGATCTCTGCCTTGTACTTAACCCAGACGACAACGGCAGCTAAAACTACCAGCTTTTACTTATCACAAAGAGTAAATGCCTGGTAAAATTCAACAGAGAAAGTCAGCACATACCCAGCAAGCAGTCGTGCGTCCAGCGTACTTCATCCGAGAGTTGCCGTTCAGTAGATCCCCAAGTCGATGAGCTCGATCTCATCCCTCCGTTGACGTCCGTTTGGTGTGGTTCGGTCCCACCGCTTGGCAGCCAGTTTGTTGTGATCCCACGGCTGCTCACCAGTTGTTGCGATCCCACCGCTGCCAGCCGTTTGTTGGGATTGGCCCGTTGCTCACCCAGAGCGTTCTTACCCGCTGCCACCATTTGTTGCGGTTCATCCCACTGCTCAGCATTCAGTTTGTTGGGACCGGCCTGCCGCTCCACGGAGCCGACCCATTTGGTAGCGTGGACCTTGCGGAGACGGGATCATACCGCTGGCTCTGAGACTCCCGGAGATACGAGCCGAGGCAGATCAAGAGACCGGGGAAGAGGAAATAAACTCAACGAACGTTTATTTCATGGTTGAGAAAGAGAAATGCGCCGAGAGAGAGCTCGGCAGCTCGTTTTTCTCCAAAGGTTGTCGTCCCCAGATCCCTAGCTGGGGAATAAGCCTTAATTAGAAATGTCCAATCAACACACGTTAGCGTCCTTCATGGTCACCACCTTCAAGTGGGCGTCAACCTCGCACTCTCCCAGCGTTCGTAATAGCCGCGAGGAGGGCACGCGCACACCCATCCGGAACCCGCCGGATCGCGATAAACCACGCACACATGCTGACCACTGCGCTCACACCCCGGCCACCCAGAGCGTTCGTCCGGAAGTGCGCCAATGTCCGCGTCCACATGGCCGCACACAAACGACCGTTCCTCGCCGGAATCACACGAAACACGAGGTGCCAGGGAGCCACGTCCGCACCCGTGCGCTGTCGTCCGGTGCAGTTGCCGGCGGTGTCTTGCCCGAAGGTCGCCGGGTCATCAATCCCGCAGCAGGGGTCCTTCCGCCGCGTAGCCAAAACACGGTGGGCTTTCGAAGAGGGGCTCGCACAAATGTTTTCCGAAGTGCAAACCCCAGTCGTAACAATACTAATGTATACACCTGCCAGCTGACGTGTTCAGCTGTAAACGGTTTCCGCGCTCAGATGCTATCGTGCCGACCGCGCGCGTGCTGCTGTCGAAATCTGTTCACGTGGCGCTACAGAATGCGTATACACGACTCCATGGAGTCACCATGTCAGCAGCGAGTGCTTCAAGTACCAGGAGGCTAATTCTAGCTTCGAAGAGTCGAGTGGGCCTTCCAGCGGCGCGCAAACACCTTGCAAACTGGCCCGCCGCGTACTTGAACATTCCTTGTGGACCGCCGTTTGGCTCCGCAGCCACGCGTGTTCGTGGTGAGCGCACGCTTTGCGTGCGAAACATCGGCTGTTCGGTTTGTCTAGACTGTATTGCAAATATAGGCGAATGCGTCTGCGCATACTTGCACGCCAGATGTTTGCAGCGCCTTAACGCAAAACACGTGCGCCTCGTTAGAGGTGCCAAAAACACCTCGAACGTTGGCGTAAGAAGAGGAAAGACGATAAGCTCCTCACAGGCGCTCTTTATGGCTACACCTCGCTATTCAATTAGACCGATAGGATCGCAATGAGCCACATAACATATACGTCCATGTGTTTGAACGCGACGGAAATATTCTACTGCATGCATGCTTCTGTGTGTGTGTTGTTGTTGTTGTTGTTGCACGCTAATGGTTGAGTAAGCTCTTTTTACCAAACAACGGGGAGAGACCGAAGCTCAAGAGAGCTAAACACGCGCGTATTTTGTGAAAGGGCGAAAATACTAAGCATATATATAAGAAGGGCACAGCCTCAGGCGAAAATATGTTGACGCTGCAGCACTACACGCAATGATGCACCACATAACGACACTCAATCCCCACATTGTTTATATAAATGTATTATTCCCGTTTACGAACGCAAACGATCGGCGGCGTATAAAACCTCGGCGTGTGGCTGCGTGTTGTCCTCGTCATCCTTCCTTACTGAATTTCATCGCCACCGCTTACACAAGGGTACAATACATGTGCTGCGAGGATGTGGTTGTCACGGACGTCAGAGTACGTATAATGTATACGCATACCCTTTGGGCGCAGCAAACAAGCCCCGAGTTTTGAAACTGCCATGCTCAGCGCGTGGATATCGAGTTGCACGGCGTTTTCTTTCGCCGTTATGACGGATCTTGTATTGAACAGTCTTGTCATATTCTTTGCCATAGTGTTACTGGCCTATTGTATGCGAATATTCCATAGAGCGAAGACCGAATAGTCTTATTATCGCTTCTATTCTATTTCTATTCCATCCTATAGAAATCACAATTATATGTCACCAAACACTTCGCTTCTGCTAGAATATGTGGAAACAAGCATCTGAAGCGGAGCATGCAGGAGTGTCATGAAACGAGTTTGACAAGGAAATTTAAGCGCTGAAGGTACGGCTTTTTTTTTTTTTTTTATTGAAGTGGTGAATAGGAGAGGTTGGTGCCTTTAGTATGGCACCGGCTACTCCTTCTCGCTTAGCAATCTCAGAAAAGTTTCAATAAAGAAGTAAAAAAAAAAACAACAGCAAGAAAGGAAGTTTCACAAGACATACACATTTGTCACACTAAAAAGGTCAGCGCTATATACAGTTCGACAGTGCGTGGATTAGAGTTCCATGCCGACGTTCACATAGGAAGCGTGTGCACATGCGATTAGAATAGTTCATATGTACGTCTGTGCGATACAAAACACACACAACACAAGTAATTAGACATGATCTGAAACATGTGAGAACAACAAAAAGCACTGTTGAATACACAGGGGTGACATTATTCATTGAGTCTTTGGAATCAAGCCAAAGTTAATATTTCCAGAGGATATTTGTATCTTCTAAGAACTTTTTTAGTGCATATTGGCCGCGAGGCCCACCACTGCTGTGGTCGGCGCTGCGATCGTTTGGACGTCATAGGTAGGATGCCCCTTCCTACCTTGCTCGTTGCGCTGCGTAGCTCCCTTTTAAAACGTGACGTGCGGGTCAAATCGCGCATTCTGAATCTTTTGTCGTCTTAATTATCAGCATGGAGCGTTCTCTTCTGGGAATGTCAAGTTCATTGTCGGTATGCAGAGCAGTATTCGACCATCTTTCGCCACGTAGTAGCATAAAAAATATTGTGTAAAGCCTAAAATTTCATGACGTACCTGTTCGCATTCGTGATTCCCTACGTCTGAAAAGTTATGTGGTTATATGAAGAACGTAATGTTTTCATATACATTCACTTTAAAACAAATTAACACGCCATTCTCATTGCTTATTTAATCCTGGCTGCGCCATTTTTTCCATTAAAACTAAGTAATTTTTCTGCCTGTGCGAATCTGGCGTGCCCTAATCGGCATGTACAGAACGAGCTCGTGCAAATACTTGCTGGTGATAGCTGAAGCTTTTAGAAGTGTTGCCAAATTAGCCTCCTCATGTTAATTGTCGCTATGTTTTACACCAAACTAATTGACGTGCTTGGGCACGTAAACAAAACTTCCTTCGGAAAGCAGCCGCGAATTCTCGGACTGCTTGTCAATAAAGTTCTTGATGCTGGAGAATGGCAGGCTAACTGTAAGCGAACAAAAGAAAATATTAGGCCAGGTTTGCGTTCAGACGCGCATGACTTAACACACCGCAGCTCGTCGATTTGAAGTTAGACATGGTTCTTACGAGGGGCGTTCAATAAAGATTTCCCCTGACCCCCTTCCTTCGGACGGAGAGCAACGAAACTTTGCAGGTTTATTGGTCCTTCTCTATATAGGTGCCACCCAGGGACACACACTTCTCCGATCTTTTTATGCATCTGTAAATGCCTCCCTTGTAGAAGTCGACAGGTTGCTCCAAAAGCCACGTCGTGACTTCAGAAGTCGGAGTCTCATCATATGAAAAGTGCTTGCCCTTCAAATATGACTTCACTGTTCGAAAGAGATGGAAGTCCGATTCTGCGAAGTCGGGTGAATAAAGGGAATGCGGTAGAATTTCAAAGCCGTAGAAGCGTGCTTCCATCTGGACAACGTTTGAGTTGTGAACTCGGGCATCGTCTTGCAGAAGGTGGACACCTTTGGTGAGCATGCCACGTCTCTCGTTTTTTGATAGACTCTCGTAATTTCCACAGCAGCAAAGGGTAGTATGCCCCAGTAATTGTGGCATCCTTTCCTAGCAAATCCATCAAGACTACTCCGTGCTGGTCCCAAAAGACTGTGAGCATCACCTGGCCCGCCGCGGGCTGGGCGCGTGCCTTCTTTGGAGGCGGTGAGTCCAAGTGCTTCCACGGCATCGACTGGACTTTAGTCTACAGATCATAGGGATGGACCCAGCTTTCATGCTGTGTAATCAGTCCGTTGAAAAAGTCCTCCTGGTTTCCACGGCACATGGTCAAGAGAGCCTGGGAGCACTCGGCACATTCGGGCTTTTGGAAAGGTGTGAGCAGCCGGAGAACCCAGGGAGTGGATACCTTACGGATATGAAGACGGTCTTGAAGAATTTTTCCCACGGACCCCACACTAATCTTGATAGTTTGGGCGAGGTCTTGAACGGTTACATGGCCATTTTCCAAAATGGCGGCCTCCACATGCTGGATGGTGTGCTCATCGTTAGCGGAGAGGGGTTGCCCTCCAATCAGAGCCTTTTGTACCAAAGTCCGACCGCATTTGAACAGACGACGCCAGTTATTCCCTACATCATATGATGGGGAATCCTCCCCGTAAACCTCTTTTATCTCATCGAACGTCTCCCTTGGAATGCGGCCTTTCATGTATAGGAACTCAACTACTGCTCTCTGTTCCACTGCATTCATTACCACACCTCACACCACTTCAGCACCGGTAAAAGAAAGACCGTTATTAGTTCAGAGTTGCACATTGGCACGTGACCTATATTGACATAGGTCATTACACATGCACAGTTTCAGCACCCTCCAATAAATAGAAGTGAGTCAGGGGAAATCTTTATTGAACGCCCCTCGTATATGGCCTTGCTAGGTCTCACTTCGCAACCAATTTATCCGTAGCGCAGTAGCGCAGTCAGGCTTGCCTCAATAAGTCCTAACTTAATTAATCTTGCATTAATTAGCATTGGCTTAATTACGCCGGTCAACTTGATAATACATATCTTAATTAGTATTAGTCTCAGTCTTGGTTTAATTAGGCACGGCTTAATTAGTCAGCCTAACTAGGTTCGGCTTAGTTTTATTTGAAATAGGCTTGTGTAAATAGTAAGAAATTAATTAGGCTTCGTCTAATTATTCTTGATTTCATTGGTCTTATTAGGCTTGGGTTTATTATAATTACCTTATATAGATAAGACATAATATTAGGTTAATTAAGGTTCGCTTAGTTTAATACGGCCGGTATAATTAGCGTTAGCTTAATTGGGCTAGTTTGAGTGACATTAGCTTTCATAGGCTTGGCTTCATTAGTATTACTTTATTGAGGCTAGTCCCAATCAGTCGTACCTTAATTAGCCCCAAATATGCTAGCTTATTTGGCTATACGACGAGCTGATGCAAAAAGTAAACCTATCTACCGTAAAGAAAACGGCGGCGATTGCTAAGCCAGCACTCCTAAGCATGCTTGATAAAGCGCCAGTCTGCCGATCATTCCCATATGCTGTCGACAGTGCGAGCGGGCCGCTTGCGCGGTGGTGTTCTGCCATATCCTGATTCAGTGGCACATTTTCTTCGCTGTTTCACTATCACTTGCATTCGTTCAACACAGGACATGTGAAATGTGGTGTCAAAAATATGTCATAATGAATCATCAGCGTGTGCATAGTCTCACATGGCGTTGGCTATGGCTCATGATAGTAGCAACTCCTTACCTGGTATTGTCACCAGGGGCACGGAATCGTCGTATACGTGCCCCGATTATCGCTTCACTAAAATGCTTTTTTGGAGGACGGTCATCAAGCAGGGGGGAAACGCTTGCGGTGCCCACAACAAGAAGACCCGCGGTGGCATACACGCAGGAAATGTGGAGTTGTAGCAGACGACAAAACCCGGCATCCTATGAGTGACGTCAGAGCGCAGGTGGCGCGACAGTATGTCCTCGAGGCCAATAGGGCTCTTTTCTGAAGGACCGCTGTTGGCCACGGACCGAGGATCTTTTTTAGGGTAAAAGGTCTTCTATCTAAAAGCGACAAATTGGCTCGCAGCACACTCCGTGGCGAATCGTGCTTTGTGCACTCGAGCAGAAGATGATGTATATCTTCGTCTGGGTGGCCACATGAGCACTGCGGGCTAGACACCCGTTGGATCCTGTAGAGGAAGTGCCTCGTAAATGCTGTACCAAGCCGCAGGCGGTGCAGCAATGTTTGAAACTTTCTATTTTCGTTCAGACTTGGTAGAATCGAGAGTTGTATGCCTGGGTCAATGAAAAATAAGTTTGATCTCTTTGATTTTTCGTCAAACCAACCCTCTTTGCTGAGCTCAAAGGACATTTTTCTCAGGAGTAGACGGATTTCATTGCGCGAAATAGGAAGACCAATTGTCTCTTCGTTACTGTGTGCACGACCTGCTGCTGCATCCGCTGCTGTATTACCGGGAATATTGCGATGTCCTGGTATCCACTGAAGCGCAATTGTGTGGTTCATAGCACTTGCTTTTGTGTGTTCTTTGAGCGTCTCATACAGCAGTATACTATCTAAAGATCTTTTCTCATTGCTTTTTAGCCATGCAAGGGCTGCTTGCGAGTCACTAAGAATAAGTTGGTTCATTAAGTTGCCTCTCTCTCTCTCTCTCTCTCTCTCTGTGTGTGTGTGTGTTCGAAAAAAGGAAAGAATGAACAGCCAAAAGTGTGGCTCTCCTCTTGACCCAGTCGCATCCTCAACTGTTGCACCAAGCGACCATATCTTCATGGTCGATGATCACTTAGACCTGTGACGGACTGTGTTGGCACGTCACTCACTATATGCCGCCCCCTCGAAATCGAAAGTGCGTTTTTAAGGCAGCCGTGTCAGAAATATACTGAGTGCGTTCCGAGGCACTACCATAGTTGTTTTTTTTTGTGTGTGTTCTCGACACCAATGCTTTCATTTAGAACAATAATACGAAAACGTCGCAAATTCGTGTCAGTACTCCTTTAAGATCCCCACGTGGTCAAAATTTCCAGATTCCGCCACTATAGCTTTCCTCTACTCTCCACTCTTTCACTCCCTTTCCCTCAACTCCACGGACGTTGAATACGCTGAGCCGTGCTCTCGCAGGGGCTGCAGAAAATAGCGTCATTTCCTTAACCGCGAACCACAATTATTGTCCAAGGTCGTCGATCTGTTTCACGCGCTCGTGGAGAATAATCTTTATGGCTATTAATCTTTCCGGATTATGCTTGCCGCCTGGTATTCCCTAACGTGCACCATAAACCTAGGCACACGGGCGTTGTCATATTTTCGGTATGTATACACTCGATGTGAGAAACAGAATAGATGGGAGAAACACATACTTATGTTCGTACGGGAAAAATAACAGGAAATTACCCCGTGTATACGCACACCCTGAATATCCCGATTAGGCGAATGTTATACGTTTGCTGCGTCAGCCATATTAATCCCAAAACAAGATAACCTTACATTGTTTCTCCTACCTTGCCCTCAAAGTCCATCATAAATACCAAGGTTTCTAAACCTTTCTTTCTTTCGTTCTTCCTTTCATAGAGGAGCCAGGCAACACGATGATGATGATAACAACTTTATTGTTCCGCCAGGTAAGGTGGGTTACTACTCCTCCTCCCCCAAACCTGGCACTCACGGCGTAGGTGACGGTAGAGTCACTGTATGGACTCCCTTTAGGGAGGCTCCTAAAGGAGCCTATGCAGTAACTCTAGGCGACGGGGACAGGCACGCCCGGGCTCTGACGTTGCAATTGAAGAAGAGAAAAATTATCTTTCACGAAGAAAGGAAGAAAGAAAGAAAGAAACCCGCGAGAGATTATCTCCGCTCGTTTCTTCTAGGACGAGCCGCATCTTTTCCTTCCTAAAAACGGCCGAACGCTTCACGTCCGCACCGAGGACAAACAGGGGGCGATTTCCTCCTTTTCGGTCTCGTTTTTTCTTCTTTCTTTTTTCCCCTGTGTTTTCTGTTTTGCCCCAACCACGCACGCGCGTGTCCTCGCAGTGCGGCTTTGTGCGTGTGAACCTGATTGATGGGCGACTGCTTCGCTCGTGCGTCGTCCTTTTTTCTTTCTTTCTTTCATCTTATTTTTATCTCGCTTTCCTTCCTTTTTACCGAGAAGAGATCAGGGAAGGTATCAAACCACCTCGCGCCGCCCGTTCGCTCCGATGCAAAGCTTTTCTCACACGCGTATCTGTTGACACGCGCGGTTTCGTTTATTTGTATTTTTATATTTTTTTTTCTGGCGATTCCCAGCTGTGCGTATGCATATCGGACACCACGCCATTATAATGCGCCTGCAGCTGACGTTTAGATACTCCTCCTCCTCCCTCTCTTTCTATCTTCACACCTACTGCGAGTAGACGGCTCCTCTCCCTTGTTGTCCGCCGCGGTGGTGTAGTGGTTACGGTACTCGGCTGCCACCCAAAATACGCGGGTTCGATCACGGCCGCGGCGGTCGCATTTTCGATGGAGGCGAAAATGCCAGAGGCCCGTGTACTGTGCGTTGTCAGTGCACGTTAAAGAACCCCAGGTGGTCTAAATTTCCGGAGCCCTCCACTACGGCCTTTCTCCCCTCTCTATCTCTTTCACTCCCTTTCCCCCCACCCCCACGGACGCTTAGCCGTGCTCCCTACATGGGCTGCAGAAATTAGCGTCCTTTCCTAACCAACCCCCCCCCCCCCCCTGTTTTGAGAGCGTATACGATTTCGTCGCATGCGAGGCAGACGATCGGCGCAGGCCTTTGCGACAGTGCAAAGCGTAGCTAGGTTCATGAAACAACGGCTTTATGAATGGCCTTCGCTTTGACTAAAAGAGTTATTTGGGGGCAGGCGCATATACAGAGGCGTAAACAACTTGGCGTGGGAAATTGCCAACTCAAGAGCAACTCCGTGCGGTGAAAGAAGAAGGTTCAAAGGGAACAAATTCCCCACTTCTTGCAAAAGGACGTCACAAAGAATTAAAGACATTGGTACGCATAAGGAGAAAAGAAAGCTTCCTACAGAAGACGCGAAATTTGTTCTGTTTGCGGAGTCGAACCCAGGGCCCAAGTCTACAGCGTCAAAAATGACGTCGAAATAGCTTAAGTTTTCAGCGTAAGTCGGAATTGCGATGTGCATCAAACTAGTCGTACAGCGTAAACATACATCAAGAGAGAGAACGACATCTCTATAAGACATATTTCGTGCATTTCCGTATTAAACATTGAGGACACTCGTGTCATTTGCACTGAAGCTAGTCATGCGAAGAGGCTGCTGCATCTGCAGTCTTGGCACATCCTGACCGCTCCAAGAAACCTCGACAGGTCAGCGCGGGACAGCCGAGAGTATACGAGCATGACTTCCAAAAGAACATTGCAAATGGCAACGAAATGCCGCGACAGTTTCTAAAAAAGTTCAAACTAGTTCAACGTCATGAAAACCGTCGGAAGAGCGAAGCTGTTTGGTGACGCAACTGGTAACGGTGTCAGGTCATTGATGTAGTGACGCGTTTACTTAGTCATGCCACAATTCATCATTGTCCACGGACCATGCGTGATTTTTCACTATCTATCTATCTATCTATCTATCTATCTATCTATCTATCTATCTATCTATCTATCTATCTATCTATCTATCTATCTATCTATCTATCTATCTATTAATCCGTTATGAAAATACACCTGCGGGCTGCGCGGGATCGAAGCCGCAACTCCACTGATTTGTGGGGTTTAATGTCCCAAAACCAGCTCTGATTATGAGAGACGCCGTATTGTGGAGGGCTCCGGTAATTTCGACCACCCGGAGCTCTTTAACGTGCGCTGACATCGCACAGCGCACGGGCCTCAACTGGCACAGTACACAGGCCTTCATCGATATGCAGCCGCCGCGGCCGACATTCGATCCCGCGACCTTCGGATCAGGCATAATCACTTTGATGTATAGCAGTGGGCTGCGGGCAAGAGTGACTCGAGCGCGGCAGCGGCTAGTCGGTCGAAGGCAAGAGCGGTTGAAATTTTCCTTCGTGCGTGACGACTATACAACGACATATCCGACACACTGTCACAGCCTCGACTTTGAATAGCTTCGCTGTTCAGATGCTCTTCCTGGCGCCTTCCTATATATATACACATAGGTATGTCACCCCTGAAGAAAGCGCCGAATCGGCTTCTAAATACCCGCAACTATGGCGCATGGTGGCTATATCACTCGGCTGCTGATGCGAAGGTCCCAGCCACGGCGGCCGGCCGCATCTCAACGGAGATGAAATGCTATAGAGGCCCGTGTAGTGTGCGATGTCATTGGACGTTTTAAAGAACTCCAGGTGGTCGACAATTTTCGGAGTCCTCCACTATACAAGGCGTCTCTCATAATCATATCGTGGTTCTCGGACGTAAAACCCCAGAAATTATCAGTCGACTTGGAAATGTCGGGGCCTAGCTAAATAAACCTTCAGCGGAGTGCATTTTTTTCATATTTGGTATTGCAATGTCTAGCCAGAAGGATATCAGTCGCAGACCCTTATAGTTAAGATTACGTGTAATATGAACACGCATATATTGAATGATTGATTTATTGTGGTTTGGTTAGGAAAGGACGCTAATTTCTGCAGCCCATGTAGGGAGCACGGCTAAGCGTCCGTGGGGAAGAGGGGGGAAAGGGAGTGAATGAGATAGAGAAAGGCCGTAGTGGAGGGCTCCGGAAATTTAGACCACCTGGGGATCTTTGACGTGCACTGACAACGCACAGTACACGGGCCTCTGGCATTTTCGCATCCATCGAAAATGCGACCACACGGTGAACTTCGCCTGCACGCGCTGCCTCTCTTTCCAACCTTCGTCTTACGAAAGCAACAACAGTGTTCCGGCGCAGAAGAAGCGACAAGAAAGGACTCCGACGGCCTGGAACGCTGCTGATAGTTCTGCACGACGAGCACCGACAAACAGCGTCCGAAGAGCGACTGACAGCGAGGGGGGGGGGGGGGGGGGGCGATATGCGAAGCGAGATGTACGAGCAAGCGTGATGGGCGTCTTGCTGTCACGCCGAAATGACACTCGCCGCGGCTGGCACGAAAGGCCCTCGCACCACGCAGACTGGACGTGTCTACGTGTCGAACAAGACGGCGAAGTCGCGCGTTTCTGAGAGAGCGGGGCGCTTCGAGACACGCTGGTGCATAGCTGGTCTCATGGTGTCGATACCAGAATATTATTATTATTATTATTATTATTATTATTATTATTATTATTATTATTATTATTATTATTATTATTATTATTATTATTATTATTATTATTGATGGTGGTGGTGGTGGTGGTATTAGTAGTAGTAACACTTTTAGTAACACAAAAGTGTTATACGCCTTGATAGAGCGAGAAAGAACTCATGGTCCTTTTGTCCGTAAGCGCATGAAAACGTTGTACCAACTCAAACCGAGGTGATCTGGATGACCGTCCCATGTGGACTGGACTCTGAACAGAAATGTTGGCGATCGTACGCTTGCATGTGCTGGTGATTATCTGTTATCTTCCAAATGCGAAGCATTTCTTCGCGAACTTCAGTTACTCTGATCCTCTCTACCTGTCTCGGATGCTCTCCTGGTCGCCTCGTTCACCTGGTATACCTAAGTATTTGGGAGGTGGGGTATAAATGTGTGCCGAACTCGAATATATGATCGTTGCATCACCATCATGATATACTCGTCCTGCACGTCCCGAACAACGATACTACAATCATTCGTACTTTTCTGCACCTCACAAAGTGCGCTGCTGCGTCCAGGATCGGCCCGATGACTGCTTCGCTTGACACCGATTCCCATTGTGTGGGACCTGACTTTCTGCCGCCCCCTGCCGCGCTTGCCTTCTCTAGGAATCCACTCTGTTACCCTTAATGACCAACGGTTGTCTTGTCTTCGCATTACATGGTCCACCCACGCCCATTTCTTCTTCTTAATTTCTATAAATATGTCCCTAACACGCGTTTGTTCCCTAACCCACTCCGCTCTCTTCTTGTCCCTTAACGTTACACCTATCATTTTTCGTTCCATTGCTTGCTGTGTCGTCCTTAATTAAAGCTCAACCTTTTTAGTTAGCCTCCAAGTTACTGCCCCGTAGGTGAGCACCGGTAAGATGCAGCTGTTGTACACTTTCCTCTTCAGAGACAATGGTAAGCTGCCATTCATTATCTGACTATGCCTACCGAATGCACTTCACCCCATTCTAATCATCCTAATTACCTCAGCCTCATGATTCGGATCAGGGGTCACTACCTGGCCTAAGTAGACATATTCACTTACTACTTCCGGTGCCTCGCCAGCTATCTGAAATCGCTGTACTCGCCCAAGGCTATTGAACATTACTTTAGTTTTCTGCATATTAATTTTCAGACCCACTGTTATACTTTGCCTGTTTAGGTCAGTAATCATGCTTTGTCATTCACCTCCCGAGTTACTTATAGCAAGACAATGTCACTCAGCAAATCTGAGATTACTGAAGTATTCAACCCTTACGCCCACCTGTTCTCAGTATACAATGTTTTAAATGCTTCTTGTAAACATGCTGCGAATATCATTGGAGAGACTGTGTCCTCTTGTCCTACGCCCTTATAGGTACTTTGCTGCTCTCCTTATGGAGGACTGTGGAGCCGTTGTAGATGTCTTCCAGTAGTCTTAAGTAGTGCTCGTCTATAGGCCCTGATTCCGCAGTACCTGCATGACTACTGAGGTATGCACCGAGTCAAATGCTTTCTCGTAATCTATGAATGCTATATATAGGTGCTGGTTATACTCCGCGGATTTCTCTATCACCTGATTGATAGTGTGCATATGGTCTACTGTTGAATAGCCTTTACGAAACCCTGCTTGCTCGTTAGGTTGACTGAAATCTAAGAAGGCACAAAGTCTGTTAGCGATTACCTTGGTAAATACCTTGTAGGCGACTGACAATAAGCTAACCGGCCTGTAATTTTTCAAGTCCTTTGCGTCACGTTTCTTATGGATGATGTTCGCATTCTTCCGAAATTCCGGTATTCTCTCAGTCATTAGGCATTGCGTCTTCTTTTTACAGATCGTTAACGTAAGGATCGAGAGCTAAGCAACACCGCCGACACTGGTATACATCACACCATGAACGAAAAAGAAATAAATAATACATCGCTGTACGGGTTAGAGTCGACCTTCATTCTTTTGTCTTTTACTCATGTCCCTCCCGTAGTCTCCCGCGCACTCAGTGGCTGAAAGTTCATTTGCCGCTTGCGTATCGCGCACTACATTAAAGGGACACTAAATGCAAATATTAAATTGAACAAGATTGAGAGATATAGGTTTGTGTGGTGACCTGTTCGCCATTCCTGGCAAGTACAGTGAAGTTGTACAAGCGAGAAAACGGTACACTAAAGGAAAATGTTAAGTTTAGCTAGATCGATTATTTACCTGCAGTGTGTTGGGGTCTGTCCTCGCCTTCTGCGAGCCAATAAACGAATTTTTCTGCGTCTGAAACTGCCGCGAAAGTTTCTGGTGTCGCCGTTCAATTTAAATCGCTCGCGCCGAAAAGACAATTTGACGTCACAATTTCGGCTGCTGATACCCCGACCGACACAGTGAGTTCCACGACCGCAATACGCAGCGACAGCTGTGGCTGCATGTGTGGTACACGTTTATTTATGGTCAGTAATCGAGAACTTCCTTTCAGTCTCACTTTATCCCAATCTTTCAATCTCTGTAAACTTAATGTTTGCCTTTAGTGCCCTTTTAATCGACTATTTCGCAACAGCCCTTCGATGACACTTGTTATAACTATGCCTTAGGACTGTAGGCTTTAAAATTATTGTGTGATCCACCTAGATGCATTTTACTTCTCCGTTCATATAATTCGTATTGCAAAACTAGCTACACGATTCGAAGGAGCGTTAGATGGCTTATTTCAGTGGCGTTCGTTTCCTGTATACAGTTGAACCTCGTTTATACGATCCCGCTTAATACGTTTTTCTCTACACTATCCAGAATCCCACCGGCACAGTGCACTTTCACGTGGTTGACACGATTTTCAGATGACACGAATTCCGATTCCCGTGAAGAGATCGTATCAACGAGATTCCGCATGCATACAGTAACGCGAGGCATCTTCGATTGTGGCGTACAGTGCACCCCTCTGGAGAATGTGGAAAGTTTCGCCTCGAGATTGAACGATGGTACACCGTGAGCGCTTTCTACCATACGTGACTCCTTCACTCGCCCATAGGCTGCGTGCAGACGCTGCTGTCGGTGTTATACGGATATAGCCTGAGCGCGAAGTGTCTACTTGCAGACTCGCAGTGTACATGGACACGCACTGCACTATAAGGAGGAAACGCGCGCGACGCGGCAACTTTCTTTTCCGCTTCTGTCGACGTACCGCTTCGGTAAGCGCAGACGCGCAGTCCACTTGCGACACTGATTTCGCCGCTTTGTTTTTGCCGCGTCGAGCCAGAGACTGCTCTTGTTTGCGCCACTGGACAGCGGCGCGCAAACAGCAGGGAGAAAGAGGGAGATCGCAGAGGAAAAGAACGGCGATCAGCCGCGGTGGACCGACCCCTCACCCACTAGAGAAAGGGAAGTGTGGCAAGGCAAGCAGCTGCGACGGCGTTTGCTACATCAGCACTGCGGCCGCCGTCGCCGCTGCTGAGCACACGTCAGGAGTTTCTCGTGACGTCAAGCGCTGACGTCTTGTTGTCCGCGAGCGCGCGGAACTGAGAAAAACAGGGTGAAACGTCGTCGTCGCATGCCCAAGTGGGACTGAGTTCGGAAAAAAAAACACGCAAAAAAGGAAAATCGGCAACCGTGGCAGTGTTGGGGGGGGGGGGGGGGGCTGCTGGCATATGTTTCTCACGTCTGGTCGGCCACGGCGGCTTCCTGGAGATGTTCGTTTTGCTTCTTCGTCTACGTTTCCTTCATCTTTTATTTCTTTGCTTTTTCCTTTTCTTTTTCTTTTCTCGCTCTCGGCGATTTCTAATCCAGATATGGCGTGAATGCTGCGGGAGGGCGACAACACCGCACGACGTTACTGATAACGTCTCGGCGTTGTACGACTGCCACTGGCACCGAAATATGTAACCACGAAAAAAAAATAATAAAGGTTGACTACATCTATATTGGGTTCAATTCAATACAATTGTATTGACAAGCAAAATTATTGCTGAGCAGTTATACAGGAAGAGGTCTCACCTTACGTCGACCCACTGATAGGGAGCGCGCATGATCGCCGGTCATGTATATGCTCCCTACGGCACACTGTCAGGCTTTGTCTTGTCTTTGGACGGGTCCCCTAGGCAACCGTATTTCGGCCTGAAGACAAAGAAAGATCAAACCACGAAACATTAGAAAGGAGGAGAACCTGATAACACGTATACAATTCACGAAAAAATTTCATTGGGCAGATGAAAGAAGTGGACTGATGAAACCCGTAGTCATATAATAAAAACATGCACGCTGCAAAAATAAATGATATAAAGAGCTAAAAAGGTCAATCGTGGATTGATAAACGAAACGAATGAAATCAACGAACGAAATAAATTTTGCCGGGACAAATTCACAATTTCCCAGGGCGCCAGTGAGAAATCCTTCGCTGCGGATTGCGAAATGCGCCAGATTTTTTTTCTTTGTTTTTACAACCCTCCCATTGAACTTTGGGTTGTTTACAAGAACTGCAGAAGATAGCAGATTGCTCAGCGTGGCACCAGTTTGAAAAGATATACAGGCTTCTGGAGAAATCTCGGAGAACAGATCGCGTGCGTTTGCAGGTTGTTTTTGTGCGATCGACGAGCACTTCATCTGTGCATGTTCGAACAACCATAACTTGCTCAGGGCGCCACACGAACTTGTATTAATTTACATAAATTTCAAGTTACTGTGTGGATCAGAGCAATTGAAGAAAGAGTAGGTTTTTATCCTCGACTAGCGTCTTTCTCTCTCATTCCTCTCTCTCTCTCTCTCTTGCTTCCTTTTTTTTTTATTTAGGTACGTTTCGCGCACTTCCCAAAGATTTGAAATCGAGGAAGCCCCAAGCTTCAAGAAAACTTATCTTAGAGCTCTTCATAAACACAGCGACTGCAGTCAGCCGTTTGCGAGCGCATCTTCCCGCGAAGACGGCTCGGCAGTCACATTTGCACCCAAATGTCCATTTAACCGCCAGCATTACCTGCTTGCACGCAGGAGAATGAACAATATAAATTTAATGAAACACTCCGATCACGCGGGACTATACATCGTCTAAACGCGAGCTATTGAAGGTTAGCGTTTTTTATTATTATTATTATTATTGCTATTGACATCTCACATTCCTGCACTATCACATGTGCACGACGAAAATACTGAGTGTACAGCAAATAGCTTACTACAGTAACAAAATACTCAACTTGCTCAACTTGTCGGCAGCTATGCGTTTTTCGAGGGAGTTTTCATTACAAATGGCGATTAAGGCAACAATAATAATCATTGCCAGCAACGAATTGTCTCTATATGCGGCATGGTCCAGCCGGGTGTGCAGTGTGCACACACGCTGGTCCTGGGAAAAACAGTGAACGCCCACGCCCGGGCAGGACTTGGAAATGCCCAAACGGGATCGACGCCGCAAGAACGGACCCATGCATGCAGTGCAGCCTCTAATCCCATGTATGCCAGCATTTTGCTTTTTCGTAATTACACCCTTCCTTACGCCCCCGATGCGAGGTAGGTGTGTGTGTTGTGTGTGTGTGTGTGCGTGCGTGCGTGTGTGTGTGTGTGTGTGTGCGTGCGTGCGTGCGTGCGTGTGTGTGTGTGTGTGTGTGTGTGTGTGTGTGTGTGTGTGTGTGTGTGTGTGTGTGTGTGTGTGTGTGTGTGTGTGTGTGTGCCAGCGCGACCGGAAGACCTTCCCGCAAAAGCCCCCCCCCCCCCCCCCACACACTTGCATTATCTATCTAAGGTCCTTCCGCCCCGTCGCTTTTGCCGTAAAGCCGCTATTACAGCGCAAGTCGTAAATATATAGCGGGCGAACGCCCTCGGATTTCTTTCTCCTTTTTGTTCGATTATACAGCTTCGCTTTCCGAATATACCATGGACCTTGCTCGCAACCTCGTTCCATTATCACTGTCAGCTCGGCATCGCCATTTGGTATCACTCATTACTCCCTCACCGTATTCTATTTATTTCTTCTTATCCGAGCATCTTGTAAAAACAGACAGCCTTCATGAATCTCGGCTCTTCAGCCATTTCTTTCCTTTTTTTTTCTTCGTTCAGCAGCCAAGTTACTTTACACCTTCTTTGAAGGAAAACACACACACACACGAGGGCGATAGATAATTGTAGCTTTATCAAGCGATAAACGGGCCACCGGGGCTCATAACTCGACGCATCGCGTGCGTACACACAAGGCGGGTGTAAATGACTTCGATAAAATTGTTTACTCATTTTATATATATGGCGTATCAGGAGGCCGCGCGGGCTCTGTGCCAACTTCACTCGGTCCGTCTGCGTACGTCGAGATCTTGCTTTTTTTTTTCCGCCGGGTAAGCATGCAATTCGGCTGCTGCGTGAAACTGCTTCCTTTTCCTTTGGAAAAAAAAAATGTCTTACGAAGAGCCGTCAAGATACCGCCTTAAAATTTCTGCATCGTGGTCATTCATTTGCGCTTGCTATCACACATAAGCGGCGCCAGGTGCATGCCAGCGCGGAGTGGGTTTTATATATATATATATATATATATATATATATATATATATATATATATATATATATATATATATATATATATATACGCACACAACACACACAGCCATCCTATCTTGCACAGATGACAGAAGTGTGCCAAAGAACGTACCCAGCGAATTTTATTCAGATCTATTGACCTCGAAAAATCGCCGGAGTTGGCCTTCAAATGTATATACGATGTTACTTCCACCATCTGCATGCTGCAGCGTCACTCTGCTTGATACGTGTTGCACGCCAGGTGACGTTGGCCCCGAGTTGTACGCTTTTGTAGGTGCGTGCAACTCCGCGCAGCATATGATGGCCTGCGAATTATACACATAGCGTGAATGCGACAGTGCTCACTTCGTTAGGAAGTACTGCATCATGTAGATGACAGGAGTGCGATGTACCCTCATGAACGGTGTTTTCGTACGCAGCTGTTTGAAAACGTGAGGCAACGCTCACTGACGGAGCAGTGTGAATGTATGACCGAGCAACAGATTTAGAACGGATTTCGCAGAAATAAAATTCTAATCGGAAAGACTGCGTGTCAACATGTTATTGCAAAGTGCATGCAATGTGGTGGGAAAACATGAAAGAGTATGTTATGTTCTAGCCTGCATGTGAGTTCACACACGCGCACACACACACACACACACCGCCGTGACACCGGTATATATGTGGCGACACACACTGCTTTTTCAACGGCTTTCCGCGAAAGGCCGGCGACATTTGTTACTGTCGCATTGTTGAACAATGATATTCAAGATCATGAGCTGGGCGACGCGAAAAGATATCCTATATTTAAAGGTCAAAACAGGCGTTCATTATTGAAGGACTTTACTATTCACCGCAGACACCTCTCAGCAGGTATTTCCTTTCTGTTTTTTATGTTCATTTCCTTCGTGATCTCTTCAAATACACAAGGAGGTTACGTTCGGTGACACCTATAGTTTTCTAACAATTACTAGAGTGGTATAAGGACAACGAAACCCCATTTCTCCCTTCTATTTTACATTCTTTCCCCGCCATTGCATATACAAGCCTATAGATTGCAGTTTTCTGAGCAGATATTTTTGCATATCAGGTTGGCCTGGCGTGAAGGTCAGGGCCAAAGCTGCGATGGCACGGCCCTCCTACTGTTCAGTATTATTTCTTTCCCGATTTCCACTGCCTTCCGTTGGACAGGTGTATGCAGTGTGGAATAAATCCGCTTTTACAGCGGTTGCTGTTATGATTGTCGTTTTCCCGTGCAGACTCGACAGGATATTATCGTCATTAAAGAATTGGCCGCGTATCTGCGTGTTTCGCTGCAAATGTTGTCGAAAGACGATAGACATCTGCCGGCCGTACTACGCTGCGCGAGATATGAACGCCATGTGGCAGCGCCATCAGAAACATGAGCTTGTGCAGAATCCCTGGCACACTGCCAGGTGGCAGCACCAAATCGTCGGCAGAGGCCTTTTTCGTGCATAGCGTCGCATTTTTAGCGAAGCCTAAGAAACACTGGGGTCTTTAGAATTACGTATATATGTATTTTCTAGCAAAGGAACACACCACCTAATAGTTACGTATGGATGTTGTGCCTCAGATATGCGTAATATTTGCTTTTCGATTGACAACGTTCATAAGTATGAACGCAGCTACCAATTCAAGATGGCTGGGTGTTAGGCAAGCGCTTAAACTTTGGCCGGGTGGCTGAATCGTGTGACAGACAGACAAACAGACAGACCAGAATTTCTACGCTCAGGTATCCAAAGAAAGACTATCGTCTTTGATGTAGTCACGCGTGCTGAAACTGGCGCTCGGGCGCTATGCACAGTGCGCGGCATTATGCGGCACAGAAAGCGTGTATTTCTCTTAACAGCTCCTAACAGCAGCATAGCCATGCATAGTGCAGTATAACAAGAGGGTGGAAAGCTAAATGAGGGTGAGGAGGAGTGGTGTAATGGTGTAAAAGAGTGCTGTAGGAGAAGGAGGAGGAAAAGAAACACTAAAGCATGGTATAGCCCATCCAGGCCAGCAGTGTTCCAGCTCGCGTCGTCTCAACTCTACCGGGCTAGCTCAGCATAGATTACTTACAGCAGCGTGACAGCGTAGGATGTCATCAAATGTAGCCACGTGATCCAAACCACGTAACATGACGTCACAGCTGTTACGTGACGTGTTCCCGTAAAAACCACGTAAGAAGACGTCAAAACAGGACGCTTCCCGCAAACCAATGTCGACCTATACATGTGACCCAAATCACGTAACATGACGGCACAGCAAGTCACGTGACATGTTCCCGTTGAAACCATGTAATAGCTCGTCAAGTGACATGTTCACGCCAAAACCATGTAACAGGCTGTCACGTGACAAATCACGTGAATTGTAGTTTACTGTTAGCCCATGCTTGCATCACTAGTGGAAGCTGCCCAAATTTGTTATTACGTTTCTAGCATGTATTGGGTATTGATCACCTCCGTCACGGTGACCATGACACTCGGCTTCTGATCCGAAGGTCGCGGGGTCGAATCCCGGCCGCGGCGGCTGCATTTCGTTGGGGGCGAGATGTTGAGGCCCGTGTACTGTGCGACGTCAGCGCACGTTAAAGAACCCCAGGCGGTCGAAATTTCCGGAGCCCTCCACTACGGCGTCTCTCATGATCACATCGGAGTTTTGAGACGTAAAACCCCAGAAATCAATGGGTATTGGTATGGATAGTAATAGTGACAGGCTACGGCGTAGGTACTTGTCTAGAACTATTTTCTGAGTATTCTTGAGCGTTTTGTTCCCGGGGATTCCGCGCAGATCACGCACTGAACGAAACGCGGGCAGAACATCGGAACCCACGGGCACGTCAGGACAGGCCCATGGCGGGTGGGTTGGTACCTGCCTCCGCAAAACGACCGTTGACGAAACGTTCTAGCGGCAGGGTAGAAAGGTGGGCGAGGGAGTGGTGGGGGCCAACACCAAAAGGAAAACCGGGCCAATTGGCGGCTGCGACACAGGCCCCATCACGATCACAGCCAAAGTAAACAGCCACATGTCGTCGTCTCCGCGACGCGCCTCGGTAGTTTCGTGCAGCGAACGAAAAATGCGCTCATCAAGAAGTCCAATCGAGAACTATAAAGGCAACGGGGAGCGGCAGCGAAGAGGGAAGCATGCACGCATGCTCAGACGTCTTTGTCGGCGCTTTGCTCCGTCTCCTCCTCCGCCATCCATTTCGTCTGTGTCGTCTCCGCCATCTATTTCGAGCAAAGGAGGCTGCCGCCACGGTGGTATAGCCTTCAAAACGGAGGCACGGCACGTGTGTGACTTACGGCGAAGACACGAGCGGCCGTAAACGATGCTCCCGTCAGCAGCCCCAATATACGGTGTTCTACCGGTGGTTGTTTGCAGTACTTTCTGTGCGGTCATACCATGTTCACCACGTAGCTATTTCAGACGGTGAAACAGCTGCGCTAGTAGCTCTATGCCTACAGTAACGAAAAGGATCTTTTATCATGTTTTTAGGACCAAAATAACATGTGCCGACACCGAGTGAACAGCATTAGCGGGCCTACGGTACGGCAATCCTGCACCGATAAAACAGCGTAACGTCGAAGGAGCACAACTGAGCGGTTCCGTGGACGGACTGTCGAAAGGGCAAACAGCAGTCGTTTCTCGGATAAGCTATAATTCTGGAGAACGGCGCAAAGGTCACTGTTTACCTTGCGTCTCTCTCACGCCAGGGATTTAGAGGCACGGCTTTTGATATCTGTTCTCTCTCGAGACAAAGATCGAGAGAAGACCCGGCGACAAGTGCGTGGGAATTCGTCTTTTTGTGGCTGTTGAAAGGACACGAAAGGGGCGCGCGCACACACAGAAACAGAAAAAACGAGTGCGCTTAGCAATTAGAGCCGCACGGGCTCGGCTCCTTTCTTTCTCTTCCGGCGCTGCACAGAATTAACGGAAGGAAGCAGCGGATATAAAGGGACTGTGTAGCAAAAGCTGCGGGAGTTTGCGGCGCTTCTTTTGCGGTTCCCAGCGGCGGCGGCGGCGGGCAGAAGAAAGGGGTAGACAAGACGCGGAGAGGGCGCGAGGGAGCGCCGGCGAATGCGGGGCTTGGCCAAAGAAGAATGCAAGAGAGTGGTGGCGGCGGCTCGCACGGCATATCTGATTCCACGTCTGCGGTCCTCCTCCTTCCCCTGGCAGCAACCCTTTGCTTCGCACCAGGAGGAGAGCGGGACCAACAGAGAGAGAGAGAGAAATAACGCGCAGCGGGAAGTCTGGAACTCGCACACGCACGCACGCACAGCAGACATCGCACGCCGCCAAGAACGGCCAAGCTACTAAATTAGACGGCGGCGTCGGCGACTGTTACCTCGGCCCCCGAGCGAATAAACAACCCGGTCTGCCGCCGCGCCATGCACCGAGGCTTCACCGCGACACCGGTGTGTCTTGCTCGCCGGGCAGGCCAGCGAGAGAGAGTTTCTTCGTTGAGGCATCTTCGAGAGACGGACCGCACGGGAGCAGCGACCGCGAAGGAACGGCTCGCGTTTCCGTTTGCGTTTGCCCGTGGTCTGCCTGAATTCCAGGCCGGCTGCTGCATCTTTTTTTTTTTTTCTCGTTTTTATTTAACCTTGAAAAGAAAAAGAAGCGGCTGGAAAGGGCGCAGTGCGATGCGAGGAGAGAAGGTGCAACGGGGGCAGCAAACCCCAGACTCGGCTGACAGCAGCCGATTCCAACTAAACCGTGAAGCAGTTAGCAACGAGCTTGGCATGGAGCGCTCCTCGAAAAAAAAGTCCGGATGCAGACTAGACTCACGCGTGCATCAGCCGTGCAGCGGGGAGAAGGTGCCCGGAGAGGGAAAGGATGCCACGTAATCGGCATGCGGCTGAGAACTGGGAGCAGCAAAGTTCATAGAAAACACTGACGCATACCGAATGGAGAAGCTCTAGAACAACAATGAATGTTTATATGAATATGAATCTCGCAAGGACACCTGCAAGAGACGTGCCGAATGGGTCCTTTATATGTGTAACGTGTATGCGCGTGCACTTTCCGGTCATATCCACCGTTTCCCATTTGGTATGTGTCATCTCTATCGACCAGCTATATAGCTCGCGCAGTGCGCCGCGCGCATACAACTACGGAAGTGCTCATACGACACGGAACTCCTTGTTCGTCTGACCTCTCGAAGTGTTCTAGATTTCGAACCTGATCTGTTGGCATCCAGCTGCGTGGACATCACGAGAATACTTCAGGTGTGGGACAGACACCGAGAGTATACTGTTGTATACATGCAAAGACGACGATGATGTTTCGTTTTGGACACATGTACAAGCTGCAATATACGTATAGCGTTGATTTGCTCTCACCATTTCCCCTAAACGATCGTCAATGTCACGGCACCACTTACGTGCGATGTCACTGAGAGATGAGGTATAAGACAAGATGCCGGTGGTTTCCACTCAGAAGTGCGGCAATGGTTGTGTCATACAATCTGAGGCAAAACTGACTTCATCACGTGTACCTACGCAAGGCGACGATACGATGAATTTTGTACTCAAAAAATCACGAAGTATACGTCGGCTAATTAATGTGCAATAAATAGCCTTAAGACTCATTCATTCCCTATTTTTTCCATCTTCCGCGCTGCGTAAGAGGCAGGTTGTTTCTCTTCGCGCCAACTGACGCAAGTCGTGCGAGTGTTGAGAGACATCTGCAGGTTGAGGCTGACCCTGTGGAGCAAGCATACCCACCTTCATGTATACATCCAAACACCTATTTTAGTTGCGTAAAGTTACTGTAATTGAAATTTCAGCACATTAGGGTGCTTTAGCAGTATAGGATTAGGATTACCGTAAACGGTAAGCACCGTATAATATAACGTTCCCTCGTTGTCGGCACATGGCTACTTTAGTCCGAAATACCTGTGTCAGGCATCTTGAACCTTCATCGTTGATGGTGCAGGTGTTTCCGACTGAAACAGCCACATGCAGACCACAATGGCACGTTATATATTACTACACGAAAAACGCTGTAAATCACCGCTGCTAAATTACAGTGCCTATATGCAGACCAGTGCGCGACTGCGTGTGCCTGATGAAATATGCACACATAACGAAGGAGGAAGTTCGCGAGCACAGACGTCCTGGCGCTCAATAAAGAAACCTAACATGCTTACATGTGGGCGTCTGCCTTAAATGTGCGCCTTAATCACCTCGAATGCATCTAGAGAAGGAGCCGATTCGTATCATTAAGCGGAAACAAACGCAAAAACACAATGATATATATATATATATATTCTGGCGGGAATTTTTGTGTTCTACTGCGCGTGCGAACAAAGCAAGCCTGCAAACACGAAACAACTGCGAGACGGCGCCGAACCGCGCATATAAGCATGTTGCCAGAAAAAAAAGAGCGGCTCATATCGTGAAGAAAGTATACACTCGCGGAACGCAAACACGGAAACTCACTCGCTTTCATACGTGAACACACACACACAAACACGCACTGACGCACGCACGCAAATGCAAACGAAGACACGGAAACTCACTCATGTGCGTATATGTGCAGACACAAACACGCCCACACATGCAAATAGAAAAACATGGAGACACTCACACACGCACGTGCAAACACAAGCGGAGCGTGCTTACGTGCACAGACAAACGGAAACACACACGTATTGACACGCAAGAACAAATACGAGCACATTTTGGGCACCGAATGCAAACACAGGCAGAAAGCGGACACTCGTGCACAGGTTCAAGCGCACGCACACATGTAGATGGCGCATATAAAGCAGGTATCGAGGTGGTCCTTATTTCAGGAATTTATTTCCCTTTGTTCCGCTTCGTTAATTTAATAAATAGTGAGTCACGATACAGTATGCTGCTTAATTGTAGATATATGCATTATGCACACGCTCTTGCTTTGTGGACGCAAACATACCGGTTACTGGAGAAACAAGACGTCAGATAATAGACAGCGCGTACTTGGCGATACTGTATCATTGGATTGTTTTCTCGGAAAAGCGTCATAGGTTCCGTCACGACACATGTAGTTCAACTTTCGGGAGCCCCTCGTTCACTTTGCACATACAGCCGCTCAGTATACGGTGAAGTGTCGCGCCTACAGTTAGATGAGTCACTTCAAATTATCACAAAATAATTTTAAGTGGCTCAAATAACTGTCGGCGCAACACTTCACAACACTGGCTGATGTTCGAAAGATGTCATCAACGGTCCATTCTCGAGTGGGGAAATGCCGCGACGTTCTCCTACATCAACTATCTTGATCACGGTATACCGTGATCTAGATAGTTGATGATAGTTGATCAAGATAGTTGATCAGGGTCGAGATAGTTGATCAAGATAGAAAGCCTTCGCATATATATATATGCGAAGGCTTTCGACAGCATTCAGAACGTCTCATATACAAGGTTTCGAAGTGCCCGCTGCATATTTCTCCCACACGCTGCATTCGTTCTACGTTGACGCATGTTGAAGAACCTCATGGTGGCCGAAATTGTCGGAGCCCTCCTCTACTGCGAGACGCTGAGCCGTGCTCTTTTCAATGGTTGCAGAAGTAGCGTCTTTTCTGCCCTGCCGTCGCAATGAGAATAACACCCATCCATGCGAACATGAGGATTTTGGCCCATATATGAACACATGTATGAATTTAGGCAGCCCTCTGAGGCCTTTCAAAACGCAGTGCATTGTAAAAGTGTGGGAAAAATCTGGCGCCCCTCATTAGACCACAAGTTCTATCGCAGTTCTCTCTAGGTGGGACACTAGTTCTGCGTCTGAAACTTCTGCAGCATGTGAATTGCTGAGATATATCTCACAGTCAGCAAAGCGTGGAGTCGTCGTCGGAGTTCTCCTGTTCCTCCTGTTCGGAGTTTTGAGGTTCGCGACCTTCGAACACCGTTATTCAAGGCTTCAAAGCTTCGAGCTCAGTTGCTAAGCGGATTTCCCGAACTTCTGTAGGCCTCCTATATAGTCGGGCTATATTGCCTGTGTCAACGAACGCCAGGTGGTCGAAATTTCCGGAGCCCTCCACTACAGCTGGTTTTGGGACGTGAAACTCCACAAATAAATCAATGTGTTGTCTTTCCTTGCTTTCTTGGTGAATTTCTTATGCCCTATATGGAAGTGGACGCGCTGTATTCGAGCCAGAAGCAATTCGAAAGTGATTATGATAAGTGATTATGAGTGATTATTCGCGAAAGTACTCGCTTGAAGCAACTCATTACATTAATACCAGAAAGAGGCAATTTAATTACAGCAACTTCATTACTGACAAGTCTCACAGAAAACTGCACATTGGTCGTGCGAGTCACAGGCCGTATATCTATGCGCCGAAACCGGAGCTTCTCTCAGCTTGCCACATAGGCGAAGGAATGGAGATAGTGTGGGGCAAAAAAAAACAGCTGCTTCCTGTTTTTACCATATGCATGTCTGTAGACACCTTAACGAGTAATTATCGCTTTTATAGCCTTCAAAGGGCGACTGACCCTTCTCGTCGCCGGTACACAAAAATATTATCGTATACCTGACCTGACCATAGCACGTTGTATGTCGAAATTATTCGCTTGATACAACTCACTACATTATACTGAAGTACCTGCCCACAAAAGTAATTTATACATCACTCTTTACAGCAAAAAGTAATTAAATTGTCAAACTTGGCAGTGCCGCCTGCCAAGTTTGTCAGGGCACTGCACATTGTCGTGCAAGTCAGTCCGTATGCGCCGCAATCGGCGCTTCTGTCAACTTTTGCCACGTATATGGGAAAGAACGGAGATAGTGAGGGGCACAAAAACGTGCTTCCTGTTTTCACCCTACGAATGTTTACAGCTTAACGAGAAATTATCGCATTTATAGCCGTCGAAGGGCCACTGACCCTTCTCGTCGCCAGCTGAAAAAAAAAGAAACGATAAAGGAAACAAAGAAAGGAACAGACGGTGTTATCACATACCTGACCTGACCATATGTTGTTTTGTATGTCGAACATTCCGACAACCGACGACGAGCGTCATCGCTTATCGCGGTCCATGGGATGCCATCGCGGGTTCCGGCCTGACGCACCGCGTTGTGATGCCAAGGACGGGGGAGGAGGGGGGGGGGGGGGGGGTGCGGAAAAGCGCCGACCGAGTTGGCCATATGCGCTGGCGCTGACGCCTTGTTTTTCGGCCTCCCGCTACGCGCGTCTGAGTAGGCATATGCTGCGACGTTGAGAATGAATCAGATGCCGAGGCTCTCATCTGCAGGACAACAGGATGAAGGCTAAATGCGGACGACTGCGCGAGCGACTCGGACGCAAATAGCCGGCAGCCGCGCGATGCCAAAAGGGAAGAAAAACGTGCGCTCGGCCGCAACCTTGTAATTTCTAATATGAGCGTGCACTATAGAGGCTGCAGCGACCCGGTACCGCGTTTGTAACGCACTCACCTTGAAGGTGATTTTAAGGGACTCCGAAGAGGGACCGTTGAAGGAATGCTTACTCATTTGCTTTTTCTTGTACCGGAAATTTTATACCGGACGCTTCCTAAGCATAATGTGGCAAAAACGGAGGATTAAAGAAAAGTTTATTTTTGGCTGACACACTCTACGAAAAGAAAAAAAAAAAGTGACGCATGATGTAATCGGCATTGTCGTGACGTCATGACACACCCACCTTGGGAGCACTGATACACTAGTTAGTGTAAGCGAGTCTTAAAGTAAACCAAAATAACGCTGGACTAAAGTGATCTTGAGCACGGCATGGTAAAGTTAAAGAAATAGTGAAGAAGAAAGAAATGCGTGGCGACGCCCTCATGTGCACACCCATGGGGACACCACTTTAACACACGTCCTCGCTAGAATATAGCTTCACGTTTATCGACAAGAAGATGGAAGAGAGGTTCAGAGAAACAGAAGCAGAAGACCTGTACAGAACCACTGACGTTCATAACAGGCGATGACTCTCGTCACTAAGTCATGCCTGGTTATTTCGTGAGGAGTGAAATAACGCCTTCATGGCCTTCTGCTGCCGTGGCTCACTTGTTCGGCATTGTTATGTGGCTGCAACTAAAGAAAAAAAAATGTATTCGAGACAGTTCTGAAAGCACGCGCGAGGTATTACTGGGGTTAAGCTAACTATTATGAGCTATTAGAAACAAACAGCCTTCAGAATACAGCCGTTTTTACGCGCTTTCGAACCCACGAACGTGTGAATGAAGGAAGGACACTGCCAGGACATGCGCACAGCTGTTCCTCTCGCGTACCGCGCTCAAATTTCATGAACTCTGGCACAGGGTGTTAGCGGCGGTGTTTAATAGACTATTCGCGTCACAGCAGAGATATTTAGCACATGCGAGTTCTTTTTGAACGGGCTATAATTAGGCACGACCTTTTGTAGAGGCGGCTTCAACGGAACAACGCCACTGGCGCGCAGGGCAGACGAGGTCGTGCGGTTCGCGAGCTTTCCAGCAACGTTGCGTCGCGCGTGCAGTGCGGAAGAGCGAATTTAGCGCGCGACTCTGGCGCGTCAAAACAAGTCGACGAGAAACTCAATGCCATTCCCAGACGCGGCACGCGGTAGAGCGCGTAGGGTCGCCCGCTTGCCTCCTTGCGCGCCGAGCCCGCATCAAAACAGACCCGCCGATCTAGGTTACCTCATTCCTGGGGCGGGCGACGGAGAGCGAGAGACGTGAGAGAGAAGGGAGGCCATCCACCGCCATCTTGACTTCTTTTCGCTCTCGCCAACGACTGCATTCTTTCGTCTATTATTATCATTTTCTTTTTATTCTCCCTACTCCACTGCCGTGTTTTCGAGCGAGCGTCCTTTCCTGCTCCCGTCGGGTACCTAGAACTGCGAGCTTTTCCCTAGGCTTTGAAGAAGCGCAGCCGGCGCGGGGAACCGCTTGCGTAGTTGTCCCCAGTTGTAGCATTCCCCTAGAAAGCTCACGTGACTACAGGGTTCAACCCCCTCTGAAAGCGCCGCCGGTCGGCCCGCGTGCCGCCGCTTGCAAGCGCGACGACGGAAAAGCGAGAGAGGAGGAAGAAACGACCAGAGTTTAGCGAGAAAGGAGGGCGTCCCGACGAAAACAACCCCTAAAGATGGGAAAGGGGACGAGAGAGGACCTTGTTTACGTTCGGCTCCGTGAGCACGTGACGCGGCGTGCGTACGTCTCTCCCTCCCTCCTGCGACTTTATATGCTGTGTTCTCCTTTCTTTCTGTTCGTGCATTGCGCGCGACTCGCAGCAGTGTGCAGCTCCATCGTCGTCCTGTTCTGCGAAGGGCGTCTGTATACAGCGCTGCTTTAGTTTCATAGCTTACCTTTTATTTTTTTTTTCGACATGAGGTGGAGTGAAAGGGCACCCAAATTTGCCGGCAGCGTGCAGGTTCCCACCGCCTGCAAAGCCTTGCCTGCTTCGTTCCTGCGCCATCTTCGCTGTGTTTGCATCCCGGGCCTTTTCTGCTTCGGAAGTCTTGCTCAAGCGATCGCGCGCGTTCTTTTTAAAAGCAAGGAAAGGAAAACACTGAAAAACCTTACACCTACGAGAGTTCGTTGTTTACAGCGCTCTCGAGCTGCGTAAGGCCGAATGTGCCACCTACGATTGCTAGCAAATGTCGCAGCTGAGCGCCGCGCGCGCGCGATCGTTATGTGTTCGCGCAGCGGGAAGACGAAAACAACTCAATACGGGTCCCCCTAGTTGACAGCGTCGCGAGCGCGTTGCATAGTGCCATACTCACTTGATATGTCGCCCAAGGCCGTGTGTCTTTAAAGAATCGGACTCAAATTCGGGTAAAACGTTCTACGCCTCGTGTTGTCCCTGTAATCGCTTTTCTCGTCGGGCTTATGCTAAACAGGCAACGCAGATGGCATCAATGACGCCACATTTATTTGCTCTCTCCTGAAGATGCCGCCGCTGCCAAGAAAGGCTTGCGAGCGCAGGCAAGCCGCCAACAAACCGTGCCGCTCGAAGCTTCATGACCGACCCAGTGTAGAGAGCGAACCGCTCCGTCGGTCGAACAACACAACAAAAACGCAGGTGCGGAGCACCGCTCCCGCGCGACGATACATTGTTCCGCTGCGAAGAAAAACAACCCCCTCCCTCTCGTTCATATCTCTCGCCCCCGTCTTTCGCGCGTTCCCGCCTTTTTTCTTTCGCCGGTGAGGGACACATCGTAGAGGAGACGGTGGCTGTCCTCGGCTGGGCCAGTGGCCGTCGTGCCCAGCTGTCACGCACGGACTGCCGTCGCCGGCGGTGGCCCACTCGCAACGTTTTTTTTTTCAATCTCCCTTGTGCTGGGACGACAGGCACTCCTGCCGCGTTTCGTCCCTCCGGTGCGCCGATTTCGCTTATTACTGAGGAAGCCGCGGCGTGGCGGGTGATGCAGGGGGGGAGAGGGGGAAAGCTTTCTTCTATCGTCGGAACAACAGCCTGACCCGTCCCGATCCCTTTGCGGTTGCCCCGTCCCTACTCCCATTTCCGCTCTCCCTTTCGCCGCGACCCCGAACGACAGCGCCGTGCCCCGTACGCTTTTTGACGCATTGCGGACTGCGAGTGCGGCGGCCCACCCCCCGCTCTTTTCGGAGCGGAGGAGAAAGCTGAATCGCGCCGCGGGTACCGCGAGGCTACTACGCTTGTTTACGCTTGCCTTTAGCGTAGGAGGCGCGGTTCCTTCTGCGCGTTGGGTGTTTACGGGGCGGCCCACCCGTGCACGCGCTGCTGCCCGGTGTGCCACTTTCCGCTTCGCTCGGCCGTGGACGGGAGTCGATTATCGCGGGACACGATACAAGGCCGATCTAAGGACGCGACCAATGGGAATCAATCTGCGCTTAATGGGCCAAACGTGGTGTTCTTTTTTTCTTCTTCTTCTTTTGGCTGACTTTTGCCAACAGCGTTTTGCTTCTTCTTTTTGCAAATCATTACTCATTCATTTTTGCAAATCATGCCAGGCGAGCTCGGCAAAGCCCAGGAGAAGGCAACCAGTTGTGGATACGTGTAATATTTATTTGAGGTTTTGAGGTTGCGTAATGTTAGGCAGAGACGTGCATAGACAAACTGGAAAGGAGAGAATAGATAATAGGAATATGAATGGCGGAGTTATTTGCGTTAATAAATCGTGACGGCGAATTCCAATCTGGTGCCAAAAAGGGAAGTTTCCGTAGCACACGGTCGATACGCGATAACTGCACAGGTTTGCGACTCAGTTTCGCGATTATGTTTCGCGATTGTGACAATACGAATATTCGATATGACAAGCGCCTCGCTTATCAAATGATCTCACATGAGACGCTTTTTTTCCCTATATCTATTTTCGAATGACATTGCGAGATTTCACACAAGCGTTGTACATACCATATGGAGGTTTTCCTAATGGTGTTTTCGTCCTCACACCGACCAGTTATAAGACATACGTCCTCGAGATTCAGCGAGGCAGCCTCTCACAGGGCCGATGATTTAAGTATAATTCAATGAACATTATCTTTCGCAAAGTTGTAAAAGACATGCTCATGAGAAAAAAGAAAATCAAGCCAGTTGAAGGCCGTTCCACGCCTGCGCAATAAGCACGCGTAGCTCAGAGGGCAACTCCGGCGATTTTTCAGTGTCCATTCATCTAAGCGAAATAGCCAACATAATTATGTTCCCTTCGGTAATGTATTAATATATGTCAAGACAGGCGGTGGCAACTCACTAATTAGTTTCCTGAAAATGAATTTTCAAAATTTCTAGCGAATTTCCATCAGGGTCCCCCTTTGTTTCTGACGTCATCACACACAACGCTGCTTTCTCGAGCAGGTCGGTGCAAAACGGTGATACTTCAGCTCTCAAATCGTCTCTGTCAAGTTTATAAAAGCTGGCATAACTCAATACACGTCGTCGAATGAACCCTCCAGGGTCACTTTCCTAGGACCAGTATACTTATTCCTGAAGGCGGAAAGGCTGTGACGTCAACGCATGCCCTGCACGAAGTGTCTACCCGTCTCCGTTTCCTCTTGAATGCATCCTTCATTCGGTTACTTGAAAGCATCGGTGTGTTTATGAGCAAACTGAACCACCCTGCAGCTATCGGTATACTATCGGCTATAGGGATATATCGGTACTGTTGGAGAACAGGAATATCAAAACATGGTGAAAAGCTGCTGGAGCCCCCTTTAGAACCCCTCAATACACTAAAGGTAGTGACATCTTTGATGACGATAGTGATTCTTAAAGGGGAAAGTAGAGGCTTCTGTCTCCCGCATTGGGGACACGGCTAAGCGCCTATAGATCTTTATTCTCCTCCTCGCCGGCTTTCGCTCTTTCTTGCGGTGCCAAGCAAACTAGCGACGCTCTTGCTCCCCCAAGGCGGGACTGAAAGGGGAGAGAGCTCCTTGAAAGAGCGCGCCTTTGTAGTACGGCCTGCTATTCGACGAAACGTGATGACTTCCGAAGGCGCTGGCATGGATTAATGTTGTCGGCACCGCGAAGAAGAGGCGCGAGAGAGCACGTGACGGTGTTCGGCCAATAGGAGGGCCCAGCCTTGAGGGAAAGCGCAGGAGAGGAGGACAAAAGCAAAATTCAATACATGTCGCTACCTTTAGTTTATTGAGGGGCGTTAGCGTAGCTAGCGGGCAAGCTCCACCACTACGCGAACGAAGATTGAGTTTTCTTCATGTACCTTCTCCTTTCTGTCGTCTTTGTATTCACCTTTTTCAACATTTGCCTCTTGTTCTTCTTTCTTCTCTATGTGTAAGCTTTCTTTCTTTATCTATTTATATATAAGACTGTCTCCTCCTTCCCTACATCTTAACCCTCACATCACACCCACTAACCCTCACTTATCTTTCCCACCACCTATACGATACGTGCTATGCCGCTGAGAACTGCTTGGAATGCACATAATCACTTTACGTGGCGCATATATACAGGGATTTTTCTTTCTGTACCCTCTCCCATCCTCCTTCCTTCCTCCTCACCCTCATGTCACTCCTCTTCACCTTCACATCCATATGCCCCACCCCCTTGCTATACTATATTATATGCATGACAACGGCCGCAGTATAAAAGGTGTACGCAAGTGTGCTTTTCATCCAGCGGCGCGGCCGTGGCGTGGCGTGGCTATGTTATGAGCTGTTGGCACATTCCCGCCTTTACGTAGTATCGGGCTGAGGGCATGAGCGTAAGAGAAGAAAGACGTGCGCGCGCAAATGCCGCACAATAGGCATTGCATAGGATTAGTGCACGGGCACTGATGTGTATAGTTTTTGCGGATGCTCCACAGCAGGGCCGTAGCCATGGAATATTTTTTCAGAGAGAGAGAAAGAGGGTGGGGAGGGATGCACCTAAAAGGGCCGCTAAACAGGCTCCTACTTTTTTTTTTTAAGCCGCCCAAACAAGCTAACTCAATCATAGAGAAGGTTGCGGCGATCACATTCTGAGAATATGACAGCGCAGCGCGCCACACAGACGCCGTATTTCAAAAAAGAATTCCCGCGCCTCTTTCCTGTGATTGACCAGTCGCCCTCGCATCCTAGGTGTCGTCACGATCTACCGCGAACAACTTTGCGCAGTTGTAGCTCGTTGATTGGTCGACACCAGGTCCATTGTCAGATCCTGTGGCCATCCCACCGGCGTGAGCGCAGGAGCAACCGGAACTGCAGCGCAAGCGTCAATGACGTCAATTGCTCACGTCATATCACTTGTCCAAAGTGGGCGGAGTCGCGAAGGCGCGCCGCGCCTACCCTCTCCTCGGCAAAGAAGGGTGGGGAGGCCGACCGAGAAAACGAAACCGACGCAAGCGGCCACTTAAACCCGTGTAACTTCTTTATTATTACACCTATTCGCAAAATTCTTGCGGGAGCATGTTCACATCGCACAGGAGCGCAGTTATATCTTGAAAACAAATTTTGAACCTCGGGGTTGTTTAGGGACCCTTTAAGGGGACATGTTTTTGGGCTAGTTGGTTCATACTTTATGCGGAAAACTTGGAGCGCTAGAAAGACGGGGACGAGAAAAAGAAACACAGTATAGCGCCTGTCC
The DNA here is from genome assembly GCA_013339685.2 of Hyalomma asiaticum. Taxonomy (NCBI): domain Eukaryota; kingdom Metazoa; phylum Arthropoda; class Arachnida; order Ixodida; family Ixodidae; genus Hyalomma; species Hyalomma asiaticum. The sequence continues at coordinate 79,717,314 of CM023482.1, forward strand.
TGTGTCTTTTTCTTGTGAAGTTGTCCGCATCAAGGCGGGGCCGGGGGGGGTGATTACTGAAGGCCGTGACTATTTGAGGAACACATCGATGTCAGTGCACGTTAAAGAACCCCAGGTGGTCGAAATTTCTGGAGACCTCCACTACGGCGTCTCTCATAATCAGAGCTGGTTTTGGGACGTTAAACCCCACAAATCAATCAATATTTTCATTATTTATTTTCGGTAAAACTCATAGCATATACGTACATTAAAGGGATACTCCGGCCGTTTTTTTTTTCTTTTTTTACCATGTTCTGATATCGGTGTTTTCCAATGACTGGTAGTTCTGTGCCAGTCAGGGTTGTTCACTTTGCCCAGAAACGCACTGATAATCTTAAATAACCGAGTGAACCGCGTGTTAAAACCGAAACGGGTAGACGCCTTGAGCAGCGTATGCAATGACGTCACCGCCTCCCCGCCTTCACAAATATGTAGCTAGTGCCAGAAAAATTACAGTGGCGAAGTCATCCGACTATGTATTGAGTTGTGCCAGCTTTTAAGAACATTACAGCGACAATTTGAGCCCTGAAATCCCACCTGCGGCCCGTCTATACTCGGGTAGGCAGCGTTGAAGGTAATGACGTCCCGTGCGGGAATCCCCTAATTTTTAAAGAAAATTCAATTTCAGGAAACCTAAACGACTTATGACCACCACGCTTGGCATATATTATTGCAAAGAACATATATTGAAAGCTTCATTGAGACCAATGAACACTGAAAAATCGCCGGATATGCCCTTTAAGTGACCTTTTAAATGCAACGTTATTAATAGGCTTAAATTTTGTGTTATTAACACTACCCTCCAACCAAAACTCCCGAAGGTGTCCAAGCCCCTAGGCCCCGTCCCCTCCCCTCCTGGCTACAGGCCCTCTCCACAGACTTTCTTTTAATTTAACACCACGGTCCCTCAATGCCCTGGCTACACTGCTAAAAAAGAAATAACAATTTGCGAGTATCGTACCATATTTACCCAAACCTGTCTTGTAGACTCCTCTAACTTAATTTCTTTCCGTACAATATTCTTAGAAAGACATTCAGTTTATGTAGATCACTGACAATTCTTTTTCTTCTATTTCTTTCTTTTTTTGCGAGACTGAGGATTTCCCGTAATGACTAAACGCTTTCGCGCGAGTGTTCTTGCATTTCTTCGCACTCAAATGCGACTGTCCTGTTGGGAATTCATTAAGGACACCATCTCTCCCTCTCTCTCTACTTGCGGAAGTAACTGAACTGGAAAAATCGGAGGCGCGCATTCCGCCCAGAGAAAGCACTTGTGATGCTAAAGCTGTATACTACACACAGCATAAAGGTCTTTTTTTTTAATTATTTTAAGTACTTACGATTTACTTGTGTAATGTGCATGAGCTTATTACCAAATATGACAGCCCACGTGGGACAGCATTTCAGTCATAATTATATATGCTATACATTGGGTAAACCATGCTGAAAAATATAAAGAATGCGACGGCCAAACAAAAAAAAAAGAAAGAAAGAGGGGGAAAAAAGAAGGATTCTGTGCACAAAAACAAAACAGCAACAAAGGCGCCCCAGTATTCTAATTTGTAATAAGTCAGCTGCTTGCAACAACCCAAACTTGCTGGGCACTCTCGCTGTGACATATAATAGACTCGATAAACATTCACGGCTCGTTGTGCGGGAAAGCCGAAAGAGCGCGCACAGCTTATGCTGCCCGTCTGCTCGGCAGCGCGTGCACGATTCATTGGTCTATTCGAGTTTATGAGCCTCTCAGCGAGATACCTGCGCGCCGCTATGAGCGCGACAACACCGCAGTGTGTATATACCCCTGAATACAGAACGCAGAAAGAGAGAAAATCGTCTACTTAGCCATCCACAAAACGCTAAACGAGCCCACGACGCCTTTGTCGGTCGGTTGGTTGGTTGGTAACAACTTTATTTATAGTCCTGCAGTGCTTTCGCAGACGGGGCCTTAGGTCTCCGCGGAGCGGCGCCCGCGTCCCACACCTCCACAGCGCATGTGCGTCCTCTCCCCCCTCTCTCTCCTCTCCTAAGCTCCCCCTTTCTCTCCTCTAGGAATCGTCTACTCTACGGAGCGGCGCGCACGACAGGTTGTGCGGCAGCTGCATACTCCGCCGGGGGCGCCACGGTAGTTCAGCGGTATGAAAATGACAGAGCGCGCGCGCCTCATTCTCTCTCCTGTGCAGCGCCGCGATGAGCGCTCGTGCCCTCACGCAACCACCGCTTTCTCTCTCCTCTTATACATTCTCATTCATCCTCTCAATAAGATTACACCATCTCCCGCTCAAGCTAACCATCTCCCCGCTGCTTCGCATCCACACATGGTTCCCTTTAGCGGGAGATGGTGTTTCTTTTTTTGTTTGTTCCTATTCCGGTCTTCTTTTTCTTTTTTTCTTCCATATATTTTCCACGCCGAGGAAAAACCGCCCATCGTCAAGCTTGTCGCTCGAAGTTCCGGTCAAGATAACGGAACAAGCGAGATCTGCGGCTAGGGCGAAGTGTGCGGCGGAGAGGGGCGTTGTTTGGTACGGGGTTTGCGGTATGTTCGCGAGCGACCTCCAATCGCAAGACAAAGAAGAAAGAAAAAGAGACATGGAAACAAATCTCGTTCATTTGTTCCCTCTCTATCGCGAAGTGTCGGTTGTAGCGAACGCGAAACAGATTGTCGGCATTTACTCTTCTCTCTCCTCCACGGTTCTCTCCTTCGCTTTCTTCTTTCACTTTGTCTCCTCCTTTTGTTTTTTGTTTTGTTTTTGTCCTTCCTCTTTTATGTGTTAAAGGCAGAGTGCGTGCGCCACGCGTTTAGGAAGTGCATCTCTCGCGATGCCGCTACCTTTTGCGCGGTAGCCGCGCATGCTGTAATTGGATGATGCCCATATAAACGCGAAAGTGCCTGCGCGCGCGCGCGCGCGCGCGGCGTTATGATCGACGGGATGCAGCGGGAACTGATGATCCAGAAAACGCGGAACTCTTCCGGTGCTTACGTGCGTCACGTGCCTTCACTGTGTGATTGATGGAAAAGTCCGCGCAAAGGCTGGAAAATTACTGCAGTTTTAACATATTCCCCTCGTTTCTCCGGTACCTGCAGCCTTATTAATATATATATATATATATATGTTGCTGTTTTTTATTAACGGGATACTGGCTGCGGGTTGTTGTTTCTGTAACATCGCTATTTTTTACAGTTTTGTCAGCTATATTTTTGTTGAGCTGGTCACAATAACAAAGTCATTGACGCAGTGGTGTCCAAATATTGTTGAGGAATTACTGACTGCGCCGACAGGAGTTTGCGGTTAATTTGCTTAGCTGTGACTTGTTCAGTCAATCGGGTCTTGATGTATAACTTGCAGCGTCTATAGTGCGTGTCATTTTCAAAGCGCGTATATAAGCTTTGCATATTGGGACGCGTATGGCCATTTAGAGGACACTGCATGTCGGCATGCTGCTTTAGATGGATCTAATGGCCAGAAACGCTACGTATATATGTAAATTAGGCACTCTTATGCATCATGATTAATGTAACGCGCAAGCGTTTACACGTACGTATACATTAGCCCTGGTGCGAACGCGTTTACAGCCCTCGGGATGTCGGCTTACCCGTTTAAATACATATCTGTCTGCCGCATTAATGCGCCACGTTTTCCAAGCTCACTAACCCGCGGTTTACATGGATGCTATGTGCTAAAGAGATGTGATGCGATGCGCCAGCTGTCGCATTCATGTGTTCGTTACATTATAGCACTTCTTCATCAACGTATCCGCCTCTACTCGGCCAACAGTGTGTACGTGCGCACTGCGGGAGCAACGTCTCCGCGGCGGAAATGCGTCGAAATGGCGTAGAGTTTTATTGGGAAAGGAAGGTTGTGTCGGCTCTTGCTACTCACTCGCATGCTATCCCGCGAAACTTTGAGAGTTTTGTTGAGGCCGATTCTCACGATAAGATATCAAATCGATAAACAAAATAGGAGCGACGACGTCTCTTGGTCTAGCATTTTTGGTCGGACGAAACTTTCGAGCGGCAGGAACCGCGGCCACTCGTCAACGCACGTGACTCCACGTGAAACCGACGAAAATCTGGGACATTAAGATGAAAATGTGTTGATGATATGCGCTGGAACCACGGGATGCGATCACGAGACCCACGCACCACATATACAACAGTGTTGGACTCCGGAGTAACCTTTACCACCCGTAGAATTTATCAATTTATAATAAACCTGCATACGTGAGTATTTTTGCATTGCAAAAATGCGTCAGCCACCAGCGGGAATCGAATTCGCTGCCTATAATGCCTATATGTGGAAGCGCAATATGGCCACAGAACCACAACTGGTCAAGCTGAATACTACCACTGGCACAAGCTGATGAACCAATGGATTGTGTTTATCGTGACTGTATAGAGTGATGTCGATAGCAAAACCGATCGACTGTGATGTGTATGTGTTCCCCTTGTCTCTATCTTAACGTTCAGTGTTTCCAATCCATTTTTTTTTCTCCTGTGTATATCATAAATACTATCGATTATGTTGAACTGGCTAACATCCCTGCCGTTCCCCGTCTTTTCCATTTCCTTCCTTCTTGCCATTCGAACGCGGCCCATGCAGGTGCTCACGAAGAACACTTTGCACGACTGACTTGAATGTGCGTAAACACAGTATAGGATACTAATCACGCGCCGTACAACATCTCGCACTGCGTAGTGCAAGGGCTGAATCTTGCTAACACCGCGGCGGCCGATGGCCCGCGACATGTTGCCATCGCTCCGGGTGATTTCAATGCTCGTCCGCTATGCATCTCTGCAGGCCCTGCCATGACTTCAGGTCTGTTTCAGAATTTATCATCACGCTCGTTCCTGCACTCCATGCGTTCGTCGGTTGCTTTGTTAATATGTAGTACAGTTTTACGATGTCCCATGCACGCACTGACATTGACTACTCGCACAAATAATATGGAAAGGTTAAGCATGTGGAAGGGTTCACCGCTCGAATTGCATCGGACATATGAATGGGAAAGCTGGAATGAAAGGTCAGCGGTCACGTCGTCTCATCGAAAATTATTGCAAGCACATCGATGACATTAGACTTAATGAAGTCAACATGTTTGTCCGGTTGTTGAACTTGACGACGACGACAACGACAGAGGAATGAGGAATGGTGTATACATTTGAAAATACTATGTGAAAAGTCAAATAGGCCAGAATGGCGTGTAAACTATAGATTGTCCCGTCACGGACCCAGTATCGCGTCATTTGACAATGACTGGCGGCTGAGATATCAGTGTTTATATATATATATATATATATATATATATATATATATATATATATATATATATATATATATATATATATATATATATATAGAGAGAGAGAGAGAGAGAGAAATAGCAGACACGACTTCGCAGTTATCGTTTATTGCCAACAGTTTCGACCGCGGGACCGGTCCTTTTCAAGGCATGGAGACCGGTCCCGCGGTCGAAACTGTTGGCAATAAACGATGACTGCGAAGTTGTGTCTGCTATTTCACTCCAAATACGTTTGGCCCATTGAGCACAAGTTCTCATATATATATATATATATATATATATATATATATATATATATGTATGTGTGTGTGTGTGTGTGTGTGTGTGTGTGTGTGTGACAGAATCACGCACACGTCACAACTGAGGGTCCACGGTGACTTGGTGCGATCGAAGTGAAAAAAAGAAGAAATAAAGCAACCGATTCCTTCATTAAAATATGTCCGTTAGGGTGGCTGCTCGTATAATTACTGTTACCAGGAGCACTGACATTAACCTCAAATCCTCCATGTTCTTGTCATGTTCATAGCCCACTGTATTGTTCAACATGAGTGAAGCGAGATAACGCGTATAGTTTTCAGCGTGTTGTCCGTACAACAACACGACCACTTTTGATGGCGTCAAGGCGTGCCTCTAATACCGCAGTATTAGGGAAGAAGTGCACAACCATCTGCTCTTGCTTTCTCTCGGCTCTATCTTTCTGCTATCACATCCACTAAGCGCTCATAAAAGACTTACGCAAAGCGATGCATACATGTTTCAGCGGGAAAACAGCGCACATACACAAATCTCCTCCCACGCGCTACCCTCACCGCAAAGCATGCAGCTTCTACCAGCAGCAGAGAGACATACGTGCCTCCCTCTCGCCTGCAGAGTTCCCTGAATCACGGCTGCAAAACATCCGCGCGTGCCTTCCTGGCACTCCATATATAAAAGAGGGTTACAAACAGGGTGGAGTGCGTCATGGTGCTTCTGGAGGAAGGAGAAGGATGGAATTGGCAGGGAGAGGTGAGAGCGCGCCCGTGCGCGGCTGTTGTCCGTGCTCGCCCATCTTTGCTTTCCGCGGCAACATCGCGGATTCCAGCAACATCTCCCACCATCTCTCACTCTCTCTCACCTCTCATCCCACGCGCCGCGCTGCGAAAATTCGGGGAGCTAGCTACTTACCTAGCACGCTGCTGCCGTTATACGGCCCAGCACGGTGTCGCTTTCCGCTGCATGCAGAGCCGCAGCCGGCCGTCCTCGGAGCGGAGGAGGCGCAAACACCGTCATCAGCGCCTATTTTCGGTAGCCGCGGGATATCACCACGCGATAAGGACGCCTGTAAAAAGAGGAAGGCGGGGTGGTGAGGGGCGAAACGCACACACACGCACACGCTGTGGCATGCCGGCTCGAATACACGTATAAAGCGGCGTCCGTGGGAGTCCGGCGGTGGGGAAAGGATGGGGAAAGGAAGAGGAAACGATGGACACTGCTGGAGTGCGCGCCCCGGCCACAAAGAAGCGGTGGAACAGTCTCCCGGGAATATGCGGCCTTGCTTTACACCGACGTGGGCCGCCGCCTGTTGCACACACGTATACACTAGACGCCGCCACTCCCAAACAAGTGTCACATTATACACCTGCTTCGGGGAGGCACGCTATACATCCGAGCATGCATATACACTAACGAAAAGAGGCTGGAAGAAAAGGTAAGCAGCGATGAGAATGGCTTGGTTTGACACAGTTCCGGGAATATTAAAAGCACAGCACGAGCGGGCTTACTGTGCAAATAGGGAGAAAACTTGTTCTCGGCGCGCTGAAAGCTCATTGTCGTGTCGCGCCATGCGAAAGTGTTATATGAGCTCTCGTGGCTGCGGAACGGCGTTCGTATTCGCGGAAAATCGGCGCTGTACTTATAAGACGGACAAAATGATAATAAAGATCACGCAGACGCTGCAGCGCTGAGCACTGCGACGAAGTTTCGGTATCGCGTGGAGCAGGGCACTTAAATATGCGTCCAATTAGCGGTCCCTGTTAATGCTTTCGGTGCGACCCACGCGCTCTGCTTCATTTCTCTATTGGTCAAGGTCTGCCGGTGCTGCCGTTAGTGTTGAAGCACGGCCCGGAAGCACTCAGCGTACGTCATGTATAGCAAGCAAACAAGAATAAATGAAAAAGAAATAAGTAAATAATTACACTGTCGCATAGAGAGACGGAGTAGGAGACTGATATATCCATTTTAAGCTCTCAAACCTGAACAGAGTCAACACTTGCGAAGCATTAGTGCGGTGTAGTGGATAATGTTCGGATTCTGAGAAACACGTCAACAGCTCGATACGGTACGACCAGGAATAGAACGATAGCGAGCTTGTTCTAAGCAGTATAGAGGCACAATATTATGAAGACCATTCCGATTCTGTCAAATCGCCGCCGTGCGCCGCACGGCCCTTCAGTTCTCAATTGACGCTTGTATTGTACCTTCGGATTTTTTTACTGACGTTTCGGCAGCCAAGCATTCTCGAATGTGCACACTGCATGCACTGTTTCCAAGGGGGCTATATTTTCCAAGTCTCGGAGAGAAGTGGCTGAACAAACTTCGATGACGACGACATTCCTGGACATTCCTGATGTCCTCACTGCGAGATACCACAAAGCGATCGCTCATTTCTTTCTTTCTTGTTGTCGTGGCGGTATATACACAAGCCGTAAGCGGGAGATGCGGATCGAAGCGAGTGGGTGTATCTGTTTGGGCGCTGCCATGTTGCAAATGGAACACGGCGCGATAATGCACAGACGCATACGAAAAACCGGAATTAACGTATGACGTGTCGCTATGACAACGGAGTGCTCGAGCCAGACACACCTCATGCTTTTACCCTCTCAATGACCAGCAAGGGAGTAGCGGCAGGAGTGCATTTTCTAGGAAGAGGACCTATATATATATTTGAGGAAGGGGACCTACAGGTGTATGTGTTTGCTTGTATCTGTGCATATATACGACATATAATACGAAATGAGAAATTTCGGGACGAGTTACCTATATGTCTATGATGAGCAGGCAATTGCACACGGAACTGCGCTTTACAGCATAGATGCCTTCTTATACAACTCGTATCTAGACTCTAGTGCTGAAAAGTATAGGCGTGAGATGAGTGCAACTTGATAGTATAAATGTATATACGTATAGCCACGACAATGGATGCTCTATATATTACATAATTTGTGTGTCTGAATATAAAACGACCTTAGAAAACCTGCACATTTTGGAGTAAATGTAAACGCCTTTCTTTTTCTTTTTAGTTCTGCCCTTCCATATATACGACTGCATTAGGGAGTCGAACCCGCGAACCCGCATTCAGAAGTGCCTCGACAGAGTGTGATGCGATTTCAGCACTGAACCAGTTGGTTCAGGTTGCCCTTAGGGCTGCCATATATGCCTCAGTAGTGAGTAATCTAACCGCTTAAGTAACTATAGCTTTATAGTGTATATGTTTATGTTGTCGACCCGCGTATAACATCACGTGTTTATGGTGGTATATAGTCATTAGCACGAGCACCAAGCAGAGCCTCGTATACTGATTACTTTGGCTTGTCCGGGTGCACAAAGTCGCGCAGTGTGCAGTGCTTTAGATTACAAAACAGCGTTTGCATATATATGCATACTTAAGAGGTTACGCGTATTTTGGTACATGTAATTAGCACGCGAGCTTGTGACCGCGCTGTTTGTGTCTGGTAAAGATAGCGCTGGCGACATCACGCAGACGACCGACGAAGATAAGCGCAGTTCTTATGTGTTTACGTTCTGTACAGGCGTTATACAGCCTATATGCAAGGCCTAACTTGGCTAAGGGTATGGTATCTCGTTTAGGAAAAGCCCCCGCAAAGGCAAACATGCGTTTTTTTTGTTTGTTTTTTTTTCGATGACGTTCTCGCGAGGATTACGCCAGTAGAACTTGAAGGTAGCGTGCATTCGAAGACATCGCGTGCAAATGTCTTGTGAATTAATGAGCTTACTTATATATGTATACCTATATAAGCAATTATAATAGGTGTTCCTTTGCGGGACACTTCTTTAAGAAGAAACCGTCATGTTTCTATATGCCCCTGTTGCCCTTCGTGGATATACGAGTGGACACTTGCAACCAGAGCTCTTTCATGATAACTTTCACTGATATGACGATAAAATACACCAGGTAAGTGCCTTCGATTGACAGCGTTCAAACACCCGTAATTTAGAAGGTGAAGACGACGTCCGACTATATAACGAATGCCGTGCCGAGACTACATACATGACACCGTCATTTCGAGACTATAGAAGTGGTGCTAGTCTTCCAAGATGTCCATTCTCATAGAATTATGAAAGCACGCGCTGGCGTTTCATTGAAGATCACCCCGAACTGCATACTAGAGGCGATCTCCTGCGAGAAAAATATTAATTGGAACGTCAGCGCAATCGCAGTGCGCTTTGTGGTCGTGCACCTCGAAAGCGGTTTTAAGGTAGTGACTTTAACTATATAAGACGTGACTACACCGTCGTTGTCTTCAATTCTGCAGTTATAACAGCTGCCCGTTTTTAAATGAATTGATGACTAACGCGTTTCAGTAAAATAGCGAAGTTACTCTTAACAGGGACCTGCAACGCCTTTCTAACGTTATCAAAAGGTGCCGGTCAGTATAGGCTTCTGTGAACAAGTGAGCCAAATGTTGTTCCATTGCAGGCACCAGGGACGTTCACAATTTGATTTGAAAACAGCTGGAACCTGCCCGCTCTATTTTCAGCAAATTACGCCACAAGGAACACGTCGCACGAGGCAGAAATAGCATTGGTTGATTCCATGATCGCGGAAAAATTCAATGTAACATGTTCGTTTATTTGAGCAATAATAATAATAATAATAATAATAATAATAATAATAATAATAATAATAATAATAATAATAATAATAATAATAATAATAATAATAATAATAATAATAATAATAATAAACGAAGATGTACCTGTATCTTCATCAAAAAGCACAAAGAAAAGAGAGACTCATGCAACGCATATGTCAGTGCTGCCAACAACTTCATTTCTTGAAAAAAAGGGCATGCTGCAGTCTCAAGCTGCACAAGTTGAAACCAAGTTGTCGAACTCCCTGCGTGCGTGAAGTGAGGTACATTTTCACAGATGTCTCCGCCACTGCTCGGCACCGTTTTCTGAGTTGCAAGGGCTCGCTAAAGTTTTTCTTGCTGCTAACGCTAACGTTCGCAGATAGCCCACCGGAGAGATATCGATAAATGCTGAGAATATATATTTTTTTAATATTCACTTAAAGGGAAACAAACGTTCTAATACGTTCTGCATTGCCACAGTATTGACCAAAAATCGGAAGAAACGTTTAAACGCTTAAGGCATCGGTTTCGACCAATCATGTTTTGTAGATGTATACTAAGAATTAATGTTGAACGTGGACCTACTCCTCAGTATATATCGGCACTCGCTGTGAGTCTTTCACCCGAATGGATGTGTTCTCTGACTAGCTGAAACGGGAAATATAAAGAGTTGGAGGGACCTCGGAGCATGGCGTCTCGGTATACATATATATACCATGATGCGATGACTACATTTTCACTCACATAATTTCGGGAAAGCCGCAGCTGAAACCGACGTTAATTATCTTTCATGCAGATGTCCGGCAGACGCGTCACGGAATGCATGCCTGTCCTTTGCTCCAGAAGCGTGGAGGCGATCGACGTTTGAAAACATATCGTTATTCGCCCGAATTCCAGCAGAACTGCAGTTACCTCTGGGAAAACATAAAATCAACGAGAAAGACAGAGCGCACACTTGCCTTGTTCTCACGTTAGCTCTTACAAGCACATCCTTTCGGGAGAGTCGGTTCCGCTTTACTTGCACATTTGCTTCCTTATCTCTCTCTCTCTTTCTTCAGTTAGAAGGAGATTCGCGTGATTAGATTAACGGCCCGCGAATCACGGGAATTCTGTGCGCTCTTTCGCTTCCAGTATACCGCGGTAGTAAGCGCATTTTTCATCGCCGATATATATATATGACAGTGCCTGAAATTGATTTATTCGAGAACACACTTAACTTAACGTACAGAGCGGCGTTTTCGATTTCGGGTGTTCTTTATATAGCCCGCGTCTACTATATACGTATACGTATACATTATAAGCGAAGTTATCGATTTTGTAGAGCGCGTCCCTCACGACTAAATTTACGGTGAGCGTATAAATTCACGCCAGAACTCTATACTGCGTCCAGTCAAGGATGCGTCTTCCTTTGTAGTCTTCCTACATTCTTTCGTTCTTTTGTCTCTCTTCTCGATTCTTTCTTTTTGTTCTTTCCTTATTTCGTTCGTAGATATACGCGACCTTTCCTTCTGTCACTTATTCATAGCTGAATTCATTGTTTTCTTCATTTATTCCGTTATTATTTATTCCATTACGTGCTGCTGCGATTGACTTATTGATTGATTGATTGATTGATTGATTGATTGATTGATTGATTGATTGATTGATTGATTGGGTTCAACGTTCCGAGATAACTGACTGCCGCGAAGCCAACGATATTTTACCTTGCGTCAAAAAAAGCTCCAGAATTCTCTCTTCGAAATAATGGGAACCGAAAAATGCAGCAGAGAACTTGAAGAGAGAGGAGGAGAGAAAATTACTCTGTGCAAAATCTACAATAACAGTTATTTGTTTTGTCCAGTCAGTTAAATAGTAGCCGGTAATTTTAACTCGCGGGCCAATTCGAAAAGCGAGTCACTCGATTCAATATACTTGGGCACGCTCGGAATGTTTCACATGAATAATTAGTTTGACTGATGTCATTCAAACGAATAAAATGTCAGTATGCTATAGAGTCCATACTTCGGCGCGTGCTCAAGCCAAATCGACTAGAACGTTTACCTCAAGTACTCTAATTGACCTGAAACTGCCGTTGCGCAACTTAAGAGGTATAAATGTCGTGCTGGTAAGCTCCATGGAGAGGGGTTCGGTCGCCAGCCACGGCTGCCACCTTTCGATGAGTGGTGAAATTTAGAAATTAACACCCGTGTACCTATAGGTGCATGTCAAAGAACCGCAGGTGGCCAAACTAACCCGGCGTTCCTTCCACTATGCGGCCTTTCTCACAATGCTATCGTTTATGACACGTAACAAACCCCAGAAGTTGATTGCTTTAAAAATCGAACCGATCGGAATAAGGGAACACTCGATACGATAACCCGCCGGTTTCAACAATACTCGAATTCGAGTATGCTTGACGAGAACCGGGCATATAGACGACGTCGGAACCGTGCGCGTTCGATAAATCAAAGTGCAATCGAATCAAATCTGTTTCGAGAACTTCAAAAGAAGTGAATAAGCGCAAACGTGAATAGACGATTCGGAAGGTTTCAGTATTCGAATCGCATCGACTATTAGAATTCCCCTAAACCGAATCGAACTGCACGACCACCGCAGCTCAATATATTTCGATACGTTCGAGTGTATGTACTCGCGCACTCCCAATTTATTTGGGCTCCGCTGCGGTATATATATAGGAGCCGTTAGCAATGTCGCGGAAGAAGCAAAGGAGAACGATGCGCGTTGTCCTCGAATCGCTTATAAGTATATACAGTGTTGCCGCTCCAGCAAGGCCGGCGCCAGACGATCGATGCGACTGTTCCGGGCCGGCCCCGGCCGACTCAAGGTTTTTCCGCACTCGCTCGGCAAACCGACGGCTGCAAGCGGCGCGCATGGTCCGTGCGCTCGCTCGCCGCCTGATAAGTGAGAGAGAGAGAGAGAAAAAGAACTTCGCCATCGGAAGTGACAAATGAAGCTTCATTCTTAATAAACATTAGGAAAAACTCAGAAGTAATATTCTTGTGCCTTCATCAGACAGTAGATAGAGTATGCAAATGTCTTGTACAAAGTGTTCGCGGCCAGATGGTGACAACATCTTTATTTCATGGTCACGGAGGGCGGCCCTCAGGATGGCCCATCTTGGGGGCGACTCCCTCGGCCCAAGTGACTAATTTAACTTGGCCCCCCAGATCGATGGCCTGCCAGGTAAGTTTATGCCAGAAGCCACGTACATTAAACTTTCGACTGGTTGCCCGGATGCTTTCGGTAGGGTGCCTGGATGGTATAGTTTGCGTACCCGGATGTTCTCATATATGGTTGCCCGGACGCTTTTGTGCACGCCGGTGCCCGGATAGGGGCTCTTGGGTTTTGGTTTTCGCTCAAATACAGTGAGTTGAAGGTCGCCGAGCCCCGGAAGCATTTCGTGCTTAAAACTAAGTAATCGAAGGCACTGAAGCCAGCTGAACGGCGGACACGACTGTATCAACAAACGCTGTCTTTTTCCTGGTCGACTTGCAGCGGGTGATGACGAAAGCACGGGTGGACCGTTGCGTCACGTCGAATACCGCGGGGAAATGGTCGGTTGGTGCGTGTGCCTCGCTCGGAATGTCGGTCCCGCCTTCTTCTACGACCGTAAAATGCCTGCGACGACCTCGTGGGCGAGGGAAATTAACAGCATTCTCCTATACGAGAGGTTATTCTTCGGGCATAGTGATTTTTTTTCTTTTTGCGGTTACACATTCAAGTTTGCGTGGCCCTTGCATTGGTTTTTCGAACCGATAGTCAATCGACTCAAAGGTCAAGTTTGAGCTGCTACACGGGCGGTTTCGATGGCCGTTGAGTCAATGTCTATCGAGTCAACTGAGCAGCCCACAACTCCTTTGAGATTTCGAAGGCATTGAACGACGGAAGCGGAAGCGGCGCGAACTCCGAGACTTGGCGCACCGGCAGCTCCCGCGCGCGTTAGTTTCTGAGGCAATGGCCCTATTTATGTCGTATCAAAAGTAGAATGCCACGCATTTGAAAAATACTGAAAACGTGCCGACAGGTCAACGCTCTCGCTTTATTGCATTTGTTCTAGAACGAATACGCCGTCACTGGTATAAAAGCATGTGAATAAAACTATTTTTAGGCTCACCGTAGGTACTTAGGCTTAGCAGCGTCAAAATCGCACGTTTTCTGAATAACGGCCTGCAAAACGTCGCACATACTTTGTCCTTTTGGTACATGGGATTCAGAAAAAGGTCACTTAAAGTTTGTTTCTTGCCGTCGGTGCGAATAGCAAGCAACTAGTGCGAATCAGAATTGAAGCGGGTGCTTGGTGCCGCCATGTTGTTGTGAAATCACTCGGCGACTCAACGGCCGTTGAAAACTGCCGTGTAGCAGCGCCAGAATGTACTTTGAGTCGATAGAGGTTGTGGGCTTTTCGAAGGTCATCGACTCGAAGGCCTTCCAATGTGCCCGTGTGACACAGGTATAATTTAACTTGGCTCCCCAGATCGATGGCCTGCCAGGTAAGTTTATGCCAGAAGCCACGTACATTTAACTTTCGACTGGTTGCCCGGATGCTTTCGGTAGGGTGCCTGGATGGTATAGTTTGCGTACCTGGATGTTCTCATATATGGTCGCCCGGACGCTTTTGTGCACGCGGGTGCCCAGATAAGGGCGCTTGGGTTTTGGTTTTCGCTCAAATACAGTGACTTGAAGGTCGCCGTGCCTCGGAAGCATTTCATGCTTAAAACTAAGTAATCGAAGGCACTGAAGCCAGCTGAATGGCGGACACGACTGTATCAACAAACGCTGTCTTTTTGCTGATCGACTTGCAGCGGGTGATGACGAAAGCACGGGTGGACCGTTGCGTCACGTCGAATACCGCGGGGAAATGGTCGGTTGGTGCGTGTGCCTCGCTCGGAATGTCGGTCCCGCCTTCTTCTCGGACCGTAAAATGCCTGCGACGACCTCGTGGGCGAGGGGAATTAACTGCATTCTCCTGTACGAGAGGTTATTCTTCGGGCACAGTGATTTTTTTTCTTTTTGCGGTTACACATTCAAGTTTGCGTGGCCCTTGCATTGCTTTTTATCGGATTTGGGCTATAAAATCCGATAAATGTTTATATGCGTGTCTCTCTCGCGTGCACAGCGTTAATGAAATTGTCATATTCTGTAAGGTGCATACTATAGAAAAACAGCGATACATCACTGTTTTATGCATGCAGATGCAAGTATATGTGAACGCAATGAAAGGTATGTAGGCTATAACCAAACAGACACTTCCGTTAAAAAAAAATATAGAGAGGAATATAGAAAAATGAGTTCTGTCTCTGTGCATGCTCCGCCCTGTATCATGTCGTCAGGTGTAGAGCGCCGCTATTCCTGTGAACGCGAGGCAGCCTACCCGCCAATCCTGTATAACACCACCCGAATGAGCGCTCTATATACTGGTAATTTTCTGCCGTAAAGCGCAGCTGCATGCGCCGTGGCCCTCGCAAAAGAAAAAAAAATTGCGTCAGCCATCGCTGACGAGTGTGCAGATTTCGTGCTACGCATGCGCTGCAATATCGCAGTCGCTATAACGAAAGCATGGACCACTTGTATATAAGTACGACTGCGCATGCGCCAGAGCCTGCGTCGTCTGCTTGGTTGGAAAACAAACGGGCTGCGAGCGCGACGTGCCTCACGCTTCAAGGGTTCGCGCGCCTAATACGCCTGAAAATGCGCGGTTTTCGCCTGCAGCAACTACTTGGACAAAGAGAGAAAGTAGTAATTTCTCCGAAATTGCTCCCGGCGATTGTTGCTTCAAAGAGAAAAGTGCGTGGACGGCAGCGGTGAAGCGAAGCGTGCGATGGTATTCAAGCGCGTTGTATGATCTGTGGCGCGCGCTTTGTCACCGAAAAGCATGATGAAACCTTTAGTGTTCATTTTCTTTTTATAGCGATCGACTGCGCATGCAAATCTAACTGGATTTGCAAACGAGCTACGAGCTTTCTGCAGCTGTGATAAACAGCTCGCGATATCAATCCCGGACTCGTAAACGAGAACGTATACATCTGATAAAAATGTTAAAGGGTTGGGTATTCCGTGCCATAACCACGATGTGATTTTGAGGCAGGTCGCGTAGCGGGAAACTCGTCCCAAATTAATGTTGACGCGGACGTTCTTTATAACGCGAGTACTCGTATCAAGTGCACGGGCGTTTTAGCGTTTCGCGACCATCGAAATGCACATCGTTCGTAGGGAATCTATGTTAACCGCACAACGAATTACCTGCTAAGCTTGCACGTGGTTCCGTGTAAACTTGCAAGTTATGCTATCACACATTTGTAATGACCAGTGTCGCCACTTTCGCGAATCATGTTGTTAGCAGCTTATGCCTGACTTAAAAAAGGCCAGGCGCTTATAAAGCCACAAATATAGGACTACCGTGTTTCTTTTAAGTTTAACGTCCTTAACTTATCCTTATTTTCCAAAACCTACCCGAGGTGCGCCCCGCAAACGGACTAAATGCCGGTGTGAGGAGAGCATCGTGCGCTGTAGCTCGCGTTCCGGCACCTCGAGAAGACAGTCGTACGACCCGTTTGCGAGAAACGGCAAAGGAATGGGGACTTCTAATGACATTCAGAGATATGCAATTCATTCCAATAAGGAAAAAAAAACAAAAAAAATTGAGACTCACAAAACCTGACAACTTGAAGCTCGTCATGCGTGTGCCGCCGTACGGAAGCAAGGCTGGAGCTCTGTTTTCCAACCAGGCGGCATTTCCAGTTTTTTGCACTAGGTGGCGCTCCGACTTTTGCAAGTGGTCCATTAGGTACTTCAAGTAATTGTACGTGCGAAAATAAGCTCCTCGTGTTGAGATGCAAATTCGTCGCGAATACGCATCACCCGTTGCTTGTCATTGAGGGCATGCTCAACGGGAGAAGTTGGTAACGAATCGTAACAATAATAAAAGGATAACCACGATATGATTATCAAAGACACCTCAGAGCGGGGACTCCGATATAGGCCCGTGTACTGCGCCCTGCCGTCGCACAGTACAAGGGCCTATACGAATATATCGCCTCCATCGAAACGAGGCCTCCGCGGCCGGAATTCCATCCCGCGACCTTCGCGTTAGCAGCCAAGTTAAATAGCCAGAGACAATTTGTAACAAGAACGGCACCAAAAAAACCAACTTTTTAGAACGTATCAGGTATATGAACGTTACCTCACGGTTTTACCCGTCAACTTGTAGTATACACCTGTCATATACAGTGCTATACTGCTTGACCTCGTCCCTGTATTCCACGCTCTTGTAAATAGACGGCCGACATCGCACAGGTGAGCGTAAGTGTAAAGGTCGCCAGCGCGGAAGCCCACGGTGCTCGCTTGACTGCCGCGACGAGCGTCTTCTCGACGTTCGCATACATAAACAAACAAGCGTTACACGAAGGTGCGGCTCACGCGCGCAGTCTGCATGCGTTACAATGGCCGACGAAACGGGCAGGAAGGGCAATCTAATTTCGGAAGCCCGAAGAACTCGCTCACTGAGAGAGAGAGAACAGAAGGCACGGGACTTGAGCCTCGTGTTCCTATACGCCTCATCTTGGAACTTTTCCCGGGTCGAACGACCATTCAACTGCGCGAAGAGCCTCCGGGCCTCCACCGAGAGCGCGAGGAAGTGCGCGAGGTAAACAAACGAATGAAGAAGGAGGCGCTAGAAGTTAAATAAGAAATCAAGACGGGATGGAGCACGCACAGCTGAGAAGACGCGGGAATCTCACTTCCGCGTTGGGCCCCACGTATATATACCCTACACACACACGCGCGCGCGCTGTTCTCGCGAACGCCTCCGGCCTCTCACCAGCGATAAGCCGAGAATCGTTCAGCTCGCTCCGTGAGGGCCGACGCAAGCTTGCGTCATCAGCGGCTGACTGTCCCGAGCAGCATGCAGCGCTCAGAACGAATCTTCGGAGCATTAGGCGACCGCAGCGAAAGAACATTCCGCACGCTGGCTGCAGAATGGGTGAGGAAAAAAAAATGGAAAGAGAGGCCGTGAAGGCCTACGTCGTTTCTGTACCGGGGACGCAGAATCAAGACCGCAGCTGTCCGGTGAAGAGTGCTCGGCTCATCGGATCTTATCGACTCTATAGTGCGTCTTGCTTTTATATATACTTCGTCTCATCGACTGTAGCTACTCGCTCAGGAAACTACCGCAATATCACAACTAATCGACGATCCCATATAGAGACATCGCTCCCTATTCTGAGGCAGAAACGTCGGTTTTGCGAAAGCCACAGAGTCGCTGTCCACCCCATCCTTCAAACACAAGTGTAGCCGCCCTGGCAATAAGAGAGAGAGAGAGAGAGAGAGAGAGATAGAGAGAGAGAGAGAGAGAGAGAGAGAGAGAGAGAGAGAGAGAGAGAGAGAGAGAGAGAGAGAGAGAGAGAGAGAGAGAGAGACGCTCTCAAATGTCACGACCTTCGAAAAAAAGATTACCGAAATGAGTCCACTGCCGTAAAGAAGATGCGGTTTATCGGCCGTGTAATTACGGAAAATGCGCACTCGCATCTATATGTAGTTTCACGTCGCGGGTAATGTGCGTGGTCATTCACTTTCGACGCGCATGGCACTTTCGACGCGCACTTGACCACCGACAATAGGACCCGCAATCGCGGCCTGTCAAGTGTTGCGATATGTCGAGATCGGCTGCCGCGCTAAAGTGTTTCTCAATGGCCCAAACATTCCTAAATCTGCCATGAAACCGACACACGACGCAGCACGTATACAGCGATGGGGGCGCGTGCTAGGCGCCATGTCGTAAAGCCCATAAAACTCAGTTCTAGAGGCTTTATAGCATGATGAGGCCGCAAGAACGAGCTGGCACGCGCAAAAAGCAGAGACACCCACGAGAGGCAAGGGCGAGAGCAGAGAAAGGAGCAACCGCAAACTGCAGCTGTCAAAACGGTGCTTTTGGGGTGTATTTGGGGGGTGTTCGAGGGGTATTCGGAGGTACGGTGCTTCGGTATTACCGTGACCCTCCGGGGGCGTTGATATTGATGCACCCTATTCAGCGGTAAATGCAGAGCTAGAGTTACTGCATTCAGAGTAGCGCCGCAAGCGCCCTCTGGCCCAGCCTGGGAAGCATATATTGCACGACATGGCTAACCCTTTTCGCATTACGTGTACCTTAAGCGAAAGCACGTTTCGAGAAGCAGAGCTACAGCTTACTTAATACCCGGGAATGCATGTGTAAAGAAATAGAGAACCCTAGGCTAGTCCTCTTTTTTTTTTTTTTTTGCATTATGTGCAGGTAGCGACAGACTGCGAGCAATGGGTCCCTTACTTGACGCGTGTTGTCGTCGTCATGAAAAGCGGTGCAGAATGATGCCAACAATGCGTGAATGCTCGCACAAGCAGCCGCGTACATAGCCACGAGTACAGCTTCAGTAAACATCAGCACATTGGAATTTGGAAGAGGGCCGCCGTACATCGGGGCGAGACGATGCTCGGAAGCGTAGATGGTTCCCGTGGGAACGCGTGTTCGGACCACCGTGGCAGCGTCAGCGGGACAGGCTGACTATACGTCAACATCGGGCCTTCTAAGTTACACCGCAACCGCGACCGTCCACTGGCGGACAATCACGGAGGCCTTATTTTTGGGAGGTATCGAAAACGCACGCCACGGACCTTGACTTTATATATGCCGATGTCGGTCGGTGGCCCAAAGTCTCCTGTGGTGCTTACACGACAGGAAGCATTTAAGGGTGGAGACTATTCGCAGCTGCATGCGACTAAATCGTGAGAACATATTTTCAGCGAAGGCAGCCGCGTGCAAGGTGAATCCGTGCACGAACTACTAAATAGGCCGTGTTAAGAGAGTCTTAAGCGGAGTGAACTGGATGAAAAAAAAAAGGGAAACCAAAGGAAGAGGAAAGGAGCTCGCAGAGTGCGTATATATAGAGTGCGTCTTGGAATCGGCTTAATTTTATTTACAACCATTACCAAGGCTGGCTTGATCAGTATAGCAGCTTTCAATGGAGGACGGGTCCCGCGAATTTTGCTTGCTAATTTTATTGCTCTTGGACACGTCGTGTTCAGTGTTATGTATTACCTTCTTTCTCCTTCCTGATGGTTATAGGTGTTGTATCTTAACCGATCCGAACTTTATTCTTGTTAAATCGAATGAAGAAGACATCTATAACGCGATCGATGAGATATTGTTATGCTGCGACTCTGTGCACACTTGAAGAGAACTCGTTCTTGGACTATAATTGGTACATTATTTAAAGGCGCACTTACTTGTCTCTAGAGGGACGCATCACAGCAGAAAATAGAGACGTGAGTGTCCTTCTAGCGGCAAGTTGCACCTTTAAATATGTTACAGGGCGCACTTTGCACAGTTTATCAAAGCGCGCAGAAAGCGAGCAAGCCTTGGAAGTCAACACACGTATATAGAGCACGCGCACTGAAGCCAATGCTATAGTTCTTTTACATTGCTTAAATCTATATTACGGCAATTGATGTCGATCGAATTGACTCAAAAAGAGCAGTAAGCTTCATGCAACCACATCGACGAACGCAAGTGACGCCTGCATATATCAGGCTCGTAGCTAGGGGGGGCCCTCTCCTCGAAATTTAAGCCTATTAATAACATATCACTTAAGCCTGTCAATAAAATTTAGACCTATTAATAGCATAGCATTTAAAACGTCACCTAATTTACAAACTGTGATTTTACTGAAAATAAACAATGAAAATATATGTTTTTCTCAAATAGTCAAGGCCTTCGGCAAGTGGACGTACCACCCTCGAAAAAAAAAAAAAAAAATCCTGGCCAAGGGCCTGGCATAAATGCAACACGTATGTGCCCCGAATTTTGCGTCCGCACATGTCTGTGCGAGCATCGGAGACCGACCGTCGATGCATCGGCCGGCGCAATCCGTTACAGCCACGTTTTTAATTAAACAGCAACCCGCGAGTTTTATAAATCTCTGCGGAGAGCGCTACACAATAACACCGGCTTGCTCTTGTTTACATATATGCACTGGCGTGTTTCGTCGTCAGCCAAAACACGGCGGCGGCTTAATTAAAGTCATTATTCAACCTCTAGCTCATTCCACCTCATATGCCGTTATGTATAAGCTCGCTGCGGAAAAAAAAAAAGAGACATTGTATGCGCCATGCCCTGTCATCTGTCGAGCAGATGATATTGTTTATCAATTTCTCGTGAAGAAGGACAGTTATATGAGGCAGGAAGGACAGTTATGTAGCCAGTGTAGAAGGACGGTTATGCCACTGTAGCGAGGAGGGCGCTTACCGAGTTAACTTTGCGGCGTCGATCATGCCATAGGCGCTGGGCCTTGGTTGCCATGTGACCTAGAGTTTAAGAGCAGGAGTTAGGTTTTTATTTCTGCTGAGATCACGGGAGAAAGAAAAGCGGAGGAAGGGGCTGTGCACTGTGGTGTCATATTTCCGATAACGAAGTAGTGTGTGAGAGAAGAAACGAAGTGGCTAATCTGTGAGGCGCTTGAGTTTGGCAGCTCGCATCCCTTATCACGGAATATTCTCTTTATTATCGGGATCGTTGTCGACATCGAACCACTAGTAAGGTCTGTTCAAAAACATAGATAGATAGATAGATAGATAGATAGATAGATAGATAGATAGATAGATAGATAGATAGATAGATAGATAGATAGATAGATAGATAGATAATTTAATCGGAAAGTGATACGTTCCGATGAACCCTTCAACGAAAGGCTGAAGCGAATTGAAGTTGATCCCTAGCTCTTTCATGCAGCAATTGTTCATACTCAAAACTAAACGCCTCTCCACGAAGTATATAGTTGATACACTGTAGGAATTTAACGAATACAGTCCGCACAGCGTGTGTTGTTATTGGGCCGGCATATGGCAGCCTTCGATGTGTATACGTGGCCGCGCTCGTACTCACTGCCGCACCGCCGCCGAACATTGCTATATACATTGCCACCATGTGGACAGACAAGGTATACTGTTTGTAGTGTGCGACCCGAACGCGCGATAGCGTCGTGCTTCTTGCTACGGCAAAACGTATGCACTTCGACTAGAATACGATATTATTCCACTCCCAGAAACAGAAAGCGCTGCGCGTTCCCGTATCTTCGATATAGGGTCTCACAGTTTCTGTACGTGCACGTATGTGCCAAATGTTCCAAATCGTATTCTCCCATACATGTATGGGATTTGCTTGGCCGGGGGACAGCCGAATCGCAGCAGCCTGAGGGCTCCGTGCACCCTGCGGGACAGCATACCTACAGGACATTATTAAAGTTCTCTAGTAGTTCCATTACTAGAGAACTTTAACTAGTACTATTCAATTATAGGTGCATGCACGTTAAAGACCAACACGTGGTCAAAATGACATCGGAGCCCTCAACTATATACGGGACGCGCCTCGCAATCATGCCGCGGTTTTGGGCGCGTAAAAGCTCGTCACTTAACTATCATTACTACTAATGACATTCAAGCCGTGAGAGAGCCGCCCGACTCCACTTCGCTGCAGCCATAAGGACTTGTACACGCTTCGCACGCATGATTAGGGCTTACGCAAACGTAGCTCGGGGGTGCCTGTACGTCGGCCGAGCCGATAACAATCGGTGAATGCGCACTAGATACGCGTGAACGAAAAACAAACGAGCGAGTAAACAAATAAAGCACGAGACGCGATAAGCGTTCGAGAAGAGTACGCAAACACATATGTAGAAACCGCAAACACGTATGTAGACACAGCGAAAAAGGAAAAAGAAACAAAAAAAGGGAGGGGGGTTCAGGGGGACAGCATGCACACGGCGGCTGCGGCGGGGAAACATGTTTGTTGCCCCGAAGGTTGTCAACCTTCCCGGGAAACAAACAGGGCGTGATTAACGGGCCACCCGCGCCTGCGTGGCTGCCAGCGCACGACGCGCAGCGGACCGCGCCACACGCAACTCCGTGCACTCTATTCGCCCAGGTTTGAAGACACTCCACCCGCTTTTCTTCTCCAGGCTTCTCAATTCTTTTTTATTTCTCTTTAGTCTTCTCTTTCCGGTGTGCGGCCGTAACTGTGCGGGCCAGAGAGTTCGACGCGGTGCGGTGTGTCATCGCAAAGCTGTTGCCAATCGCATCACCCGATAAAGAAAAAAATAATAATAAAGACAGAGTTGTGGCTTGCATGGACAAGTATTCTTAATGTAGACGAATTCAGGTGGTCTACATGTGTGGTCTGGAGAATTCGTTTAAACCTCTCTGCGCTTGGATGACTCTTATGTGGTTTGGAATATATGCTACGTATAGAACGTCTGCTTATGCTCTCCCCGACTTCTTGTATTGCGCTACATTCTACTTTCCGTATACGAAAAACGAAAAACAGAGACGTTATTGCGAAGTCCATGGACTGTTTATGGACTTGAGCACGTATCAACAGACGTAAAGTGTCTATACTTGTAGTTTAGATGCGCTAAGGGCAGTCACGTGACTTCGTGGCGCATTTAGGATCGCAATATATGTTATTTTGGTGATTAAAAAGATAATAGGATGCTGATCTGCAGAAAAAGGTTCTGCATTCGAAGAGTGCGATAGGGTCTTACTTCTAAACTAAACATAAGCACAGTTTACACCAGTTCCTGCTTATCGTAGACGGAGAACAACGACAAGTTTTTAGCGTATGTAGCGCAAGTAAACAATACAATGCGCAAAAATGACAGGCATAGAGTAAGCGCTGTGGGGTAGTGTTAGTAAAAGCTAGGATATTATCATTATATATACACATTGCATGCGAGCGATACAGAAGTGATGACTATACTATTCCTCTCACATCCTGTCACAACCCGTAACGACAAAATACTTCTTATGCTGGAACTGCGTTCTAAATAGAATGCACGAGCCAATCGTCAGAGTGGACATGTTATTAACGAACGCGGCCGAGAGATTACACAAAAGTACATAAGAAAGAAAAGCTATGGTCTGGCCCCTCGTTCTTTTCTCTCTGACCTGCCAATCTGGCTACGCCACAGTGCTGGTGTGCGAAGCAGGTGAGCCCACAAAATGGAAAGCATCCAAACTCGTAGGCATCTGACAGCGACTGAATGCAAAACTTCTTGAAACCATCAATACTTCATCGTTATCTTGTTATAAATAAATGCCGAAGGCGGTTCGAGCTTTCCACCTCTACGCGGATACCGTGCTACTGGTTACGAGAGATATATTAGACGATCCTGACTTCATTCCGAGCGAGTGGTATTTGTGAGTTTGGAAGCACCACTCACTAGTGCGACATATCCAACTTAATTACAATACAGTTAACTCCCTTACAACCAGGAATATATGCAGGAGCCAAGTAAGGCGCGGAGATGGTTTCTGCGACGAACGCATAACCAAAGGGAGATCAGAACGCGGAAGACGTTGATCATACCTTCCCGTTTTCTTTTCGGAGATGAATGAATAGAGACCGAGAATTGTAACAAGAAGACTAAGACGAAAACAGAAATGATAACAATAACGGTACGAAAAACAAGGCACACAAGAGGAACCAATGCAACACCCAATACCGGCAAGAGCAAGAACCAGAACGCCAATAACACAGAGTTACTTCAGTTACCTATAGAAGGACAGCTGTTGCGACACTTTTGCAAGCACGGAAGTGCTGGCATGTGTCGGATTCGGACAGGCATTGACCACAAACAGCCCGGACTCCTTGAAGGCGCCTGTATGGTTAGAAGCGTTCCGTTCATCATGTTGGCTAATATTGCACTGAAAAAGCCCGTAATGGGTCATCTCCTTCTTGCCATTAACGAGAAGCAAGTTCCATTCAAGTATTCAAAAGCAAGTATTCAAAAGAAGAAAGACTAGGAGAGGGCGACACAGTGACAATGCGCAGCCTAGTCATACAAAAGTTAAATGGGAAATACATTCTGTTCACAAGACAGGGAAGCGGGAGATTCGTACAGGTGCCCTCACATGTCACCTCGCAGCAGTCTGACAACCATGCAGGCCTGATGTAAACCATATAGCGTCCGAGGAGACTGGCTTACCGAGGCTGGCGGAATCACGTAACGTCGCCTCCGGAGTTCTTCTTTTCTTTCTCCAGCATACACCGCATAAACGGTGTTATGCTGGAGAAAGCCGCCGTCCAGCCGGGCGAAAATTAATGTTGGTAATGCCAGCATGTGACCTTTCGACATAGGTTGTGTGTGCCCCGCCACGGGGGTCTGGTGGGTATCGCTATAGGTACTGGGCTGCTGATCCGAGGGTCGCGGGATCGAATCCCGGCCGCAGCGGTTGCATTTCGACGGAGGCGAAATGCTGAGATCCGTGTACTGTGCGATGTCAGTGCACGTTAAAGAACTCCAGGTGGTCGAAATTTCCGGAGCCCTCCACTACATAATCACAGCTGGTTTTGGGACGTAAAACCCCAGAAATCATTATAAGACGGTTGTGTGCGATCCCCGGTGGCGGGTTCTATCGCTTACTTTCGCTTCCATTTACGTGTAGGTATGTTTCGATTTAATGTGACCTCAATTTGTACGAAGCACTTGCGTAAAGTGTTATGTTTACTTTAGTAGTTATTGATTGTCGCTTCATTTACTTCTTCGTTTCTGCCATTTATGTATTAAAGGGGCCCGGCAACACATTTTGAACAAAGTCAGAAAAGGGTGCCGATCAATCGTGGGGGCTCTTGGCAGAAAGCGAGCGAAATATTGTTACACTGCACGCGCATCATGGAATTCACGGTTTGGTTTCGAACACAGCTGGAAAGCGCCCGCTCTTCTTTCAACAAGTGACGTCACGGGGGCACCGACTATGTCGCTTGACTTCTTTTCCCTCGCTCTTTACTAGAGATGCGCGCATTTTTTTTTTATCTGCTGAATTCGAAACGAACAAATAAAGGGTAGCAGACGATCTTTTCGCGACCATGAAATCATTTCAAGCGACTCAGTCGGCTCCACGTGTGACGTCACACGCTGAAAGAAGAACGGGCGCTCTCCAGCTGCGCTTGAAAACAAACCGCAAATTTCCTGGTGCGTGTTCGCAGGAGTCTCTACGACCGATCGGCACCATTTTATGGCCTTGTTCATACAGTGTTCGGCCCCCCCCCCCCCCCCCTTAACTCATTATAAGGCTAATACCCCCTCGCAAGTCTGAACCGCGGTTATCGAGGCAACAGCAGCAACTGCTACAGGAAACATTCTAATTTCGAGAACGTGCAAACAAATGAAAAACGAGAAGAAGAAGAAGAAGAAGAAGAAGAAGAAGAAGAAGAAGAGGCTGGAGGTAAAAGGAACACAAAGGAAATGGAGGTTGCCATCACAAAACTACGTTGCCGAATTCCCCGTTTAAATTTTTATTTGCGCAGGTCTGGTCTGCTTGCTTCCTCACTGTGCCCCTTCTGTAATGAGGAGGAAACGATTCACCACTTCTTTTATATCTCGTCGCCACTTCAAAATGCAGCGAAAGACAATTCTCGAACCAATTATTCGCCAACTACGCCTGGAATTTACTGAGATGACTGTCCTTTCGTTTGGAGGGTCCACTTTAGGGTACGGTCACAGGGATGTTTGTTTAGCAATTATACAAGTTCTAGCTGGTACCAAAGGAATTTTACCTTAATTTTCATCATCTGTGCTTCGGCAAACCACACATATTAAACTACTCTTAAAGTCAAAACAGTATTGGCCAATCCCGTGCATTGGGTATGTGCCAAATTACAAAGGAGAAGAAGAAGATGGAGAGTGAGTGGATGTGCAGAGTCACGGCAAGGCCCGCGGTATGCCGCGACCCGAGTGTGTGTAGTACGTCGTTTAGTCTCTCGGCAAGCGGCGGCGGCGGCAGCGACCGATGATCGCGCTGCTAGCGCACGTGGGGGCTCGGGCCGGCGGGGAACGCGTCGCAGCTCCCTGCCGGCCGGCTAGGGTCGGTCGCGTGTGGTTTCCGCTGATGAGTGACTTTTCTCCCAGCGAAGACACGCCGGGGGTAAACAGCGCGCGACTATCGGCGGACGCCCCGACGAAGAAAGAAGAGAGAGGGGAGATTATACACAGCACAGCGCGAGTGAGCGAAAACAGAAACCCGCGAACAGAGAACACGCACCGGAAGTGGGGGCGAAGCAGCGGCGGCGAAAGGAAACCGTCGCCTGTGTGGGCCTTGTCTACATAAGAGGCAGCAGAGGTTAAGGACAGTGGAGTCATGGCATGGCGCCGCGGTCGAGCTTATAAATATAGACTTGTCGAGCCGCAAGATACCGAGCTGACTGAAATAAACCACTATATACCCTCCTTCCCCGACAGATATATGTGCATACAGCAGGAGCCATGTTCAGAAAGCTTTTACTTTAGCAAGTGTTGTTTGTCATCGGCCGGTTTGGCTTAGCTAATATATGTCCGTCATCGGGATTATCTGAAATCATCTACTAAGAACAAATATCCCGCAAGATGATATTGTGTACGTGGACCGAGATACTTTTTTCTCTCCAGCCGGCAAAGGGTAACGTTCATTGGTACGTGCCAGCATGATATAATCCTTCGGCGAAGCTGTAAGACGGTTATTGGTTCGATCTACGCCGGCGGCAAAGGTATTCTATCGTCTACTTTCATTTCCATTTATCTTATAATCATTGCAACTTAATTACGAATGAACACAACATCTCTGCAAATGCGAAGCGACGTATGCGATAGCAAGAAATTGAAAAAAGCGGAACGCCCGCGGTATGACGGGCTTGCATTTCCCGTGTATGTTTCGCGTTGGGGCCATTCACGTTGCGGACTGGGTTGCGCCGACGGCTCAGGGTATATTAACAGCTAAGCCACCAGACAGAATCATAGAAACAGTGTGGACAGCCGCTCACGCCTCCCTGGAGAGAAATGAACTCACCCGCTGCGAAGCCCGAGAACTCACCGACCAGGCCACGGAGGACGCAGGCAACCTCACTCCACTGACGACATACTGCAGAAAATCACTCGACACAACAGGCTCTATCGCAGAACCCCTCATCACCACGCCCCGAGCTCACGAAGACGCAAGAGGGAACCCCCAGACTGTTGTAATCCAATCTGTTCCCACACCAAATGAGGCTGCACACACCATCTGCCCCACTCAATGTGCAGAAAAATGTTGTTGTTGTTGTTGATGATGATGATGATGATGATGATGGTGATGGAGGTGGTGGTGGTGCGGCCATCCCTAGGAGCAGTAAGAGACGCTGTCGTCCTCTCGCCTATCGTGCTGGTCGAGAAGGCGGGCTTACCCAAGACGGCACGTGTGTTCCGGTCAAGAGGGAACCATCCCAAAAATTAATCCTTGCCCATAATAAAGGTGCTCTCTCTCTCTCAGAGCCTTGATGTGGTTTGCCACTATGCGCAGCCTCGTTGAGTTGTTTTGGCCCAGCGTCTTTCCTATTCTTGCGAGCGTTCGTCGCGGTCGCTATCACAATAGGCATTTGTCTTTATCCTCCCTCTCAAACTCCGCCCCCCTTTCCCAGAGTAGGGTAGTAAACCGGCCTTAGCCCAAGTTAATCTCCCTGCCTTTCTCGCTTCGTTTCCATAATTCCAATTTTTCTCATAGGAGAGCATGATTGTTCAGCGCGGTAGTAAAGGGCGTGGCGGCTTATGCTTGAAACCCAGCACTGCCAACAGTTTTTCCCTTATTGATTTAGTTCTGTGCGCTACGCGAACGCGTTTAGAGCAATTAACCTTACTTGATGTTATTCGGAAAATGACGGCGACAGCAGGAACGTGCTTAGAGTGTATATGATGCCTATCTCAAGCCTCCATAAAGGAATACAAGTAACGCCTTCATTGCCTTCATTGTCCGTTGGCTTCACATGGTTGTGTTGAACGAAAACGGCCCCCTCGATCCCTACCTCTTCCGTTCCTTTCGGGACGAAACTCCAAAGTATAGCTCTCTCACTGGTTTCCTCTGTAACCTACACAACCTAGAAGGAAAAATAAGGCCTTAGTTATATTGAGTTGAACATACCAGCGGCGAAAGGTAGTTCTCTTTCGCCGTTAATGCTCATTGCCTCGATTTAAACGTTTGTTTACCAGGCAGTGAGGACAGTGTGCGTGTTTGTGTCATGTCATCCTCCACTAAACTATTGGTAAGCTATATATCGGAAAAGTAACGTTATAATATCGATCTGTCAAAATACTGTAACGTTCGAAAATTTGTTCTCGTGCGACCACTTATACCATAGTTAAAATGCCATCTTCTCTGCGTAACATTTTATCCTACTTCCCTGAGTCATTAACTATATATTACTCTCAAAATGTCTGCTTTGTATTGATCAAGCTGTCGAATTTCACGCCTTATAGCATCAAATGTACTGACTACGTGTCGTAATTTAAACTTCGACGCCATGACCTTATTTTTAGCCAGCAACATGATTTCATTGAAATATACGACAAGAGTGTAGACCCTGTAGCGCTTTAATTTCGAGCATACGAATTACTTCATTGCTCCATATTTAGATTATTATTAAGTATGCATGCCGGGACTAAGCCAACTGTATAATAAATGTGTTACTTTTTGTCCCTAAGGCTACGTATACTTTGCTTTTGTTGTTCACATTATCGCTTTTGTAACACTATGAGAGGTCCGTGCACTACAATGTCTGACTGTGGGATTATTTTTTATTTTTTTTGTACCATATGTGCACATACCTGCGCAGGAGCATCAAGGTCCCAATGAAATGTCAACTTCATTTCCAAAACGTTACCACCTCAAGGGCGTAACTAAATTAAGGCATTACGCGCACAGACGTCAGAAGTGATCTATATCTAAAGAAACAAGGAACGTGGAATTCGGGGCCATCCTCATATATATATATATATATATAGATGAGTAGTAGACCCTCGGAATTGGCAGCAAAAATGAGGAAAGCGTTTATTCAACGTTTCAGCCGGAGACCGGTCTCCGGCTGAAACGTTGAATAAACGCTTTCCGCATTTTTGCTGCCAATTCCGAGGGTCTACTACTCATCTCTGCCTTCACGCCTCCGGCCTATTCACCACCATGACTGCTATATATATATATATATATATATATATATATATATATATATATATATATATATATATATATATATATATAGTTGGAACAACTTTATGGAACATTGAAGCCTAGGAAAGCATCGGGAAAGTTATTCCATTTCGTAATTATGATATTGTAACTTTTGGGGTAAGTAGAAAGGAATTAAAGTGGACGTAATTAAATGTAGAAATGAATTAAAAGACGAAAATACAACAAAGTGGCGCTGCCTAACACTCCCAGGATTCCATATAAAATAAATACCCAATAAAGTGGACGGAGGGACGACCGCCTTCGTAGCTCAGTTGGTAGAGCATCGGACGCGATATCCGAAGGTCGTGGGTTCGGTTCCCACCGAAGGCAGGTTTGTCTTTTCGTCCACTTTAATTCCTTTCTACTTACCCCCCAAATTACAATATCATAATTACGAATTGGAATAACTACCCCGATGCTTTCCTAGGCTTCAATGTTTGTTGTTTCATTAAGCTGTTCCTAACATATAAAAATGAGCCCCTGACCCCTTCCCTTTGGTTTTATATATATATATATAATCAGAGATTCGAATATCGCGGGAAGAGAAAAGCGGCGGCCGATCGCAGAAAGTAAAACGGCAAAGCCTTGACCCGCAGTTACACAAAACTGGCGTAATTAAGCGAAGTGTAACCGCCGTTCACTTGACGGGGGTGCTCGTTGAGTCAAGCCCCGGAGCGAAAACTCGTCAGTCGACGCTCTCTTTCACCGGAAAACCTCGTTACGCGTGCGCTCGCTGCAGTGCGACGCATTTGCGTTTCGCAAGGCAGCAGCTTGCAGGCGGGCGGTGACCGTGTCCCGGACCCGTGGTCTCGCGGTGTCGCGTTGCGACGTGGACCTGACAGCGGCAGCCGCTGGCACGGGCACGCCACCCGGAGACAAGCGAGCGTCGCTGTCACCTGACCGCGCCGTAAAGTCACGCGACCTGTCAGTGCGCCACGCGAGGAGCGCCGCGACGTCGTCGTTGGCACACACCGCGCTTTCTGTTCCCTGGCTGTCCGTGACTGCGCTCGGCTCTCGCTTGGACTTACCCTCCAAGTTTTCTACTTTGCTTTCCCCTGTTTCGACTTTAGTTCATCGATTTCTTGTAGATGCTCGTCTCGCCCTTCGAGTAGTGGTATGAACCGCGCGAATCTGCGTCCTTTCCATGATTTGCAGCCAGGACGTCGTTAATTGTGAAAGGCAGGTCGGCGAGACGGTGAGCGGTGCTGTTGTCGGGCGACGTGTGAGAGGTTGACGGCCGCGCACACGTCAGACGTCACACAGGTCACAAGAGCCTTGTCATTCGCCTCGCTTGACTTATGTATATAGCACACAAAAAAGAATGAGAAGACAACGAAGGAAGTATTATACCAGCACACAGCTCTCACAAGTACGTATACAATGAAACTCGGAAGGCCTTTTAGAGGCCGCTCATGTTAACGAGGAGGAATAAACGTTTCTTCAGACTGTACTCGACCACACCGAATTCAGGTCTCAGCACTGACGAAGGTAAGCAGACATGCGCACTCCCCACTGTGTGTCTTTGTATACACAGAATGAGTATGGAATGCCTCAGATTTTCATTATAACGCACGCACCATAATGAATATCTGAGGACTTGCTGATGTGCGCCAGACAAACATCATCATGATGTATGCCGTGAAAGCGGTTGTGAATGTGTAGCCTAGGTTAGAACGAGGTGAAGCAATTTTCAATATATAGTCGCAGTCCCAAGCGAAGCTTCAACGCGGTGGAGAGATGAAGAGAGAAGAAAGCCATGAGGAAATGCCACTTTCCGCTTCGTGGGCAATGGAACATTGTGTATAGTGTCCACCTATAGCGCGCACAAGACGAAAAGTGGTATATCGTGCGTGGGAGATTGCTCTGCACGCATATACACCACGGCTCACTGGTAAAGAAAACACCTACATGCGAGTCTCTCATGTTTCTGACGCACGAACTTCGAATGGCTATGCGAAATTGCGTGCCCGAGTGCACTGTGTAATGTGTATAGTCGAAAGAAGTCAGAACTGCTGCAAATCCCCATTTGAGTATATGCTCTTGCGAGGGAACACAACCCGAGGATCATATTCCCATACACGCAAGTGTTGTCTTTAACAGGATAACATCTGTGCAGAACGTATGATTGATTTCTCACGTGTCCCACCCGCAAACCACAGATTGTTGTTATGTGGGCTTTAACGTCCCCAAAACCAGCTCTGATAATGAGAGACGCCGTAGTGGAGGGCTCCGGAAATTTTGACCACCTGGGGTTCTTTAACGTGCACTGACATCGCACAGCACACGGGCCTCAACATTTCGCCTCCATTGAAATGCAGCCGCCGTGACCGGGATTCGATCCCGCGACCCTCGGATCTGCAGCCCGAGTACCATAGCCACTAGACCACCGTGGCGGGGCTCAAACCACAGATGCACATAAAACACCGCCGCTTGCGCTTAAACGCTTCAAACGGAGACCGGTATACCAGAGTCGGCCAACAGCCCACATAGAAACAGTGACTAAAAATGTGTCATTCGCTGCGCTGGCTAGCCGCCACCCGAGAGACCTCGCATGTCTGCATTCGCGGTGTTTACACGATGACTGAGCCCGAGGCCACAGACGCACACGTGCGAGCACACGCGGTTGGCACTTCATCTTGGCGCTGCTGGGTTGATGTGGAGAAAAAAAGAAAAAGGAAGCAAGTAAGCTTTGCTGATTTACGTTCTTGTTCGCGCGCACGACGCCCCGTGTGTTTCTATTCAGGCGGCATACGGAGCGTGGTTAATTACCCGTGGGCACACAGGTTATATTTCGTGGCGGGCTGTGTGCCAGAAACAGCGGTGACGACGACGTATAAAGTGGGTTTGTTTAACTTTATAAAAGCAAGCCGTTTGTTAACGTTGCGATGGCCAAGCACCGTGTAAGAGAAAGCTATAAAACAACGGGGGAAAAAATATGAGAACCATTTTTTTTTTGCTAGCCGTCAAGTAATCTCCCGTGACCTAATTAGTTATTAAATGTTATTTTATAAGGTTAGGTGAATCTTTCCCAAGTGATAACATGCTCTCCAAAGTAGCAAGGTGCCTATTATATACATCAAGACATTTATCGTGTTCAAATAAGTACGCTGATCCCTCGAAATTCCAGCGAAATATATACCGGCAAGCCACAGAGCGCCCTATATACAACACATTATAATAGCTTTCCCATAGGTACAACTACAGCTTGTCGCCTTCGTGCGTTTAGCAAAATTGGTACGCACGGTGACGTCACGAAAAGGATGGGTGGTCCTCCATCATCGGTGATGGTGGTGGAGATGTTGTGACACTCGCTCCGGTTCGCTCGCATACCTGCTGCGCGTTCCTTGTCAAGGCCTCAGATTGATTTGCCGCCATTCCTTCTTCAAAAATGCCCCCTTGCAAGCTCACTGAAAGCCTTGACACCCCGAGTGTTTGTTTCGCTGCAAATAATTGATGAGGCTTCAACGTGTCAAAATCACGACATGATTATGGTACACGCCGTAGCGGACGTCCCCGGAAAATTTTTACCAGCCGATGTTCTTCAACGTGCGCTGATAACGATGGGCTCTAATTCTTCGCGTCCATCGAACCATGCTGCAGTGTCTTTCGGATTGCTGCACCTCTCGAACAATGCCACGGTGAAGTCCGCAAATTTCTTTATTTCCTTACTTATTTACCCCCATTTCTCTTTTTCCCTCCCCCTTTCTTTCCCCCACCTTTATTGGGCTACAAATGCTACGGTTCACACGCAAGGCATTAGCCGAGGCGGTCGCATTTTCGATGGAGGCGAAAATGCCAGAGGCCCGTGTACTGTGCGGTTGTCAGTGGACGTTAAAGAACCCCAGGTGGTATAAATTTCCGGAGACCTCCACTACGGCTTTTCTCTCCTTCCTGTCTCTTTCGCCCCGCCACGGTGGTCTAGTGGCTATGGTACTCGGCTGCTGATCCGAGGGTCGCGGGATCGAATCCCGGCCGCGGCGGCTGCATTTCGATGGAGGCGAAATGTTGAGGCCCGTGTGCTGTGCGATGTCAGTGCACGTTAAAGAACCCCAGGTAGCCCAAATTTCCGGAGCCCTCCACTACGGCGTCTCTCATAATCAGAGCTGGTTTTGGGACGTTAAACCCCACAAATCAATCAAATTCCTGTCTCTTTCACTCCCTTTACCCTGCCCCCACGGACGCTTAGCCGTGCTCTCTACACGGGCTACAGAAATTAGCGTCCTTTCCTTAACCGAACCGCAATCAATCAATCAATCAATCAATCAATCAATCAATCAATCAATCAATCAATCAATCAATCAATCAATCAATCAATCAATCAATGCATCAGCGAACAAGCGACGCGCGTTGCAATAATCTGATACGCAGCGGCGTTTTACAAACAAACATTTCTGCCGCGCGCGCGTGTGTTTTGAGGAGCCTAGAAACGACAGCGCAGTTGGCCTCGGTGCTTGTAAGCGAGGCGGATGACGAAGCATCCTCCTCTTCTTCTTCCCCCTCTTCCTGCGAGGAGCCGCAATCAACGCCGACAGCGACACCTGGTGTGACGAGGCCGGGAGGAGGAGGATGCTATATTTGGCAACACCGGCAGCGCGACGCATCATATCCCTTGTTGTTATAAGGCCGCGCGTACTACACGAGCCACGGTTCTTTGTCTTTGATTGCCGTAGCGCTGGCAAACCCTCGGAAAGGCGTGGTGCGTTGTCCCGGATGAGTTGTACACAGATGTGTTGCCACGCTGCGCGCGTCGTCATCAAGGACACGGAAAGGATAAAAAAAAAAAAAAAACGAACAAACACACGGAGTGAACAGCGAAACCCAGGAAGAAATGCGCTTGTGTTTGCCTTGTCTTTTTTTTTTAATAAATTGTCACGTTTCTTCACCTTCCTTTTCTTTGTTTTCAAATTTATTTCTCGAGCGTTTTGTCCACCTCGCGCAATTTTTTTGCAGTGTCCTCCTTTCGGAAAGCTCACGAACCAGTACCATAAAACATGGCCTTGCCCCTCGGTCGACTTTCATGCAGCTTCCGAGCAATGGCCCGTCCATCACAGTGATGGCCCTGACCGGCCGCAACGGCCCGTCGCTAGGGCTCTGATAGCGGGAGAAATCGGACCGACCTGACAGTCTTCGTGTCGAACTTGTCCCCCTTAAGCAAATACGTGATCGTACTCGTTAAAAATTAAGCCTTGAATCCCCCTCCACAGTACCACATGATGGCACATTCAAATTGTTCACTCTAACTAAGGCGAAAGCCCTATGTGTCCTACTGCACTGTGTTCTTAAACGACCTCGGCGTCGACGATAACGGTGGTGTGTTGCAATGGATGTCACGTGACCCAAGGGAAGCCAGAAGCGAACCAAAGCATGTAAGACGTGTATACAATATGATTAGTGGTTACGAAAGTAAATTGATGATTTATTAGTGATTCTGGATGGGCGAAATATGCTATAGCGCTCAAACTCGCGAAAGAAACTCAAGACCCGAAAACAAGACCTTGATATGAATCATAACGCTGGCTTCCAATGCAATACGCTTATGGGCTAGAACAACGGACTTTGAGGAGAGTCGAGCCACGGCCAATTTTAGGACTCGAACCTACCACCTTCGACAACTCAAATTCAAGAACTTGCTTGGATCAAGGTTGATTACGATGGATTAAGGTGGATTAAGGCGGACTGAGGTGGATTCATGTGTGGTCTCAGGTGCGAACCAAGGTGCGCATGAGGTATCACGTAAAGACTTCGCCTTTGCGTTTTTGAAACGACAGCTGCGGACACCTGGAAAAGGTTTCTGTAAACGGCCACCGCAGTTGTAAAAAGAGAGCTAGGAAGTTATATACGACTAAGTGAAGTATACTCTTCATTAAAAAAAAAAGAAAAGAAATTGGTGGACTTCTTGCTCATTTAGCTGTATCGACAACTGTATACCCGTTTCAGCGCATGTGCAGACCCTGCGCGTTATTTTTTCTTTCTTTTCGCATTCTGAAATCAGAATTTCCAAGCAACAAATTAAGCGTGTGGTCAGAACACGGCATTGGAAAACTATAATGCGGTCAAGGCACACACCTGAAAGACAGTAACCCCGCCACGGTGGCCTAGTGGATGTATACCACTCGACTGCCGATCCGAAGGTCGCGGTATCGAATCCCGGCTGGGGCGGCTGCATTTCGATGGATGCAAAATGTTGGGGCCCGTGTACTGTGCGATGTCAGTGCACGTTAAAGAACCCCAAGTGGTCGGAATATTCGGAGACCTCCACTACGGCGTCTTTCGTAATCAGAGCTAGTTTTGGGACGGTAAACCCTAGAAATAAATCAATTAAGCATAATAGCAAAGGATGTAATAACGGTGTAGCTCCGTCTTGTGCGAGCCGAGTCGGCGCGGCTCTGCTCAAGGACGCGCTGTTGTGTTCGAAGTGACGGAAACAACAATGGCCCGAGTGCGCCGTCTCCGTTGAACAAGGCCCCGTGGCTGATGCAAACGTCGAATATAAATATCTGTTGCTGTT
The DNA here is from genome assembly GCA_013339685.2 of Hyalomma asiaticum. NCBI lineage: Eukaryota > Metazoa > Arthropoda > Arachnida > Ixodida > Ixodidae > Hyalomma > Hyalomma asiaticum. The sequence continues at coordinate 79,754,043 of CM023482.1, forward strand.
ATTATGTGGGGTTTAACGTCCCAAAGCCAGCTCTGATATATATATATATATATATATATATATATATATATATATATATATATATATATATATATATATATATATATATATATATATATATAAAGCAGTCATGGTGGTGAATAGGCCGGAGGCGTGAAGGCAGAGATGAGTAGTAGACCCTCGGAATTGGCAACAAAAATGCGGAAAGCGTTTCTTCAACGTTTCAGCCGGAGACCATCAGGAATGATGAATATATATATATATATATATATATATATATATATATATATATATATATATATATATATATATATATATATATATATATATATATATATATATGTGTGTGTGTGTGTGTGTGTGTGTGTGTGTGTGTGTGTGTGTGTGTGTGTGTGTGTGTGTGTGTGTGTGTAGCGGGGATCGCTATGGATGGATTCTACGACAGTGGCCTCTTGAACGCGACAAACGATTTCGAAACAGCGAACAGCGAATGCGCGCCATCTGCGGTTGCATCGTGTGCTGTCGTCCGCTGGCTCGGGTTATGCCCAGAGATCGTGCGCACTTACGCTGCAACAAAACAGCGCTATACGTCGTGAGGCAGACGTCTGTGGAAATGATTAAACGCACTTCGGGAGAACGAACACAGAGTCATTGAAGTGGACACAGGTCATCAGTTCGTCTTCCGTATACTCCCTTATGTGTATTCTATAAACAGAAATCTTGTAAGGAAAGGCACAATTTTTTTTTTGGACACCAGGGAAGACAGACATGGCTTTTTTTCCTTATAATAATCATTATCCCCGTACAACCACCACGCACCACTAGAATGGTACTTCACAAAATGCCAAAAAAAAAAAAAAGATATTGTAATGAAGAACCGGTTGAAGAACCTGCCAAGCACGGTCTCTGAGCTCGAGTACCTGCTGCACACACGATGCTGCTGCCTCTACGCCGGTGCTCTTCTTCTTCATTAAAATATATATGCAAGCTTCCAAATAAGGAAGAATACCCTCTCCTTGTCTGAGGTACGACGCACATGCGAAGACGGCCCGTCAAAACAATCGCATGCCGCGGTGTATTCTCCTTTACTTCCATGCGTCAGAGAAAAACTACATTCTCATACGACTCTGAGAGTTTTAAAAGGCTATTACACGAATCAGTTGCGGATTCTGACATTTAAAAGAAACGGTTCAAAAAGCCGACCGCGTTGAGGTCGCCTCTTCGTTAAAAGGTCAGTATGTGATCGTGCAAGCCGTATAGAGCCAAACCGAACGCGACTCATATTGCATATCTCCGATTTCGCATACAGCTGCGATTATGAAACACATGTTTTGGTACAGCAAAGGCGTTTCGAAATTTTGATATTCCCAGCAAGATGAGCTCGACGAACAAATTGTATGTTACATCAAACTCGCCTCACGTGCACGCGACTGATGGAAAAGGCCATGCTTTTGTTGTCGACAGTGACATATATCGCTTTCTGCATGTTGTTTGTATCCAGAACAAAGGTTATGAAAAAGGGAAACAGAGCTTAGTGCTGTATGACAGCCTGTTTTTGTGTACACGGTCACAAAAGTTGACGTCATTGGCGATCGCGTGCGCGAAATTTGATCGGTCATCGAGGTACGCCTGCACTTTGTGCGCAGCAGCCTCAACAACTGCGTATACAGCTTAGCCGCCGCAGGTGTAACACTTCCGTTCGGGATAGCGCATGTATAGATTGCTCTGCTCGGCACCAAGAGAGTGCCAGCGCTTGAAAAAAGTCGCTCTCGCCAAGTCATGGTCACAGGCCAGTGCGGGTATTTTTGGCCAGCACGTGGCGGCAAAATGGCGCAGCGACGTCGCCGCCACATCCGCTGTTACGATGAGGGTATGTCATACCTATATCAGCACGTGGCTCATGAACTCCGGTCGACGTTATAGAGCGGAGTTCGTTGCCGTGACAAGATTAAATTAAGACAGGAAAATTACAGGTGCAGGTAAGCAATGTTAAAGTACGAGCTCGGGGTGACATCAACAATTTTTGGCATGCCCTTTAGCAGATCCTGGTCTACATCGTTGAAGAGGAACGAACAAGCAGAAAAAGTGCATTCCAAGGAAATCAAGCAATGGTGACCGAACCGTGCAGTTGTGAAAACAGTCGGCGAGCCGGAACGTTCCACATGCTACAAGTTGAAAAGAAAATGTTGAAATAAATGAGATAGCGCATAGTGGGAGCTGAGCTGACGTTCCATAAAGGAAAAGAAAGAAAAGGAAGAACAAGAAGGAAGAGAAGCGCTGTCCTCCATTTTCTGTAATATAAAAAAACAATCCTCCCTAGGTGAATGAATGCGAGTATCTGAAGAAATGCCTTTCGAAGGATGAAAAAAATAAAAGTGATTTAGTGCTGTTTATTATATAGTATATCTCCAACTTGCGAATAGCGACACACATTCTCTGTGTGTCTGTTGTGCGCTTGTTCTAGCGAGGTGTTTGTGAGTGTGCGTGCGGTGTATATTTTTTCAGATTAAGCGCTTATCACAAGCCGATTTTACGGGCAGTTGTCCGCTATGCAGAGCTAACAGCTTCAGTATGTATATGTATCGCTTCGAACACAACTCCAATAGGCGCGTAAGGGCCGCAACATTCGACGCCGCGGAGTCACCGCACGAATTACACAACTTCGCGCATGTTTTCTTGCTGTTTAAATATTTTCACACTTCAAAGAGCCACTTCAAGGAGGCCCGACACGAATTTTATACATTTTCGTATTGTTGCTCTAAATAAATGTACCGGCGTCGAGAGCCCTACAAATCGAGATGCCTCGCAATGACATGAATATTTCTTTTTAATCGCTTTGGGGTTTCGATTTCGAAGAGGCGAGAGGGCGGTTTTGTGATAAAGTCGCAGCAACTTGATTGGCTGCTGTCAGTTGCACGTGATGCACGCAAACAATGATTTTATTGACGTCCAGAGACTCCTGGCAGCGATTTGTCGATTTTTTAGGCAACTGTGCTCACACCGTCATGGTATTGTCCATTGCTGCGGGGCTGGAGTCGCAGCTGCTGGGCTACAAAAGCTTTAATATCAAACACTTAATACGCCTTTCCTGGCTCCGGTGTGTGGAGAGCTTTAACAACGCCTAGAAAGGGAAAAAAATGTCCCATTTGCGCCACCTCAAAATGACGTCAGTACTCCCTCAATCCTTTTTTTTTTTTTTTTTGTGCTCGCGCCAACATGTTCTAAACACTCTACAGGCACCTAAATCACGTTGATACCGTCTCGCTTAATACGTATTTCGGGATAATGCGTTCCACCCCCCCCCCCCCCCCCCCCAGCCAGCACCCTATGTAGGTGCAATGTATTCTCATAAGGTTGTTACTGTTTTCGGACGTATTATTTTCCGATTCCCCTGAAGGCCGTATCAACGATATTTCACGGAAAAGCGGATTTCGCGCACTATCTGCGAATTTATACAAGGCGTTGTTGGCTTTCGATGAGAAAGAAATAAAAAAGACTAGAATTGTGACAGCCATTTCGCATTTTAATAATACCGCACTGCGGAACTCAAAAAGAACGAACTCGCGTCGTAAACAAGGAACAATGTTTCGCACACGCGGCTTCGGGCGTTCTTTCGTGCGCTCGAGTATGTAACCACCTTTAGCGCTGATCCGTCACGTTTAGCAATTCAAATGCGAGCGACTATTCGCGTGCGGACGCATGTCTTGCGTGCGTCCGTCTCTGCACAGCGCGTACAAACAATTCTCGACTACCCCCTCCCTTTCCTTTTTTCATTTCCCCGAGCGAATGCATGTATATATACGGACTATATGGACGCAGCCGCATATGCCTTGCTTGCCTGTGACTCGAGCTTTCCACACTTGCCGCCCCTCGCTCTAGCGCTGCTGCGCGCTCATGCAGCCGGAACTACTGTGCACGCTATGTGCACGCTAAAGGCGGCATTGTTGCACTCGTCGATGCCAACTCCACATGCCAAGCTCACGCACGCGCCTTCTCCTGTACGGCAATAAACACGCCATGGTAACAGCTTTGCGCACGCCATATAAGCCCATACTCTATACTATAACCCTGCCCGAGGGGTATATGCAATCATAATGATGACATCTGGGGTTTTACGTATACCACGTATACCAAAGTGGGCGATATATACCATTAACAGACATGCCTCTCGCGAACCTCGTTTGCGACCCTGCATTTCGGGGTCGCTTGCACCAAACAAGGGTGATTTGCCTCTGGCAGCCGTGGTTTATAAGTTATGCAGTTGGGTTTTTTGAAGACGATGGTCCTTCTTGGGATTCTTGAACGCAGAAATTTTGGTTTGTCTTTCTGTTTGTCTGTCTGTCACACGATTCAGCCACCAAAGTTTAAGCACTTGCCTAACGCCCAGCCATCTTGAACTGGTATAGCTGCGTTCATACTTGTGAACACATGTCAATCAAAAAGCAAATATTATGCATATCTGAGGCGCAACATCAATACGTAAGTATTAGGTGGTGTGTTCCTTCACCAGAAAATACACAGATACGTAATTCTAAAGACCCTAGCGTTTAAAGACCCTAGTGTTTGTTAGGCTGCGCTAAAGATGCGACGCTATTCAGGAAAAAGGCCTCTGCCGACGATTTGGTGCTGCCACCTGGCAGTTGTCTGGGGATTCTGCACAAGCTCATGTTTCCCGACGGCGCTGCCAGGTGGCGTCCATATCTCACGCAGCGTAGTACGTCCGGCAGAAGACTATCGTCTTTCGACGACATTTGCAGCGAAGCACGCAGATACGCGGCCAATTTTTTACAAAACAGCGATATGATTACGTGGCACACCGTGGTGAGTGACTCTGGGTTAACTTCAACGTGCACCCAAATCGAAGTGCACGAGAGGTTCCAGCGCTCCGACCCCGTTAATTACAACGCGGCCACCTGTGGCCACTTGAATCGAGCCTGCGTCACCGAGCTACAGTGCTGCACTTTGCCGGCCAATAGCTATCACGGCGGCAGATTTGTACGATTACGGACAATCACGCCGACTCTCGACACCGGGAGTAAGAAACAAAGAAACAAAAGGAAGTCGCCATTGCAGCTGCAAACTTTTCATCCGACATCGTCAGGACGGTGCTCGGGCGTCTTAGACCTGAAACGAAACATAGCTTATCACAAAAAAGTGCAACGTGCATCTGGCGAATGAGTTCTGCGGAAACCCGCAAGGTAGACCTCGGATCAAGACGGCTTTTTCAAAGAGAAAAATGCACCGGTCTCTCAGCACATGCCGAGACGACTTGACGGCGAAATCCATTCCGCAATGCGTCAAAGATTATGCGTCATTCACTTACGACCATCGCTTTGGCATTGGTTGCGGCGTACAGCCTTGATTTTATTTGATTTTATTTCGGGAGTCCTCTCAGTACTCTCTTTATGTCGATGCGCAGTGTGTGTACACTGGACAGTGCCGTGGAGATTTTCGGGGAATGGAGTTGGTGTCTGCACCCTCCCCCTCCACTGTGGGTCATCATATACTTTATCCCTCTTCTCTTTCTCCCCCTTTCCGAGCTCGTGCAAAGTAACATGTAGGCCAGACAGCATACCTAAGGCAGATCTTTCTGCCTTCTAATGAAATCATTCGCTCTCTTGCATCTTCCCCATCTGCTGTATATGTAATCAGGTTTTTATCCAGAATTTCGATTTTAAGGGGGGGGGGGGGGGGGGGAGGGGTATGACCCATATACGGTGTAACCAGTGCGCAGGGGTGTGTGGATTACCAAGTCACTGAATATCTGGAGAAATTTGGGGGGTGTGAGGATCCAAATGGGAAGAGGGGTGCAAATTCCTGTATGTAATAATTTCGAGGAACACGGACGTGCCCCCCCCCCCCCCCCTTTTTTTTTTAGATTTATTTCTTATTTGCACAACGTGGGCATCGTCGCAGCGGCCACCGCCGAAGACACATATTTGCGACATTTGTGGCACAATGCACATCCTGTCTCGCGCACGGCCGGACGCAAGACCTCGGCGCCGCAGCACGCGACAAACAGCTGCAGCAGCGGCGTCGACGGGCGCCTGTCCGCCGTTGTTTACGCGAGCACGCGACGGGGCGCATGTCCGGCCTCACGCTCGCGGTCATGACGCGTCTGGGCATGCATGCACTGTGCATACGTTGTTCCTGTGAAAGGTCGCCGTTGCGACGAGTGCATTACGCGCTCGTTCCAACTGTTTACGCGGACCGCTTGCTGGGACGTTGAATGCGTGTAGGCTGCATGGCCCGCATCAAAAGCGCACTGCTCGGGAGTTACACGTGCAGACGCACGCTGGCACCGCTGTAGGAGACAGCCGCGACGCCAAGCTGGCCAAGCTCACAGACGTTGGAAGGTGTCGACATCGAGACAGCGTGAAGTATAGCCCAAGCCCGAATGATTACACCTCTCCGTTCGCAAGGTTGTCTGATGATTACACGATTACATAATGAGCAGTTGCTGCGAATTCACGTGCCGAAGCCGATATATGGTTACGAAGCACGCTGTATATGCAGCAAAGGGCTCCGGAAATTTCGATTACCCGGGGGCTGTTTCAACGTGCGCTGACATCGCACAGTACGTGAGACACTCTAGTACTTCGCCCTAGTCGAAATGAGACCGCCCCGTCTGCGGGGTTGAATCGGCGTCTTTCGGGTCATAAACCGAGCGCCACTGTATACCACCGCGGATGGTTATTAAAGACGATATTAAAGACGATAGTCTTTCTTGCGATACTTGAACGCAGAAATTTTGGTTTTTCTGTTTGTCTCATTACCATTCAGCCACCCAGCCAAAGTTTAAGCACTTGCCTAACGCCCAGCCATCTTCAACTGGTATAGCTGCGTTCATATACTTGAGAACACTGTCGATCAAAAAGCAGATATTACGCATATCTGAGGCGCAACATCGATACGTAGGTATTAGATGGTGTGTTCCTTTACTAGAAAATACACAGATACGTAATTCTAAAGACCCTGGTGTTTCTTAGGCTGCACTAAAAATGCGACGCTATGCACGAAAAAGGCCTCTGCCGACGAGAGCTGCGATGTGGGCTTGTTGGTGGTTCATATTAAAAGCTTTGATGTAGCGCAAAAACAACACACGGACACGAGAAGGCACATAAGCGCTGTGTCCATATGTGCCTTCTCGTGTCCGTGTGTTGTTTTTGCGCTACATCAAAGCTCTGCCGACGATTTGGTGCTGCCATCTGGCAGTTACCCAGGGATTCTGCACAAGCTCATGTTTCCCGCCGGCGCTGCCAGATGACGTCCATATCTCACGCATGCGTAGCACGGCCGGCAGAAGGCTATCGTCTTTCGACGACATTTGCAGCGAAGCACGCAGATACGAGGCCAATTTTTACATGGGTTGCCGCGGAGGAATCGAAACGATGCCACCAAGGCTCCAAGCAAGCACGCTACACTTTTCCACGGCGGCTCTTCCCATGCGGTACACGTATCGCAAAGAGACCCATCGCATCAGAGGTTGTTGTGAGGGTGCTAATTGTGTTCAGTTCGCACACGGACTTTGATCCTACTCGCAGCGCTTGGCTGAATGTCAAACATTTCGGCTTATAGGGAAATTCCTCTAGGCTGCTTCGCATGACGTCGATTTCCACAACGTGCAGGATCCGCCGTTCTTTATTTATTTTTGTTTCTTCAGCATTGCTCGTCTCACCGACAAGCAAATTAGGTCGCAGCTGTTCGTTAAGGAACCCAGATGGTCAACATTTCTGGCGCCCCCTCCATTGCGGTGTTCCTCTCCTTTCCATTCTTTCATTGCATTTCCTTATGCCTCCGACAAGGGCTGCAGAAAACAACGTCCTCTCCTTAAGTGAACCAGAAGAAGATAGCATTTAATGAGAGGAAAGGAGGAGATGCCGGCCTGGAGAGCAAGTCTCTGGCCTGCTACTCCTCACAGGGGTAAGGGGGGAAAGGGATAAATAGAGATAGAGGGAGGTATGAGAGGTGACGATGGTAAAGTACAATGAGTCACTATACACGTCCTATAAGCGCATGTGCACCATGCGCAGTATTCTTTACAACACAGTACTAGAGACGGGCATCTAAACCTGTGTCACACAAAAAATTAAAAAGGTCCTTGAAGTTTTGTTGGGCGCGGCCCGTGTGCTTCCATGCACCTAAAAGTTTCTCCTCCCAAAAGGGCCAGGAGTCCAAACCATCTACCACGCACCGATGTGTTCTCCTTTCGGCCGAATATTGAGGGCACACGCAGAGGATGTGATGTATAGTCTCTGTTGTGTGACACACGCGGCAATCGGGACTCTCTTCCTGTCCGATCTTAAAGAGATATCTGCGAGTATAGGCAACACCCAACCGTAGTCTGTGCAATAGCGTCACTTGATTTCGTCGTAGTCGTACTGGAAGACGAAAGCGCACGCCGGCGCGTCAAGTCTATGAAGGCGCTCTTGTAGAAGGTCAGGGTCATCCCATAGTTGCGTCATTGAGGCTTTCATGGAGATGGAGAGCAAGGCATTGACATGCATCGCTGTCGTGAAAAATTGATAGCAGTCGGTTGGCCGGTGATAACCGAACCAGAGTTATTCTTGCAGCGTGCAGGCTGCACACGTGTTGTTTATGTGTGCGCATGTGTTGTGTGTGCTATATACCGAAACAAACCAGCAATTACGCACGCTGCAAGTGAACACGCTTAGCCGACGAGGTAGCCTACTTAAAACGTATTCAAAAAGCCCTCACGTCGAGTCATTCACGTTAACGAGCCGATTTCCATCGTTCAATCTTTTGTTCAGTGAACAGCAGGGTCCATAATCACTTTATCGCCTTTCTGAGCTTGTTCGGCATGTCATAGCTCGAAAAAGACTCCAACGTCTTTCTCTCTCATTCGGTAAAGAAGCGCTTTGCGAATCGCTTTCAGCGAGCGGCATACCGGACGGGGCCTATATCTTCGTTTGAGCCAGAAACGAGGGCGACATCGGGGCCGCGGGGTAAGTATGCCATCACCGCGGGAACAATGCCCGCGCGCCGGGCACGGCCGACAAGAACAAGCGCCGCGAAGAGAATGGACTGCAGACGCTTCCGCGAGAGAGAAAGGAACGATTGATTGGACTGCGGTTGTTGCGTCAAGCATGCGAGTCGTGCTGGCGGTGGTAGTCTTCCTTTTCTTCCCGTGCAATTGACCATCCTGCTTTTGTAGTATATTGGTCGGGTCTGTGGGGGACACCCTTAAGGTCCAGTGCTGCACGACGCGCAGTGAACGTTCCTATCGACACAGCAAGTGCGTCGTCAAGGAACGTTCCGACGTTCGTGTTAGGGAAAGGAAATAATTGCCATACATCCATTTTTGGCACGAAGGTATACAAACGAAGTAAGTACATATTTCCCGGGAAGGAAACCTTCCCATCCATGATCGTGATTCGAACCGGGGACCGAGCAGGTTGCTTTACACAGCATCTCAGCTAACAAGAAGCATATCATAGCATATCATAGCATAGCATATCGCAGCGCGGATTATTCGTCAACTCGAACCACAGGGACAATAGAACATGAGAGTCAATTCTGCGCGAACTCGCAAGGCGGGTGAAAGGTTCCTGTAAGTTGTTCATTTAAATCATTGCATGGATCCACACTGTAGCATAACGATAAGGATCCAGATGTTTACAAACATGTTCTGCATGACCATACTTAAATAAAAGTAAAGAAAGTTGGAAAATAGGTTAATGAAAGGAATACGTGGCGGTTTCCATGACTGAGCACGGCGCCATCAGTTGAAGCTGCTGCTTCCCGTCCAACTCATCCAACAATCCAGCACACGTCTGCTGCAGTGCACGTTGTGCGAATGCTCTATTGACGGCGCCCGAGAACGGACACCATCGCCTTTGTCGCCGTCATCCTCAAATTCAAGCTACTCTTAATTCAAGGCAGGAAATCAAGACACTGAGTCACTGTTTTAGCTGCAAGGCGTGCGTAACACGGTCAAAGCAATTCAATGCTCTGAATGACCGATACCCCGATTGGCTCGGTGCACTCCATGAAGGATGACGCAAACACTAAACACCAATCTAACTGGGGGTAACATTCAGGCCGTTTGATGCCAACCAATATTAACCGTATAGTTGCATGCATCGATCTTCACGCGTTCACTTAGTCCGCAAATAGCCCGAGAGTGACACCTCTCTCGGAAAACATGCGCGCCGAAATCAATCAGTGGCTCTGCAACTTACCTTGTTGCAACCTTCCATGAGTGCAATTATGGTCGAGGTCGCGCCATTTGGTCTATCCAGTGCTCGCCATGAAGCGGCCTGTTGGATGAAGGCGCCACATCAAAACAAGTCTCAGGGAAGCATGGACGGAGCATGATAACTTCATTGTGCCATGTACCAATTATATTGGTGTGCTATCTGTTGCGGCTGTGTTGAAACATTTCAGCGATAAGTTTCATTCTATGACGTTGCAAGCACACGCAAACTCCGGAAAAATTCCGGTCTTGCTTTTGACAAGCACACCTGTATCGCATGGTTTATTTAATATGCATACCTCGTATCACGTGGTCTCTTTGAGTTCTACTTGTACATGAAGGTATAGACGCAGAATGTCTGGAATATAAACGTGACCTTTTTGAATCCTGTATGTGCGTACGTTGTTGTCTTAGAATAAAATCAGCTGATGGCCAGCGCTTGTGTCGTCAGTTCTTGTGTCTTCTTGCGTTTGCGCTGCTTTAAGACGAGTTGCCACAGCCGCCAACGGCCATCGATGGCACAGGAAACAGAGCGTTGCCGCAGCACCCCGAGTCGGCAGCTACATACGTGACTGCAACAATGTAACACTGTGCATTTTCAAATATACTGTTGAAAATGCAAGCGCAATATATATTTCTGCTTCCCGCCTCACCTTTCTATCCCTTTTCGCCCCTGTATCCCCATTACGTAACGCGCTGCAGGGCATCATAAATGTCTTGCACCTGGCTAACCTCCTTGCAATTTGCCTCTTTCCTCCTCGCTCTTCGTGCCACTCACGCTGGGAATGCGAGTGCAGTGTTCCGCTCCGGAGAGTCGAGGGAGTTCGACGCGCCAACACGTCTCATGAATCGGAGGAGAGCCACATCATATATCCGTTATCTCGCTCAGTGCCGGAAAGAGGCACGGTATGACAAACACACGCGTCTTTCTAAAGAAATGGGTCACGATGGACACTTCCTTCTTAGCGTGGCCCACCCGAATAAAGAGCCAGCAGCCAACCACAGCGTCATCGTTAATGGAACATGCTGCGGCTTCGGGGAACAGCCAACGTGTATATACAATACGTGCGCTAGGCCATGTCGCTCTCGAATACGCTTCCGACGGCATCGCAGGTCACGGACTCTGTGGCAGCGAGCACCGTTGCGTGTCCGAACCTATATCTGGCGTGCTATATACGTATAGGAAAGAGTATTATACTTTCCATGTTCCGCTCTCCGTGCGCTCGATTCCGCTCGTCCTTGGCCCCGTCTCGGGCATGTGTGTTAGTTGCGCTACTTACGGCAGATGACACACTCTGCACGCTCGCTGTCATTCATCGTGGCTTTCCCGCTTCCGCAGCCGTCTTTTATTTAGGTGCGAATGGAGTCCTTATCTTTTGAAAAGATAGAACATATAGCACCACGCAAGATGAATGCGTTTGCCGTTGCTTATGCCGTTGGAACTGACTGATTTATGGAGTCTTACGTCCCAGAACCAGCTATACGATTATCTGAGAGACGCCGTAGTGGAGGGCTTCGGAAATTTTGTCCACGTGGAGTTCGGTTCTTTCACGTGCACTGACATCGCACGGTACACGGGCCTCGACATTTCACTTCCATCGAAATGCAACCGCCTTGTGCCACTGCCATCACTTCTGGTGACACCCGTGTCACCAGTGCGATTGCAGAGAGTAGTTCATGCATATAGGTGATTCATTTCTTCCTTTTTATATATAAATCATATAACTTATAGGCATCGTCAATACATGTAAAACATTTGTGACCCTCTAAGCTGGCCCTTGAAAAGACGCCCCTGAAGAGACGTTGTGACGGTATTGACCATACTTGGACGCGCGGGAGAAAATGAGTTATGGAGATATATGTGTTGCTCGTTTCACGGTGAACGGCGTCACTGCTGGGGGTTGCGGCGAATGCAAAGCGGAAAACACGAGTGCGTCAGAAACACGCGATCCGTGCGAAAGGCTCGTCCGAAAGATGTGGGTCGACGGTCTCTCGTAATCGGCTTGAAGGCCTTTTGGAAACTTCTTGGAAGCTTCCCCGATGTCATGTTACCGCCGCTGAGTGCAGCGGCAGTTGGGATGACTTTCCTACACCCTGAGTGTATCCCACGTACCGCGCGTTAAACCAAAAAACATTCAGAACATTCAAGAACATTTATTCAAAAACATTTATTCACCTCTAAAATTTCCTCGAATTACGCCGCTATAGAGATGAATGATTAGTCCAAGTGGGAACCATTTACATGAAAAGCTAAATTAATGCTTTTTGTCGTTAATCTCATTGTCATAATTACTTTCGTATAATTACAAACTTCACGACGCATGTGTATATTGAAATGGATTGTCGTAACATTATAGTTCAGTGCTTTTACATTTCGCAGCAGTCGTGAACAGCCAAGCTTGACCATCATTTGAAGCGCGCATGTTTGCAACCAATATCCTAGGTTATGACTTTTAGCATGTTGCGTGTGCATGTAGGATCATATTCCTTCCTGAAAAGTATTTCCTATTTAGCGCTCCTAAAATGAGACTTTTCTGCCTGTATAAATTTCTTCTTACAACTGTTCTACAAACTATAGTCGTGCAACATGTAGAAAAGTTGTAGAAGAGGCATAGAAAAAAGCGGCATGGAATGGCATCCTTAAAGTGAGTGAGTGAGTGAGTGAGTGAGTGAGTGAGTGAGTGAGTGAGTGAGTGAGTGAGTGAGTGAGTGAGTGAGTGAGTGAGTGAGTGAGTGAGTGAGTGAGTGAGTGAGTGAGTGCGTGCGTGCGTGCGTGCGTGCGTGCGTGCGTGCGCAGAGAATCTCCAAGCAGCAAAGAGCCGCAGAAGCCGAACAAGATGAGGCAAATCAACCTTTCCATCGTTCACTGATTCCTTATTTTCCATCGCAATAGAATGCGCACCATTTGAAGTGCACAGGCTTGCTGTGGTTTCGCTGGCAAGTCAACAGAAAATTTTAAAACGGTATTTTTCTATCCTGGTGTTCACCTCTTCTGTATATGTATAGGTAGGCTGCTGCAGCAGCACTGGTTACTGGGTTCTTGCAATATTAATTTCAAAATGAGTCATTCTCCGTCGTGAAAGAACGCTATACAAATAAACGCGTGTAATTGTAAGTAATAATACTTTGCTTTTCAGCGGGATAATTAAATATGCGTGGGCGTTTCTCAATTTTTCTTTGCACCTTTGACACACCCGGAGTACGGCGCCACCAGTCGTTTTCTCACGACATTCATGACTTGAAATTAACAATATTTTCGCTCTCTTACGGGCACGCTCGTTTCCGTCAATGTAAGGAACGATCCTCTCATTTTCACAGCAGATATATATATATATATATATATATATAATATATATATATTTCGTGCGGTACACAGTCCCTTTAAAGGAACTGTCGAGTAAAACATTTCCATGTCGCGCCTGCAGACAAAGCAAACAGCGACGACGATATAGCAACTTCGCATACTGAGTTTCCTGCCTCAGCGGAAAACAGCGGAAAGGGACAACAATGAGCGATAACGATGTTACTAAAGCGAGAGCTCTCTCATCGCCATGTCCGGCGTATACGAGAATAGCCCGTCGTGCCCGCACACGACGGTCGGTGACGTCACAAATCATATCGACACGCTGGGGAACGCATGCTTACGTCGCGGCCTTTTCCCCGTCTGTTTCGCCTCGTAAACACGCAAACATCCGCTAAAAAAAAAAAAAAAGTTTGTCTTATCGACGACAAGGAACAGTCGAACAGCAATAGTCACCCCACTCCTCTCTTTTTTAGCCTGCGTCTCCAACAGGCAGAGCCCCTATTACATTATTTATTTAATTTATTTTATTTATTTATTGAATACTGTGGGCCTTTTCAGGCCTATACAGGAGAGGGCATACAAAATACAGAGGACTTCATATCAAGAAAGAAAGGAAAAAAGAGCGAAAATCTGAAGTACAAAGCAACCATATCGGTGACAACAAAAAGCAGTGAACGAACTGCGCAAAAAAAAAAAAAGGAAAAATAAAACCTAGCATACATCTTCAAATCAAATAAGGAAAGGAAAATGAAAAGGTTATATCGAACATAGCATGCAGCATGAAAGGCACCTAGAAAAAAGGCTGTTCAACATGTGTAACCATGTGTGAGTACAGGAGCGGCACATTGTTTTTGCCTTTATTTGCCCCAAAACCAGTGAACCTATTGAAGTGTCTCCAAATGTGGTTGCACTAGCGACAAAAATGAATCTGGTGATTGTGCACTGACGACGTCACCCGGCAGGTCGTGAAAAAGAGTGCCTAAATGCGTTACAACGGTGACAAGAATGGGTGTATGCACTTCTCGTTGTTAGTTCTGCTGGAGTGACGGTTCGGGGCTTTTAGGTATTCGTCCTTATTTACATTTACTAAATTGTTCGAGAGAAGGAAAAGAAACTTCAGAAAGGCCAGCTGTCGTCGGCTAGCGAGAGCTGCGACACGCGCTCGAAAACGCAGTGCGGAACCACAATCCTGCCTGCCATACTTTGAAGAAACAAATCTTAGAGCCCTATTTTGAATTTTTTTTTCTATTGCATCAGTCATGTTCTTTTGGTGCGGGTTCCAAGCTATTGCTGCATATTCTAGGATGGGTCTAATAAGTGTTTTGTATGCTGTTAGTTTAACCTGGGGAGATGTGCACCAGAGAGTTTTCGCCTTAAATAACCTAGTTGTTTGAATGCCCGTGCAGAAATCTGATCAATATGGGCATTCCACTTTAAAGATTGCGTTATTGTGACCCCCAAATACTTACGGTATTGACTTCTTTTCATCGTATGGCTCCTTTAGAGCTGAGGGTTCAGCAATAACGTTGAAATTCTGGAATGGCTCGTTGTTGCCGCACTTCACAGTGTTACCATACTTTATTTATAGTAATACCAAATTTAGACATATAGCGAATAAACCTCGAACACACAGGAAGGCGAGGATAAAGTACAGGAAGAAAAACAACGCAGATAAAGGAAAGCACTAGAGAAATACAAAAATACGGATCCGAAGCACACAAACAGTGCATGCCACTACATAGGCGCCAGTGGACAAGTGTGAACTAGCATGTATACTAAATAGCATGGACCCGTACGTGGCATTAAGAGGAGTTGGCACGGTTCTTTGTATGTGCATGCACTTAATTGCAACACTTGCACTTGCACCATGCTCGCGGAAAGGAGAACGCTGCCACAATACGAAGATATTTAAAAAATCACAGAACGATGCAGCGAAGTGTAGCAGTTCGTATGAGATTGGTGGAGAACAGTTATGGTGGGCTACACGAAACAAGTGAAGACATGCGCCGACAGCATGGTGCCTGTGCGTCAGAGAGCATGACCAACCGCCAAACTTTGTTACATCATCAACAACAAAAACAACGACAGCAACAACGACAGACAAGATCGAAAGAAGGAACACTCTCTCTCAAATTACTTTTTATTCGAGAGTCTCCAAGGCGCAAATGACGTAGGTTACCGCAAGCGACTATTTATACGTCACTGTAGAAGAGCATTTCATCCATGTCGAATAATCATGTTCCGCGACCTGGTGCAAAAACATCTATAGTATGCGCAGATAAAGGCGATTTAAGGAGGCGCGTTAATACATGGAAGAAAAGCGGCATTTTCGACGACACTGTGCGCGAGGAGCGAAGGGAGAAACCGGGCGGCCGCTTCTCGGAAATAATCGGCCTTTCCATCGAACGCGCATTTCTGCCATTCCGCGGTAACAACAACTCTTTTTTTCTCGGAGGGAGGAACACACGACCCAGTTCGTCGTATCGGTGGAATAGGTCCGCATCGATCGATCGCCGCCGCGAAATCGATGGAGACATGCCGACGTCCTTCGCCGAAATTCGCGAGATGTAATGTCGCCAGCGCGATACAAGCATCTCAGCGATGGGCGAACAAGTAGAGCGCTATCAAGTTCGCAATAACAGAAAACAGAACTAAAAGGACGGTACGGGAAGAATGGAGGAACAAAGAGTACGGCGCGTGGATAAGAACGAAGGTTTATTAAGGCGAAAGGGACATGTGTCACCAAATGCAAAAGAAAAGTAAAAAAGAAAAGTGACCGGTGTCGTCAGCGTAAACATGAATGGCATCCAAGAAATGAATGACGTCAAACACGGTTATCTTATTCCTGTGGCACGTGCGTACGTATACCAAATTGCCATGACAGGGTACGAACGTGCAGAATAACGTGACTGACAGGTCGTGACGTCAGTACAACGTGATATTTTCGTCACTCACGCCACGATGATTTGATTGATTTGTGGGGTTTAACGTCCCAAAACCAGTTCTGATTATGAGAGACGCCGTAGTGGAGGTCTCCGGAAATTTAGACCACCTGGAGTTCTTTAACATGCACTGACATCGCACAGCACACGGGCCTCAATATTTCGCCTCCATCGAAATGCAGCCGCCGCGACCGGGATTCGATCCCGCGACCTTCGGATCAGCAGCCGAGTGCCATAACCACTAGACAACCGTGGCGGGGCTCACGCCACGATGAACGAAAATACAGTCGCGCATGGTGCATATGTACCCGCATTTTTTGTCCGGCAGCCATGTGCGGGTATTCGCACCACATGTGATTCAATGTTAAACCTTTCACAGCCTATTTCGAATTACATTACAGCGATGTCAAGTAAATTGAGAGAGCACATCAAATTCATGCGACGTCGAAGGAATTTATTTATTTATTTATTTATTTATTTATTTATTTATTTATTTATTAAATACCGCCGGCCTGCATTTCAGGACACAAGCAGGAGTGGTTACAAGTCTGTTACATCACCCTCGAGTGTTACAGACAGCGGCCAGGCTTTCTTTGTTTCTTCTATCTGAAGTGTCTGAAATATATTCGGCACTTTGCCATATACATGTGGCATCCATGCGAACAATGCCTTTATTTGCCCCTCGGCAAGAGGGTACAAAAATAAAAGCAGACAAAAATGATAAGGAACCTCAAACTGGGTGGTCAGTCCGCGAGAAACATGAGACCTATCCACGCAATACACAGCATCAACTAAATCAGAATAAACTAAAACAATCCCTAGGTCAAGGAATCTGTACGTTACACAATACAGAATACAGTTTAAGCCACCAAGTCGTCTTAGCGTGCGATAAAAGACCGGTGAGTATCTCTTTCGAGGCCCCTGTATACTCTGCGATGTCAGTGCACGTTAAAGAACCCCAGGTGGTCGAAACTTCCGGAACCCTCCACTACGGCGTCTCTCACAATTACAGCGTGGTTTTGCAACGTCAAAACCCAGAAACCATTGCATCTCTCTTTCAGGCAGCAAGAAAAACAGAGAAAGCAAAAAGAAAAAAAAAAGACGGAGTACACAGAAGCAACACGAAATAATAAATCAGACAGGAACGATAGCTCTTTTCGAAGGAGTGAAATTTACAGATGGCACCGCCACCATGTTTTGAACGTGGAAGGCTTCAGATATGTGAGACGTGCCTTCAAAATTTACGGCTGATTTGTGTTTGCGCAAATTAGCATTTGATACGCGACGTGATCGTCTCGTATACGATAGCACGCCGACGTACATGCCTTACAGACGACGCCGCAAGAATTATGATGAGCATCGAGTTGGATTCCCTGTTGCTGCGTCCCAACGAGGTCGCTATTACATATGCGGCGTTTTATTATCCTTATATATGCTCTCGGTGCTTCGCTGCAGACCCTAAAGACCCGGGTTCGATACCAGCTGCATCGGTTGCGTTTCTCTGGAAGTGAAGTGTAAGGGTACATGCACCGTAACGATGCCAGTGCACGTTAAAGAACCCGGTGTTGGAAATTTCCGGAGCCCGCCACTTCGCGGCGTGCTTCATGATCAGATCGTGGTTATGGCATGTAAAAGTAATGTACGGTTTCTGCAGGAGAACATACACATAGAAAATATCTTCTGTAGCTTTTGAGCATCCCTCACACAGAACCAAAGTGGTGCATGTTCGTCAACGGAGTTACCGTTACGGACGCATTCTGTATGACTTCCGCGCAAAAACTGAACCGTAAACTTCTTCGGAAACATGTTGTGTTTTTCTTGTTTCATGTTTTCTTTTAACCCGGAGAACGGCCAACACTTGAAAGTATTTCACCTGCTCCTTTTTTTTTTTTTTTCTGCACTATATTATATACAGGCCTCGGCACTTTCGGTGTTCCATCGCCCTCTAAAGATGTCGCCGCTTCCGTTCCCTTACGCGTGGTTTAAAGATCCCACTACTTCCTCTTGGCATGACATCTGCTCCGCCCTCTCCGGAAACGGTGGACGTTGGCGAACCGGATTTCCTTGCAACTGTGCAGAGGCGATCTGCGGAGGCGTTCTAGAGTGTGCGGCATTTTGCCTTCCGCACTTGCGGTGCCATTTCCGTTGATAGAAGATCTTCGTCTCTCTTTACCAGCCCCCCCCCCCCCCCGCCCTCACTAGGGGAAAAAGAAAGAAAGAACTAAAATTTAAGCAATGATTATGATAATATATAAAGAGGGCGATACAATCCTCAATTCCACGTCTAAATTAAGGTTGTCAGAGGGGCACTGAACCATTGCAACTTAACTGAGAATTGCCAAGAGAAGCGAAACTAGATGTCACATATATTTACGAAAGCCTCATAGTTCTTTATGGGTACTTAGAAAATGAATGGATGAGTGAATGTATGAATATGATATAGTCCTTCCCCAAGTCACGCTAAGCTTGTCGCAACTGTGTAATTCTGACCTAATGCACCCTATATTTACTTTGTTATGAACAACACTGTTCATAACCCCTTATCCCTAATCTAGAGTATCAACTAGACCATCAGCTCCCGCGATGCATCGACACCCTCATTCATCGTCTCCGGCTTAGCACTGCCTACACAAAACATTTTTTATTCAAAATTCAACGTGCTTCATCTTCAACATGTGCATGCGGCCACGACGACGAAGATATTCATCACCTGTTGATTGACTGTCCCAAATACACCACGCAGAGACAGCGACTCGAACATGAGCTACGTTTGTTAGATTCAGCGCGCACTTTTTCGCTTCAGAAAATATTAGGACCATGGCCACCAAAGATACACCACAAGGCCTTAAAAGCCCTTCAACGCTTCTTTGAAGAGACGGAAATCGGGAACAATTACTGACTGAACCTTTCTTACAGTGTTGTGTGTGAGATGCGAGCGGACTCCTTTGGGACTAGTTTATTATTATATTTTCTTTTTTATTTGTTTTTATTATATAAGCGAAAAGGGGTAGCCGTCACCAAAAATGGCGACAACAACTCCTTAATTTATTTTTACATCAATAAAAAAAAACACTGTTCAGTTTTGTGAGTGAGTGAGTGAGTGAGTGAGTGAGTGAGTGAGTGAGTGAGTGAGTGAGTGAGTGAGTGAGTGAGTGAGTGAGTGAGCTTTAAGGTAGCTATTCATTCTACAAGCCCTTCCAAGTATGCAGTCGCAACTGCGTACTCCTAGCATAATATATTTTGTTATGAAAAATAAACGGCATGCTCACATCTGTTGATGAATGAATGAATGAATGAATGAATGAATGAATGAATGAATGAATGATGTGCTTTGCCATGTTTTTAACATCTAGTGGGTGGTTGCAATTCTTTCATTCATGTTATCGCTTCACTTCCCCAACCGGGGGTTTTATCAGAAAGGAAAGAGCTTCTTTGACCTCCTCTTCTGGCCCACGAATGGTGAGCGATAAGACAAAAAGTATGTGATGTCCCTTAGCCAGCTTGATTTCTGTCTATTCCATATCAGATATGCTATTTTATTTCTCACACTCCTTTTACCGCTTCATTTTCGTCCGTGTCAGCGTCCGTCACTGCAGACGCTGAGATGCATATAATATGAAAGACATGCACGCTCGAAACGAACTCGGAAGAGACAGCTGGGCTGGGCGGAGAATATATACGAAGCACGTTGTGAGACAAATATATGGAACACGTTTCTCGCTTTAACGGGATTCTGCTGTATTTCCAGCGTGCCGGCCTCCCCAAAGCAGCGAATTCAAAAAGGAAATATAGCGAAGCTTATATACTGATTACTCTAAAATTTTAAGTTATGCGCGAAGCGGGCTATAGTGGGAACGCGTATTTCACTCTAAGAAGCGATTTCACTTACACTACATGATAGAGGGTATTTAGCTAAGGGAGCAGAATAGAATGAATAGGGGAAAAGAGAAGGTATCCGCGTTGCAGTATAGGAAGCGTTAAAAGTTAGTTCAAAGAATAAAAAGAACAAGAAAGAGGAGGAGGAGAAAGGAGAATGACAGAGAAGCGGGATGCAAGCGCGCGGTACCGCGACAGAGATAAGGAACGTTTAATTAAAATCGACCAACGCTGGCGTCAGGACGATCCGAGGCCGTATGTACGTAGTACAAAGGAAAGGAAAAAAAGGGGGGGATATAAAGAAGTACATAGGCGTAAGAACAAAAAAGAAAAAAAAGAGTACGTTGCCTTATTTGTCGCATACGTGCTTGTCGGTGCGCCGGCCACACGTTATAAATTGCGCCGCGGGGCCGCGCGCTTCATTCGGGGGTGTTTGTGCGCGCGTTCGTGCATGCGAGAGTCAAAGCGCGGCACTATACAGTTGCGTGCCCGATTAAATGCTCAAGGTGGCGTGCGCGAGCGATTGAGAGCGCTTATCTCTTATCGCGCCTGCCGGCGTGTTATACGCGTAGCGCGCGCGATTTCGCTTTTATACTCTGTATCTATCTACACGTTGCCGCCTACATACACGCAAATCGCAGAAGGAGAGAGTGAAGGAGAATTCGCGACGCGGTAATATAATGTCTCGCTTATCAGGTGGGCACTCAGGCGCTACAACAATTGAGAGTGAGGCTGGACGCGTTGTACAGCGATAAAAAAAAAAGAAAGAAAAAAAGAAGAAGACAGTATCAAATGGAGTGAGATAAAAAGATGAACTCTCCTTCTCTCTCAACGCGCTTTCGCGAGCACGTTCACGTATACGTACTCGGAGGCGACGGGTCAACCAACCGTGCAGGCGCGACGTGCTTTTGAGTACGTGTACACTATAGCGGCGAGTGCGTACATGGAGAGCGTGATTTAGTACGCCTTGTACGCCTATACATATACGCCGCCACTTTTGTACAGTGCTTCCGTTTCCAATTACTGCCGCGCGAAGCGAGTGTGTTACTCGTTGAAAGGAGGCTCGTGACATTCGATGGCGTTGCGTGCGTGTTATAAATATAGAGGTGCGGAGGGAACTGATAGCGAAGCCGGGCGCGAGCTTTGTCTTCGCTGTGGTTTGTTTATTTGTTGCTCGTCGGGCGTGTGCGTGCGTGTGTGTACACGTGTAGTTGGTCTATGCGGTTCCTAGGAGCCGCTCTAATTGCAACGCGTTTCCCGGCCTTTCAGAGGGGTACACACTGGCGCTTGAGGTAGCGCACAGTGCTTCTATTTGCGCAGGTGTGAACAGCATACCTCACAGCTGGCTGCGAGAGTGTACGTACGCAGTCATGAGCAAATCCAAATTTAATTATGTGTATGGACGATAGTATATATATATAAGGCGAGATATTAACGGCGCCCAAGAACAGCAGGCAGCGTCTCGGCAAGGGCTGGTCACCAGTCTCGAGCTCGGGTCTCGCGCAGTGTTGGCGATACGACTGCAGCGCCAGGCATGCCTCTTCACTACATATTATATTCGTGTGTGTGTGTGTGTGTGTGTGTGTGTGTGTGTGTGTGTGTGTGTGTGTGTGTGTGTGTGTGTGTGTGTGTGTGTGTGTGTGTGTGTGCGTGTGTGTGTGTGTGTGTGTGTGTGTGCGTGCGCCTCAATTTCCGACCTTGAAGATAGCGCAAATACATATCTAAGTACGTTGTCTTGCTGAGTTAAAGGGACACTATGAAGTGAAACACACAAGCGGTTTAGTTTGATAAATTATAGTTCGGGAACTGTATCGTCGCTACTTCCGTCATTTTATTTTCATTGTTAGAACAGAAAAATCAAGGTCAAGGTCTCACTCTTGAATTCCGCGCCGACCATTGAGTCTTAGATGACGTCACGAACCGATTGCCTTTTGTTTCGTATCCTTGCCAAATTGGCTCAGTCAAATTGTGTTTGAAACACTCCATTTTTAAACGCGATGTATATGTCTATCACCCATAAATAATCGTGTAGACCTTGGAAGGAGCCGCCAAAGGCTGTGAAGTCACGCCCTTGGTAATGGCGCCCTTGGTAATGTGAAAAGATGATTTACTGATACGAGAAAAATTGTCTTTCACCTTAGTGTCCCTCTAAGGTAAACAGGTTTCGGTTAAACGCGAGTAAAACACAGCAAAAGCTTGCAGGACGCGAAACTCTCGCCAATATTATCACTTAGCCTCGTAACACAGCTTCGAAATGAACATTTCGGCGTGTCGAGGTTGTTGCGATGTAAAGGCTGCAACACTTAATTCGACGCTATGTTCCGAGACTAAGCGAAGATGCAGAATTTTCGAGAATATCGCGTCCCGTAAAGTTTTGCTGTTGACTGTACGTATGTGTTTTCGCCTGCACCTAGGCCGGCAATAAAGGGACCCCGACTGTCTGGGGACCCCTACGGCGGAAGGTCGGCATGCGTGTTTCGGCACCAAATACCGAGTCTCCTAGACGAAAGTGACTGCATTTTATACCTAATTGAAGAAATTTGAATGTGTCTGCGGATACGCTTCTTATTATACGTTGCTCATTTTAAATATTTCGTTACTGCTTTTTTTTTTTGCCATTACATAACTGTGTAGCGTTTGGTTTTTATGTCCATAAGACTATGTAGACTGTAAATAAGATTAGGTGACATTAAGTCATTGAATAATGCGCTGTTTATGTGCTGAACTGTAGCTCGGTGTATAGAAGTGTCCGTCAAGCAGTGTATAGCCTTGCGTCTGCTTCGATTTTTGTTGAACGTAAATAAATAAATAAATAAATAAATAAATAAATAAATAAATAAATAAATAAATAAATAAATAAACGAGTCAATCAAGATATGAATAAGTTACGTTTAAACGAAGCACTTTCCTTCGTTCTAGTTTGAACCAGCACGCGCAATGTCATGCGTGATTTCAACTTACAAACGACCGCCCCGCCACGGTGGTCTAGTGGTGATGGCACTCGGCTGCTGATCTGAAGGTCGCGGGATCGAATCCCGGCCGCGGCGGCTGCACTTCGGTAGAGGCGAAATGTTGAGGCCCGTGTGCTGTGCGATGTCAGTGCACGTTAAAGAACCCCAGCTGGTCGAAATTTCCGGAGCCCTACACTACGGCGTCTCTCATAATCAAAACTGGTTTTGGGACGTTAAACCCCACAAAACAACTTTAAAACGACCGGTGGTGACCACACTAATATCAGCGGCACGAGATAAGACCCACGACTTATCACTCGCGAAAGCTATTGTCTACTGCACAATTTCATTCTTCGCGTTCCATTTGCCCATCAGAATATATAAGCCTTAAAGGGCCACTAAGGGGCAAAATTGTGTCGCGATAATAAATCTTCGCACTATTGTCGCCTCCTTGTGCTGTACACGTACAGCATGTATTCTTTCTTCCTTTTCTCGCCGGATATACTTTTCCTCGAAGGAGTAAAGGCTACCCGCTCTATAGAGGTCTATACACAGGAGAGACGGTGATAAGGACGCGTCATATATAGCACTGTAGAGATAAATGCCGTCGCAGCCTTGAAGTTTTCGTAATAGCGTGTCGCGATATATTGCTTGTCTTGATTCCGTCTGCTGCAGGCTCAATTTTAAATTTCCGTCGATAAAGAAGGACTACATTATGTTCTAAGGGAACCAAGAGATCGAATTCGTGAGTTTTCGTCTACGTTTGTCGATTTGCAATGGTCGAAAAACGCAAAAGATAAAAACCTACTAAAAATACCGTTATTGAGAAGAGAACGTCTTTTAATGAATCAGAATATCCATTGTATAGATCACACGAGAAGACAATCTTTTAGAGCAAATGATTAGTAACGTGACAGTCATACAAAATTGAGCGAAGGACACAAATCAAGGACGAAGCGGGAAAATTACGAAGTTTAATTACACATTACTTATCGTATACCAAATAAAGAGGGAGGCGAAATGTAAATGCCTTACAGAGAAGCAGATAACTGTATGCTGTCGCCGTACACTCCTATATGTCCCCATCACGAGCGTACAGGGTTGGCCATATTTAAGACAAACACCCATTAGTATTCAGAAGCTCATAGCACCATGGTGTGTGCGCGATATATAATTCACAAGACTGTCCTTTAATCTATACCGGCACCTCCATTAGACATTCTGTGTAAGGCGCAAATAGAAGAAACTCTGAATGTTTTACCGGCTTGAAAACGAATGAAGCGTTTCTCATGAATAGGAACTGCCATGCGCACGTGTATCGGATTAAGAGATCATTCCCCGAGTCACTGCTTCAAGCCGAAGCTGCTATCAGCGCTTAAATAATAGTGAGGCGATTGTGTATGCTAAGATGCGGAAGTTCCGGCCTACTTATCATTTTCGCAGCCTCATTTCCCCTCTGCTCTCTTCTGTACGCCAGCTTCTTTTCTTTCTTTTACTTCCTCTCTTGTATCGCAGCACGCGTCATGAGAGTTTTCACAAGCAGTGACATTTCCACATCATCTTCATCGTCATCCATCATCATCATCGTCCACTGCAAGCCGAAGGCATTTCCCAATGATCTTTAACACACATCATTCTTTTGCTTCCGCGAAAACACAATCGCCTGCGTTGTATTACACGGGGCTCTCACGTCTGCATTTCAGTTTAATACACTTTCCGCTCTAACATTGTGTGATAATGTTTCTTTAGCGTCGTGGTGGATAATACACAAAATTGGCTAGTTCTCCTGACCGGCCGTTCACGTGACGAACGGCTCTTGTAACAGGTGCTCGTTTTATACGGTGCAATTAACATACATACATACATACATACATACATACATACATACATACATACATACATACATACATACATACATACATACATACATACATACATACATACATACATACATACATACAATGAGGGCGGCATGGTGCGTAACAATTAGCGTATCATAATCAACCATGCAGCACTGTAACCAACCGAAGAAATATTCAAGATGTTCAAATTTCGATCCCTCCAAGACCGAAATAATCATCGATGAATCTTCGAAACGTTCTATATACCCAACGCCACGTACAGACAGCTATTTTGGGCGTGAGCACCTTATGGGCTCGGCTGTCGGCGTTTAACGTTGTCTAGGTCACGCTCACAAACAAATGCACAATTGATGAAAACCGGTTCAAATTAAACTAACATGACTCGGAATAATTTAAGAGACAGGAATAATGGTGACCTAATCACATCATTAACAGAAATTCGTTAAAATCGCTTCTGTCACTACAAATGCACTGCCTCCAGAATCTGCATGCCCACACTTTCTGTCGAGAGGGCAAGACAAGCGCATAATTGATCAAAACCGGTTCAGCACAGCGATCGATGTGTTCCGGCGGAAAACAACGGGGCACCACTGCTTCGTACCTCCGCAGGTTCCACGTTAATGGAGCTGCCTTTTTATGAGGCTTGCCACTGTCCACGAACGTTATTCTTTCCTTTAAATAATAAACAGAACAAAACGCTCTATTTGAGCCATACCTTTCGACTGATTTATGGTGTTTAACGTCCCAAAACCAGCTGTGATTATGAGAGACGCTTTAGTGAAGGGCTCCGGAAATTTCGACCACCCGGAGTTCTTTAACGTGCACTGACATCGCACAGTACACGGGCCTCAACATTTCGCCTCCATCGAAATGCAGCTGCCGCGGTCAAAATTCGATCCCGCGACCTTTGGATCAGCAGCCGAGTGCCATAACCACTAGACCACCGTGGCGGGGCTGAGCCATACCTTTCAACCAGACTCAAACTATACCTGCTACTATACTATACCTTTCAACCAGATTCGAACCTCACTTTGTAGACTCGCAGATGTGTCGAGTGCGCAGTGTTCCTCAAAAGGCATGCAGAATGTTCTATCTAACCGCAGTGGATATTCATCAGACGGGCACTGTCTGAAGTGCACTCGTATACCGCGACTTTATAAAAGCTTAAAATGGCGGCAAGCCCCAGACGGCGTCGAAGCCCAACGCGCAACGAAGACTTGCACTTGAGGACTATACTGGGGTTGTCAGCCTCTGCGAACAGTCCGAGTGTATATACGTGTTTGATACGCTTCTGCGCCATCTGTGTGCCTTGTTTTATCGCTGTACACACCGAACATTTGATTTCCCGCCTGGAGTAAATCCTTGACAGGTCATCAGGCCAGGCGAGCACCTCCTGCATGGGTCTCCCGCTGCGCATACGTTTTATGGGGTGCTCTCTGAATATACCGCGTGGCTTTCTGGGCTGATGGGCTGTAAAGCCAGGCTCCCGCGACTTTTTTTTTTCTTCCGTAAAAGGCTGACCATAAAGTCAGCTCAAGACAAAATGAACGGCTCGCCTTTTTTTTTTTTTTTCGAATACTTGAAAGCGACTTGCTGGAGTGGCCGGTTTTAACTACAAGGTGCACCATGTTTTGATTCTTCTAGGTCATGCCTCTTCCCCCCGATTTCTTCTTTTTTATTCCTGTTACCTATCGTAATAGGTGAAGGTGCTAGGAAATATATAAAACTGGCACTGCTCTCTTCTGAACCATTTCCAGGTTTTGTGTAAACCTCTGTAAAGCTCCTTGAATATAGATCACGGGCCGCACATGCATGCTCTGAGCGGTGTGAAATAAATCTTTTCCGGTAAAAGAATAAAGTCAAATTTGGTCGGGGACGACACGTGTGTATGTTTACGTCTAGCAACAACTTTCTGTCTCTGGTACCAACATGGGTAGCCTGCCGACAGATTCGGCAACGCATCACATTTTCATGACGCCCTCCTTCCGCCTCCCCCCAAGCAATAAAGAAAACAGAAAAAGAAAAGAGAGAAGAGACTCGCACCAGCTACAAAAGTAAGCGTGAAAGCGAAGTTCACCTGCGGCGCTGCAATGATACAAATGCAAGGCTTCGATGCAGCGAGAGGAACTTGAGAACGTACCAAAAAAAAAGTAATAATAGAGTATAGCGTTGATAAGCTTGCCATCATTCGCTCTTTCCCAAGCACACAAAGTGCGTACACTTGCTGCGGCGTGCGTATCAGACGTCGCGGTGCGAACACATGGGGCACAGACTGCGAACACGACTCGAATAAAACATTCAGACGCCCGCACCCCTCCCCTTCCCCGTTCTCCTTTCTTTTCCTTCCTACACTCCGTGGCCGGGATTCAGGGATCCCATGGGCCACGTCGCTTTCCCCAACGAAGGCTTACACTTTCTTTCTTTCTTACACGCTGTAGCGCACAGGTGAGTGTGCGTATATTAATGGCCCCGCAGCACGCACCAGCAAACCACACCAGCACTTTCCTGGCCGCCCCTTTATCCCCCTCCTGTGGCGCCCTCTTCCCGTGGGAAAGGAGAGCGCCTCGTTTTCCCGGTCGATGCGCAGTGCGTCTTCCTCCTTCCTCTGTGTAGCAGAATCAGCGTGGAGGGAGAAGGGGAGTTTTCAGGGGCGCGCAAGGTGCGCCGCATACGCACACACAGGCAAGACCCCGGAATAAGAACCCACGGGCTCGTGTGTAAGGAACAACCCGCTCGATTCCCCCATCGCCTTATAGCGTCGCTACCATTATTCCTCATCTTCCCCCGTACGATCCTGTTCTGTGGAGGGCGCTCCCATTGTCAATGGCTGCGCGGTTCAGCGCGTGACCTCCAGATGCACGCACCTCGACGAAGGGATCAAGTCAGGCCTCTAGTCTGTACGACGCCGTCGGAGCTGCTGGTTATGAATGACCGTATAGGATTCCGCCATATACTCATGGTGTATTAGGACTTCCATGCACTGCATGCTATTAAACGAGAAGGAGCACCAGTTTTCATGCTTCCTTTCCACAGAACAGTACCGGATCGTATCGATGGGCTTCTTAATTCGACGCATGACGCTCGGATCTGCGCTGTGAGGAAGCCGAGCGCGACGTGGGTTGAGGGAGAAGATGCGCCATGTTTCTACACGGCACCAAGAGACGCTTGCTAAATAGCTTAATGCGTGTTTTTCTACAGAGCAGTTGCTTACCTTAAGCACTGGCCCTTTGCTTTATTGGACGTGTGCGCAGTCTTGTACACCATGCTCTCGCTCACTTGCTTATTTTTGCTTCGTAAGTAGCAGGCTTACAATTCGTCGATGTATGCGGATTGCGCGTACGGTTTGAAAGTCCCTTTCCATTGGAGAACGGGGCAGGCTAAACGCACGGCTGACGCGACGTTTACCGCGCGTCGTTCCACTTTTGCCGAGAGCTTATGACAGTCACCGATGCTGCTCTATAGGTACCACACAGTGCTGAACATGCAGGTACCTTGCACGCTCCTTTAAACGCTACAGTGGTGAATTGGAAAGAGAGAGCTCGTAGATTACAGGAGGCATACTAACGGAGGCGAAACTCTGTTGTCGCCAATCGCATAAACGCATTGATAAGGATAATTAAACAATACAGAACCACGTGCATATTAAACACACTCCTTTTCCCCTCAGGGGACACCGAAAGACGCGTTAAGCGTTCCGAACGTCCCAATACAGCCTGTGCGCGATGCTCGCCGTGGCCGGTTCACGCGCCGCGGATTCAAAGGCGCTTGACGATTCAGGCACCTCACGTCGAACTCTAACTGCCGTCGCACCGAGCAAGCGCCGCCGCACTCATGAAGCGAGCGTCCTGCACCATACCATATAGCGATCATCGGCGGCAATCGTATACACGTCCTAGCAGAGACATCACTTTCAGCGAGAAGCGAGCAGAAGCAAAAGCAAATCGGAAGAAGCGAATGAAACTGATCCGCGAGGTGTCTCTCTTTCCGGTCAAAGTGGCACAGTTCCTATTACCTTTCTTATCGTGCTTTGAGAGCATGCACCAATGTGAAAATAACACACGCACCCACACGCATGCACGTATATATATATAAGGCGGTGTACGTGTAATCATTTTAACAAGCTATGTTAAGTTGTTAACCTCATAGTATATAGCTGTAGAAACGACCAGGACTCATCACACCACACGCCCACGCCTTTTTCTATTTCATTAACATATTAAGTTACATAACCGGCACACAGGCTACTGAAGCCACTTGCAGAGACACACACCGCCACCTTGAACACGCAAACCTTCCGCACGCATTGCCAGCTTGCCCTCGGCACCATCTGGCGAATGCATAAAAATTATCGGCAACAAACCGAGATCTCCAGTATCCCGTGTGATCTCGATGGCAACGGCCGCAAAGTCCGTACACACTGGCACGCATCACGTTGAAGCAACGTCCGCGCGTGCGTAAAACGTGTGTAGTGACTTGTACCAGGAGCGAAATCGTAAGACAGGAGACACATCAACCCCACAGCCACTGCGTGATTTCGTCAAATTTTGACTTAATTTTTACGTTTGTGAGCGTGAGTGCCACTGAGAGAGGGTTCCAAGACTGAAGTTTGGACCAGTGGTTTGCCCGTACACGTATATATATATATATATATATATATATATATATATATATATATATATATATATATATATATATATATAATATATATATATATATATATATATATATATATATATTGTGGAAACGATAGGAAAAATGATTTACACAAATCAACCGTCGTACCAGCAGAAACAATTCATCGATGCGCCGAGGGCACTTGCGGTGCTGGCCTTCATTCGACGCTCCCTGCGCGACGGGAAAGGGCAGGTGCAAAAATAAGACAGCCGCCCGTGATGCGCTCCCCCGCTGGGCAAGGGCATCCAACCCTGGACCAATGTCTCTCAATATCTGCCCTCCCACATGCCTCTTTCAGGGGGCATCTTATCGCGCATCTGCCAGCCGCCACGGCAAAGTTAAAATTTCTTTCTTTTATAAGGCGCAAAAAAGGGCGACCCCACTCGAAGAATCGCTCAAGAGCGGCCTAAATAAAGCTGCTCATGAAAAAGAAAAGTTTTAAAAAAAATATCACAGGCGCAAGTGTAGAACGGGGCTCCCCGAGTTACCGGCTTTCGTGCGGAGGCTGCTAAATTGTTTATTTGTTTGCCTGCTCACTTATTCCACCGTCTCGACGATTTTTCAATTTGCCGTTCTCTTCCGTCTGTCATGGCTACACACCATTGATGAAGGGGACGAGAAGTGAAAAGGAAGAAAAGATAGAAGAAAAAAAAAGTGTACAGACAAGACATGCTTTCATCCAAAAAGGCGTCGCCGCTTGAATCGTCTCTGCAAACTCGGCGTGGCAGCTAATTCACCCCCATGCGCCAGCCGCCATTCCTCCGCCCCCTTGCCATTTCTTTTGCTGCTCTTGTTGTTTACGCAGTGTCGCGATTCAGCCGGCACTTGAAAGGTGCGTCTTTGTGAGTATTCAATCGAGGCCGCACAAAAGCATACTTCCCTCCCTCCCTCCAGACTCTAAACCCCCCGCTCGCTACATGTAAAGCAAAAGGAGGATAGATGAGAGTGAGAGAGGGCGTAAGGTCTTATAAGAGTGCATAGGGGTTCAACCTCGGCGCCTGGAGCGCGCGCGGTGTGGCAGATGTTCGAAGCCCGATAGCACAGATAGACCGCCGCATGCAGCTGCCGCTCGTGTAGCTAACCCCGGAGTGAACGGGAATTCCCCTTCATCGTGGCCCCACGCTTGTACGAGGTCAAAGCAACGAAAATAAAGTCATGTATACCCGACGAAAAAAAGTGACAGGGAGACGAGAAGAAGCAGACCAGAATGGTTGCCACGTGTTCTTTTTTTCTCTCTCTCTCTCTCTCTCTCTCTCTTTTTTTTTAGGACCTGCGGGACAATCGTTGCTGCAAGTTTGAAAAACGCGAACTGAGTGTCAACAGGTGGCCGCGGCTCGATCCAAGAGGCTACGTGAACGACGACTTCTGTGGAAATCCAAACTAGAAGCGAAGCTCAGGGGAAGATGGAGGCTTGAATCGATGAACAGATCGCTAAAAACGATGTACAACAGCGAATGTAGCTGGAGCCAACGTTTCGACAAGTCCTCTTGTCTAAACGTTGGCTCCTGCGACATTCCCTATTCTAAATCGTATTTTGCGATCTGTTCATCGACTTGTGTGGAATCAATAAATCAGATTTTCTTTTCTTAGCCACGTTTCGCAGCGCACCTGTTTGCAATTCAAGTTGGAATAATAGTTTAATTGATGGGATGTGCCGTGCGAAAACCACGATATAATTATGAGGAGCGCCGTAGTGGAGTGATCAGGAAATTTTGAACGCCTGGGGTTCTTTTAACGTGCGGTGACAACACACAGTAAACGCTCTCCCAGAATTTTCGCCGCCATCGAAAAATGCGACCGCCGCTGCCGGGGTCGAACCCGCGTCTTCCTGGTCAGCAGCAGTCTAGCACCATAACAACATAACTACGGGACCACTGCTGCGGACAAATCTAATTTGGGAGTATTCGGGAAATATTCGACTTGGATTTGCATTTGAACTTTAATATTGGAATGCGCTACGCATTCAAAATTTTTTCAGTCCGTTCTCCGCTTGTCTCACCGCAGGGTAGTAGACCGTATACTTGACATGTTAACCTCATTATGTTTACCTTGTGTGTGTGTGTGTGTGTGTGTGTGTGTGTGTGTGTGTGTGTGTGTGTGTGTGTGTGTGTGTGTGTGTGTGTGTGTGTGTGTGTGTGTGTGTGTGGCATTCTTTTTTCGTTTGCTCTAACTGTAAGTACATGTGGAGTCAAGTATTCAGCAACGCAGCATAGATTCTGCTACAAGTGTTACAAGCAGCATGCCACTTTATAGAAAGCTAATGCTTGTGCTGATTCATAATTGAGAAAATGGGGATTACCGCACGATTCCCTTTTCAATAGTGTATTTTAGTTATGCTGGTATTGCCATTAGCACCCTTGTCAAAACAAAACGACGCATAAGCGAACGTCGTCCGTATATACACAGACGCGCGCACGTGTCTACGCGCTCGTTAGAGCTGGCTTCACTGCAGTGAGAGGCCTTGAGCGGTGAAGCCTACTTCTGCGGTTCCCTCCGCTTTACGCACGTGTGCCTGAAACATTACGTGAACCTCTAATTTAATCTGTCAGCATGTGTTAAATACTGCGTGGTTGGAGAATGAGGGAACACTGGCAAGATTATTTTAACAGCAAACAACATTCATTTAAGTCAAAGCGAACTGCGGAGAAGCTGGTGTACGGAGTCTCTCGCGGTGCGCAGCAGTCCCTCTTCTGCAAGTTGATGATGATGATGATGATGATGGTTCGGTTAGGAAAGGACGCTAATTTCTGCAGCCCATGTAGGGAGCACGTTCTTTTGGGTGGCACCCGAGCACAGTAACCACTACAGCACCGCGGCGGACTCTTCTGCAAGTTGTCGCCCACGCACTCTCTCGCGCACTCGGTGCGTGGGTGAGTGTTCTCTCCAGGGTTCAAGTTACAGTGGTGCACTGGTCACTGGTGGCGCCCTCCGCTGAGCCCCTCGCGGGCATCTCACTCAAGGAATACGCGGGCGCGCACACATGGTAAGCAAAAGTGTCGTCAGAATGGATAATTCACGAACGCATGCAAGAGAAGCTCAGGCTTAAACAAAAACATTCCCAATCCTAATGCTGGAACTCAGCTAATTAATTTGTCATCGAACACATGCGTGCATTTGCAAAAACAAAAAATAATAAACGCGATATACTGCACGAATTTGCGTACAGACGGTCGATAACGACTACGGCATCTGGTAATTGTAATTGCCGCCATAAACGAGGCATGCTCAAAGCTTTTGGCCTTTGACACTACACTGTGTCCTTGTCGCCTTTCTAGCGCGCCTTTATTGTTTTTCCTGGCAGCATTACTTAATCACATTAGTCACAATGTAAAAATGGACGTTGAGTTAAGGCTTCAAGGGAAGTTTGAGTTATAACTGTGGGTCTTGCATCACAGGCAGGCTATGTAAGAGCAGCATCGGGGAATGATATTGAAATGAACAATAAATGTGAGTGCACAAAACTGGATGCGCTACAGTCAGCTAAGCAACAATCACACTGAAAACATTCAGTATATGGTCGCTTCAATCTCACTGCTCCAACAATCACGGGTAAATTTCACAGTTACTATTTATGTTTCGTAAGTTCTCATTGCGACGGGCTGCCGACCTACGCTAATATACGTCATGCAGAGCAAGAACAAGATGGGATTCGCTCCCACAAGCAATTCTATATATCCGTTTTGCGAATACCGGTCACGCTCATATCACTGTGTAAATGTGCTCCGTCGAGTATCTTATATACACACCGCCATTTAAGTACCAGGCCACGTCCCCTATATTATACCGCCCTGTGTGCGCTAGAGGTTATTATATAAATATAAACCGACTGGCACGTCACTGCATTCCGCTGATCATCTGTCACATTTAAGCATGTGGAAATGGCTCAACAGGAAAAAAAAAAAGAGAAAAGGGCGCACAGTGTCCAGGGCATGAAAGTGAATGAACTGACGACGTTACGAGAGAGAGAACACCGGCAAAGCGTTCCGTATGATTGTCATGTTTAACTCGGCAGCCGCAGAGTAAATACGCCATGACGCAACGCCTTCCACCGCATACCAAGCATCTGAATGCAGAGAGAGATAAAGAGAGAGAGAACCACGGACGACGTTTTGTTCGAAGCCGTACGACCGATCGCGATGGCGCAACGCGAACCGGAAATCGCCCCCAGAGGACTGCTCTTGCTGCTGCTGCTGCATGTCAACGCGCATTCCGTCACGCGCAGCGGACTCGAACATGTGGAGAGACATCGGCGCTCCATTCTGCCGACGTGCCACATTGGTATATACGTACAGCTCCCTTAATGCTCCGGGTTTGCGTCGGGAACTATACACTACACGCGGGCAGACCAGTCGCCCAGAGACGACGACTGGAGAATGTTATGAAGGCGCCCCATCAATCAGGGATTCGCGCAGCAGTCATCCGCGCTCTCCGACACCGAGGGCTGCGAGCAGCGCAGGTCGGTGGCATAGCGAAGCAGACGCTGAAGTGAGAGAGAGAGAGAGAGTCCTCGGTCGGCCGTGTTGCGCAACAGGGGAAATCCCCTTCCGCGACTGGGTCCGTCCCGAGCGACGCAGACACAAGGGGTCACTTGTTCGTGCCCGCCTGGAATGTGGCCCTTTCTTTACGGCCGCCCGAAATCCTTCTCCTTTTCCTTCGTATTTCCCTTTCCCAGAGGCATTCGCACGCTAGCCCGAACAGCGCGTGACCCCTGGAAATTCTATGCAGCACGGAGGGGCCCCACGTTTTTCGCAGGTCATTGCGAGCATCGTTCGAACGTTCACGCTGGAAGCAGTTGCCTATCGTAGCGGGATGTCACTAACAAAAACGGTGTGTTTCCTACGCTGTATCTTTGAGTGTCGCTTGTGCGTCGCAACCTTCCTAAGCAATGAGGCGCTGGGGTCATTGTTCGATTCTGGGGTTGAACTGCTGCGCCACACGCAAGTATACATAAAGGTGCTGCAGCTGAAAATGCCGACTTTTTTTTTTTTTTTTTCACTCTTGATGTCTGAACTGGGACTGGCGCCTGCAGGCTTGCAGGCGGTTGTTGATTAGACGTCCTCGCAATTATTTCTGCCAAACATAAGCGTTCAGATAAGTGACCGCAAGGAAGGTATTGAACATATCTACAACGCATTACTTGATACGAAGGCTGATATTAATGATATACCTGCTAGTTGCAAAGTTATTAAATTGATAAAGATGGGCCTTTGTATAAGAAGCTTTAAGGGAAAAAAGACATAAATAATTTGTCTAAACTTTTTTTTATCCCGCCAGCTGATTCTCTCTCGTTCTCCTAAACGTATCCCTCTTGCACTAAGGTGTATCCGCTTTGTAAATATCAGGCTTGAAGCAGTTGATAACCTAGTTGAAAACGATTCATGCTTGTAAAGCGATGAAAACCACAGGGACGGAGGAGAGAAACACACATGACAAGCGCTTTCAACAAGTGACTTTGTTAATGGAAAACTCGGACTTTATATCCAAACAGATATGCGCAAGGCCTACTTGAACATCTGCGCACATAAGAAAACGAGTGAAAGGATGGAATTTCCGTTAATAAACGATGACTTTTCCTTTCATAAAATTCCTTCTTAGGAAGCGCTTGCTTGCCCTGTGTGTTTGCTTTGTTCCTGTGTTTTCTAGCGCTTCATGAGCACGGATCAGGCTTGCCCACATTTGGAGGATTGGTCGAGAAACTGCTCTCCACACTGACCTAACAAACTCCACTTCGGTCGCGTCACCCACAAGACATTATTACCTCATTCACACTGTTTGAGCTCTCTTGGGTCTTGTTCTTAGGCGCCATGCTGCAACTATACAGAGCACTTTTCTTCGTCTGTTTAGAAATATCCTGCCCGCGCTGTCGAACATTTGCAAAACAAATATCCACACTCTCCATGCCGCACAATCTCAGGCACTGAAAATTTGCTTTCGTTTGCCGCAATGTGCGTCAATAGCGGCGATTGCTCGGGACCAATCAATACAAACGCACGTTGCGGTGGAAGTCTTGAGAGCCCACATCAGCATTTTGTCCGTGCCTGTCGTCACAATCTTGCAACACTGCCGTCAGACAAGCGGCAAGCGCCGTTCTGCACAATGGTTTCCAAGTATTCAGACAACCGTAAGCTGCACCGCCGATGCTAAACCATCGATTCCACCTTGTTGTCTCATTCAACCTATACAGTACACCTCGATGTAACAGGAATCGGGAAAGAAAAAGCTGAGACAGACCACTCGACGGCATCGAAAGCTGCGGAACTTGCTGCTTTGCGTGCTGCACTTCGTGTAGTGAACGAGGAACCGCCTCGACAATGGTCGATTTTCAGTTATCCAAAGGAAGCCCTGTACTATACTACAATCTTCGACAGCAGCCGCAGGGCTGCTGTCAAAGATTGCACAGGGCTGCCGGTGTTCTAGACCAGATATCTCCTCCACACATCATACGAGAAAGGACACCACGTGACGTTTCAGTGGCCGCACAGTCACTGCGGCGCCATCGGAAACAAGCATGCTGACAATGCCGCCAGGTCTGCACTTCAAGGCAAAAGAGTTGAGACCATACCACTTTCAAGGTCCGATGCTGCTAGGAAACTTCAAGCGACTGCACAGGAGATTACGCTCTCGCTGTGGAGCGCCCCAAGCAGCCAAATAATTCAGACCAGTCGGCAGCACCACCTTGTCGTCTTTACGGCATTTTCGAATGCCAGATGGACTCCGCCCAGAAGAGGCCACCCTGCTTTATCGCTTGTGGCTAAGTGGATTTTACGAAGTCTCATTCATTTATGACTGGAATGGCCGAGAGCGCTCTTTGTGACACCTGCCGCTGCGAGGAGACTGCAACACATCTCGATGTAACGTGCAGAGGCAATCACCGGCGTCCGCTCTTGCTCATTCTGAGCAGCGACGGATGTCAGTCGATGCCATTCTGGAATGTCGACTACACAAGCCATCAGAGATGAAGGCGATGAAAGCGGTGCTGAAGTCCCCGAAAACAACATACTTGGTCATGCGACTGTAAAGGTAATGTCGCATACCATGCAGAAGCCACTGACTCTGACAGTGTGCTATGTGTGCTTCTATCTCTCTATTTTTTCTCTATAGCTTTCACTCTACCCCATCCCTTTCCCCTTGTGCAGGGTAATATACCTGTTGTCCTGCACCGGTTAACCTCCCTGACTTTCCGTCTCTTCTATTTCCTTCCTTCCTTTGCGCTTCCATAGAAAATGACCTTGAAATATAAGCGCCAAACTATAATTACCATGCTTTTGAACCTACACGTGGCCAGACGCTTATATAGAAACAAATATCCGCCCACTCTATACGTCGCCTTTATACTCTTTCCTACAAGTTGTTCACCTCCTGAC
Source organism: Hyalomma asiaticum (assembly GCA_013339685.2). Taxonomy (NCBI): domain Eukaryota; kingdom Metazoa; phylum Arthropoda; class Arachnida; order Ixodida; family Ixodidae; genus Hyalomma; species Hyalomma asiaticum. The sequence continues at coordinate 79,791,232 of CM023482.1, forward strand.
AATGAACGTCTACGCAAGCTTGTGACGAACGCTTGACGCACGTAGGCATTATTCAAAATGCCGAACACCTCCGCCCATCTCCCTCTCTTCCTGCATGGCGGTTACGCCATGAAGTCGTGCAACAAAATTTCGTTCAACTTCGGGAAACCGCGATTCGGTGAACGCAACTAAAGAACCCCGATGTGTCGTCATCTTATCGCCTTACGCTCTCTCGCCACGAAGGGATCGGCCTCGGGGCGACGTACCGTGAGAGAGATTCCTCGAAGTGGGCGCCTGACTTGAGTCATGTTTACAAGTCGTTCGTCGAACTCGCCCGCCGCAGTAGAGGCCACCGACCGTGATTGTTGGCGCCATCCCAAAATAAAGCTACGCGGCCCACCCCACGGCCACCTATAGCACGCCCGCTATATCAAGGCCCCCTTTCTACGCTTATATGACGTCATGCGATGCGCGAAAAAGAAAGCCTCTATTGCGCTCTTAACGAGCCGACAAAGAGAGCCGTCGTCGTATTCGGAAGACAAATTATTCGAGAGGAAGCGAAGTGTACACGCTCTCTCCCGGAGCCACCTCCCTTTCTATTCTTACTCAGTTTACGACATTCAGGCAAGCAATGGCGCCATTCAAGGGCGGCGAACAGGCGGCTGTCACTTAAGAGAAGCCGTCGGTTTAATGCGGATTTTGTCCCAGTTGGTTCAGCGATCCTTTATGGGACATTAGTTGCGTGTACTTGACGGAAACTGGTCGAATCACGCGTCTGCTTCACGCAGACCGAGCCAGCTCACCGAGCCCGAGATAGCGAAATTCCTAGGAGTCCTTAGCTATCGCTTGAGAGAGATAAAGATGGCAGCCAAGATCACTGGTAGTCGAACCGGTACTATACAGGGCTTCGAGCCCGCAATCTCTGGCCGTCAAACGTCATGTGGTTGTAGTTTGTCATAGGCTTTAAAGGTTAACGTCAATCGCGACGTAAATGGCAAGCATAATGTCATGATTCATGATGCATCATTCATATTAATCACATATTCATACCCATTCATGTCAACGTTTGTATACACCAAATGAAAGAAACGCGAGTTTCAACTTTCTGCGCCACATTTGTACCGTATTTGCCACCGTAATTTTTTTTTTCAAGGTCACCTTCGCATGAGACACGTAAGGGCTCCGCGTTAAGAATTAACCGATGTTTCCGCGACAGGGTTCTCTTCCGCGTCGTCTTGAGCCCGACGAATTGGACCGGAATGATTTTGCTGGGTTTGTATGAACGTCAGTTGGGCTAGAGAGAGGGAGGGTGACAACAAACTGAAGACCAAGTCACGCCAGCAGACAGCGTTTTGGTGGACTTTAAGAAAGAGGAGTTAAACTTCATGTAGAGTTTGGACACACAGTTCTTGAACGAAATGCTGTCGCACACAGCGCACACACTTCCCAAAGTGCGGACGGGCTCAGAACCCCATATTCAATGCGGGCATGCAGGAGCCGCACGTGGTATCTTTGTTTTTTGTTGTTGTTGTTGTTGTTGTTTCTTTAAGGAGGAGGAAGGAAACAGGAAGCCAGGGAGGTTAACCAGAAAGCGTCCGGTTGGCTGCCCTGCACTGGGTGAGTGGGAAAGGGGTATAGAAAGATGAAAGAGAGAAGAGCGTTTCCAGTGTGGTGCGCACCTACCTCAAATTAATTAAATTTCATTTGTTACCGTGATGGTTAAACTCCTTTTGCTGTACTAAACTTATTCTTTGATCACACTGACCTCATACAACTCTGAACATGACGGGCTTGTTTGTATGTTTGTTTTTGTAGGATGCTTATTATTTTATCAGGTACTCATTTTCTATTTCTCGTAACAAGTCCCATCCGGAGGTAAAACGGGGGTGTCGAGCAAGAAACAATGCCGCTAGGTACAACAGCCATATATATAGGTGTGTGTGTGTGTGTGTGTGTGTGTGTGTGTGTGTGTGTGTGTTGTTGTTTTGTGGGGTTTAACGTCCCAAAACCAGTTCTGATTATGAGAGACGCCGTAGTGGAGGGCTCCGGAAATTTCGACCACCTGGGGTTCTTTAACGTGCACTGACATCGCACAGCACACGGGCCTCAACATTTCGCCTCCATCGAAATGCAGCCGCCGCGGCCGGGATTCGATCCCGCGACCCTCGGATCAGCAGCCGAGTACCTTAGCCACTAGACCACCGTGGCGGGGCATGTGTGTGTGTGTGTGTGTGTGTGTGTGTGTGTGTGTGTGTGTGTGTGTGGTTAATAATTTCGGCAAACACGAACCATCGGCGTCAAAACTTTGCAGATTTAGAGTTTCGGATGTCCAGAAAAAAAAAAAGAAAAAAGGAGTGGTTTCTCGTGGATGGCACCGAGCGCGAAATGTACAGGCAAACATGATCTGTAATAGAGAGCACGCACGCACACACACACAAACACGCGCGCCATTAAACCACGAGTTTTGTAGATAACGTTTTTCATATCATACGCTCAATATACTGCTGTACAGCATGATGATGCTGATGTTAATTGTGTAGGTGAATTTCAGCCAGGTATATATGGTACTTGCGACCAACGTAGCGTTGAATCACTTACATGTTGCAATATAAGATGTGCATGCTGTTGCGATTGGGGTTTGCACTTCCGAAAACAGTTGCGCGAGCCCTTCTTCGATAGCCATCGTGCCTCGGCTACGCGGCGGAAGGACCCCCGCTGCGGGATTGATGACCCAGCGACCCTCGGACAAGACGCCGCCGGCAACTGCACCGGGACGACACCACGCAGGTGCGGGCTGTGGTTCCGGCGAGTGCGTGTGGTTCCGGCGAGGAACTGTTGTTTGTGTGCGGTCACGTGGACAAGAACATTAGGCACTTTCGGACGAACTCTTTGGGTGGCCGGGGTGTGAGAGCAGTGGTCAACATGCGTGCGTGATTTACCGCGACCTGAGAGGTCCCAGATGGGTGTGCGCGCGCCCTCCTTTCGGCTATGACGGACACTGGGAGAGTGCGAAGTTGACGCCCACTTGAGGGCGGTGACCATGAAGGACGCTAACCTGTGTTGTGATTGGACAACTATAATTAAGGCTGATTCCCCAGCAAGGGATCTGGGGATGTCAACCTATGTAGATAAACGAGCTGCCGAGCTCTCTCTCTCGGCGCATTTCTTATTCTCAGCCATGAAATAAACGTCCGTTAAGTTTTTCCTCTGCCCCGCTCTCTTGATCTGCCTCGGCCCGTATCTCCGGGAGTCTCGGTGCCCGAGGTATGATTCCGTCTCCGCAAGGTCCACGCTACTAAATGGGTCGGCTCCGTGGAGCGGCAGGCCGGTCCCAACAAACTGAATGGTGAGCGGCGGGATGAACCGCAGCAAACTGCTGGCGAGCGGTGGAATGCACCCCAACAATGCGCGCTGGAGAGGAAGGGAATACAAACGTACCTTGTGCTTTTCTCTTTTTACGAACATAAGCAGTGTGCTTCCTTGTTTACAGGAAGAGACAGAGGATGCTAAGCAGGACACCACAGCCAGCGCGGCCGTTCATGTATTGCGGTCTTTTACTTTTTTAAATATAGCGCGTATAGTTTTTACATGTATAGCATGACGCTATATTAAGCACACCGGCAAGAACTATACCCAAAGTCAGAAAGCAGTCAGTGCATCACGCGAAGAAACGATCAAAAATTTATTTTTCACTTCCCGGCCAAGGCCGTCTTTACAGGGATCACGCGAACGATAAATGGACAGGTGGCCACTGTAATTAATTATTGCTGTTTTACCTCCCAAAACCACGCTATGATTATGAGAGACGCGGTAGTGGAGAGCTCCGGAAATTTCGAGCACCTGCAGTTCTTCAACGCGCACTGACATCAAGCAGCACACGGGCCTCAACATTTCGCCTTCATCGAAATGCAGCAGCCGTGGCCGCTGGATTCGATCCCGCGACCTTCGGATCAGCAACCTATAGTGCCACATAGCCACATCACCGCGGCGGGTCTTTTATGATAGAGTCCTCCAACCTAATCGCTGTCGCTCAGGTCAAACAAGTAAGCACGCTTGAGTTTTGACCCCAGCTCTGTAACATGACGCAACGCTAGTTAAATGTCCTTGTTATGTTGCCGCTCATAAGGCGATCGTACAGAAGGGACGGCGTAGCACCGTACGCTATACAAAGCTTCTTTCTCGGCTCTCTCTCTGCATGGTCTTTGACAGCAATTATCAATGGAAAGCAAACGGCTTCCATTGAGCGGCTGGTCTCTCACGCTGGCCCCCAGGGGTTCCTGGTACGAGACCCTTCCCTTTCGCTGAACGTCGCTCGGGGGGGTCGCGGCTGCGCGACCGTACTTGTCCTCTCAGTGGCCGTTTCGGGGAAGAGCAGCTCGGACGCGTAGGAGGAGAATGCATGAAAAGTGCGCCGTCGCTTGAAGCGACAATGCGCTTGGCCCAACCAATTCTTTAACGACCAGCATGCGCTTTCGGCGCGCCGACTGGAACGAAGGGGTGAGTCGCAGCAGTGCACGGTCCGAACTGCGGGAAAGGCGAAGACACGCTGTGTTTCCTGGAACGACAGGGTTCGACTGGATGAGCGTGGGAGATGGCCCGAATGCCGCAGGGCTGCTACGATACCGATATTTCGATTGTGAGAATATCTGAGAGCGTGGGATAAGGAGAGGGAGAGCCATGATGGGAAAGAATGCCAAAAGGCCTGTTTAAACTGCAAAGACGCTGCTGTCGAGATTAGGGACAACCCACTAGGGAGTGGCTTAATCTGAGGGTAAACAGATTGGATAACAGAAGGTTGAGGCGGACCAGCAGTGGCCACCTCCCCTCTTTCTTTGTTACCGTAAGGTACTAAAGACTGGACGGGATTCGTTTCCCTTCAGTCTAGGCTGTAATCACTTAACTGATCGATCAGTAGGACTCCGTACGATGCAACTTCTGTCTGGGCCGTAACCACTCGGTGGTCGAACAGTGAGACTAGGTTCGTTGTATGTAGTAACAGTGTTCTAGGCTCTAACTTAAGAAAAGTTAAGTAGAAGAGTAAGACGCTGTTGATGTCTATGTTATCATCAGTGTGCTTCGGCAAGATGTACATATGACTGTAAATATTTTGCTACAATATACCTTCAAGTTCATTACCTCCAACCTGCCTCCTGCTTCATCGACGTCGATCATCTTGACGGGACTTCAGTCCACATCAAGGAGAAAACGAACAAGAAAAACATAGCTGTCCTCTTCGTGTGTGGCCGACAAGGCAACAACAGCCACGATGACGCTGCTAGATCGAGACCAAAATGAAAAGCGGCCGCGGCGTTTTTGCACACGTAACTACAAAAGCCGTAGCTCCTTCGGCGAAATAAGCGTTTAATATCTCTGACGTCTCCCTTGGAGATATATATACGAATAAAATGAAGTTCCTCTAATGCGAAGCATAACATCATAACAGCATAACATGCGTAGCATAACATCGCTAGGAACTTCTGCCCGGGCCGAGCGACCCAGGCCGAGCCTGGAGACGCAGTTTGTGAGCCCTTTTATCACAGCTGACGAGGTTAGTGTATACGAGGAGTCGAGGACCGAACCTTGGTGTTTCACCGCCTCGTCTCTTCCAAGTACGCACACACAAAGGCACTCATATAAACGAGGGGCTGGCCAGTGTTTATATCGCTTCGCTTCTATAACCGCAAGAGATCTCTCGCCTAAAGCCCCCTACTTTCCGCGTATTGGGTTTCCCATAAATCCTTTTGAAAGATTCACAACCTGCCTAATTCGCTGGAGCCGCAAGCGTATAAGCGTCGGACGGCGTTTTCTTTTGTCGTTTTCGTTCGTTTCACCGATCAAAACAAGTGGAGTATCGCAAGCGAGCAGGGTCATCGTCCCGTGCGACCCTCACGAGGCGCGGATGCAGCGTAAAGGAGATAAGAGGGAGAAGGGGGGGGGGGGGGGGGGGACAAAAAAAAATATGAAGAGGAACGAAGTGCAGCGCTCGAAAGCTGGATAAGATACGAAGAGCAAGGGTGGAGTAGTGCTCGCAGAGACACTTTCACTGTCTCCCGCCTTCCTGTCTCTCTCCCTATCTCTCTCTATGTGTGCACCGCGGTCGTAAACAGTGTTTGCACGCCGACCCTGCAAAAGCTGGCCCAAAAGAGCTGACCGGTCTCGGGCCAATGCCGTGACGGCGCACGCATTTCCGCGCTCGGGCGACACATTCCGTGCCCTCTCTCTCTCGCTCTCCTCCGACGGGTGTGAGCGCGTTTGTTTTTCGCCCGAAAACGGCCTGAGGATTGCCGCGCCGTTTATCACGAGGAGACCCGACCGAAGTCGAGTGCTGGCTCACTCGCTTAGAGGCCATGTTTTTGCACAGAACTCCGGAGAGAGTGCGTCTAAAGAAGGGCATTCCAACGCGCCCGGCTGCCGGTTTCCGGGGGAGAGGTCGCGATATGGGTGATGAGACAACCAGAAAGCTCCCTCTCACCCACCTTTCCCGAGTCAGGGTCCTGGTGACTCACGACAGCGCAAGGTGTCAATAGGAGCGGCGACGGCAGTGACTGCGTGGGCTGTAAATGATAACGACTCCTCGGGCGCTAGTATACGGGCGATTACGAGACGCTTGCATGCTCATCTGACACCGCTCGTTCGACCTGTTCCGACAAACAACGGCGGCGCGGAATGAAGGTCTGCTCTTTGCTACATTTTACACCGCGTTCTTCTTCTTTCTTTCTTTTTTTCGTTCACACTTTGCGCATGGTGTGACACAGAAAAAGAAAAGATAGAATGCAACGGGAGCTATAGACAAAAACAACGTACGTGATAATGGTAAGATTCTTCGGCAATTTGTACTTAGAATTAGCAGGCCTGTGCGAAGTAATACTAAGAAATGCACTGAAATAGATGGCCAGAGGCGCTGGCATCACTATAACAGATGAAGCAACAGCTGTACCGATTATAAGCAACAGTTCATGACTACATGCTGCTGCATTGCTTCAACGGGGAGGTAATTAAAGATCATTATTACGGTATAGAGACCACGAAAAGTACTGTCAACACGATTACGCGTAAAAACTCCTTTTGGTATTTAAGCTTGTGTTCCAGCCGTGTTTCTGGTGCTAAACGCTTTGCCAAATCCTCAACACGACATTTACAATTAATTTCCGCACAAGCAATATCGACAGGTATACTATTAAGCAACAGTACGTCATCAACAAACATAGTCGATATCATACGCATACAGAAGAGCATTCAGAAGAGTCCATGAGTCGCGTGACATATCGATAATGCGGAAAATAATGTACTCTATCAAGCGTGCACAGCTGACAAAATCGTCCTGCCGGAGGAGATTCTGCATCCGATAACCTGAGCGTTGTTGTGGCTATACGGCTCTTGACTGCAGACACGAAGGTAGCGCGATCGAATCCCGGCCGCGGTGGCCACATTTTGATGGATGCACAGTGCTATGCTGTAGCAGCCTGTGTCACTGTGCAATGTCAGTTACACTTTAAAGAAGCCCAGGGCGTAGAAATTTCTCTACGGCATCTAACGTAATCATATCTTGGCTTTCGGCTGTAAAACGCCAGAAATTATTATTATTAACAACGCTGTTGGCGATCGAGAAGATCGGAACACAACGAACGTGCTACGCCATCACGCAGAAGTCCTAAAATAATTGCCAAGAACTCTATTATAATTAATTCGACGTGCCGTACATACAATAAAAAAAAAGGGGGGGGGGGCGGAGGGGCTAACGTACCGAACGTGCACAATAGCAAAAATAAAGTATGCCTGTAACGGCCATCCCACTCGGTGCCTAAGGCTCTGAGCACCTCGATAACGTTACGGTTGCTTCACCACTAAACCTCGTTCCCCCTTCCTCCCGTTAAAGCGTGCTTTGCCTTTTAACTTGGCTGTTTTGTGGAGAAGCCAATTCTCAAGGTGTCAAAAATGTGCGGGAGCGGTCGAGTGCTTTTATATCGTTTTATTATTTTTTTAAAGTAAAGGGACTGCCATAATATCTCGGGCCATAGCCATGCATAGGCCATAAACCTTAATATGCCTCGTCTTGTCTTTCTATTTTTTTTCTTTTTACAATGCCGGATAAAGAACAGCGGAACTGCGAAATACATTGCAGCTCATGAAACTCAGCGCAAATTACCCGTGCCTCCTTTGGCCACTAAATCGGCCTATCTTGACATTATTTGAGTAAGTCGTAACTTGGGACGTGCGTGCAACCTTTGCACCCCCCCCCCCCCGCCCCCATTCCTTTTTAGAAGTCAGAAGATGGCGAATTGCACCACAGCGACCGTTGTTCTCCAACCATGCAGCGGCTGTTTATTTACCGATCTCCCAGACTCCCATATATTGATCTTTATAGTCGAATGGGTGATTTCCATGTAAGTATAATTACCTGTATGGCCTCGGCTTGATTGTTAATAAGAGGAGAAATAGTGCAGATGGGAAGGCAGGGAGATTAACCAGTTACGGACAAACGGTTTGCTACCCTGCACGAGGGGAAGGGGACAGGAGAGATTGAAAGATGGAGAGAAGAGAGGAAAGAGAGAGAAAAAGCAAAATAGGCAGCGAAAAAAAATGGTAAGGAAAAGGCAGGTAGGTTGTGTCCAGTTGGCTGTCTTGCAATGAAGAAAGGAGAAGATAAGGGGGTTGAAAGATTAGGCGCGGGATATGAATCAAAAGTGTACAGCACGCATGCACACATGCACCAGCGTGCGTGCCGATGTTGAGGTAGGTAGAGAAATTAAATCATTATTGTGATCAAACTTCGAACCTTTCTACACCTTTTCGAAGTTTATTTGCGCAAGTTCACTTAGCACTACCAAAGTTCTGTTGAAGGACTCTGGCACTACACTGCACGCCTAGAATAGGTTCAACCGGTTATAGGGGATCATCCGCGCCTGAAGAAAAAAAAAAAAAAAAGAAGGGGGGGGGGGGGGGCTCGCACTTCTAGTGTAAACCAGATCTATGCAGCAGAGGAAGCGCGCCAACCCTCCACCATATATACTGACGCTTCTGCAAGAGTGGTGCGCATCCTTCAGTATGCCACAACAGGTTCTTGTTCATAATAACGCACGCTGGGAAGTGCAGCAGTGTTGCTTTTTTTTAATACATGCTTTTGTACATCGCAGAGGCACGTCAATATCAGCCCGCGGTCGAAGGCGGCACTGCTTGGTGAACGGCGCTGTAATTTCACGTCCGTTAGGAGATGGTAAGCTCTTTACGAGATGGTGTATGCTCGTTCTTGAGGCAAGGTACGAACGCGGCCGCTGCAAAATTTGTCTTGCGTGGCGAGGCGTGTTGAGTTGCGACGCGCACTGCTCCAGGAACGCAAAGACAGCCTTCGACAGGCAAATGATGCACCTTTCGCTGCAATGGGCTGTGTGTTCACAAAAAACGATCCGCTGACAACCCATTCGGCTTCGCTTGCAAGATCTCACCGTTTGCGGACGCTTTTACAGCGTAAGCTGTTATGAGATCACAACAACAACGTTTTTGGCGCCGTAGTTGTCCGCCGCCGCCGATGTCCGAACGTGCGGCGGCGGCCCGTCATCATTATTACGAAGCGCTGCCTCGTGAAGCAGTTTTGTCGTATCGTGCCATGCGTCACTCGACAGGCGACGTGCGCAGCTCCGGCAGCAACCTGACTTGGCTCTTCGATATACCTGATGGCGTCTCCTCGCAAGGTGCGGACCGCTGCTGAAGAAGTGGATCGCAGAGCTACGCGCGCGGCTGCAGCAAGGCAACATCGGGCACAACACACCGCTGTGCAGAGAGAAGCCCAAACCGCAGAGTTACGGCGCAGGGGATACCTACCACCTGCACTTGCATTAGTTTCCCCAATCGTTTACAATGACCTCTATGAAGGTCGCTCCTCCAGCTTACGCTGTCACTGCCCTGCGATTCCGCGCAGGAGTGGCTCTTTTTTTGCTTAGGGTAGGTATGCGCAGTGCTTTGGGGCGTGCAATTCAGTGTTTCCGGACAATTGAGCCACTCGAGAACTTCCCTTGTGTACAGATGTGGAGGATCCCTGTGATGTGTCGAGGTGCCACTGATGTCTACATGTAACGTGTTCACATGTCCACAGCACCCAACCCATCTTCCGCCCCTCGATTCATTCCACAACTTTGCGAAGACAGGTTTCACTTCCGTGTTATACCGATTCCCATGACAGAGGGATTAAACCACATTCTTTTTCTTTTCTTTTCTGATATTCTCTTAATCACCTCGCGCAGTAAAACATCGTCCTTTTTTTTTTTTATGACTACCGTGAGCACAACCGCAATGACATCCACAGACCCGATTTACTTGCGTGTCAGTCACATGCATGTGTAATTTTATTTAATTCGATGATAACAGTTCACTTAAAATTAAGTAAACGACGCTAATTTTTGCAGCCCATGTCGGGAGCACGGTTAAGTGTCCGTTATGGTAGGGGAGACTGAAAGAGACAGAATGGAGAGAAAAGCCGCAGCGGAGGGCTCCGAAAATGTCAGAGGTCCGAAAAAACACGGTCCTCCCACATTTTCGCCGCCATCGACAATGCGATTGCCGTGGCCGGGATCGAACCCGCGTTTTTAGGGTGGCAGCCAAGCACCTAACAAAGATGGGAAAATTAATTTTATAATGTAATTAAATTAAATTGCTAATTACCTTTCTAGAAATTTCAGAAATGTAGTTAAATTGCATCACAAATTACAGCTGGCCGCAAGCAGAGATTACTATTACTTTTGAAAAGTAATGAAATTACTGTAACGAAGGCTTAGTGAACCAACAAACAATGAAGCCTAGTAAAGCATAGGGGAAGTTATACCAGTTCCTAATTGTGGTATTGTAATTGTGGAGTAAGCAGAAAGGAATTAAAATGGACGAAAAGACAAACCTACCTTCGATGGGAATCGAACCCACGGCCTTCGGATAATGCGTCTGATGCTCTACCGCTGAACTACGAAGGCTTTTTTTTTTTTTTTGCTTTATTGCCTGAGCTACGAAGGCGGTCGCCCCCTTTCCACTATATTAGGCATTCATGTACATACAATCCTGGAAGTGTTAGGCAGCGCCACTCGCAGCCATGGCGGCGAGTGTCGGCAGCAGTCATCTCGCCATAAGGTCACGTTCTACGTGACGCCTCCCAGCAAAGAAGAGTGTTCCACTCGCCGCCATGGCTACGAGTGACGCTGCACAGGATTGTATGTACATAAATACCCAATAAAGTGGACGGGCCGCCTTCATAGCTCAGCGGTAGAGCATCGGACGCGTTATCCGAAGGTCGTGGGTTCTGTTCCCACCGAAGGCAGGTTTGCCTTTTCGTCCACTTTAATTCCTTTCTACTTACTCCACAATTACAACACCGCAATTAAGAACTTCTATAACTTACCCGATGCTTTTCTAGGCTTCATTGTTTGTTGGTTCGCTAAGTTGTCTCTAACAAATAAACGAGCCCTTCACCCCGTTCCTTTCGTTGTAACAAAAGTTTATCATTCATGGAGTGACCAATGTACACATTACTTACAGCACATATACATTGTAATTAGTGTCTAAAATGCGGCGGCGACAACTTGTCCCTGTGTTAATGACACGTCTCTCAGACCTGTCTCGAAGCTTGCACGACTTTCCTCGACTCACGGCCGGACTAGACTCTCCTCTCCTCCGCACTTCGCGGAGGGTGGAGTCGAGTCCGGCCGTGCTCGACTAAAGCAGATATACAGTTAGGTGGCGGGGTGGCGTACCATAGAAGCTATGACAGTTTTGCATAAAGAGAAGCCCCAGCTCACTTGGTTATGCACTTGAAACCTCTGTATCACTTTGCTGTGCTATCCGCGTCGTCGTCGATCCGTTTAGTCTAGAGTATCGAGGGTCGTGTCCTTCTAACAACGTTATTCGATCCCCGAGTTCGGATTCTACGCGGCATTTCTGAATGTCTGCGGGCCTGCCTCTCGGAATAACTTGTGTTATTTTTATTTCTTTTCTTTGGTAAACCTTTTATGCCGTAAGAGAAGTGGGCATGCGATGTAGCTGTCAAAAGTAATGAGTAACTTCCTGAAAATTACTCGCTTGAAGTAGTTCACTACACTACTAAATTACCAGCCCACCAAAGTAATTCATTACATTACACGTTACTGGAAAAATTCAATTCAAATACTGTAATTTTATTACAGTAATTCCATTACTGCCAAGTCTGCATCATAACCACTACACCAGCTCGGCAAACTTATTTATTTCGCGTAGACGGTGTGGCAGGTTGAAACTGCTGCTACACTAGCGCAGAAAAAGTGAGGGAGAGACGTTCGCTGTCCTATCCCTCTTCTCGACCCCAAAGCTGAACGCTGCGCAGAAACGCTTAGGGGAAAATTTGTATACAATTACGCGCGCAAAATAAATGCTTCTCCTCACACCCTTAGTTTTTAACTGGTTAGGGAGCCTACATGCAGTCATGTAGGCTCCCTATAACTGGTGGACTGTTTTTGCCATCTATCGACGAAGAGGGTAACTGCCATCTTTTCTCCGAGGCCTCCGCAATCGGCTGCGGCAGCACGCCGTTGCTCTGCCGCAGCCCATCGCGGAGGCTACGTTTTTTCTTGCGGCCTCCAAGAGTGCCCTTGAATTCGAATTTTTTTCCCCCCGGATATTAAGTGCTTGTGACAACGTAAAGGGCGAAATTAAAATATGCGCATTCTTGCAGAGTCTATTATGTTGATAATCACTGGGTACTTCACCTCTTATTTTCGCGATCAACAAAAATTCGAGTGGCGAAGTACATTTAGAACGAAATAGTACAGTGGTACACAACACTGGAACAACCGAAACAAAGTTGCGTCTATCGCCTGATCGCTGCTCCATTGCCCTGATGAATGCGTCGAAGACTGCGCCGACTTCTCGACAAAAAGTGAGAAAAAAAGAGAGCAGAGAGCCGCACTTGCCAAAATTTGTCATTTAATCGGCTCCATTCCGAACCTTGAAATATTTCAACACCAGCAAGATATGCTGCACGAAATGCCCGAGTGCGCGCAACGCGGATATCGAAGTCGACATAGCGTAGCCTGTCCGTCCCTGTCTGCACCTGTAGTTACTGTGGTCATGGCATTCAGCGCATTCCTCGGTCACCTTTGAAGGAAAGACTGTGCTTCGAGCGCAGTTTTGCTTGGGCAGCAACAACTAAGGTCCATCGTAACAGAGTGGAGCGGCCAGCGGCATTCGAGATGAGTTCCTCGGACGACAGAAAGCGGCTCAGCCCACAGGAAGTGTTCTCCGCCGATCAGACGTCTGGAAGCGAGCTCAGAGACGACGACCCGACAGGTAGACGCACGACGCGGAGGCGACGGGCTCGCCTCGATCCGAAAGAAATGGGCGACAGGCAAGCTGCCGGTGGGACAGCTGGACCTCCCGGCGATGACGGCGGCAGCTATGCGTCCGACGACGAGAGCGGCAACAGCCAGCAGGCGAAACAGGCTCGTCTGGGCAGCGCGGCTGACCGTCGTGCTGAGCGCCCAGCGGCGGCGACAACTTCCGAGGGCGGCGACGGCCAAGACGTGGACAGCGAGATGGAGGACCCGACTGGGCTGGAAGGGGCCGCCTTCCAGAGCCGGCTCCCTTTCGACAAGATGACGGCTCAGGAAGCGGCCTGCTTCCCAGACGTGGCACAGGGCCCCCAGCAAACGCAGAAGGTATTCCTGCACATACGCAACCGGCTCCTGCAGCTGTGGCTGCAGAATCCCAAGATGCAGCTCATATTCGAGAACGCGCTTCCGCAAATCGAACCACCGTACAACAGCGACGCGCCTTTCGTGATGCGCGTGCACGCCTACTTGGAGCGCCAGGGGCTCATCAACTTCGGCGTCTACGAGCGCATCCGAGGGCCTCCAGCCAAGAAGCATGGAAAGGTCATTGTCGTAGGAGCCGGCATCTCGGGCCTGGCTGCGGCGCAGCAGCTCCAGCAGTTCGGCATGGAGGTGATCGTGCTCGAGGCTCGAGACCGCGTTGGCGGTCGCGTGGCTACATTCCGCAAGGGCAACTACATTGCCGACCTGGGCGCAATGGTGGTCACGGGACTGGGCGGCAATCCCGTAGCCGTGCTGAGCCGGCAGATCAAGATGGAGCTGCATCGGATCCGTCAGAAGTGCCCGCTCTACGAGTCCAATGGCACCACAGTGCCGAAAGATAAAGATGAGATGGTAGAGCGCGAGTTTAACCGGCTTCTTGAGGCAACATCTTACCTGTCGCATCAGCTTGATTTCAACTACGTGCAAGGCAAGCCAGTGTCCCTTGGCCAGGCATTGGAATGGGTCATAAAGCTCCAAGAAAAACACGTCAAGGAAAAGCAGATAGAGCACTGGAAGCTTATATTGGAGATGCAAGAGAAGCTGAAGACAAACCAGCAGCGCATGCTGCAGCTGCGAGACCACATTGAGACCTTGCATCAGCAGCACAAGGAGCTTGCCTCATCAAAGGCACAGCGTGACGTCACGCAAGAGTTTGTGCTGCGAAGCAAGCAGCACGAACTAACGTGTGCTTGTCGGGAATGGGACCAGCTTGTTGAACAGCAAAAAGAGATAGAGGACAAGCTGCAAGAAATGGAGGCATCTCCACCGAGTGACGTCTACCTGTCGTCCCGCGATCGGCAGGTCCTTGACTGGCATTTTGCCAACCTGGAGTTTGCCAATGCCACTCCACTGAACAATCTGTCACTCAAGCACTGGGATCAAGATGACGATTTTGAATTTACTGGTGCGCATCTGACCGTACGTAATGGTTACTCGTGTGTCCCTGTTGCCCTTGCAGAAGGGCTGGAAATTCGGCTCAACACTGCTGTCAAACAGATCCGTCATGGGAGCACAGGGGTCGAAGTGCTAGCTGCTAACACCCGCAGCAGCGGTGGTCTCATCAGCTTCAAAGCAGATGCTGTCCTTAGCACACTCCCACTTGGCGTCATGAAGCAAGCAGTGCAGGGGAACCCTAATGTACCAAATACTGTGCAGTTCATCCACCTCTTCCAGAATGGAAAGTTAGCTCGATTCAACGGCTTGGCTTTGGCAACCTCAATAAGGTGGTGCTTTGTTTTGACCGCATCTTCTGGGATCCCAATGCCAACCTTTTCGGACATGTTGGCAGCACGACAGCTAGTAGAGGTGAACTTTTTCTTTTCTGGAACCTTTACCGAGCACCTGTGCTTCTGGCATTAGTGGCTGGCGAGGCAGCAGCTATCATGGAGAATGTCAGTGACGACGTCATTGTAGGGCGCTGCCTGGCCGTGCTGAAGGGTATTTTTGGCAGTGTGCCGCAACCTAAGGAAACTGTTGTGACTCGCTGGAGAGCTGACCCATGGTCAAGAGGCTCTTATTCCTATGTGGCCACAGGTGCCTCTGGAAGTGATTATGACATCTTGGCAACACCTGTGACTCCACCATCTGTGGTCCCAGGCTCCTCACAGCCACAATCACTGCCCCGTTTGTTCTTTGCTGGTGAACACACAATTCGCAATTATCCAGCCACTGTGCATGGTGCATTGCTTAGTGGGCTGAGAGAGGCTGGCCGTATTGCAGATCAATTTCTCGGCTGTCCGTATGCTCCTCCTAGGCAGCCTCAGTCATAGGCATTTCGCAGCACTGATTATGCTATGATAACTTCTTCAATTGTGTTAGTGACTGGTAGTATGTATTGATGCTCCCTAATGTAGGTTTGTGTAATGTGCTGCATTATATATTTGAACTGATTCTCATGGAGCTCTATTGCATATTCATATGCAGCACCTCAAAGGTAACAGAAAGTGAGATAGTCAGTTTAGAAGTAGCACGATCTGTAATTATAGATATGCAACGCAAGTTATTTAAAAGGGGCTTATGTAGTAGCACACCGAGGCCGTGTCTCTTTCACTATTTTTTCTTAGGTTGTTAGTGTTCTGTATCATAAGAGTTCTTGGGTTGTCATCATATACTGACAAGCTTTTCACTGACACACTGTAGCAGGTCATGACACCACAACATATTGAGCAGCACTTCCTTTTTATTATAATGTGCAAGGGTCCTTGGGGAGCATGTTAATATATATCAAGTGGGGTAACACTAACGTTGACCCACTTTATAAACAAAATACTCTATGCTGTAACATTCTTAGACAAATCCGGATGCTTTTATTCACTGCAACTCTTTCCACCCTCACTTGTTGATGTCTTAACGGGGCCCTACACCACTCTGAGCTAAAAGAAAAGGTGTTACACAGTGTCTGCTGCATACCAGCCTACAGTGAACCTACAAATACACGTCTTTTCTTTTATACTATATTGTTGTGGTACTGCATATTTACAGGCACATAATCATTGACAATGTGTCCACCAGGTTTCCTCACCTACCATCGCTGCTTTCACGACTAGTGCTTTCTTTCCCTTTCTGCATGTTTGTGCCCACTGTGTGCAGTGGAACTAGAGCTCCAGGTTCCATAACACACCAGAAGAAAAGGCTTCTCCATTGTATTGCCGTATATGACCCTTGTGGGAGCTTTGCAAGTGCTTCAGTGCTGCACATAGCATCCTCTACAGAAAGGAGCACATGATTACTTTCTTTTAGTTTCAGATTTGACAGGTGTATAGAACTGCCGTATTACCTAAGGGTGACAGAATGATAGTCATAATGTACACTATGAACATGTCAATTTATAAACCTAATATAAAAAATGTCAGAGGTGGCTTAGGGGCTCTTGAACCAAGACCTAACATCCAAGAGACTACCGGGCCTCTATTGTTTCATGGTTCCATTCCACTTATTCTTCTATTTGTGCTTCATAATTGTCCTGCATGGCATACTTTCTATTTTACAACTAGAACTGTGCACTGTAAGAATGTAGTGCAGAAGGGGGCCAGGTAAACTGAATTTCTTGTTCCTGATCGTTTCATTGTTTATGTTGGTGCCTCCTGGTCCTCTCCTGTCCTTGCATTCTTGAATAGCAGTAGAAAGACTGTCTTGTTCTATGTTGTGCAGCTTTCCATGAAATGTTTCGGGTTTAGCAGTTAGTACGTAACAATGCCAGTTAAATTGACGGTGCTACCCTGTCCTTGTTTATGGGATTTTCTGTACGTTCAGCCAGTTTTGCTGAATGTGTTGTAAGGTTGGGATGAAGAACTACGAAATACAGAGGACAAAGCTGAGGGACAAGGTGTACCTTGTCAGTATCCAATGATTAACAATCATGGGAAATTTCCACAAACTTCTTAGCTATCATTTCCGTGACAAGGAGTCAACATTATGTTTGAAAACATCTCACTCCTTGGTATGATTTCATCTACTTAGACAGATCTGTTAAGTCCATCGCATTATACACATTTTCCTGACATGGGCACCTTTTCTCATTCTGAACTGCTTTTCCTTTTCAAGAAATTTTAGCAAATTGGCTGTGGGATGTCAGTGTGCCCTGTCCGGCCATATCTCCACATTTCTCACTCTCTGCCTTGAGTGACATGCTTCTTTTATCTAGGGTAAAAGTCATTTTCCTATATTTAAGGTCGGTCATTGAACACATTCTGCGCCATTATGAATGTGCTGACCATGCAATGTCTGGTTATTTATGAACATCCAGACTTTTTCTTTGTAGGCACCAAACAAATATTTCATAAGAATTGTCCAGGTTGATGTTCGAACAGAGCCATGCTTTCAACTTAAATGATAGCAGCTGCATTTACAGGAGAAATAGAAGTATACTGTCATTGTCATAAGTACCGAGCAAAGAAAAATCGAATCCATTGCCCTTTGTGGGCTGTGAAGTTTCATGCTACGAACTGTTGTTGAAACATTCCCTAACACCCACCCCCTTCCATTGTTAGTGATTTGCGAAAAGAGAGAGGAGGTCAGTATACTGCATGGCAATACAACAGTGTTCAGCAGGCATATTTAGCAGCCTCTCAACCACTGTATAGGTGTATCATTTCAAATGTGGCAGGGAAGTTACTGACTTAACCAAATTACTTCTGCAGGAACACAAGGCCTTTTTATGCTACTCACTTGGTCATCACATTCCCATTAGCAGTCCATACACACTTGCAGAATGATTCACCTGAAAGCCAGAGTAAACATATTTCTAGCTGAACCACGGCCGTAATTTCTCCAAACTGCGGGAAGTGTAGGGAAATCACATGCTTGGTGGCCAATGCATATCCCTAATTTAATATCATTAGAGGTGTGAAAATGTCAAAATCTTCAAATACGAGCTTCAAATATTGAATACCAAAGCTCACAAGCAGAATGCCTTGGCTACTTGTAGGATTGTAACTGTGTTAACGACAGGGTAAAGCAAGTGATAACAAATGCTAAAGAGTGTCATAAAGGTACATCAGGTTAGTAGTCCCTCATGGTCAGGTAGCCGCAATGTGTGCCAGTGATGTCCTGCACAAAGACGCAACTGCGAATGGCAGGCCAGCACGTTTTGGCTGCCTCTTAAAAGCATGCAGTACACCATGCATGCTTACATGAGCACCAGCAGCACTGCCAACCATGTAATTCAAGATGCTTATCCTTATAGTGGGTTAGGGAACAAACGTGTGTTAGGGACATGTTAATAGAAATTAAGAAGAAGAAATGGGCATGGGCGGGCCATGTAATACGATGACAAGCTAACCATTGGTCATTAAAGGTAACAGAGTGGATTCCTAGAGAAAGCAAGCGTGGCAGGGGGCAGCAGAAAGTTAGATGGGCAGGTGAGATCAGGAAGTTTGTGGGGATAAATTGGGCCAACTTAGCACAGGACAGGGATAATTGGAGATCTGTGCGAGAGGCCTTTGCCCTGCGGTGGGTGTATAGAGCTGAAGATCATATCATCATCATCATGATCTTGATAGTATGTCTTGGTGGTGCAAAGTTGTATGTGCTGGCACACTCGTTCCTGGCCGCTGTGGTGCCAGTGTGCAATAAAGATGCCTTAGGTATCGCCGGCCTCGGTACCATGCATAAGTGCGAAAAATCATTTTCGGCAAGATTACTGTATCACACACTCATTTTCTCAGAACATACGAAAAATTTTGAATACCTCATTCTCGAACCGAATATGAATATCAAACACGCAATGTTCAACTAATAGTCGAAACATCTGGATATTTGCACACTTCTGTCCAAAGCTTGAATGTGGGTCCTAAAACAGGCCTGTATTACCGTGTGCATCAGATGTGACACACTTCTTTAAGCCAGTGAGCATCTTAAATGCGCATTCAAAGGCCACTGTGGAATGAGGCAATTGTGGAATGAGTTATCTTATTCATCAGTATATATGTGAAGTTCTTAATGATGGAATTCAGTATGCTCGCAAGAAGTTCTTGGTAGTTTGTGCATGTTTTGTTTTTGCTTCAGTATGCGGCCCCTCTCTGTTTTGCAGTGCAAAAACTGGTGGCAGTTTTATGCATTTCATCAGCATTGAAATGCCTAAAGATAGTGGATGTCTACCTTTGGAAATATGTGCCACATGAATAACAGTCTTTGAAGCAAACACACATGTTACTGAAATTTGTGCTACCTAGAAAAGTATGGGTCACCTGATCACGCTATCCATGGCTATTTCTGAAGTAACTACACAAAGCTAGCACAGGTTGGCATGTTTAAAGATACTGTGTGTATTGCCACTACAATACACAGAACCATAAATGTGCTAATTCATGTGACAACACTGTACCTCATTTCACTGTTGGCCCTATAAATGTGCACATAGGGGTTAGGGGCGTCCACTCCCCCTGAACTGTCTGGGGCACCAAGTATGCCCTAGACCTTTGTATGGCACACGCCTTTGACCACAAAGGCCTCAGTGGAAGAAGGCCAGGAGGAGGGGCAAACAATGCAGTGAAACTTTGCTCCCCCTAATGGCAAACCCTGTACACGCCAATGGTTTGTACTTGTGGCATGTGCAATATGCTTCAGCCGAGTGTTTGTTTTGTTTGCTTTGTATGTGCATTCCAATATTTACATGTGAAAATAACTGGTTGTATTGTTTCCAGGTTATGAAGTTTTCAGATATATATATGTATGTATGTATGTGTGTACATCCTGAATGTGTCAACACTGACTGAACTAAAGGCTGTCTGCTGAGCGTCCGGACACTTCGATGCTAGTCCTACCAGCACACAACGTGATATTGCTCTCCACTGGAGTATTAGTTCACGCCACCATCATTTAAGCAATGTGGCTGTGTGTAAGCTGTTTGACAAGACATTAGTGATTCCCAAGGGTAAGCCTTTATTAAGTTTTATCTCCTGTAGGCACTAGTGCAATAAGGCTGCTGTCTTTTGAATAAGCATTGTATGTTAACAATTCTCAAGAGCATTCTGATGTTAGAATAGTGTGCTTAGATTAAGAGTGCAGGCATCTGTACACCTGGCCACTCCTATGCCCCTGTGATCCTGTTTTGCATATGCACGTGACTGCAAATGTTGCTCACCAAGCTCTTTATTATGCACATCTAAAGGGACACTGGAACTTAATTATTAAGCCAAAGATTGTTACACTCCCAGAATTGCAACTGTAGTGAGAGCAGAACCTTTGTTAGGCAAAACGGAGTACGAAAAATTGTGTCCAAAGCAATTTCACGGTTTCTTACACCATCTCCTTGACACATCTCAGATTTTTGAAGCATGTGTTAAAGGTAGTTAAAGTATTGTAGATGAAAGAGACGGCCTTGTCCAAAATTAAGTGAGTGCAATGTGGTAAATTTCATGGACTTTTCTTACACGAGAAGGCATTTAGTACGCAGAGAGGCCCTGAAGTATGTGAAAGGATGATGGGCAATGGCACTGTAGTATGGGCGTAATATTCCTGAGCAGGAGGCTCAGGCTTTATTACTACCTCTACAGCTCTTCTTGTTTTCGTGCTGAAAAGTATGAATGGAGTTCTGGAAAAGCAATCTGCAATCATGAAATTGTTTTACTGTTTCCGACTGTGCCCCTCAGAAAATGTTTTCCAGTATGTTTTGTGCAGAATAAATTAAATGTTCCAGACATGACTAATTGATTCCTTGGATGCTTGTGAGAACCACAATTTCAGGAGAGTTCTGAGAGAAGGAGTCATCTGATTCTTGCACCAGAATGTCCATTTCTGTCATACAACATGCTAAAAAAAAAATAACAATGGCAGAAGGCAGTAGCAGCGGAAGCTTTTACTGTAACAGTATGTGCAACATTTACACAGATATTTTCACAGAAGCTTGAACTTGGTTCCTAAGAATTGTGACAAGCACAGCAGTTGTCCGTGGAAAGATTGCCCAACACAAGACAAGGCAAGTAACATACAGGTAAGGTCATAAGGGAGCCACAGCTTATGGCAAGTTAATACTAAATATGATTCACTTTGGGAAAGCAATGTTATAGCTTTGGGATTAGAAAAGTTGCCTCACTCTGCTGATCTGCCAAAAATATTCCATAAGAACACAGTTCATAAGCATCTAAGATGTCAAAGGTTGCAAAACAAGTGCAGGAATGTTTGCTTTGCAGGAGAGTGCTTGGGGGGCACAGAAACAAAAGGCTCATGTGAAGTGAGATGATGTAATAATGGCCTTGAGCTAATATCAGAAATTGTTGCTTTGCACCCCCTTGTGCCCATGCCACGGTGTGCTTATGCACTGATGGGGAGAAAGTGATGTTTTGGAGCACGCAAAGTGTGCAGGAGAAGCATCTAGGCATTGTATATGATATGTTAAAATGGCAACAACAAATTGAAGCAAACACTCTTAAAGGTGATCTTACTATGGAGTTATTGCAGTAGTTTAGTAGCAAACTTACAGGTGTGTGTAGAGCAATGTTACCCATGATAAATAAAATTCTGTGTGCCCTCCTATCCTGTAATTCGTTTGTGTTCTATTTTCTTTGTGCGGTGCTGACAAGTTACGACCTCGAATACAGCTGGAAAGGCAAGCACTGCATTTGTGTCTCGGACTGCCAAGCTATGTCATTAATAACATTCTTTAGAGGCTCGAACCACCCCACTTGCTTCGAGATTAAAGCAGCTTACTGTACAGACTTTCTTTTAAAGCACTACGATGCACCTCTCTCTTGTTCAAAATCAGTTTTCACCAGATCTCCAGACTTTCTTTTCAGAAGTCAGTATCATCATTATGATGGCCCTCTGGTCATTTTTTGTACACTCTCCATTATGTGACCTTCAAGCTTCTCTGCTGATCTTAATTTTCCTTTTGACCAAATGCACTGCAGCTTAATTTTTGATGACAGTTTCCCAACAAATGCTAAATTTTCTTCTATGCGTAGTCTCAAGGGCTTGCACTGGGATCATCTTTCACAGTTTTCTCCACTACTAGTTACATGGATGCATCTCAATATCTTCAGAAGCAGGATATGACATCTTTGCCACTCAGCTTAACTAGTCATTTGCTCTCCATTTGCCTTATTTTACTCCTACATGCATTACAGTATTTCTGCCAATCGCTTTGTAATGGCAGACTGTGCTGCCTGTAATCACTGCGGCAGCGAGGAAACGATCGCTCACATCCTCGTGATTGCCCTTGGCATCGCACTCGGTGACAGTCCCTCTCTGCAGAACTAGCACGCCTCGATGGCCGACTGCTGTCTGAGCGTACAATATTGGAGTGCCGGAGTTTTGCAACAGAAAGCAACGAAAGCGCTGCTCAAATTCCTGCGAGCAATGGGCTTCATTGAACAACTTTGTTACTTCCGTATTTGAGTGTGTGCTTAGCTACCTCCTTATCTCTTTCCCTCTTCTCTTTCTTACCTTTCTGGTCCAACCTTTCTCTCTCTCTCTCTCTCTCTCTCTCTCTCTCTCTCTCTCTCTCTCTCTCTCTCTCTCTCTCTCTCTCTCTCTCTCTCTCCAGCAATATTACAAAACCGAGTCCTCAGCGATCTAATGTAAGCATTATTACAGATGTTTTCCTGTTTGTATTCATTTAATGTCTACAAAACAACCACATCTGCTAAGAATACTTTAAATCTTTGTACTGTGCAGCCAATCAGACATTTGATGGGTCCCTGGCCATACCGGAATTTTCCTGAATGAATCAGCAGACCCTTGCTATGTGATCTTTAGATTGTCCAATCCTGAATGTACTGCCAGATTTTTCTTTTGTTACAGCAGCAAGGTTTAAACGTCTTCTATTCCTAAAATGCACTGGGACATCTCTCATTCAATCTGAAGACTACCGACACGCACAATTTCCATGGAACATGAGCAAATGACCTTCATGAGAGTGCGAGACGGCTCTAACTAGTTTCTGCTGCAGAGTTCCCCCATTTGAATTGTTACCCTCGAAAGTCTTGTTTGTCAACTAACCTCTGCACAGTTTGCAATTTGCTATAAACAACTGATCATTTTCTTCTGGCCTACTCGTTACTCCTTCCTCTGACAGATGTTTTTCTTAATGCAGACTATAAGCTGGGCTTAACTTTCACAACTTCAAATCTTTCCTTTTTTGGAGCCTTTCAGTTTGGTACAAATTGTAGTGTTATTCTAACTGCTCCGCAAAAACTCACTGAAGCATCCATAAGGACACACTGTTAGTGCTGACCACAGGGAACAATTTTGTTTCGAAGTAATTTTATCTGTCTCTAATGAGACTTTACTTGATTTATTGATTGGCATCAGTTGTCTTCCTTTTTTTGTTGTTTAACTGCTGGTTAGTCTTCCTTCTATTTCCTTCTTTTAATTTGACGTAATTGCTTATTACGTAGCCAATCAACAAGCTTGTTTTTTTTCTAGCCAACAACACAGCAACCGTTGGAAGGTAGATTTGGATTAGACAAGAAATTTAATCAGCACTGGAAATTTAGTAACAGCATTTGAAAATGTAACACACTGCACTAGTTCAGTGGTTATTGCATAATGCTGGAAACATCTGGTAAACTTGACATTTAAGTGCGTGTTAAGTAACCAAGCTAGACAAAATTTCTCAAGGGCTACCGACTCGGGGCATGTCTCATATGCTCAGGGTTGCTTTGGTGTGGCAAGCATTTCTTTTTATGGCAAATATCCAGCTATGCACACGAGTTGGAAGGAGGAGGACAGAAAAGATGGGGAAGACGATTTAAGCTGAAGGATTGATCAGGTTCAGTGAAACCCATTTTTCTTAACAGTATCTGGTAGTTCCACATTTTATGAAAACTTCATGAAGTAGCATTCTGAAGAAGGATTTTCTTGGATCACCCACTATTTATTATTCTCAACACACATGGTTAACCAGGTGATAAATGTTAACGCCTCAACTCCTATCATATGACATTTCCATATCCGTCAAACCTCAACCTTGCCTTACTGGCAATGGGGGAATCATGAACTGGTCTGTTTTTTGCTAGGCAGCTGTTATTAGCTTGATTGTTGTGAAGAGGTTGATGTATGTGCATCACCATGGATATATGCGTTCCCAAAAAGAAATAAACAGGCAAACAAGTGAAATAGATGAGTGAAACAGATAAAGAAAATACTGTGGCAATTAACAGTCCGGAGGTTAGAGCGCTTTAGGATAGAACGCTTACAAGCATATATATCTCTCCAAGTGCTGTATGCATGTATATATAATTCGAGAAGGAGTTCTGTAGGTCCAGTTCAAAAGTTGATGAAGAAACAGATTGCACACTCACAAAGATTGCATGTTTAATGTCATTCAACGTGAAGGCCATGGCATGGCCGAAACACTGAATGACATTAAACGTACAATTTTAGTGAGTGCAATTCACTTATATGTATACATATTTATCCAGAGTATAAGGGACAGTGTGTCGCTTCACAGATAGCTGCACATAACTGCTCATCACAAACACTTGTTGAGTTTGCAGAATAAACTGCTAATGCATTAATACGTTCCTTCATAGACAAGTGCACATGACTGCACTACTCATCCTGTCATGAAATCAGTAGATACAAGGACGCAGTCAAGACTGGCACACGGGGCACGTTCTCCCTTCGGCCCCTCCCACGAAACTATCCATCCAGTCTTTCATCCTTGAGTTTCCTTCCTCGAAAATTGTGCGCTTTTCAAAAATGACATGTCACGTTGCTGATAGTGTCACGCCATAAAGTTTCACAGAACGATCCAAATACACCTTTGTGGATGAGGGTTCATGTGTACAGTTAGCCAAACGGGTGTTTCGGGAATATTTCTGTCCATCAATAATCATCTGGCCTGGCAGCACTTCCTTTCAACCTACCTCCTTTCTTGTAAACTTTGGCGCCATGCCATTTTCCCAGATGGCGCCCTCATGGCCAGACGCACTGTTCGTAGCGTTCTCCACCTTCATCTTATCGGCTGTGCAGCGTCCGAACTGCGACCTTCTCTGCATCTGCCCGCGATTTGACTGAGAGAGACAATCGCTGAAAGGGACATGGGGACATTTTGTCCGAGCTTGTTCCTCAACCATTGGCTGAAAGAGCTTCGCCCGATCCCCATCACCAGGGGTTTATCCAAAATTTCGATCTTAAGGGGAGGAAGTGTCTCCCATAGTGTTACCAGAACGCGAGGTTGTGTGGATACGGAGTCATGGGTTACCTGAAAAACTTGGGGGGACTCCAGCTGGGGCGGCGGGAATCCCTGCCCATCGCCTCTACGCTCTCAACATATTTTTGCATGAAAACGGACTGGACAAAAGGCACTGAAGAGTCTTGGGCCGCGAAAGTGCTCATTTCACTTGCCCCTACGCCGAGTAGCAGGTCAGAACAATTCAGGCTAGGGTGCCTCGATGCACGCGCGCGGGCGGGCGCGCATCGAAGCACCCTAATTTAGGCCGACCTCTCAGCTATTCTATTATAATAAATTTCTCTTTCTCTCTCGCACAGTGTTCTAGAGGTTCTGGAACATCAGTAAGCCATCTCAGAAAGCATCAAAGGTTGTAGTAATTCCTAGTAGTGCCACAGAACACTTATCTAGTAGTGCTCTGCCGGGTTGCCACTGAATTTTATCAAGAGCAAAATAAAGCGCAAACACTAGGAAACTAATATTCAACGACAAGCGAACGTTTTTAAAAGAAATTGTCGTTCGTTGAACGTCTTTTTTTTATGAAAAGGAAGTTTTTTGCGTTTGCATAGAGCAATAGCATGGCCTTCGAGATTTGTTTTATGCTTTTAGGTTGCCATGGGAGTATCATCATCCAAAGCACTCTGATCATCATCAGTATCTTTTCCCGCGCGACAAGCGCCACTAACGTTTGAACAAGTGTCAAGCGGTTTCAACAATTTGCGCTATTTCGAACGTTGCTTTGAGGTACGATGAAAGTACACAATGATGTGGACTAACGTGTGCTCTAATTTCGAGGGCGAAACGGCTGTGTTCGGTCAACGCAATGAGGAGAAAGCCGGATCTCAGCTGTACGAAGTCCGTACGCAGTTCACAATTTGTGCCGACTCCCCTGTCGTCCCAGTGAAACCAGTTGTAAACGGCGCTGTTTCGCAGAAACATTTTGCCGTCGCGATTGACGATGTCGTCAACGTGTTCAAACACTGCAGCTTCCTGTTCTCTAAGCGTTTCGACGCTGCCGTTGACGCCGTCGCCTTGTGCAGCGACGTGCTCGACGGACTTCTCATTGTTGCGGAAAGAAGCGGCAACCTTCACATGTTCACCGTCGAAGATGCCCATTGCATCGTCAAGCTACCTGTGCCAAGCAAGAGAAGCGACGACGATACCGGCGCACTGTTTCGTTCCGTGGACGTGAAGAAGAGCGGCGACAGTTACACTGTGTGCGTGCTGACGGGACACCATGTTATAACAGCCAGGATCAACCGCGACGTGATCGCGCAGCTCTCATCAACGCACCAGCCAGATTTGTCACCGCTCCAAATCCGCATTGTCGATGTCACCCAACATCTTGGACGTCAGGATTTGATGCTTTCGCTGGTTCCATTGGCAAGTGTCTGTGTATTGGACGACGACCTGCTGGTCACTGGCGGACAAGGAACTCTTTGCTGCATTCCCATGGACGCCACGATTTCGGCGTCTGGAATTTTTCATAATGTCGCTGGCGAACGAGTTCGTAAAATGGTAGTAGTAGACAGTCTCTGCACGCTACTCATTCTTACTGAAGGCAGCCGGCTGGTCAGCATTTGCTTGAAGACTTTTCTTATCAAGGACGTTTGGTCCGAAAAGATAGTTGAAGACTTCGTTTTCTGCGAAGAAGCCGCCTCTAGAACGGAGCGTGGTCGTGAGCAAGAGTGGAGAGTGGCTGTTCTAACAGCTATGTGTGAAATCTCGGCCAGAAGACTCGAGGTCTACAGCATTCCTGATTTTTCCATGCTGTATGCTTTGGAAGTCCATGAAACCTGCCACATCATGCCTTTTTGCGACTCCTTGGACGGTTTTTGGATAGTTGAAGGCTTCAGTGATAATGAGGAAACCTTAATTGAGCTCAGGGTTCGCACAATCAGTGAGGCACTGCCAGAAAACCATTTAATGAAATTGATCAACAAAAACAAGTTTGCGGAAGCTGAAAAATTTGCAGAGCTTTTCAACCTCTGTGTTAAAGAAGTTCACTGGCACCATCTTCTGAGCATCCTCAATGACATGAGCACTAGACAAACGGATTCATCGGTGGATGCGGATGATGAACTTAATCTAGTTCAGGAAGCTTGCAACTTAATAAAGGTGCTTCCAGATGTGGTACAAGTAGCTAGGTGCTGCATTGAGACACCTATTGCCTCAGCTACTGTTGCATGCAAGCTGTTGCTTTTCTTGCGGGAACATGTATCTGCACAAGATTGTGGCGCAGAAGAACAGAATGAGATATGTGCTCAGATTATGCTGCTACTCAACAGGGCTACCACATTCAGATTGCTCTGTGACAATGACTTCAAAAGTGACTGGTTTACGTTTTCACAAGCTGACCTCATCCAGGAGATTTGTGTCCTTTTCCGAGATGACCACGTGTCTGCGGGATTTGTCATTTGGGAGCGCCATCAGGATGAGTTCTTGCAAGGCTTGAGCTGTGATGTCATAGAGCGGCTTTTAGACTCTATTCAAATAACTGTAGACTTTTCGTCTCTCTCGCAGTGGCTTAAAGATAGCTTTCTCCCTCTAATGCTTCGCTCGCTGCCCGAGAGCCTTGAATGCATCTGCCAGTGGATTGTTGATAGAGTTCTGCAGATGGAAGTCAGTAGCAAGTCGCTCTGGCCGTCTGGTGCATTACGACTGGTAAAGGTTGTTTTGGATAATTTCCAAATGACCAGCACAACAGTAGATAATGTTCCATTGAATACATGGCTGGTTGTGCATGGCGCTCCGAGAAGAATAAGGGACAAAACAAGTGCACTATGCAAGCTGTACCATCTCTACTTGGATCTTCAAAACCTTGAAGTTCTTTGGGGCAAATACAAGTGCCGTCTCACCCTGCAAGAGCTGCAGAACACCGACAAGCAGGAAGTGGCATT
Source organism: Hyalomma asiaticum (assembly GCA_013339685.2). Classification (NCBI taxonomy): domain Eukaryota; kingdom Metazoa; phylum Arthropoda; class Arachnida; order Ixodida; family Ixodidae; genus Hyalomma; species Hyalomma asiaticum. Next base: position 79,819,548 of record CM023482.1, read on the forward strand.
TGCAGTCCTCGATGAGGCAATTTCAAAGCAGCAGGTTACGTCACTTGTGCAAGGATTTCTAATACAATTTGTTCAAACCAGTGGTCTGGACATTTCAAGGTTCTGCAGTCCTACATTGAACAAGTGCTTGGCTACAGGGAGATCAGCTTGATGTGTGATGAGCTTCTAGAAGATGAGATGGTTGCCTTAGTAGCATTCATTGACCACCCTCAATGTTGGCTTTATGCTGTAAGGAACATTCTCAGTCATGCACATGTGCCTTGGAGCGAAAGTATTCAAGAGCTCGCAGATCAGGGTTGCCTGCTGAGAGGTTCAGCTGCTAGAGAGATTGAGCAGGAGAGGAAGCGAATGCAAGCTAAACTGATTCTCATGGGCTATGATGTCAACTTGTTTCGTTCAGTAGCACTTGGCACTACCAGTACACTGGTAAGATGCATTTTGCTTAGTGAGAAACAAGAAGCCCTGAAAGATGCTCTCACTGTGGCTAAGAACTTGGGTGACATGTCAGAAAGTGATGTCTTTTTGCTCTACCTGCAAATGACTTACGCTAAAGCTGACATCGATAGATTTGCTGAGGTGTTGCAAAGTGTCCCACGGGAAATTGCCCGTGAAGTTTCTCCCAGACTCTGCACATTTGCAGAGCTCCTCCTGCAACGTCACAGCATATACCCAGAGGCAAGAGCAGCGGGCCTGATGGAATGTTGGCAGTACTTACTGAGCGTCTTGCAGCAGAGTCCAGAAGTTAGTGACATTGATTATGGTACTCTGCGCTGTCGGGTGCGCCAGGGAGTGGTGTTAAGAAGAGACTTCGGCATCACTGTTTTTGCGGCTGACTTCTGCTGTGAAGATGACAAGCGTGAAGTCATGAAGCAAGGCTTCCAGAAGCTCTTGTCAAGTGAATCTGCACGAGGTCAGAATGTGTGCAAGAATATCTGTAAGAAAGCGCTTTACCTTGCTGGAGTCTTGAAGCTCGATCAGCAGTCTGCCATAGAAGTCATGCTCAGTTTGGCACTTGACCTTAAACGAGATGATGTGGTGGACTCTCTTTGCACTTGCTTGTTGGAGCTTTATCATATTCACGAATCTATACTTAGCATATTGCCCATGACATTTTATCAGTGTGAAGATGTGTTGCACATAGCATCCAATGTGCACAAGATTGTTTCCCGCGTAGCATCTGAAGCTATCAATGTCAACAAGTCCACAAATATTGCTCTTTGGGCATGCATTCTGATGCAAGCTTCAGTTCCATTTGGCAGTGCTGACCATTCGTCAAGTGTTTCCGCTTGCATGTGCTCAACGAAGGAACATAATTTTCTTCACAGTAGGCATGGGTATGCTCTGGATAAAAAGCAAATCCTGATTCAGTTAGCTGCTCTAGGAAACTCCGTGTGGAGCTTCCTAGAGAAGAAGCAACCAGAAGCCCTAGAAGAAGTGAAGCATCGTTTGCTAGCAACATGTCAGTATCTCAGCCAGAGGTCTCAAGATGAACTTTGCCTGTCTATGGTTGCAACAGTTTTCCATATGTTTCTTGATGTCCCAAGGCAAGATACCGTGCAGAAAGCACTTCAAGAAGTGGTTGGACACCAGATCAGTAAAAGTGTTGCTTCAATCATGGCCAGAGCTTCAGCGTATAAACATGCTGACATGCCTTTCTTAAAGGGCTTGCTTTGCAGCTTGCAGCCTAAAAAGGGACTTGTCATACTTCAGAAGCTTCTTTCTCAATGCAACAACAATAGCAGGTTGCTTAAAACTCTTGCTACAGTCGGTTTAGAAGTATGCAGTGACCCAGCCCAGAAAACAGCACTTCGGCTTCTCGTGAAAGGTTCCTACTGGTTCCAGAAGTTGGCAAAATCAAACATTTCTTTTGCAGATGCAATGACAAACCAAAATCCCGCAGCCTTGCAGTCTGTTCTGGAGCAAATGGAGAAGTCGGTGTTCATTGATGTTGGTGGTCTTGCAAGCTATTGCAGTTCCTTTAACATGAACATAGAGGTATCTCTTTCTCGAAGACTTGAGTTCCTACTGTGTGCTCAAGCAGATGACCCCTGTGCTAAGGGTTGGAGCCTGCCGCAAAGACTAGCAGAGGCTTCTCGTGTGCTCGGGGAGATTCCCAAGATGTCGGTGCAAAAGGTGCTCATGAAGGTTCTAGCCAAAGTAAACCCATATCATTACGAAATTTTGCGATTTGGCTACAACTACATCAGAGCCATTGAAGAAGGGCCAGAGATCAGTGTTCAGAGGGAAATTGACATTCTAAACTTTCTGGAGTCCTATGAAAGGTACAGCCCTCCCTCAGAGCAGGAAATGGAGTTGTGGTTTGAAGAATATCCGCTGGCTGACATTTCATCTCTCATGCAGTCAAGATTACCATTTCGTCATTTGCTCAAGCCGACATTGTGGTTGTTCATCACCAATGAGCTGTACCCTGAAACTGTGCATGCATGGCTGAATGTTGCAGACACACTCAGGCTAGACAAAGATGACATCCGGTTCATCGCTGTGGATAATGCCACCCGCACATGGAGTGCGCAACATCACAAGGGAAATGTATTAGATGTGACATTTCTTGCAAGTGTCAAGAGACTGATAGTACAAATGAGCAACAAGGAAAAGGCCATTGCATGTCTGGTGAAGCTTGTAGACAACTTACCAAGAGGCCCAACAGCCTCAAGAGTCGCTAAAGAGTGTGCAACACTGCCCGACACATTTTTTGGATCCGGTGAGGCAAAATCTAAGGCGAGTGATGCTAAGACAAAATTTAGGAAAAAGTACATCAAGCTACGAAATGAACAGCTGCTCAAGCAGTACAGCTTGAACTCTACTTTCTACTTATCACTCTGTAACAGAACAGCAGACCTCGTTGCTGCATTGCTGGAGGACACGAGGTGGCACCTTGTTTTTTCTGATACATCAGCACTCTACAGCTGCATAGAGAAAATTGCTGCAGATGATGACGTCATCTCGGTAGACTTTTTCAGTCTCCTTGAGAAGAGTGTAATGCGGTGGCTCGGGTTTGAGGCAACTGAAAATACTGGCAATGAAAGTGCCATGGAACTTAACTTGGAGGCAAGTCATGTGCTCAATACAAGAAGATGTGCAGGTTTCATCACCGTTCTTCACCTGATGCAGCACATTCCAGAACAAATGAAGGAATTGCTTTCTTGCACAGCATCACTGAGTGATAGCTTCGTTGGTCTCAGACCACGTGTACTCGCCACAATGTGCATGCTAGCTGGCTTGGGAGTCTCGGATCCCAGCCTTCTCAACATGCCGCAGAATAGCAGCGTATCCAACCTGGAGGAACTCACAGTTTTGGCTTACAAAGCCAGATTATCGCAGCTTGGCATACCACTGCCATCCTTGAGTCTTGATGCAGACAGTGCCTCTGAAATAGCCAGTACAGTCCTCCATTTGGCCAGCCACAGTACTGTAGCACTGGAGTTGGTGTGCAACCTTTGCATTGAATATCACGTGCGGACTGTGTCGACTTGGGAAGCATTTCTGTCAGCAGCCACTAGTGCTGGTGCAACTGACATCCTTTGCCGTGCTTTGCCTGTGCTGGGTGGCCACCCACTATTGTGGTCTAAACCAGCATTCATCTCTGCGTGGCAGTGTGTCCTTCAGAGTGCTAGTGCACCAAATGGACTGCTGCCATTGCTTCTTCGGTGCCCAACTGTCCAATGTCTTCCACCCTTACTTGATGACGATGATTACTATGATGAAGAGGGTGTCTTGTTCTATTTTGTGTATGTGTTGCTGAGAGACTCTAGAAGTGTACATTGTAGTGCTAGAGAATTGCTGAAGCGGTTTTCTTCAAAGTCACTGAAGTTGCCAGCAGACTGTAAAAATCGGGTGAACATTTTTAATCTTCCAAACATAAACCGAGTGATGCGTGAGATGACTTAGCGTTTGTTATATGAACAAAGCACTGAGTAACTGCCTTTGAAGTCTTCCTCAATGACATTATGGTGAATGCATTGTTATTGTCATGTACTGAATGCGACAGAACATGGTGTTAAATAGAGAACTTTGATTTTTGCATATTGGCAGTTTTGTGACAGGCTGGTTCTCTTATGTAAGCAGGAAACACATGCCAAACAGTACATATCATTAAGGCCACAGGCATTACAGAGGAACAGTTGTGTACTTGGTAAATTGCAGAGTTTACAGTCATGAGATCTTCATCCAGAACAATGTACTCTGTTAACAGTGTCAAGTGACCCACATCAATCACAAAGGACAGATAGCCATGGTGCTCATGAAATTCAAGGTCATGCTAAGTTGACAATGTCTTGTACTAGATTATTTTGTGGATGCAGCCCGTTTAACAAACTGTAGGTGTTTTGCATAATGAAGCTCACTGCAGCACTTTCCAATTACAACCAAGTTGCACCTAGGAAGGCAAAAGCATTCACAAGTACAGCTAGAATTTTGTACAATTTGATGCACAAAGATGTGTCCAGATATCTGGCTTGCTTTTGCAACAAGTGGTGTGTTGATGTGTCTATAGAGTGGATAGCAGAAGCTGTACTGAACTCTGCTGAGAAGTGTGCAGGTCACGTTGGCTAGGAGGTAGAATGTGTGCGAGCTTGTGTACTGAAATATGAACTTAAGTAAATATGTCACATCAGGTAGTAGTGTCAATAGCGGACATGTTCTGTATATATCATATTATGAAAATAAAACTCCCCCTTTCCAATAAGAAATTCTGTCGATTTTGTCGTGAAAAACGTGAATTGGTGAGCTCTCTGTACATGTACTGGAAGCTGTTTTACTGGAATACCTCACAGGCATGTTGCACTAATGAGGTGGCGATATGCTAATGAATGCATGAAGGTACAGCATATCTCATCAGAGTTGTGCTGCAGTGGGAAATGGGAAAATGTACAGTGCGAGAACACGTCACTTTCCTTGTGTGTGTGCACACGCAAAGATTGAAATCTGTTGCGCAAGGTACAGACTATGTTGTGTGCAAGAAGTCGCAGCTGTAGTTTTCCTGCACTGCTGGGTAAAAGTGCCCCTGAACACTACAGTGTAGTGCTGTTTTGAGGTAGTGTGCTGTTTCGTCCAGATAGTGCAGTACCACTGGTTTTCATTTGTTTTGCTGCGTCCAATGTTCTACTCTCCAAATGAGACCTTGTCAACAAGCTTCCTACTACAGAAGCCTCTAGTGACATCACATTGGAAATCATGATGCCGGCAACCTTTCCCACTGATCCTCTAGACTTGTGTAGACCCTGTAGGACCTTTCTAACGCATTTCTGAAACACAAGTTTGCAATGCTCCTCTTAACTAGCTTGAAATGAGTGGACTGTTATGGCAAGAGGTGTTTATTAGCACTTGGTTTATATATCAACATGTATGTGATACCAAGAAGTCAAGCTGAATGACTGAAAAAAATGCAGCATGTTGTGTGTTGGCACTTCAACCATCAAAATAAGTGGGCTAAGGGCTCAGAAGGAACTTTAAATAGCTTGCCTGCTGGGCATGTGCATCTGGTTTAAAAATAACTAAGCAATGATCAACATGTCTGAAAACTTTTATGCTTAGGCAAAGAGCCTGACGGGTTGCTGTTGTTCCAGTTGAGGAAAATGTTGCTTGGTAGGGGCAACATGAGTCTATGAAGACACCCTGCTTTTGAATGAATTCATCATCATTCCATATGGCATAGGAATCGAGTCAAGACAAAAGTTGGGGAGGCAGAAAGAGAGAGAGAAAATGCTATTGTCACTCATAAAAATTGTTTCCCCTGAATGCGGACCACCGCAAATATTCGGGGCCCCTAGTACAGGGCCCCGCTGACCATTGACATCCTCTTTCCTATGGACCAGCCGAAGCTGATTTACCAATACATTTCTCGATAACAGTTTTTTTTTTCTTCTTGTGTATTGTTTGCATTGTGATGTTCTTCACTGTGCAATGTGCATTCTCACACATGTAACGTGGAGCATCTCTACAAAAAGACCCGGGAAGTTAAGGTATAATCTGGCTGAGTTTTGAAGAGCAATGCCACTACGCCAAAGTCGTAGATGCACTCTGCCACTTGCATTAGTAGTTTGTTATGAGACAAGGGGCTGTGCAAGTCTGTCATGCCGAAGGACAAGCCAGGAATCTTTTGCCTCCGGTCTCTAGCAAGAAAGTGTGATTTCTTTTTTCAGCCAGGACCCGCATTTCGATTGGGTTTGTATGTTTTCAATATTGTGAAGCAAAAGGCTCTCTGCCTTCTTGCCGAGCTTCTTTGCTTCACGGCTCTGGTTGGACCACAACCTGTTGGTTGAGCTGGTTGAATGATGCTGAAAAATTGCAGAGTGGGCATTTTAACAACGGAGCTGTTGAGGGGCTACCATGTCCACCGCCATTGTGGCCGATCACGCTCCATGCGGAGCATTCCCTTGCCCTGGATTCATGACCTGGCTATTGCGGCGTTTGACCCACGCCTACCCTCAGCCCACTGGTACATGATAGTGATTATGCAAAAGCCAACAAAGAAGAAAGTGCATGCTTACGGTGGCTGCAATGGTGAAGCATTGCCTTGCCTTAGATGTAAAACCCCAGAAATAATTCATTCAAAAAGAATAATGAAAGCTTTACTAAAGCTCTTCCTATTAAGGGGGTACATGTCATTTATGTTGAGCATTGCTACCTAGAATCCACTTACAATGAGGGAGCAGAACTAATACTGTTTTCTGGGGTTTTATGTCCAAAAACCGTGATAGTATGATTATGATGTAGTGGAGGGTCCTGGAAATTTCGACCCACATGGGGTTCTTTGATGTGCACTGACATCGTACAGGCCTATATGGTTTCAAAGTAAGCGGAAACACTCATCTTAGTTTTCAGTACTTCGTGAGATCGCCACAAGTATGACGCTATTAATGGCTTCTCTCTGACATTTCAGCAATGGAAGCAGATATTGTCGATGATAGAGAAGTCTGTGCACAGCACTGTGGTATAGTAATAGGTGTCATTTTCCACTTTCTCATTCTGTGCTGGTCACTAAAGCATGCGTTGAATACGGCCTGGTTCAGCATCTGATCCGACCTGCGCCGCCACATGCTAAGGCATGCGGTGTACAATGGGTGATGATGATGATTGTTCACTTAAGGAAAGGACGCTAATTTCTGCAGCCAGTGTGAACCTGTGATGTCAGAAGCATGCAAGTGTCCGCGGTGTAGGGTAAAAGATCTGAAAGGAGAGAAAAGCCATAGTGGAGGGCTCCAGAAATTTTGACCGCTTGGAGTTCTTTAATGTGCATTGACAATGCACAGTATGCAGGTCTCACCTCCCTTGAAAATGCGATCACCGCGGTCAGGACTGAACCCACATTTTTCGGGTGGCAGCTAACACCATAACCACTACACCACCGCACACATGAGCAAATCACTAATGACCAGCATGCAGGCTCCCCGTTTCAGCATTCTGGCATGCTCTGAAGACGTAGTGCCTTTGTCATTATAAAGCACAAAACAAACGATTGTGCGTAACGCTCCTTCATTTTACCGTAACATTTGAAATAAGGTTTCACTAGTTGCAAATTTACCACGACAGCTCCCTGTGAATGATGACTGGCTGGTAGGCCTAGCTAGATGGACGTCGTTGCCGATGACATCTTCAAGGCAAGTGCAAGCTTGTCACATGGCACATATTTTCCACAACATGGTTATAATTTGTACCCATAAATCATTGGTTAACATGTGTTGTTAGTTTATGATGTATGCCTTAATGTGAAGAGCAATGCCAATAATGGAGCAGGCTGGTTTTGTGAAATGGCTGTTGCCACTGTTTACCTTTGAAATTCCCTTTCATTGCAGCTCCTGACTGTGTGAGTGGCCTGAAAGCAGGTGGTGTTTTGCATAAAGAAATGGCCCATTGTAAACATAACTTTGCACCATATCGACTTATTTTGTATCAGAGACAAAGTGTGGTCAATAGTTGCCATGCTGTAGTGGAAGTGAGCAGTGATATGACAAATGGATTGATATCAGAGTGGTGTGAAACCAATCGACAGCCAGTGGCGTAACAATACAAGTCACACGTCACCAGCGCTGTCATTGGCTATATGGCTGCTTCACGGTTCAATCTGACGACAAAAATCTGCCTGGTCGAACGTCCTCACCTCTGCCTCTGATGGGGATGATGTGATGTACAAGTCTACCAAGCACACGGATTCAGTAACCTGACTGGCACTCTTCAATGTCGCTGAATCTTGAGCTCATACAACCATGTGTAAACTCAGTTCAGACAGCTGCATCACAGCGCTAGTTCCTTACACTATTTGACATGTGTTTTGAAGAGTCACTAAAGTTGAACAAATTTAATGGTACTAGGATCACGCAGGCATCACATTGGAGAATTTATGGTTTTGTAGCAAGATAAGACTCTGTTCTAGTCCCTGCAACAAAAAAGTCACCAGCAAAAGTTTGGCTGTCATGGGCCCTATATAATTTCACTTGGATGTTATTAGCTATTCTTTCCATTTTTAGTCTAGGCCAGTGTCTTATTTCTTTTCAATACCGTAACAATTTTTCAACCTATCACTTGCTGTACAATAAACTTGAACTTTTAGAGCTCCGTTCTTCACTTCCAAGTTTCTTTCTACCTCGTGCATTTGTGCCTGTAGAAGGCACTGCTTTTACATTTTTCAGGGATAGTATTGCTAAGCTGCCAGTCATGTAGTAATAGCAAGTTCCAGCTTTTTATTCTTGTGCATTTTTCTGTGTTGTGACATGGGCCCTCTGTCATTAATTGGCCAACTGCCACATATATGCTTTCATTGTCTTGCCTGGATGTTGAAAGTTGCCATAGTCTCCTGTAGTATATTGTTCTTGACATCTCTCTGCCAGCTTAGGGCCTCAATAATTTGTTTAGCTTCCTGAACCACACCAGTTTCACAAACCATGGAAAATGGGAAAAGTGTATGCACACACATTCTTGGTTTCACCTGTTCGACATCTATACTCACGGTACATATGTCTGCAGGGTGGTGAACTTGAACAGCATGCCTGGTATGCTTAAGAGGATACCTGGAGAAGAGGTGAGGAAGAGGCTCAGCAACCCTGAAATTACTCTAGAGGAGCTCAGCGGCCTCATGAAGGAGTTCGTTCCGTGAATACTTGTTTCGCTATACTGTAGTGTAGCACAAAGATTCACTTCATGGCCACATTCAAGGCACGACCTTTGATTGCCGCTTATGTAACTGTGCGACTTTCTTGTGCATAAAAATGCTGGTGAGCCTTTGTCTCATTGGTTGTATTCAAACAGGGCTGCAAAAGATGGCAAGAATGACGAGAAATATTGGGGGCCACTCTGCTTACAACATATCCAAGGTTGCCATCACTGTGCTAAGCTTCATCCAGCAGCGTGAATTCAATGTCGACCCTCGTGAAGACCTTGTCGTAAATGCTGTAAATGCTGGGAGCCTAACTTATTGTCTTCTTTTCTTTGACGAAAATGAGCATGTAAAGTAGCTGCGGAATTGTGGTTTTACTGGTGAGGGCTCTGCCCCAAATTTTAAAGACTCCCTGCAACACTTTTTGAATATAGCCAGAAAATGCTGCGGATCAGTCATCAAGGCTCCTGTGGGCATATCGTCAAATATTCTTGCACTGAAAGACCCAGCGAATTTGCAGTTCCGTCGCAAATACACCTGAAAAGCATCTGCTCTTTTTTCAGCAAATCATGTCACTTATGGGGCACAGACTGCATAGGACAAGGCAGCGTTATCATTGCCTGCTTGGTGGATACACTTTCTATTGACATCGTGGGGCATCGCCACATCCCTGCAGTGATTTCGGTGGCACATGTGGAGTAAATACTGAATCTTATACAGTGACTTAAGTATGGACAGGACATGAATCAAATAATAAGCAAATATGAAGAACAAAAGAACATGAACTAACAGTCGTGAGCTTCTCGTTATTTAGTACAATGAAACCACAAACTTGGCAGAAATGCCCTTGAAAATAGAGAATAAAAGTTAAGAAAAACTGAACTGAAATAAATGCTAGTTGTGAGCTAAGCAAGTGAAATATTGCAATGATATTTTTGTTGTGTTAGTGGGTTGTTAATAATACCAGCGCTGTTATCAAGAGGACGATTCAAAAGTGAAATGGCAGCTGGCAAAGCAGAGCAGTTGAATGTGTTACTGTGCTGGAAGGTGCACTGGAAGGTGAGATGATTATGCAGACATATAGATTTGTAGGTGGGACAAATGCATGACGATGTAGATGGGTGTACATTATGCATGACTTTGATGCAAAAGACAAAGCAACGCTACATTTCTGTGCGATTCCAAAGGAAGTGACAGTTTGTTGTTAGTTACGCTCAACTTGGCTGTAATCCTTGACAGTGAAACATGCAGCGTGGGTCTTGACCGATTTGAGAATGTGGATTAGGTATGCCTGATGAGGTGCCTATATGGAAGCTGTGAACTGGAACTGGGGTTGCACAAATGTTTGGTAGGCAATCTTTCTAGCGATGGAAGGAGCACTATGAAGGTTACATTTTAAATGTCCTAAAGTTCGAGATGCTTTAGGCACCATGTTTTCAACGTGCGACTATGAAAAGGCTTGGTTTTGGAAGAGTGCCAAGGTACTTATATAACGTGTGCAAGTTATGATACTGCTGTGTAGTGATGAATAACTGAAAGTGAAGTGAAGTCTTTTGAGAGTATATATATGTAATCATGCTTCCATTGGTTAGTGTTCAGGGTGATTTGCCAATCCAAACACCAGTGAGTAACACGTTGGAGGTCATGTTGAACAGAGATCAGCGGGGAAGTGGATTTGACAATAGGAAACCAAAAGTTTTAATGACAGGAGTTGCACAGACTGCAAGGATTTTAGTGGTGTAGGGTTTATCGAGCAGCAAAGTTTTTTCCTGCTACACGTGTTGCAGTTTGATCTTGGACCTTTGTACCCCAATTCAATAAAAAGGTAGCCAGCTTGTCCATACACTGGGGCTGACTTGTCTTTCTTTTCCCTCCTCTTCGTCTGCCCTGACACACTGGTGCAGTGTAATTTGCGATTATTTAATGAGGAGCATGCTAGCCTTAACACATGCACAAGATGTCCTGCATGTTTTCACTCGTCTTGGCAACAAATGGTATGCTGTGCCATGCTAAAGCATCCTATTCCTGAGCATATGGCAATGTTAATGTCAGTAATTGTTAGCTTGCACAATAGCAATCATATGTGCCAAATATGATCCTCAGTCATCAAAAACTCCATCCTTTTGCAATGTGTTAACAGTCATACAAACTTCTATAAGTTCTGTATTTTATTTTGTACTGTGTTGAGTCAAGCCACAAAGTATCTTTCATACTATTTTCAAGTCTTGTACTTAATTCTCATTATTAAAGGTGCACCCAGGTGTTGACATGGACATGCCACAAGGGGCCCTTGATGCCTGACCAACATGAGCATTTAGCATGTAGTATTGCTCCTTGTTTTAATTCTCATTTATTTGCCTTATCTTCATGAGTTGTTATCTGAAATGTCATTTGGGGAGTGGTGGTACTGTGACATTTCATGTTAAGGTAAAACACGGATGAAAAACACAGGACATGTACAGTGTACATGGACATTGTACAAAGAATCATACATCTTGGGATATACAGCCACATTACTGGTAAAACAGTTTGCCATGTGCTGTTTGTCATACTGAGGCCATCAGTGATCTTCCACAAAAGCTGCAGCATTTGTTTGGCAAAGAAGGATGCAGTCCGGGGTCAATTTCTTTATCTGCCAGTAGCTGCCGCGCCGTGCAGTAGCTGCTATGGCTACATTTCCCTACTGTTGATACATAGTTGTCAGCTTGGGCGCACTTCACGCCTTCGGACTCCCTGGACAAAAAAGAGGCGCACGTCTTGTCTGCTTTCTCTTTGTCCATGTGTGCTAGTGCAATTAAAAGGTTCTACGATTCATGTCACAAAATGTGACATGCATTAAGAGAACACGCTTCACTTTATGCAGGCAAAAAGGTACAACACACAGTAGCTGCTGTGTGTTGCACTTTCACTAAAAATTGCTCCTTCCAAGAGCCAATAACGCACAAAGAGGAAATCTGAAGACTAGGCTTTTTTGGTTCGAGTCAAAGTTACAGGAAATTGTAATTAGTATAAGAGAATTAGAATATGGTAGTAGAATTTTAATAGTAGTGGTACAACACGCTATGTTTTAAAATGAACTATATTTAATCAATGTAAACCTATGTAATTCGCACCAAGGCACTAGGAAAATTTAATCAGGAACAGTTGATATATACGTTTATTTCCCCATAAAGTGCGTCTTCATGGCAGTGCAGATTTTTCCTGAAAAGGCTGTTTCGCGGCATAGATATCTATATTGCAGTGGAACGACCTTTACAGGTGTGTTACATGCAGAAAGATTTGTCTTGTTCGTTTTGAATACTTCAAAATTTTGGCAATTAAATTAGTCTTGAAGAGAATTAGAATGCTGCAATATTCGTTCAGGTATTCACGCAAGCCTAGTGTTAATGATGTACCATTGAGAAAATAATAATTCGCACAAATCATCTGAATATTGGACGCTCTTGCCGGGAACATCCATATTTGAATGTTCGAGAACAAATGCAGAATATGCATTTTTCGAATCGACTGTGGTTTAAACAAGAAAAATATTCTATTCATATTCGAAGTTTAAGATATTTGCACATTTGCTAGTTATTTTACACGTGGAAGATAGCTGCGTCGATGCTTCCTTGCATGCCTGAAACCTGTGCCAGTGAGGGGGGGGGGGGGGGGGGGGGGAACGGCGTTCCTCCGCTGTTTCCAAAAGTGAGGCTTTTGATATTTTTTCGCATTTCGCAAAAAGAAGAAGGAGGAGGAGGAGAATAAAACGTGAATTCTAAGATTTTTTGCGGAATCGCGGAAAACTAGGGCCCTTAAATATGTTGTTGTCCTTAACATGAATCATTTTCGCTACTGTTTTCGCTCTCCACCGGGAGATTGTGACAAGTAAAAAAAAAAAAAACTAACATAAACACCGCACCCCGCAGATGATGATGATTGTGGTTCGGTTAGGAAAGGACTCCAATTTCTGCAGCCCATGTAGGGAGCACGGCTAAGCGTCCGGAGGTGGGGGGGGGGGGGGGGGGGGAAGGGAGTGAAAGAGAGAGAGCAAGGCCGTAATGGAGGGTTCCAGAAATTTAGACCACCTGGGGTTCTTTAACGTGCACTGACAACGCACAGTACACGGGCCTCTGGCATTTTCGCCTCCGTCGCAAATGCGACCGCCGTGGCCGGGATCGAACCCGCGTTTTTTGGGTGGAAGCCGAGAACCGTAACCACTACACATCACCGCGGCGGACGTGAGGACGCTCCGCGGAACGCGAATGCACACCCTTGCCTTCTCGATCCTCTCCGCCACGCACCGAACGACCTGACTGGCCGCGTGCGCCGTGTGATTATCATGCAGTAGAGGAGCGAGCTAGGGCAAGGGTGGGCCGGCTTTTCCTCAGGTTACGTACGCGGGCTATATATATATATATATATATATATATATATATATATATATATATATATATATATATATATATATATACACGCTATAAAACGAATTTATGCAAAACGCAACACTACATCGTTACGATGGAACCGCTCGTCGCATCCGCACATTAAACGGACACTCAAAAGGACAAAAACGGCTGGAAAATATGCTTTTGTTACATAAAATAGATTACTTATAGAACGTGGGAAAATGACGATTGCTAGAGGGAACAATAAGACGAGGAAGCTTACGACGATCTATAGACCCCTTTGTGTATTACTCGCTGCTCCAAATGTTGTAGCCCAGCCCAGCAGTGATCCGACGCAACACACGTACCATGCATCAAAGTGTTCTAACAGTCGCAGCACATTATACATGCATGGCACTGCAGCCTGCTGCCAAAGTAACTACTCGTGGAATGAACAGAGAACACCTCACGGAAAACCGTAAAGTTCGCAATAGAACATTTAAGACATACTCTTAACAGGTTTGACCAAATCCAAGTTCAATCTTGATTACCAGAAGAATTCAGTCGGATAATTAAAGAAAATAAAACTTATGCGCGAACTTCATGTCCACCAAGTTATCTACAATACCCTATCGATTAAGAGAATTAAGCAGTATGTTTGATAGCTACGGAACGTATAATTGCTTCCCGACGAATAGTCAAACCAGAAGCTGAAACTAACAGCAGCTTCGTTATCGGTCGCCTTCAAATAGGCATACACAATCGTCAAGCAGTCAGCGCACTGCGAAGGGCCCTCAGCACGGGGAACTTGTTGCCACATTCGCCGGCGTAGTCGTCAAAGTCCAGGTCGAACACGGCTAAACCGTGGGCCATTTCCGTGGTGAAGCCTGTGCTTTGCGGCCCCAGCGAGGACATCCATCCCCGGTCTCCATCCCACGCCACGTAGCACTCGCTTACATTGTCGTGCCACTGGTGCCAACCTTGCTTGCAAATCTCGCGATACGGCACGGTGCGAACAAACGTGGCTGGCGACCCCACATCGTGGTGACTGCGGTTCTTCAATTGAAATTTGAGGCCACCAAGGGAGACGCCGATGAGGCAACGGGGAACCGGAGTCTGCTCGTCAGTCGAGGCGCCTCCGCCAGACGCGTAGTCCATGGCGTCGTCCGCCATGGAGGACAGCAACGTCCTTGAGAGATGGTAGATGAACTCGAGAGACGATCCCTCGTAGACGCTGCGGCGAGGGTGTGGGCAGGTGGCGAACCCTGGCTGCGGCTGCCTGCCGCCGTAGCCCTGGGACGGCGGCGATACGACCAGCATGTCCTTGGTGTTGGCGTATATTTCGGTGCGGTAGTAGCGCACCTGCTGTCGCAAATCTCGCGGCAGCACTACTGCCACGGACACGCCCCGCACTGCCATGAGGAGGTCGTGTACACGGACTGCGTGCTTCAGCCGCTCCACGTCCTCGATGTAGACGGCCAACCCTCCAGCACCCATTCGCCGCAGATCTTCGGAAAGGTCGGTGGCAAAGACCGCGGTATTTCCCAGGGCTGCGTCCAAGTGATGCAGGAGCAGTCGGTGACCACCGAGGGTCACGAACAGGTGACGTGGCGGCAGGAACTCGTGGCCGATGACCTCCAGGAACAGCTTTAGTTTCTTGCTGACCACCACCTGGCCTTTGGCGTTCACGCCAACGCAGCAGAAGGCGACGTCCGTGCACAGCTGCACGGGGAAGTCGTACACCGAAAAGCCCGGAGACCGGATGGAACTCCGGTCGTCGTAGAAGCAGAACAGCAATCCTGACGAGGCGCGAGACTTCCTTGCGGCGTCCGTCGTTGCTTCGACGTCCACAGTATGACCGTCGAGGTGCATGCTGCTGCTGGTCCGCGTGCCACTCGATGTCTTTGTTTGTGGTTCCATGGACTTGGAATAAAAGGAAAATGCCCGTGTGGAAGCCGCCGTGTTTGTTCGTTCTGCCGTCGAAAACTGGCGTGTTGACGACTGTTGCAATGAAGACGATCTCGAGACTTGTCCCAGCGAGCTTTGGTTCACGTCTAAGTCACTCCAGCCGTCCGCCACTGTCCCACTGTCGTGCTCGTCGGATACGTTGAAGTCGTTCGTGCCGTGGTAGCCCTCATGGCTGGCCAAATCCGGCGCTTTCTTATATACGGACGTCCCGTTGGGCACCCAAGAATCAGAAGCACCGTTGCGAGACGTTGTGGTGCTCGCTTTCTCCCCCCGCCTCTTTTGCACGATGCTACGGATCTTGTCAGCCGATAACGAAGCCGAGCGCTTCGGGTGGACGTGAAGTTCGTCTGGAGCTTTCCGCGGAGGTGCGGGCTCTCTTCGGTGTGAAGACACTGGAATCGCGCTTATGTTGCCCACGGTGCTCATGGTATCGTCGGTCGCATCCGCACCCAATTCGCGCACAATGAGCGTCAGCACCGTAGCGATGCCGCACACTCCCAGCAAGGACGTCGCAGTGAAGGTGGCGGCGGCCGTGCCCTTGCTCATGCTGATGGACGGGGCGCTGCGCCGAGAAGAAATTTTGTGCAGGAACGCGAACGACGACTCCCCGCTCATGCTGGAACTGGCAAATATGGACCAAGATAGCAGGAGAGCGGCGGGCGTGTCTGCAGCAGACAGCGGTTTCGGAAAAGAATGACGAAAACCGTTGCGAGGCAAAGCGCACTCTACGGCTGCGCGTGTTGCGGCGCACTTCTTCGTCGGCCCTTTTTGTGCTGCGATGTACGGCGGTGTCAGCCGTTAAAATTAAGAAATGAAGTAAATAAATTAAACGACGGGAAGTTTATTCATTTATTTGTTAATTTATCGATATAGACCTACAGTTTATAGGCAGTTTTGCAAGCTGCATGGAACTGTCAATGAGATGCACGCATGTCAACTACACTATGCGTTTTTGCGTAGCTTCACGCCATGAGAGGACGCATACTCTCGTGGTGCGAAACACAAACGCATAGCTTTGCGAGACGCTGTGCACCTGAGAAATCGATGCGCCCTGTTGACGCACCTGAGAAATCGACGCACTTCTTTTTCTTCCGCTTGAACATGTGCAGAACATTTGCAACTGCAGTTTTGCCAGTGTAGTAGTGGGCTGAGGTCATGTGCGCAAGAGAAGAAAGGAGCGCGCGTGCGAACGCCGCATAGAAATGCACTCGCAGTCTTGGGCACCTGAACTAATGAATATCGACGTCTCAGCACAGCGCGAAAAAATGAGGACATAAGAAAGGACACGTACAACACAGGCGCTGACTTCAACCAAATTTGTCCGTGTCCTTAATTTGTCCGTGTACGTGTCCTTTCTTAATATATGTCCTCGTTTTTTGCGCTGTGCCGACATGTCGATCCCAGGTCACCAACTAGCTGAGCATCCGTTTTATCAAGTAATGATGATAATTTTGTTGTGAGCATTGCCGTCCAGGCTTGCAGAGCTTGGCCAACAAGCGAGAATAATAAGGTAGGGAAAACCTCGAGCAAAACCAGATCAGCAGCGTAGAGTCGATACAACGGAAGCTTAAGAAACCCAACTTTCAGATAGGAGACACTGTGATCTCGAATCAACGCTCGACCCCTTTTACGCAGGACCGTTCGAAGTGACAGATCCTTGGCGGCAACACGGTGCAAACAGCGTGCACTCAACACCATCGTCACAGAAAAGGAGAGAGAGCACTTGGTGAACATTGAACTACTGCGCAGACGTTGCTCTAGAGATCCTAGGCCTAGCTTCCGTGAACTAAGGATGTCATTCATCGGGAGGCAGCTATACGAGAGCATTCCGAAGAATTCACCTGAGAACCGGGACATTGAGCTTCCAGAAGCTAATTCAGCTTTGGAGAGCAGTGGCGACATAGTTAACAGTGACAGCGTCCACGAAGTCCTGAACGAAGGAGCAGAAGCACTTCGTGAACCACGCAGACGGCCCCTAGCTAGAACCCGCCGACTTCCATGCCATCTCAAATATTACATCTGAGGACAGATCCAAATTGCTTTGGGATGCGTGATCATCGCCACCGAGCGCGTTCACGACAAGACAGCGGCATCGTCAGCGACATCGTTATCAAGATGGACTACCGAGTGTGAACACGTCTGAATCACGACCTCGTGGTCTGAATAAAGCGTTTCCTTTTTAACCGAGTGTTCCTTCCTCCCTGATCGAGTGTAATCGTCATCCGATCAATGCAAACTTAGCATTCCGAAATTATAGCTAACATTGTGATACAAGCGCACAAATCATTAGAGCCTGGCTCCGCATTAAATAAGACAGTGCCTCCAACTGCAGTTTCTCAGGACCAAAATAAAGTTCTGTGCCTGCCTGCCTGCCTTGACTGGGTGTCATGTGGATTTTGACGCCATAAGTCATATGTGCATGACGTGGTTGGCGTTGGGTGTATGGCTGCAGTGGCCGCTGCTTGCCGTCGGCGGAGCCGTTTCTTTCAGAGTCTATATATATACCTCTCTCTCTAGCCTGTTATTCGTGTTCGCTACGTGCTCTGTGCGAATGTGGGTTGAAGAGCACGTGCGCATATCTTGCTGTGGTCTCGCTCCTGCGCATCTTGCTCCAGCGCTTTTGAGTGACACAATCAAGTATCAAATCGAGGGCAATAATTCGTTGAGAATAAATGCGGTCAGCAGTGCTGCAGTAACGAGATCGCTGTTTTGAAATGCGCTTTCATCGCAAATAATCAGTCTGTGTCTATTGCAAATTCCCAGGTTTCTCCTGTCGCTTGACTTCACTGACTGCGGCGCTCGCGAAGAGGATGTCGTTATTATCCGCCGATTACTCCCACAACACTCGAAGCAAACCAAAAAAAGATTACAATCTGTATTAGAGGCAGACAATCACGTGTATTGGAGATGATGATGAAAATATCTTATTGAAGAAAGAAAAATGGGGAGGGTCCCTATTCCGGGACTTCTACAACAACCTCTGCGATAGCCCGAGGCCCGGCGGACGAGCGCCCGGCAGACCTCGGCGGCGCCATCGCGAAGGGTGCCTTCGCACTGCTCTGAGGTACGGGTGGACCGAAGGGATTGGTGGGAGGGGAGGGAAGCAGGCAGCTGGTGCACTCTACACAGACGTGGAATGTCGTGGGGATGGCGTCCAGAGCAACAATAAAATTACACCATCTCCCCGAAGGGGACCATGGGGTGATGCGGAGCATCGCTGGGAGTTTCGACGGTGCATTTAACGGCGGTGTTTACAGGCTTGCAGTGTTTTCGGTGTTACCTTTGCGGTGAACCTTGCGATGAACATTGCGGTGAAACTTGCGTGTTATTGCGTTGTTAACATGGTTCGTTACCACGCATCGCGTGACCGTTGTCAGAGTGTGAGTTGATGCTGATGCGTACTTGCGTCAACCCACTCGCTGACGGAACTGTTGCTTCCATTACACAACACCACCAACTTCTTTCATCGGAGAAGGAGGAGATACTACTGAAGCGAAGCGCGCGCGCGCTCTCTACCCGCTTTATTTATTGCAGCAGCTGTTGGAGAGAGGGAAGGGAGAGGAGAGTCGCGCACGCGTAGTGTGAGTGCGGACGCCGGACGAGTGACATACCCGCGAGCAAGAGATGCTCCGCACCTAAAAGGACAGCGTTTCGCGCGCTTTGTTCACCGGTGTCTGTCTGGAGTGTCTCTGCTTTCGAGACGCGCGATCACAACCTCGTGATCGCGGCACCACAAAAGTCATCAAGCATCCTTACCCCCATGTCAACGAAGTAAACGGTACTGTTCACCAGTTTGTCTGAAAAGGCGGCTGGGGAAATGTGGTGAGTTCTCCCCAGACTTATTTGAGGCAAGGTTCGTTCGTCCAGATTTTCTTAGCGTTATGTGATACGTGAAACTCACAGTCGCCCTATGGACACCCAAAGCTGATCTACCAATGCCTAATGTCTTGCTATATAGCAATGTCGTGCGGTGCCTTCCAGTCCTTTTTGGTGTATTGTTCACATTGTGATGTTCGCTGTGCACTGTGCACTCCCACTTACGTAACGTGGAACGTCTCTTAAAAAAAAAAAAAAAAAAACAAGAACTGTACAGACGCGCTACCTTGCTTAGTTTTGAAACGTAACGCAACTGCGTTACGTTTCACTTCCACTTGTTCGCATTGTGATGTTTCTCATTGTGCGACGTGCAATATTCCCACGCACGTAACGTGGAGCATCCCTACAAAAAGCCCTGGAAAGATATAATCTGGCTGAGTTTTGAAAAGCAACGCGACTGCTCCGAAGTCGTAGATGCACTCTTCCACTTGCGTTCGTAGTTTGTTATAAGACAAATAGTAATACAAGTCCTTTATGCCGGAGGAACAAAGCAGAAACCTTTGCCTGTGGGCTCTTGCAAGAACAGGGCGATTTCTTTCCTTCTTTTTTCCTTTAAGTCAGGACCCATTTTTCGGCCGGATTAGTGCGTTTTCAGTAACGCGGAGCAAACGACTCCGCCTTCTTGCAGAGCTTCCTCGATTCACGACTCCGTTGGACCATGGGGTCGAAATGGTTTAATTATGCTGAACAGTTGCAGTGCGGGCACTGTCCGCCGCCGTCGTTGTCCGCCACGCTTTATGCAGAGCGTTGGGAAATTTGCTGAAACAGCGTTCCCTTGCCCTCGATTCACTACAGTGTGAATCGCGCTCGACCCACCCTTGCCCTCAGTCCACTTAATAGCGATTATGCAAAAGCCAGGAAAGAAAAAAAAAGTGCATGGTGAAGCGTTAATGCCCTGCCCTCGACGCACTCTTGCGCTGAACTCACTGTTACACGATGGTGATAATTTCATTATTCGAAGGCGAATAAGAAATAGGTTGTGCCGTGGTGGTGGTGAAAAATTACGGAAAATCACGGTACATCGCACCGGAAACAGAGGAGAAAGAAGGCTTCGCTGTTTCAGCAAATTTCCCAAAGCCCAAAGAACGCGAATCCTGCAGCAGTAACAATGCTTTAAAGGGGCTAATGCACTTTAAAAAATGCTGTGGTTATACATCTTATCTTTCTTTTATTCTTCCTGCAAAGTGAATTCGAACGCTGCCTGTTCATGACGTCAACACGAGTGCGTCGGAGTAGCTGACTGCGCTTCACGCATCGCCCTTCCGCGCTTTGTCTGTTCTTTTCTCGTTGGATATAAGCATCGTCAACCTGTCCTATGTCCACTACAGGACGAAGGCCCCTCCTCGAGATCTCCAATTTGCTCTGTACTGCGCGAGTAGGTTCTATATTGCGCATGCGAACTTCTTAATTTTATCGCTCCATCTGATTTTTTGTCTGCCGGGGCAGCGTTTCCTCTCGCTCCGTACCCATCTATATTGTACTCACGGTCCATCTTTTATCACCGCTACGCATCACGTGACCTGCTCAGGTCCATTTCTTTTTGATTAACGGTAACGAGGATGTAGTCTACTGTTTCTTTTTCGATCCATTTTGTCTCACTTTATATCTCTTAGTGTTATACTCCTATAGTTTTTCTTTCCATGGCACGTTGCGTGGCTTAATTTCTCTTCCAGTTGCTTCGTTATGCTTCGAGTTTCTGAGCCGTAAGTACTGGTACAATGCAGTGGTTATACACTCTTCGTTTTAGGGATAGCGGTAGGCTGCTGCTCATAACCCGAGAAGTTCTTCTGCAGTGGTTTATCCAAAATTTCGATAATGAACGGCGGAGAGTGGAGGGGGGTGTTGGATACCAAGCCATTGGTTGTCTGGATGTTTTTAGGGGCGAAGCTCCTTAAGGCGTGGGTCGTTCGTCCCTTGTAGTCGTAACCACCTCGTTCTAGGATTGCGCTCGATAGCTCGCGCGCCGGGAGGCTCGCGCTCGCCCTCGGCGCGTTCCTCCCGGCGCGCGAGCTCTCTCACTCTTCCATCTGCTGTCTTGTGTGAAAGAGACAGAAAGAGAGAGAGAGAGAGAGCGAAAGACTGTCCGTTTCTAACGATGATGATGGGTTTGTGCTAGCGCGTTACGGCGCGTGTAAGAAGCTGGTGTAAGACGCTGTGGCCTCTCCCCCCTTACTAGAGTGTACTGCATGTTTCTAACGCGTTTGTGCTAGCGTCCCCTTAAACGCGAGATCCCAGCGTTCGAATAGAGTGTTTCTCACGTCTTTACATGATGATCGACTGGGCGAATTACACGGAAGATTAACGGTTTACCGGTGATTCACTCCGGAGCTTCGCCCACTCATCATCATTCACCCCGTGGATATGCTGTGAATTTTGTTTCTTTCCCTCTGTCTTCATCACCACGGCTCTTTCCCCCTTTCCGCTTCCTCTAGGGCGAGATCTAAGAAACGATGACCCGGACGGCAAAGTATTACTGGTGTACTGTATTTCTTTTTTTTTTTTTTCTTAGGTGGGGGGCACAAATCCCTGGTCTTCTGTGTGCGCTCCAGACATTTTTTTATTCTGTGAATTTCTTTTCTGTCGGTGGAGCTCCTGTTGGTAGTTGTTCTAGATATACATATTCTTGTTTGCGTTCCAAAACCTCGTTTTTAATTTTGAACTCATTGTTTGTTAATTTACTTTCTTTGTTTAAATCTCCGAGCACCGTTTGTATAGTTCATCGACATCATTGCTAAAAAGGACAATGCCATCTGCGAAGCTCAGGTTGTCGAGATATTATCCTTCAATTTATCATTGCCTTTTCTTTGAGGCATGCAGTAAATGTTGGAGAAATGGTGTCTCCTTGCCTTACGCCTTTCTTGATCGCGATTTTTCCGGTATTTGCGTGAAGAATCAAAGTAGCTGTGGATTCTTTGTATAGGGTAGCTTTTATTTCCACCTATCTCTCAGGAAGTCCTTGGCGCCGCAATGCCCTCGGAACTGCTTTTATAGTTGGGTCGAGTGCTTTTTCGTAATCTATAAAAGCGTATATACACAGAGTTTTGTTGTACTCTGCAGATTTCCCAGTTACTTGATTGATTGCATGGATGTGACCGTTTGTGGAGTACAATTCCTGAAGCCAGCTTGTTTTTTAACTTGGTTAAATCCTGGCGTCTCTCGTACTATTTGGGATTACTTTCGTGAGTAATTTGCATATTACGGGGAGTTGGCTGATCGCTCTGCAGTTTTTCAAGTACCTCCTGTCTCTCTCTCTCTCTTTTGTGTATGAAGATTATATCGCCATTTCCTCAGCTTAATTATTGGCACATTTGAAGTTTCCATCCTTTATTAAAGGGGTCGTGAAAAGAATTTGGAGATGCCGGTTTGTAATTTTCACTGTTTCAATACGCATTCGACAAGCCGATTCCGAAATATTTCGGCGAAATATTCAGTGCCATTTAACAACGCCCGTTTTAAATCTCAGTTTTCTTGCGCTCCCGAAACGACTATGCGACACTACCGGCCGGCGTGGTACTATTTGGTGACGTTAAGATACTTTTAAGTTCAAAGGCACAGTGAGCTCGCGTTTGCTCTAAAGGAATCGATTTACTTGAAAGCTAGAAAGGAAGAAAATACTTGGAAACCGTGCGGTGCCACCATTCGGAAGAAAAGCAGCAGCACGGTTTGTTTTCCCATGGCCTCCGAGGGCGCGCCAATCTCGGAGGTATGACGGCTACTAAGATGACGTCATCTGCAGAATTGAGGGGAACGCGCGCGCAGTAAAACCGAAACCGCGTTTTTTATCGCTCTAAATCAACGCACACGGTGCAACGGAACAATGCATATTGTTGATTGGAGGGTCAGGATCCCGAATATGCACTTAGTACAAAATGTTGTGTAGTGACATATTTGTTCCAGCACGCGCACGGCCGCTGTGGCCGTCGTGCTGTTGCACAGACAGCGGTGTTTCAGAGTGCACGGTCTCTCGACCGATTGATTGTGTGGTTCGGTTAAGGAAAAGACGCTAATTTCTGCATCCCATGTCGGGAGCACGGCCAAGAGCCCGTGGGGGCAGGAGAAATTTAGGGACTGAAAGAGATAGAAAGGAGAGAAAACCCGCAGTGGAGGGCTCCGGAAATTTTGACCACCTGGGGTTCTCTAATTAACATGTACTGACAATGCACCTTTCACGGGCCTCTGGTCGCCTCCATCGAAAATGCGACCGCCGCGGCCGATTAGGGTACCTCTCCCCGTCAGAAAAACCGGTCGGTGTTCGGCGGCAGTGGTAAAGTGGTAGACTCCAGCGGTGGGAAACGAACCCAGTACTACAGTCTACAGTGGCTACTATTCTAGCCACTGCACCAGTACCTCCCGCACCGGAGGCGCGACGCCACAATTGTGGCGCTAGCGACCGACACCAGTGGAAAAGAGGAAAGAGAAATAGTTTTATAGTTGTTAATGGTGATAACAGCTTTACTGTTTCGTGCCTGTCCCTTGCACAGAGGCCTAGGTGACGAGGCCTGACCAAGGAGGTTAAAAAAAAACTGCAGTTGTTTTTTTTTTTTTTTAACCTCCTCCATGGCCTGACACCTCCGCGATCAAAATCAAGCAAAGAGGTCTTGACTCTCCGCGATTCCTTTCGCCAGGCTGGTGGCTTATTGTTGTGAAGCAGGGTCCTCTACTCCGCAACAGGGCTCCCCAGGGCTCTCTACAAAAGGTTACATTAGCCCCTTGGGTGATATCGCACTGGTCGAGCCTCGTGGACATGGAATTTTTCTTTCCTCCATGCTCGTGGATCCCTTTCGCTCCGCAGTGCTTGCACATTGCACTTACCGTTTCGCCTATTATTTACCAGAACATATTCCCAGACTGGGTTGTGTTTCTTGCTCATGCGGCAGGCATAAACTCACTGTCCCTGCCCACTTCTTTCTCCATGCTAGCTCAAGCTGCCCCACAGAACACTTGCTGCCCAACAGGTGTTCTCTGGCCCAACCGCCCAACACCCTACCCTGCCTACCCCATCAGTGCCCTGCCCTACACCAAGGAGGTTCCATTAAACTTCCGGAGTGGAAGTCCCTGCAGCTGCCTACGGGGCCAAGTGAAGCCGGTGGCGGCCATGTTACTAGAGCAAAAAGTACGCGGGCGCGCCATAGACGGCAATGTATTAAGATAGGCGCTCGACTTGTTTTGCAACCTCACGATAAAACATTGAGACAGAAAAGAACTTTATGCTTATGCCAATTACCAACGGTGTTTTCTAGTTGAGAAAAAAATTTTCCCGCGTCCGTACTCATGCTGCATGCGCCGAGGAAAATAAAAGAACACCGCTGGCTGAGAGGTTCTATGCAAATCGTACTTGCCGGCTTACTCTGTCTGTTAGTAGAAACTAGGTTTTTGTGATGTGGTGATGCGATATAGCGCAAATATGCGGCACTGTGCGACTTCCAGCTGACGTGAAATGCATTCGTGCCTTTTATTTAAGCATGTATCCAACCGATTGAGTACAACGCATGTTTTCTGCATGTTGCCTTAGCTAACCGCGCACGCTCAATTTTTTTTTTTTTCGTATTTCACGTACATTTTCCCAAATGGTTCGTTGCTCTTAGCGTTTGCGAAGTCTTCTCAGATCCGCGTCTGCCAAGACCCGTTGGGTGCGTTCGGAAAACTTTCTCATTTAGTTCTGACTGTAAACGTACACAGGAGACTTCTTATACGGGACACGCGTCGAAAAGCATGCACTTGAAGACAGAGGTTTTTGTTCGGTATCACTAGAGCAGAGGTGATCGAGTGGCTGTTTTAAGCTTTCCATCCACCCCTCCGAACACCACATGTTCTCAGTAAGGCTACGCACAATATTTTTTTCCCCTTCATTTTCGAAACCAGTAGCACGGAGAAACACGCCATACGTACGTGCTCGCTGCATTTGCGCATTCGTCAACACGTATGCGTAACAAATTTGCGTCTATGGTCCGGAAAGATGCCCTTCCTCTCAAGTTCGCTTACAACCACTGCAGTGACTATCCAATATGTGCATCAGACGTGTGTTTTAGCAGAACACGAGCCCGTAGCAAATCCTGTATGCACGCATCTGAAAACGAAGCACTAGCAAGTATTTAAAGCTTAGAGTTATCTTTCATGCAGGCGTAGGGAGGTAATATATGGATGCGAACGTTTAAAATTGCCCTCTATTTAGCAAAATGCACTGAAAACGGGCAGCCGTACGTGAAGAAAGTGAGAAAAACTTACCCGTGAAATGTCCTTCCAGGCTTCTTCTCAACGCGATTTGTGCAGCCGAAAGTGACGCGCGAAGTCACCGTTGCCTTCTCAGATATTTAGATGCTTAGGAAAAACAGTACACAGTGTTTAAACACCACGAAACAGCGTCGCGTTGTCTAGGCGCTCCGCCGTCTGCGTGGTCGTCTGCTACTGTTTCCTTGAGCAAGATGGCGGCGACGGCTTCACTTTCGGCGGCACGCTTCCACTCCAGAAAAGTAATATATAACCTCCTTGCCCTACACTTGCGTGTCGTGGGGGTGTTCCGTCGTCCAAAGTTTGCGCGCTTATATCGCTGATGCTTAACTGAACATTGCGTAAAAAAAAAAAAAACCATTGTAGGCTTGTTATGAGAGGGCACGGATTCTGAATTTCCAAGTAATTGCTTTAACGGAACCGGAAACGAGCCAAGCTAAGCCAGGCCTGCCAGGCCACTCGCTTGAAGACGCGCGCAAAAGCAAAGGCGTGTCTTCCGATCACCTGACCAGTGCCAACCTCATCTAGCAGACTCCTGTGACACCCTATCTGTGGTTCCTCCGTTGTTGACGCTCTTCGCCCGCTGAACCGTTATCTTCGCAGCGGCACCATGTCATCACGTGTTGCGGTGGTAAGAGTACCTGCCCTCAGAAACCAGTTGCTATGGGGGCGGCGCTTGTTGTCGGTACTAAAAGAAACCAAAAGTTATACATTCGTTTTACGTTGTGCAGTACTGCATGTTTTAACGCCAAGGATACTGTCGAAGCCATAGGTGCTGGCCACTCGCAAAGCGCACATCTTGTGAATCGGGAGTAAGCGTTCCTCTGGCGTTTTGCGAGGTCGACACTACACTGAAATTGATTAACGATGGTTGTTTATCTGATGCCGTCGACTACTCCGCGGCTCTGCGAAGCAGCGCAATGAGGCGAAAACAGATACGTTTTATTCACGTCTCGGCTTGGTTAGTGAGTAGCGGCATAGCCATACACGGTGCGACGACTGATCCTGACAGAACTGTGAATTTCCTGTATTGCTTGCCGAATATCTTTCGACGCCTTGCAGCCGATCATACGCAAGTACGCGCGTGCAACTGCTCACCTTACATTGCGGCTTTTGTTCAAAAGTACAGTAAACAAAACTTGCGCATTATGAATTGAGTGTGACAGGCTTTGGCAACCAGCTATGAATAACAGAGGCGTCATTGTTTGTGAGTAGTACTACAGGCAGTGGAGCATTACCGTAAACTCTACACAGGTGTCTAGCTACTTCCACTTTATCCAACACAAATGCCTCTCAGCTGCAGCTGCACCCATTGAGGGTGTGCTTTTCAAGGTACAGCAGCGCCTGTGCCACATTGCTGGTTGCTTGGTATGTCAGGTAAGACGATAAGACGATGCCACAGTGGTGCAGTAAACCTAGAACCTCACAGAGTGGGCATGTCCCAGGCATACCACAACATACACTTGCACAATCTTGTTATGGTGCCATGCACTTTGACTTAATCTAGCAAAGTTCTACACAGACTTCCCGCATGCTTCATTGAGTGTAGTGATGTATCATTGCAACAACGCAACTTTCACATGGTCGTAACGCAAAAGCAAGCAGCAGAACTCATGAAGTTGTCAGTCCAACTGTTTATTGGGCGAACCTGTGCCCAGCAAAGTAAAGCAAATCACACTGCAAGACGGCAGCGGTGTGAACAGTCGTCGGTCCACCGAAAAACTGACAAGCGGCGAGATGTGTTGGCTTTTATAGACACTTCGTGACGTGACGTGTTGTCGCATTATCTCAGAGATTCTGGATGGCACTGAAATGTGCGCATTGTGCATGCAATGTTGGGAGAGAATGGTCGACACAGTTCCTGAAGTGACATGCAAGATAAACGCTGCATGCGCTGCGTGTAAAAGGAAGATATTGGTGCTCCCGCAAACAAACCAAAACAAGCGCATGTGTCACAGAGAAGTGATAACGGCATTTCCCTTAAACAAACCAAAACAGCAGTATGTTGAAGCACAACAATGGAAAAAACTAAGTGATCTTGCCACGAAGCAAATGCGCTCACATTTTTTTGTATCATTTGTCACCGTGGCTGCCATATAAACATCCATAAAAAAAGAAGCTTTGTATTTTGCTGGATTGATGATTTGTCGGGTTTTGGGTCTCAAAACCATTATATGACTATGAGAGATGCTGTAATCGACGGCCGAGGAAATTTTGACCAAATGGGATTCTTTAACAATCACTGTCATTGCCCAATACATGGCCCTTAACATTTCACCTCCGTCTAAATGCAGCCGCCGCTGCTGGGATTTGATCTCCTGACCTTCAAGTCAGCAGCTGAGTGCCATGGCCATTAGACCACTGTGGTTGGGCATACTTTGTTGGATTGTGAACTTCTCTGCTACAAACCTATGAAAGCACAACGCCTGACACACTGGTTTATAGTTTTGACGCACATTTAATGCTGTAATGTGAAATGTCTTGTAGTATCAGTGCCACATTTGTGTGTCTTATTGTCCCCTAAAGGGCCAGTAAAAAGAAAACAACTTTTTTTTTTTTGCACCTCTCAGATAAGCTTGCTCATTCATTGAGAAGGCTATGGCAATCGCATTTTGCAGGTATCCCAGTGGTATGGTCCGTGCAGACGCACTACTTTAAAAAATAACTCTTGCTTCTCTATTGGGAAACTTGCCAGTCCAACTAGCCTGCTAATCGATGTCACATTTTGCACGGGAAAGCTCACATCGTCATTCCATGTCATTGATTGGTCCAAACGAGCAGTACTAAACTGTACGTTGGCTCTGCAGTAATATCTGTACACATTTCAGTTGTTTGTTTTGGCCATGCAGTTGCACATATCTGTGAGCAGCGCTAGTTCACTGACGACATTGTAGCATAGAGGTGCAATGCAGTGAAAGGATGTGTAGGCATCGCCACATTGACAGGCTACACCTGTCGAGCGCATCGGGCGAGTAAGTGACACGACAGCCTCGGTTCCGGGCGGACAAGTGCCCCAGGTTTATTGGCAGCCCTTATTATTGAAACCAGTGTCTGCCGCGCCGCCATCTGGCGGTACTCTTGTACACTGTATGAATGGTACAGCCATCTAGCAGTACTGCCTTACACTACAATGCCTACACATCTGTGGGGAGAAGGGTAGCGAGGCCAGGCAAGAAACCAAGACTGGCTGTAGCAGCCATGACAGGGTCGCTCTGTCTGTAACTTCCTTAGCTCTTGGGGCATCATGTTCACATGTTGTACAAGTGTGTGCTCCTCAGAACAAACTGTTAACCTCAATGTTGTTTACTGGCCATTTGAGTGGAACTGATAAAGGTACATTTGTTCATTTACAGGTTACAGGTGGCAACAAGGGCATTGGATTCTGCATAGTCAAGTTCCTGTGCCAGCAGTTTGATGGAGATGTTTTTCTGACTGGTAAGTGGCTCAGTGCATATGCCCAGGTATCAAGTTTTGGGTTCTCAGTTGTAATTTAATTAATAAATAATCATACAGCTTTCAACACCAAGCACTAGAGAAAGTTTCACAAGAAATCTTTTCCACAAATATTGTAGTTATCTGTAAGTTTCAGATTTATAGAAATAGTAATTCCACTGTTATACTTATGATAGTTCAACTAGTGAATTCAATATGAGCTGCCCTGCCTAAAGAGATGAAGCTGCTTTAAGCTGCTTATTAGTGCTCCTTTTGTAAGTGACTTGTCTTTGAGTATGGTATTGCACGTTAACAAGCTTCCTGTGTTTGTTCTTTGCTGGTGTGGTTGTCTCAATATCATGCTGCATAAGGTATACTGTAAAATTTACAAGGTTATAGTTTTTTACTGAACATTAGGCGCCATAATTGTGCATGTCTTCCTACATCTCCCCACTATAGTGGAGTCCACTTATAACGATACCACATATAACAATGTATTGGTTATAATGAGTTGATGTGGCTTTATCAACTTATGCATTGAGGCTGTGAGAGGAAAAACTGCATATAACAATATGTTCATGACTATATTGGATACAACAATCGCAATCGCATATAGGATATAATGCTGCTTGTTGTAAGGAGAAGAGGGAGGAGAAAAAAAAAAGCAAAGCAGGAGCGTTTTTAGCGTGTGTCGCACACCTGTGTTCGGTCGCTGGTCGCTGTGGTCAGACAAGTTTTGTCAGCTTGCAGAATATGGCGCTGGCCAAGCGCAAAGCTGCGTTGCTAGAAATGAAGCAAAAATTTTTGGAGGACTCTTGCTGCGGTTTCAGAGTAACTGCTCTCGTCAAGAAGCATGGGCTCACACAACCGACGATATCGACGAGTTTGAAAGCAGGAAGCGCAGTGATTTTGAAGGCTGAAGCCAGCGTTCATGCTAACCAACGGAAAAGGGTTAGCGGCCCCTTGCATGGTGATGTTGAAGAGGAACTCTACGAGTGATACGTCACTATCTGTGAACAGAATGTGCCCATCAGTGGGCCATACTGGCCGCAAAAGCGAACAAGTTCGCTTTTCTTCTTGGTAAAGAGGGTTTTGAACCTGGCAGAGGCTTGTTCCAACGATTCAAAGGCTGGCACGGCATCGGCATTATGTACAAGAATGTGGGGGGGCGAAGCGGCATCGCTGGATGCGAATGCGAAGGACGAGTGGCTGCATATGAAGATGCCCACCCTGTTGGAGTGCTACGCGGGAGAAGACATTTACAACTGTGATAAGATCAGTCTTGGGCAGTAACTAGTTACTAGTGATGCGTTACTGGTAACTAGTTACTTTTTCAGTAACTTATAACTGTAACTAGTTACTGTTAATTTAGAGGAACTTGCAACTGTAACAGTGTTACTTTTTACACAGTAACTGTAACTGGAAATACCGTTACAGGTACTTCCTTTTTCCAAAAATATATCTACCAGCAACACTTCTTAAAAGCACGGCTAGGCAGTTATGTTGCTCATAAATACTTTGGACTATTTGTAGTTCTGTATCGAGATACACTTACAAAATGTATCTCACTAGTGGAGTACTTTTACAATGTATCGCTTGTGTGCATCGCGATGTATCGCGATGCTGCGCAAGACAAGGACATCTCTCCGCATTTTTTTTTTTCTGAAATGGGCTGACGTGTTCTCATGGTTCAAGTGAAGTGTTTTTTCTACGAAGCCAAGCAAAGCATCACCAGTCAGCAACACAAAAGGGCGGCGAAGGGTTCTCCCCGCCCCTATGCAGAGAAAGGTGCGTGACATGGCCGTATGGTCGGCCTAAGTGACGAAAAACGGTGTTGTTCAGAGGCCGGTGCTGCATCCTTAATTTTTTTCGTGTGGCCAGTCATTTTTTCATGACAACCCGCGCTAAAATCGCCCAGAAACAGACCGCTTTGCAATGCCTTGAACACGTTCAGTTCTCAGAGCAGCGGTACTTTCAAAAAAGCACTTCCCAAAATGGCAGCCGCAATGTGGCTTGAAGGGGCCTATCCTCTGTGCCGCCTCTCATGATGAGCTGCTATTTCATTCACTAGCGTGTGGCAGTCTTTTGTGGCTCCAGCTTTTCTCAATGGATCTTGCAAATAAATTTCCGACTATCAATAAAAAAGTTGTTACAGCAAAATGGGGCGCGTACAGAGCGATTGCTGGTGTTGGGCTTTTGAGTGAGCCGCTGCCAAGAAAGCACACGAAGGAACGAATCCTGTCTGCACACCCTTATCCAGAATTGATGCAGCCCAACTCTTAAGCAGGGTAGCACACAGTATGACACTGCAGCAGTGGCACACACCTGGCTTCACGCATCATCACCTACGTTCTCTCCATCCATCACTGCAGCTGCAGCTTTTGCAGGGTTTTTCCCGACTTGAAGAGACAGTGTTGTGCCGTTTTCGACTGGGCGTCGCATTCACCAGCTCATTATCCTTTAAGCTTAAAATGGCTAAAAGCACCGAGTGCAGCGATTGCGCTGTGGAGGAGACTATCAAGCACCTCCTCTGCCACCGCCCAACATGTGGCAATGAAAGAATGCAACTCCGTGCAAGACTGCGAAAGATAACCAGCAACATTTTCACCGTTGGAATGATCTTAGGTCCATGGCACTGTGCATCTCAGCTATGCCACGCAACAAAAGCGTTGCTACATTTTCTGAATGCTATTGGGCCAATTAACCGTCTATGAAAATGGACAAATATATAACGTCAGCGACACTGCAGTATATTTATTCGTTTATTTCTCTGCTCTGTATCTTCTAAATACTTTCCCTCCCCTTCCCCAGTGCAGGGTAGCCTACCGGGCTCAGCCTAGGTTAACCTCTCTGCCTTTCCTATTCCTTTCTCCTCCTCCTCCTCTTTTAGTGAGCCCCTTTTCGTTCCTTTTATCTGGCATTCTATCACGAGCGGTTTTGACTAACCCCATGCCTTCATACCTTCCTGTTAAAGAGCTGTATAATTTGGTTTGCCATGTCTTACTTAGTCTTGTACAGTAACGGAAAAGTAACGACGTTACTTTTTAACAGTAACTGTAACTGTAACACATTACTTTTGTAAACTCAGTAACTGTAACTGTAACATAGTTACTTTTTTGGCCAAGGTAACTGTAACTGTAACAGTGTTACTTTTTACTGGTAACACGCCCATGACTGGATGAGATGTCACTCTTTCCAAATGCTGCCCTCACAAGACGCATGCACTTAGAGGTGACACTTGCCCTGGCAGGAAGCACTCCAAAGTGAGGGTTACATGTGTTGTTGTGCATGAACATGGACGAAAGTCATCGCCTCAAGCCATTCATGATGGGACGATCCAAGAAGTCTAGATGCTTTAGAAACCAGTACATCCCGGTATGCTATCGCAGGAATAAGAAGGCTTGGATGACCCGCGACATTTTTGCGGAGATGAAGCCATCGAGAATCAGGGATGAAGAGTGCTTGTGTTGCTCGACAACTGCACCGCTCACTCTGTTTGTCCAAGACTAACATCAATTGAGCTGATGTTCTTTCTGCCCAATACCACAGCGGGTCTGCAGCCACTGGATGTTGGCGTGATTGCCACTTTCAAAACCTTGTATCGGTGGTGCATGCTTGAATGGCTGATTTCAGCCATCGATTATGCTTTGGGTGCGCTGGGACAGACTGTCAACTTGAAAACTGACCTGCTGAAGGCTGTGTGCTTCATCCATGGCACAAGATATAAGGTTGATGCCTCCAACATCAGGAACTGCTTCAAGAAAGTGTGCTTGTTGTACCCCTCCCCTGATGTGGAAACAGACGTGGTGGAAGTTGCGGACATCGCTGAGCTCTGGGAGTAGGCCTCTGATCAGGACGAATGAGATGGTGCAAATTATGCATCTGTGGACGAGTACCTAAGTGCACATTGTGCAGCCATGTTCTTCGAGGAAGTTACTGACGAGACAACGGCCGAAAATGTGTCGTCACAACAGACTGCATTGTTGTGCAATGGCAGCAGCGGCAGGGACAATGAAATTGACACTGCTCCGTCTTCAACACCAAAGGGTTGCCGCCAGTGTACGTGCAACATCCGGACACGATGCACACGGCAGTAGTGAAGCTTAGACTTTTGCCCAAACAAGTGCCCATTTCAACCTGTTTTAGTGCAACCAATGCCGAGTAGTGTTAAACATTATAAATAAATCTGTTGTTCCTCAGTGTGAACGTTCAGCAATCTATCTTTTAGTGCAGGTGGGAAATTTAATCTGTGAGTTACAAAGGTATATTTGGCAGCTCTTTTTATGGCAATCCAGATATAACGATGGTTGGTTATAATGATCATTTTTTTGGGGATATTTTGATGCTGTTATAAGTGGACCGCAGTGTACAACATTTCTGTGTATTGTGGGACACCTAGCAAAACATAACACTTGCCTGGCCAGCCCCTCTTCCAGGGTCAGTGACATGACCCCCCCTCCTTTGCTTTTATTTCACAAAAAGTTGCTGGTGCGTATATGCCAATTTCACCATAGGCATCAGCAAGATTTTGTCTTGCGGGGTGCAAACCTTTGTGTTGACGTCAAGGTGGGGGTGTGTAGTGCTGATGCAGATTGGGGAGGAATAGGAAAGGGGTAGGGGAGGGGACAAGTGCCCCTCTTGCACCCCCATGATGATGTCCATAACTCTCACCAAGCAATATGAACGCTGTTTCCTTTTCTACATGGCCTGTAATGTTGTCGCTGTTGATGCCGTACCATGTAATGTAATGCGAATTTAGTTTCTGCAGCAGCAACAGAAAAAAAAAAAAGCTGTGCTGTTGAAGCTCATAGGTACTGGAAACATCTAAAGCAAACTCCTAACAAGCCTTTTAAATAAAAGTAATCAAACTGTTGTCTGACTAGAGCTGCACTATTTTGTCTGGACTCATCCAAAAACATTTGTAGTGCTACATCATGCTTTGCTGTAAAATCCCAAGTAAGTGCACCCACCCATGCATATGGACCTCTTCCTTTTTCGAGAAACTTGAAATGATGCCAGGGTGGAGGAAGTTGTGCTTAGGAGACTTCAGGTTGGGGTGGCCCTTACACCGGCAGCAATCTCTGCGTGGCACTGGTGCACAATACCACTTGGTGATACGTGCCCATGCTGTTCTGTTCCCATGTCAGACGCAGATGCACACCATCTCATATGGACATGCACAGGACTCCATCGGGAGTGCTCTCGTCTCCTTAAACAGGATGGTCTCCGCTACAGTGCCTTGACCAGTTATGACCGTTGGGTACACGACAACAGATACCACAAAACACTAATTCAGCTCATACAGAACACAGGACTTGCAGCACACATTTAACATAACACACCGTAAACTATGCTTTAAAGGGGCACTGACACCAAAATTTTCGTCTGCTGTTTTTTTGCTGCAATACGTAGCTGGGGACCTGTTAGCCATAACACGGCACATCATTTGCTCCAGCGCACGTGACATAATTATTTACGGCCTGTTTATTACCCACTAGTTTCAGTTTTGGTTTGGGAGAGCTCAAAAAAACGCAAGGCGCACGGTGCAACTGGCGCCATCTAGCGCTCGCAATGGAGTAAACGAGTTCGACCACGTCAGCACACATAACTGTGACACACTTCCGCACGACAACCGCCGCGTGCTCGTTTTCGTTCGCCTGTCGCACGTCCTGCGCGTTGTTGTCGCTGTTGCTGTCATCGTTGTTGGGTGGCAACTATTTGATTGAGGTCTGGCGTCGTCGGCAGTCTACTAACGCATCCGCAGCGAATAAGCAATGGCGGCTATGACGTCATCATTGCTAGCTGCACTGTCGGAGCTCGGCTGCCGTGGTGACGTCGCGGAAGTAGGGGTTCCCCTTCAGGTCACCTTTGCTGCTGTCGACGTCGTGATGTGCGGCGCCTAGCGCTCAATTGCGCATGCGAACTTCAATATTCATTTAAATTACCTTCGGAGCTGTGTTCGCCATTGAGATTTGATAGATGACATCTGTATGTCCACGAAAATCGATCTCGCAGGCTATCTTAGCAGCGAAATTTTGGTGTCAGTGCCCCTTTAAGGGCAAGCCCATTTCGAAAAAAAAAAAAAAAAAAAAAAAACCCGAAATGGCACCAATGACAATGCCCCGTCTCTCTTTTTAAACCCTGTTTACCACATCGTGCATTAATGCCAGGTCATCTGCTAACTTCTTTCAATTTTTTCAGAAGTTGCACAATAAATTATTACGGTGCAATTTAGTAAGCCAAATAAATATGCTGTATAGCTGCACTTTTGCCGAGGTCTGACAATGGCTGCACCACAGCTGCATACTTCTCACCTGCACGTCCAGCCATGACTACAGCTGGGAGGTGATTTGTGAGTTGCCATTTTCGTTAGACTATAGGAAGCCAGAGTAGTTCCAGGTTGTTCTAAGCAGACAGACAGATGCGAGCCACACCAGTTGCTAACAGTCTTTCGGGCCCACAACTTGGGCATTGAACTCCAAACAGTCATTTGACAGCTTCGAGAGCAATGACATCGAATAAGAGCAGTAGATGCATTTATTCCACAGATATGAATGAAAAGCACTGTTCTGCATTCTTTTTTCTCTCCTGCAGTTTCGCTGTATTTTGAGTTTTGAGCAAGCCCCCCCCCCCCCCCTCCCCATATAGCTAAATTTGGTGAATTATCTCTCGCCCAGAAGAGGGGGGGACACACACACACACTTGCTTGGGGTTTTACGGTAATAATCACACATTAGAGCGATCCCATCCTCTCAGTCCGCTTTCATTCATTACCATTATTTTCAATCAAGCCATGCACACAGCAGTGCTGATACATGCTATGCATTTAAGCGGTCAGTACTGCTCTCTGGGAAACTTGTAATAAGTTTGATGGTTTTAGAACATTGACCCACCATGACAACTTAGAAGATGAGGTTTTGCATTGCCAAGCTTGAGGGTGCAGCTTCAATATCTGGGCATAGCAGCCGATTACGGTGGGGGGCAAGTACTACCCTCTAACTGCATTCAGCACAATTTTCATAGTCATAAATAAATAGAGAAGTACTTCTAGCCTTCATAGCATTGTCTGCTGTGTACTGTATAAAATGGTATATGGGTCTAGTTTAATTAATGGTGAACTTTACCCTGACATTTTTCCGTTCACTTGTGTGCAAGAAGGCTGTGTTCCATTTCTTCTGAGCAGCCAGAGATGAGACGAGAGGGAAAGCAGCAGTGGCAGAGCTGAACAAGCAGCTGTTGCACCCGAAGTTTCACCAACTTGACATTGACGACCTAGAGAGCATCAGGAGATTCCGCGACTTCCTCAAGAGCACTTATGGTGGCCTGGATGTACTTGTGAACAATGCTGGTATTGCCTACAAGGCAAGTGCTTGTATTTTTTCAGTAAACTGAAGGACTGAGATTTGTAGTCATCCAAGTAGTGGAAACCTCTTTTTAGCCTATCTTCCATAGTGGATTGGTGTCTCTGGCATTGTGCAGCTGAGTTTGAAGAACTTGGTGCGATAGCAGCTGTAGTGGCTGCATCTTAGGACACTCTGTCTGGGTAGTTGATCTAGCATAGCAACTGACAAATTTAGCATGAAAAGTAAAAACACAGTCAGAGCGGCAGCATTTGGGCTGAGGCAAAATGAATAAAAAAGAAAGAAAAGAAAAAAGATAGAGGGAAACAATGTTGACAAACTTTAGTTGGTCATAATTATTTTGGTGTTCCCCTCTATTGCATGCCTCATAATCAGGTTTGCAGTTTTGGCATGTTGCAGATGTTTGTTTGACTTACCTTATATGTGGACTTCTCATAGCATAGCTATGTGAGAGGTATTGGGCTGAATGGTATTCTATGGCCACACATTCTAGTACATAAAAACAATGAGACATAGGTTGGGCAGGACAGAGGGTAGTAGTCATTATTGTTTCGCCCATTCTGTGACCTGAAGAAGCTATGGTGCAAAACAAACATACAAGTGAAGACACTTGTGTAACAGTATACTGCTACAAGGATTAGCAGGAGACCACCATAAAGACCTGCAGCATAGAGTCGCATAAAAGGGATAGCTGCTGTTTACAAGCATATGCATTATCAGAGCTGCAGAGGGATAACTTAGCATGTATTGACCACTTATAGGCATATTTCATGATACATAAAATATCAGAGAGCTTTACCTGTTCACTCCTTAAGGGGGGACACTGCTCTTAGAGACAAAATTTCATGAAAAAAATCGATTTTTGGAAAGTGGTATTTTTTGCAACATACAGGCAGTGCTACAGATGCTGACCAAATTTCTCATATCTCGGACTGATATTTCAGCCACAATAGCAGTTTATATCCCCAAGGCAAGCTATAGTTTGGCTATCAAAAAGCAAGAAAAATGGGCTTTTTTCATGCCAAATTGCTGCTGAGCTACATATGTTGCAGTAGTAGGCATTGAGGTTATATCCCCAATAGCCACAAATCACCTGCAAGTATACTTCAATACTCTGTATTACATTTGGTTAAAAATGAGCTTTATTTGTTTTCTTGCTTTTTCTCAGAACATGCTTTCACTCACTCTGCTTGTTTAGTGCGGCAATTTCTCAAAGTCTAGAAGAGATACAGCTGTAATTTTTTTTTATATGTGATGCTGAAGCATAGAGCTTGAACTGCTGCAAGCAGATTGTTCTTTTTCTCTTTCTATAATTTTTTATCTGCTTTTGTTCAAGTTCATTAGTAGCTGTGGCATAAACATCTAAGGTTTGATGAGCTCCTAAATTGTTATTTGTTGTTGGATTTGAAAACTGCTTGCAGCAGTTCATTCCTTATGTATTCTGCTTTGTATTCATGCCCTAAATTTAACTTTCTGCCCAGTTGATTTTTATCTATTGTCTTACCAATTATTAGTAATTAGCATCTAATTAGTTTGATAACTAATTGAGTGACAGAAAACATAACTGCATTTTTGAAATCAGCACAAGAAAATACATGCACCTGTGCTTTTAAATTGAATTTGGTTAAAAAATAAAGAAAATAGCTTCAGGTACCATGTCCCCCCTTAAGGATGCACTGCTTTGTAGCAATGTTTGGTCACATTGGAAGTCTTGTGCTTTCATAAAGCTGGGCTTGGGTTAAGGTTTTGAAAAAGGCATTGAAAGTGTAGTAGGCCAAACCAAAATATATTTTCTTTTGAGTAATTGTATGAAGTCTTATTATTTCTACGTAATGGGGTACAATCCTTATTTGAATCTCTCTTTCTTTTACCATAATAAATACAGATTTAGTGCATTATTTGTTGAGTTGCCATAACTGTTTCACGATAAGTCTTTAAATTACAGGTCAGCTCCACGGCACCATTTTCTGAGCAGGCCGAAGTAACTGTGAAGACAAACTTTTTTGGCACACTCAATGTCTGCAAGGAGCTGTTCCCTTTGCTGCGCCCACATGCCAGGTCTGTTTTCCATTGCACAACTTTTTGAATTCAATCTATATCCGTAGACTGGAGTCAGTCTCTGCAGCCACAGCCTAAAAATCTATTGATTTCATTCTTTTCTGTCATAATGGCTGGGCACATCGTATTGGAAGTTTCCTGTGGAGCTTAAAGCATATTTGCATGCACCTATCTGCTGGAATATCTATGATTACATAGGTCAGCTGGTTGCAGGTGTATCTATTTGTTTAGCAAAGGTGATCTTTGAAGTGTTGCTACTCTTTTTAATGCTTGGTTTTGTCTTGCTCATGAATGCAAAAGCTTCAGAAGCACTTCTTCACTGAAAAACTGATACCTTGATAAAATTTAAGGTATCAGTTTTATCAGAACAGCAAGCATAGTCTGCTGTTTGCAGCTGAAGCTACAGTATCTCGTCCTTCGTGATATTAAGATTTTTGTCTTTTGTGATGTTGTGATTTTGTGATGTGAAGGTATGAAGTGTCACTTGAGCATTACATGTGGGGCTTTCACTTTTAAAATCTTGTTTGGGAGAAGCCTTGCACTTGGCATTTGCAGTGTGATGCCAACAAAGGTACATGTGAAGGAGAGAAGGTCCAGCGAGGTCAATGTCACTTTGATGAAAGTGGTACGAGACAATTCCACAGGTTACACTAATGCGATGAGGGGTATTTTGAATGGGAAAACCACTGATTCAATGTTTTGGCAGAAATACAAGGAGCAAGGAAAGAAGAATGCGATAAAGAAACCGACGAGCGGCTGAGCTAGTGCAGCCCTCCCATGAATACAACCATGTGCGCTTTCCAGGTGTCTGTGTACCTGCATGTCTGATTGTCACTACTAAGCACATCCAATTTTGAGTGGATGGGCTGAACTTGAGTGGGCTGAATTTTGAGTGGATGGGTTTCTACACTTGACGTTACTGAAATTCATGATATGAATTACAACCTGTGGACATTTCCAGTCGGTGAACACAAGGCTCACCTATGAAGCAGGACAGTGGTGATTGTAGTGGGATTCCCAGACTGTCAAATATGCAATAACATATTGACATATCAGTAACCACAGCCATGAGTTGGAGTCGATGATAGACCACATTGTTCATGTGTACTATCTGTGCAGTAAGCTGGTGCTATTAAAGAAACACATGGCATATAATGTTGGGAATGGCTATTCAAAAGCCATTTACGATAAAGCGGCAGAGGTAACAATAATAGTAATCATACTTTCTTGGGTCTTATGTCCAGGAACCATGATATGATTAGGGGACACCGTAGTTGAGGGCTCCAGAAATTTCAACAACCTGGAGTTCTTTAATATGCATTAATGTGCACAGTCATAATGTGTACAGTACACAGGCCTAAAGTAAGTGGTACGGCTTATCTTAGTGTG
The DNA here is from genome assembly GCA_013339685.2 of Hyalomma asiaticum. NCBI lineage: Eukaryota > Metazoa > Arthropoda > Arachnida > Ixodida > Ixodidae > Hyalomma > Hyalomma asiaticum. The sequence continues at coordinate 79,859,339 of CM023482.1, forward strand.
ATGCTGTTAGTGGCCCATCTGTGAAGTTTCACTAATGGAAGAGGGTATTATCAACGTCTGAGAGAGGAATGGGTGCACAGCTCTATGGGATAGTAAGAGGAGTCTTCCACTTTCTTGTTCTATGTTGTTCATTAAAGTGTATGATGAACACAGGATGGTTCGGTGTCTGATCTGACCTGTGGCGCAGTGTGCCAGGTATGTGGCCTGCGATAGTTCAGGACACCAAGCGAATGAGTGACCAGTGGACAGGCTCCACCTGCATTCAGCACTTCGGCATGCACCCTACGAAGACAATATCTTTGTCATTATAAGGCACAAAATGAATGGTTATGCATAGCCGTCCTTCATTCTACAGTAAAATAGAAGTATTGTATATAAAAATATGGCTTTGCCACTCTAGATGACAACCTGCCATCACTGACGACTCTGTCTGGTAGGCCTAGCTTGGCAGATGTTGTTACCGATTATGCATTCAAGCAGACATTAGCAAAATTTGACTCCCTCAAAAAAAAGTTCGACATTTCCTAACCATATTCTTATGAGATGAGAATGCGAAAGCATTTCTTTTGGCTAGATTGTCGTTGCGGAGGGGTGCTGTAGACTGGTGTTGCCGAGTTGTGTTGTAAAGAATGAGGAAATGTGGGAGGCCGGATTTTGTTTATTTACATGATTTGATGCCATCTAAGTGGTGTCGACACTTCACATGTCCTCTTTTATTCGCCATTCAGGCAGTATATGCAGATATGCCTGAGGCAGGTCTTGACCATATAGAAGTAGTACGACCACCGCGGCATTGTGGTGGTGTCATTAGGACAGTCACCGGTGTCATCACCCTCTTATCATTCCGGTGACGACATACTTTGGCCGGGGTACATAGACACTACCATGGCCTTGTGATCCGAGTAGTAGGTGGAGACATACAACACATCTCACCCAATGTATGAGTCATTGGCGAACGCGAGGTCGATACACGTGCATGTTGACGTTATGATGGCCTCAGTGGGTGTCTTCAATTCGAGATTGAACTCGGCACGCATGGCGGCAAGGAACGATGGGCTAGCTGGTTCTTTCGCGCACCGAGTGGCCACGCAGCTGGGCATGTGCTTTTGCCAACCCAGCGAAGAAACACGGCGCCGTGCCGTCGCCGCGGTGGCACGCTGCTACAGGTAGCTGCAGCGAAGCGGAGCGTGCGCCGACTGCCTCTGAGGCAAGTGTTGGTGCCGGCGTCACTTCCGGTAGGAGAGGTCACATGCTTTCCGGGCACGGCTTTTGCAGACGCCTTTTGTGGACGGGAGCTGGGCGCACGCTATCGCCAACCTAGCCAAGAAACACTTTCGCGTTAATAAAATTCTTACTTTGGGCTCACTGGGATGCAGACTCATATAAAGTTATGCTGAGCTGAGTTTACTCAGACTTGAACTCGCCAGATTTCTCCTAAGCAGGGCTCCCTCAGACTCGCCGTCTCTGTTCGTTAGTTTGAACTGGTGGTGAGCTGAGTGAGCTGCTAGCTAAAACGAACGGAAATTTTGCTGAGCTGCACTCACTCTTACTCACAGGTTAGGTCTGAGTGAGTCGAAGTGAGTGGACTCATGAGTGACTTTTCCAGCCTATGCGTCCAAGGCAAGTGCAAGCTTGCTGCATGGCATTTATTTTTCCCAACAAGTGATAAATCATCTGTTAACATGCTTGATTAGCTTGTTTTGTATGCCTCAACATGAAGAGCGACACCATTTTCTCTTTGCTTTATCTATGCTACTGTCTTAATATTACTTTTCATTAGCCCAACAATTTTTCAACCCATCACGCACTGTGCGAAAAATTATAACTTCTAGAGTTGCATTCTTAACTTCCAAGTTTCTACCTCGTGCATCTGCACCGGTAGAAGGCACTGCTCTGGCATTTTTCAGGGATATTGCTAAGCTGCCAGTTGTGTAGTACAGTCAACTCCCGATAATTTGAAGTCGCTTAATTGGAATTTTCGGTTAATTGGAAGTGAAGTCTGGGTCCTGTCAGTTTTGCATGCAAGCCAATAGAAAAAATTCTCGGTATTCGAAGTTAGAAGTCCAAGGTGTTGGTTAATTAGAAGTTATTTCTCAATCTTATAGCTCAAGGTTATCGTAATGTTTGAGAAATTCCGTATTATTAAAGGGAAAAACAGCTTTGCGTGCTAAATTTACATCACTAGCATCGCAGCTGACTACAGCGCCACAGCTCATGAAGCGTCAATGTTAGGTACTGGCGGCATTGGCATCGCAGCTGACGACAGCGCCGAAAATGATAAGGTGGCAGGCTTAGCCCATCCGCCCAGCCATAGCCTCCTATATGGCCCAGCGCAATCGCAGCCTCGCATGGTCGCGTTGACGTGCTTGGCTATCTATCTGCATTATAGTGAATCGGCCCGCCGGCATCGTTGCACAGTCGCGGCAATGACAACTTGCGGACCTTATCGTACGCTTGACTTGGCAACGAAAGTTAAGATTTTGAAGGCAGTTGAGGACGGCGGTAACGGAGGCACCGCCAAGCGGGACATCATACGGAAGTATGGCATCAAGTGCTCTTTCGAACACCAATAACAAGCGCTCGACACTCAAAGCATTTGAGAACGACCAATTTAAAATGTCATGCATGAGAATGCGCACCGGTGCCCACCCGGAGTTAGAGCAAGCGTTGCTCACTTCGACTAGGGAGGCCCGGAGCAACCAACTTCCGCTCAGTGGGGATATCGTAGCATCAAAAGCCTTATCGCTTGCGGCGACATTAGACATTAAAAATTTTTCTTTGTCCGATGGATGGCTATACCGAAAGCACCTTCTTGAGCGGATGCTTTTGTGCATGGATAACTCCACGCAGTGCGAGGTGAGACTCCTCAGTGCTATCCACATGCTAGCGCGGGCATGGGGTCGTGTTAAAGAGGAGACGATCGCAAACTGCTTCAGTACCTGCGGTTTTAGTGCAAGTGCCTCGAGAGATGGAGGTGGTTTGCCTTCTCCAGCGGGGGAAGCGCACACAACCGAACTTGACGACGATAGTCTTCGACCAGCTCGTCCCTTTCGGAGAATACATTGCCGTTGACAGTCAAGTTGAAATGTGTGGTGCGCTGACGGACACCGAAATACTCGGGATTGTTCGGCCCAACAAGGCTGCTGACGAAAGTGACTTGGACGACAATGTTTCAAGCGAGCCGCAACCTACGGCTGCTGATGTAGCTGCGGGCCTTGCCCTCACGCAGCGGTTTTTTGCTGCAGAGAGCAACGCCTAGGAAGCACTCGGCCACGTCAACAGCCTGGAGAACTTGCTCTCCTCGGCAAGATGCCGCAAGCAGATTTCTTTTCCAAATGAATTAATAAAGATGTCCGTTTTTGCCCGCTTTGGTTAATTGGAAGTTAGGTTAATTTGAAGTTTTTCGTGGTCTGCGTCAACTTCGTATTAACAGGAGTCGACTGTAATAGTAGTGTGTTCCAGTTCTTTCTTTTTAATTCTTATGCATCTTCTTTGGAATGTAGGTCCTCTGTCATTAACTGGCCAACTGCTGGGTATGAACTTCCATTGTCTTGCATGACTGTTGAATGTTACCCTAGTCTCCTGTAGTATATTGTTCATCATATCTCGTTTTGCCGGCTTAGATCCTCATTCATTTGTTCAGCTTCAGCCCTAAGCACACCCTTTTCACAAGTCATGGGAAATTTGAAAAGTACATGTACACGCACGTTGTTGCTTTTGCCTCTTTGACATCTACATTCACGGTACATATGTCTGCAGGGTGGTGAATTTGAGCAGCATGTGTGGCATGCTTAAGAGGATTCCTGGAGAAGAGGTGAGGAAGAGGCTCAGCAACCCTGACATTACTCTAGAGGAGCTCTGCGGCCTCATGAATGAGTTTGTTCAGTGAGTACTTGTTTCGCTATACTCTCGTGTAACACAAAGATTCACCTCATGGCTACATTCATGGCATGACCTTTGATTGCCGCTTATGTGGCTGTGTGACTTTCTTGTGCATAAAAATGCCTTTGTCTCATTGGTTGTATTCAAACAGGGCTGCAAAAGATGGCAAGAATGACGAGAAAGGTTGGGGCCAGTCTGCTTACAACGTATCGAAGGTTGGCATCACTGTGCTGAGCTTCATCCAGCAGCGCCAATTCAATGCCGACCCTCGTGAAGACCTTGTCGTAAATGCTGTGAGTGGAGAGCCTAACTTATTGTCTTTTTTTCCTTGAAAAAAGTGAGCATGTAAAGCAGCTGCAAAATTGTGGTTTTACTGGCGAGGTCACTGCCCCAAATTTTAAAGACTCCCTACAACACTTTTTGAACGTAGCCAGAAAATGCTGCGGATCAGTCATCAAGGCTCCTGTGGGCATTTCGTCAAATATTCTTGCCCTGCAAGAACCAGTCAATTTGCAATTTCGTCACGAATACACCCAAAAAGCATCTGTTCTTTTTTTCAACAAATCACGTCAGTTGTGGGGCACAGACTGCATAGGACGAGGCAGAGTCGGTTTGGCGGATGAAGTTTCTACTGACACCGTGGGGCACCGCCGCATTCCCGCAGTGATTTTGGTGGCATGTGTAGAGTAAATAAACCATGTTATACAGTGACTTAAATATGGGCACAAGAAGACTCAAATAATAAGCACTAAATAACATGATATAGAATGAAAGAACATGGACTAACAGGCGTGAGCTTCTCGTTATACAATGAAACCACAAACTTAGCACAAATTGCAGTGAATATACGGAATAAAGTTAAGAAAAACCAAACTGAAATGAACACTAGTTGTCAGCTAAGCTAAGTCATAGTGTTACTGGGTTGTTAATACCAGCGGTGTTATCAAGAAGTGCATTCTAAAGTGCAATGGCATGCGGCAAAGCGGAGCAGTCAAATGTGTTAGTGTGATAGATGGCATATTGGAAAGTGAGATGATTATGCAGACATTTATATTTGCAGGAGGGACAAATGCATGGTAATGTAGATGGGTGTACACTATGCATGATTTTGCGCAAAAGACAAAGCAACATGACATTCCTGCGTGATTCTGAAGAAGAAAGTGAGAGTGATTAATTTGTTAGTTATGCTCGAAACCGGGCTATAATCATTGGCAGTGAAATGTGCAGCGTGGTTCTGGACCGATTTGAGAATGTGGATTAGCTATGGCCTGATGAGGTGACCATATGGAAACTGCGAATCGGAACTGCGGTTGCACAAATGTCTGGTAGGCAATCTTGCTAGCGATGGAAGGAGCACTGTGAAGGTTACATTTTGGAAACTCAAGAGTTCGAGGTGCTTTAGTTGCCATTTTTTTCAATGTGGGATGACCATGAAAGGCTTTGTGTTGGAAGAGCTGCCAAGGTGTGTCATATGTGGTAGTGGTGACACTATTGTTGAGTGAGTAACTGAAAATGTAGTGAGGGTTTTCTGCGGATATACAGGGTGTGTTAAAAAATAAGCCAAACTTTTGCTATAACTTCTTTGCTGCTCATTGTGTAGCATATTCAGCACTCTCCCCTTTAAAGTAGTCCCCTCCACTTGAAGTGCGCCATTCATAGCTCCCATTTTCGGAAAGCGCATTCGGGGACGAATGTGCTTTTAAGAGGTGGAGATGGAGTGGTGCATCAGCTGAAGTGTTGCTGTGATGCAATGTCCAAGTCTGGTTTTTCTGCAGTGCAAGCATTAAATGTGGGAAAGCAGACTTGGCTTGGGAGAAGCCATACCCAGGATCGCATGATGTCAATTTTGCCTGAAACTCCTCGGATAAACGATTGTTTCCAACAATCACAGCAAGAACTCTGGACACTGTCATGATGTGCCAGTGTCGAAGGCCATCCAGGCTTGGGATTGCCCTCCACTGATGCTTTAGTGTGTTCAGTATGTACTGTTGCACTGAGTACAACTCACAGAATACCTCATGTATGGTTTCTATATAAATTTGCTATTTGTAAGAAAAGTGCACACATGCACGCATTGTTCTTCAAGCTCTCGCACCTTCACATTGGCACTAATCTGACAAAGAACTTGTGCATTTGCTCACTTTAACAGCTGCAACTCACCAACTAATGGCCATACCAAAACGTGGAAAATAGCAGTTAGTTGTCTAAGCATGCCATTAAATGCCCTTACAAGCAGGACAATGCTGGAATTGCTGATTCACATGCTATTTATTTAAAATGTTGTTCCTTCTTGAACACATCTTGTATTTGTTTCCATTTGTTAGTGTTCAGGGTCAGCTGCCAATCCAAACACCAGTTTTAACACGTAGGTCATGTTGGAGTGAGATATCATCAGTGGAGGAGCAGATTTGACAGCAGGAAACCAATACTGCAAAGGTTTTGGTTAGAGCTGTGCGAATAGCAAAATTTTGAGTGCGAAGCAAATTAAAATATTTATGTTCAAGTGCGAATCAAATTGAATATTTTTCGAATAATTTTCGAATATTTCTTTACTAATACCATGTCAAATTATGGAGAAATATTCTGCTGAACATGAGGAAAAAGATTTATTGCATGACTAGTGTACTGCCGCAGTGTCATTCGAAAGTCCTGAGTAACAGTCCAACAGAGAATTGTGCAACAGAAGGCTGAGGTAGCTTCGCTGCAGTGTGCAGATGTTAGCTTTGCTGCAGTACACGGGTGCTAGCTTCGCCGCAGTACAGGGTGGTAACTTCGCCACAGTACACGAGTGTTAGCTTTGCCTCAGTACACAGGAATGGGCCTCTTGACAGATAACATATTTTTTCCCCTTCATTACCAACTTCGAATAGTTCGACTAGCAAAAATTTAAGTGCGAATTGAGTGGAATAGCAAACACTATTCGAAAATTGCTCGAAGTTTTAAATATTCGCACACCCCTAGTTTTGGTGATACAGACCCTATCGAGCAGCCCATTTTTCTTCTTCTGCATGTCTAGAAAAATTCTATAAAATGGCAGCCTGCCTGTCCACACACTATGGCTAACTTGCCTGGCTTTTCTTCTTCTCTTCGTCTGCCCTGACACTTTGGAGGCAGCATAATTTTCAATCAATTAATGAGGTACATGTGAGCCTTAACACATGCACGAGATGTCCCACATATTTTCACATGATCTGGCAACAAATGGCATGAAGTGCCATGCTAAATTATCCTATTTCTGAGCATATAATAATGTTATGTCATTCATTGTTAGCTTGTGCTATACTATTAATCATACACACCAAATATGATTCTCATTCATCAGGAACTTCATTTTTCGACAACGTGTTAACAGTCACGCAAAGTTGTACAAGTTCTGTGTTTTCTTTTGTACTGTGTTGATTTAAACTGCAGAATATCTTTCTTACCATTTTTAACTCTTGTATCTAATTCTCATTATTAAAGGTGCACCCAGGCTATGTTGACACGGACATGACGAGCCACAAGGGGCCTTTGACGCCTGACGAAGGTGAGCATTTAGCATGCACTGCTCCTTGTTTGAACTCTCATTTATTTGCCTTATGCTCATGAACTGTTATTTGAAAATGGATTGAGGAGGGATGGTACTATGACATTTTAAGTTAAAACATGAATGAAAAAGGTCAGTGCACTTTCACTAATGGTACAAGGCTAAATACACAGCGGAGCCGATAGGTTCCTAGCTGGTCCTGGCCATACGAAGTGATGCAGGTTATCCAGACAAGGTGTGGTGCACTCGTAGCCATGCGCTCAGTTTTCCATGATTGTGCTAAGTGGATTTCGGCCTAGAAACACAATCACAGGCAGGTTTCACGCACATCTTGGGCTTATAGGTGCAGTATCGTTCGTTCTCGTCTCCCTCTGCGTGGGGATCTTGGATCTGGCACTTTCGCTCCTGTTCCCTAGCATTCTATCGCTGGACGTACTCGGGATCTCTGGCTTGCCGTTGTCATTTTGCAGTGGCTTCTTTGGCTAGCCGTGCTGGGTGTGATTGGTGTTGACGCTGGTAGATTTTATTAGCAGCACACCCCAATTCTCAGTATGTGGTTTCTTCCTCAGCAGTGGGAACCTTTCTTGGTCTCTCATTCCCTAGCATTCTCTCGATGCACATACTCTTGGTCTCTAGTTCGCCATCGTCGTTTTGCAGCGGCTTCTTTGGCTAATAGTACTGAGTCCAGTCAGCTTTGATGATGGTAGTCTCTCTTAGCAGCATGCCGCGATTCTTGGTAAGTGGCTTCTTGGCAGCGGGAAGCTTCGCCTGGGCCAGTGGTTGCTAGGCAATACAAGGTGATGCTTCGCAGAGATTTTTGCCAATGACAGATAGACTACAGTCGGCATGAACAGCTCTGCTGTTAAAACAAAGAAATGGACATTGTAAAAAGGCTAAATTGAAATATGAACATAAATATTAAGTTAGAGTCACAGTACTGGTAAAGCAGATTGCGAATTTGCTGCTTGTCGTTCGTAGGCCGCCCGTGACCTTGCTTGAAAACTGCAACATTTGCTTGCGAAAGAACATTTTGAGGCCGGGATCCATTTCTTCATCTGCCATTGGCAGCCACCCAGTGATGTGGTCTGCCATGCCATGGCTACACTCTCCCGCTGTCGAGACATAGCCATCTGCTTGGTAACGCGCCTTTGTGCTCCCTGTTCTTTATGCCTGCTGCCCAATTTCACAAGTGAGATTTTTGTGTGGAAACCTCTCTGTAGGTACACTTGTACCCGTTCCTGTATGATAAAACGGTAAGACATAGTAAGACATAGACACACATAGTAAGGCATATGCACAAAAATGAGCAGATCATCAGTCAAACATTTGGGATTACAATTATCCATATTGCACATTGCGTATGCCTGGGTACTGTTTATGTGGTGCTGAAAATGTTATTTGCTTCAGGTTATCAAGCTATGATTAAATTCTGAAGAGGAGGGGATTGGCAGAGTTGAACAAGCTTGTATTACAATAAATGCTACAAGTTATAGCAGTGGCACAAAGAAACCAAATTGGTTACTGTAGTCTGTTGTAGAGAGCATAGTACGAAACAAAAGACGCACTGGCTGACATGATATGTACCTGTTTATGTGAAGCAGGAGGCTGTAAAGCCTCACCAGCAGTGAACAAGACTGTCGTATCATGCAGAAAGACAGGGTTTGTTCACGCTCCTGGATATAAAGGAAACTCAAGGGGAGCGGGAAAGGGTGAAAAGACTGCAACATGTGCACTTGATGTGATTGCTTGGTTGTACAATTTATGGGCAGTACCTTTCAGCAGGCAGTCATGGCAAAAATGAATGTACAGTAAAACCTAGCTATAACGAAGTTGAAGGGGGAGTGGTAATTACTTTGTTATAACCATTAGTTCGTTATAAATAATATCAATTTCATCTATAAGAATTTCAAGGGGAATTGCGATCACTTCGTTATATGCGGGTTCGTTATAACGAGGTTCTACTGTACTCGGTTGTTCCATGCTTTTGCAATCGGGTATTGTGGTTATGTAGAGGGTATAGTGGTGACCTCAATGCACAGGGGCTAGCGCTTACTGTCAACACTTATTGCATGCGTAGAGTTGTTTTGCAGTGCAGTCAAGCAGCATAAGTGAGATTCCTTGTCTCCTGATGTTTCAGTGCACCCAGCTTTGTTCTAAAACATTTAGCATGTTGCTTGTTGTGCATGCCAACATTGGAGTACGAGGGAGCATGCCAGAATGATTGTATTCACCATCATTGCTACATATTTGTGTTGTTGTTGGCATTAGATGTGGTTGCAGTGTCCCATGTTCTGCTTAATAGTCTTGACACAACATAGCAATCGTGCCAAAGTTGTTCTCAGAGCTCATGCACAGGTGATGTAAAAGCATACGAAACCACATTGTCTTGCAATCATGTGACATTTGTGTGAGGCAGGATCATGTCGCATGATTGGCATACCAGCAGAACTCGCTGTATAGTTTGCACACTCCTTGCATGGCCTCCAACCATCCTAGGCCTCCACAGACCAGTGCGCTGTTACAGAAAGTTTGTCGGTAGTGGGGGCAGGTTGTGTAACTTTCCGTTGTGCCAAAAAAGAAAAAGCTTGTATGCACTAATCAGAATTGCATCGGAATGGAATGCAGCAAACATAAAGGCTGTCACAGCGGGTGCTTAGCTGCACGGCACTGACGCTGCAATTTTAGGTGTGGAGCACCCTAGGGGCTGGGCTTGTCGGCGTCTCTCAGGTGTCGACACGGTGGGCTCATCCTGGAGGCAGTGTGCCCAGACTGTGTATGTGTAGGGTTGTTGTGTCAGAGGCGATTATAATTAGCTTCTGCTAATGCGCCCGGGCTGTAGCCGTCTAAGGTTGTCGGGTGGCCACACAAAATGACGTTTCCTGTGGGAAACACCAGCACACCACCGCATGCTTCGCACCTTCCCAGTTTTCACATCAATGAAGCCTCAATTGTAGTTTGTGGGTCCCACGGTTTATCATGTCGCGCATTCATCGTACTAAGTTGATAGCTAATAGTTCGATGAACACAATTACATCAGCGTCTCCCTGTCAATCTTTAGTTCTGGCACACTCAGTTTCACTTAAACTGGGGCTCTGTGTATAAAAAATAAGTCTGTGCAACGTCCTGACAAGCTTTTTCCTCCTCTTTTGAGGTTATAGCCTTTACAGACACTGATGGCAACAGTGTCAGCGAACACCATTGTTACACATTTCGGCCATTGTAATGACCTCATAACAGCTTGCGCTCTAATAAAACCATTCCACTGCATTAGATTTTGACCTATCAGCACGGAAATGTATTGTGTGAGCAGTAATTCTTATGCTTTACTTTTTTTTTCTTTTTTACAGCAGAGCTCTTACGACCTCGCTTGCTTTTCCATAGTGCTGTCTGCAGTTAACAATGAAGCTGTCACGCAGCTTTACTGTTAACTCCACTGTTCATGTTAACACTTAGTTCATGTTAACCGTTCACGTTAACCATTCATAACATGAACTAAGTGAACACTTAATTCATGTTACTGCTCATGTTAACAGCTGACACGCAGCTTCTGTTCGAATTAACTGTTAACATGGACGGAAGTGTGGCCAACACATGCGGAGTCGTGTCCCCGATGGTGGCTGAATATAGCTGTTTCGTGTATTTGTGAACAGCTGTGTTTGTTTGATTACTCGAAGTATGCGCTACACTTGAACCACATCTTGTACATTTGTTTGTTGGTTGCAGATTGATACCTGGTTCGTATGCGATACGATGGCTATTATAGAACTCAATTCGACAGCAAAGATTTCGCAAGTTTCTGGGTTGGAAGTTTCAGTACTATCCAAGGCATACTAACCTGACAAAAGTTCGGATAGTTAAATAAGGGAAGGGCAAACTGCTGCCTAAATTATAATTGCCGCTTCAAAACGGTTTTGCCTAGTCAGAACTGCAATATATTTTGTCACATGTAGGAATGCTTAGTTTTCAGCGCATATTCCAAGAAATCAGTGGTACTAAAATAACAGCTAAATCGTTGTGTCTTCACCACCAAATTTACTTGGACTATACAGTCAATGTGCCTACCTAAGCATTACAAATAAATTTAGTGAATTTTTGGTATTGACTAGATCCACTATGTACTATTGTGCAATTTGATGTGCACATCAAATAATCTATAGTAGATTTGACAGGATCGTGCAATGTGTGACAGAAAACTGTAGCTGAATCTATGCGTCATAAAAGAACAGTTAAAATACTGTAGAAATTAATAATGCCAGTCTCATAACAGCCTCGCCATACTGGTATAGTGGCTATGGTGCTTGGCTGCTGATCCGAGGTGCATTTCGATGGAGGCGAAATGTTGGGGCCTGTGTACTGTGTGGTGTCAGCGCACATTAAAGAACCCCTGGTGGTCGAAATTTCCAGAGCCCTCCACTATGGCGCCTCTCATAATCATAGTTGGTTTTGGGATGTGAAACTCCGGAGATCAATTAATCAGTCAGTCTCATAGCGTTTTCAGAAATACTAAAATATTGGTACTTTGACCACATACAGGCTTCTTTGTGACAGTTGCCAGGGCTTATGTACCATGTTTGCACAAACATCCGGTCAGATCTACCGCCTCATCGAAAACAGTAATCTCGCACGTGATGTGGAATGCTTCTGATTGCAGTAATTTGGAAAACGAACGCCAGAAGTTTGAAAGAAAGTTTCGACAGTGCACTCAACGATGTGGCCTGCTTAACGATCATTCTTGCAGCAGTTAAACGCCCACTGGTCTCATGCCTTGTGCACATATACATGAATCCACACTACTCAGGGCCGTAATGCAACACTAAGCAGAAGTATTGTACAAGCAGGTCAATAAAACTGGTATATCAGCAACTATAGCTAACATCAACTGGCTTTTGTAGTGAACAGAACAGCGAAAGTTATTGCAAGCAAAAGTGAAGGGAATGTGAAACTAAACAATAAAGTGAGTGGACAAGTGCATAGGATATGCCTTAATGAACAGCTGGAATGGTATTATAGGCAAAGCACTTAGAGATATTTTGCTAGACGTGACACTGCATGGTGCTTTTGCAACTGAATGCCGATAGTGGGCTTGGCAGAAACATTGTCTGCTGATACAGATACGCAGATGTGCCTAATGCAATGAAAACTTGCATTGGTGAGAAACCGTACTCTAAAGGATTTGGCCGAGAACAACACAGCGTAAGCATAATTACGGTGTTTTGCATGCCAAAACTGCTATATCATTATAAGGCACACTGTTGTGGGAAATCTTGGAATAAATTTGCCACCTGGAGTTCCTTACATGCCCTCCATTCAAAGTGCACGGCTGTTCTTGTACTTTGCTCCTATATAAATGCACCCACGGCCCATAATATTACCTACATTCTCGAGCTTACCAGTGCGACACAAAAACACTGCATCACAGCTGCTTTTAATTATGCAGGATATGGAACACGAGCATGTATAAGCATTTTATGCATAAATAATTGGTTGTTCTTAACATGAATCATTTTCACTACCGTTTTCGCTCGTCATTTGTGTTTGTGGCAAGCAACAAAAAGTGAACACAAACGTCATACCACGCAAATGTGATGCCGCGAAAGCATGCTTCCTAGTCGCACCACGGTGGGAGGAGAGAGCCGAAGGGGAAGTGCTTGCTGTGACGCGGTTCACGCACTTCCGCCGTGTGGCGCCACCCCAACTCCTCGGGGCTAATAACAAGATAATTAGGGGTCCCCTTCGACTTCATATTAATGAGGTTCTAGCGTTGTTCAAAACCTACCACATTGGTTACTGGTACACAGTGCATTGTATTAGCAATCATGTTGTATATCCATGGTTCTTGATAATGTGCTTTTAAATTAAACATGATTGCCAATCTTTGCGATGCTACCAGGGAGATCATTTCAAGAATTTACTCCTTGTGTCTTTATTTTTCTAACAAGCCAAAGATGCAGTCACCAGTCAAACCAAAGTACAGAATAAATTCAACAAAGTGACCTATTGTTCTTACAACACGTATTTTTTCTTAAAGTAAGCAAAAAGTGGAGGTAACAGAGCACTTTTTAAATACTGGTCATTTTAGCATGGAGCACTAGATGTCTGCTCCTTAAAGGAGTAAAGATCCATTTAATTTTGTTTTTCAACATTTGGAGCAAAGTAGTTGCATGTACATAATCCAACAGTCAGTGTTTGACTCATTCCCTTGGTGCACGTTATTGTAGGTGCTGATGCTCCCACGTACTTGGCATTGTTGCCTCCAAACATCAAATCGCCCAAAGGAGAGTTTGTTTGGAACGACCGCACGGTGACTCCATGGGACAAGTAACAGCGGAAGTCATAAGTGCACCATGATCAATGGCCTTTCACATAAGGGTGTCCACTTGCCAGCTTTGTATTTCTGACGGTACCAAGCCTCGAACAAAAATGAAGCTGGGAAAACATAACCACTCATATCATTGTTATACAAATGCTGGAATGGCAACCTTTTCTTACTATGCTAGAAATCATCATTTTAGAAAAATAAAGCTTTGCATTCCTTATAACAGGAAAAGCTGGTGCTGTTTCATCTGTTGCTTTACTCCATCTGTTGAAGTGCTTTTGTCTTGTGCGAGCTGGAGTAGAGGAAGAGGTGTTGCTATTGACGCCTTATTGCTTATTCCTTTGGCAATGGGAGGATTGCTAGCTCAGAAAAGAACTTCCGAGTCAATCTGAGGGGCTCGAGGCTACGTGTTGTGACAGTGAAGTGGTGTTTGCAAACACCACTTCACTACCTGTAAGTAAAGGTATTCGGCGGGATGCCGTAACTTCTGTACCACAGGAACACCGTAAAGAATATCCTGCTTATAAGCAAGCGCCTTCAGACTTATGGCGTGTTTTACAGCGTAAGCTGTTATGAGATCACAACAAGGGTCGTTTTTGCGCCGTAGTTGTCCGCCGCCGCCGCCGCCGATGTCCGTAACCGCTATCGCTGCAAATTTTAGAAAAAATAACCAGGACCGAGGAGTATTCCAACTTGTCCTCTGCGCGGATTCGAACCCACACTCTCTGCGTAGTAGTCGAGCATTCTACCACTGAGCTACGCCCGTGGTTGGGAAATCATCGCTAAAAGACCTAAACAGGTATAACATCTGCCGGGGAATCGCATTAACAAATGTAATGTTACGTGGCAGAACAATAAAACGCCATTATACGTCGTGGAAAGTGGATTGCATAACGAGTTCGAGGAATCATTTCAAAGTACACAGGGCTGCATGGTTTGTAGCTCTGCACCCATTACAGAGGCCTCATAAACATCATCATTATGAAACAATCTTCTTCAACTTTACCGTCATCATTATTACGAACCGCTGCCCTTTATCGTGTCGTATCGTGCCATGCGACATGCGGCAGGCGACGTGCGCAGCCCCAACAGCAACTTGACTTGGCTCTTCGTTATACCTGATGGCTCCTCCTCGTAAGGTGCGGACCGTTGCTGAAGAAGCGAATCGCAGAGTCACGCGCGCGGCTGCAGCGAGGCAACGTCGGGCACAACAGACAGCTACGCAGAGAGAAGCCCAAACAGCAGCTCGCCGTCGACGCCAGGCCGAGAGTTCGGTTCGTTCTCGGGAAAACGATGCCAAGAGACTCTCTAAGATGTTCAGTTATACAGATTTGCACGTTACAGTGCCGCAGTAATTATGGCGTAGTGGGTACTTCCCTACTTGGCGAAATGATGAGAGTTATCGCGCAGGGGATACCTACCACCTCTAGTTTGTAGGGGTTACTTCTACTAATAACTACTGCTAGCAGTGGCACCGCCGCTAGCAACCCCCTGCAGTGGGTTCGAGCACTCAACGAGCAGAGAATGAGGTCGTCGCGTCCGCGCGCTCGCCATCTCAGCCATGCATCACCGCGGCCCGACTCGAGGCAGGGCAGCACGAACCGTCGCACGCGGCGAAAGACGAGAACATTAGGCGCAACTCTCCCAGCATGGTAATTTAATAAACACACGTTAAAACAAAACACATAATACAAGGCCGAATAAGTCGAATTAAAGGGACACTGAACGGGTTTTGAATTCGCGAATTTATTGCGAATTCGGTATCCGCGGCCTCTTACAACATGCCTACGGAGGTTTTTTTCGCAATGTTCGATTAAACAACGGCGCTATAAGCGAGCAAACTTTGATCGTGGGAACGCCCCCCCGGCGCGCGCGCGCGCAGGGGCGGAGCATGGGAGAGCTAGACACGTGGGGAGGTGACGTCATCGTCAGGGTCGAGCCGCCGGGCCGCCTGCGTCGCTCAGTCAGCTCAGCTTGTTTACTTCGGGGTTGTGCCTTGTTTCTGCTGCGATCTGCCGCCTAGTGAAGCATCAGATCTGCCAGTTCGTAGGGGCTTCTTGCCATTGCACCGTTCTCTTCTTCTGATTAGAGATTTTCGCCATCCGACATTCACTAGCTGTGTTTGTGCAAGGTTGAAGTGGACTCGCGATGCCGAGTTACTGCGCAGCATATGGCTGCCGCAGCACTTACGGTCGCGATGAGGTCGCTTTTCACAAGTTCCCTCGTTATCAGAAGATGGCTGCAAAATGGGCCGCTGCAGTTAAAAGAAAAGACTTCAAACCGACGAGATCAAGCGTGCTGTGCTCCAAGCACTTTCGTGACAGCGACTACGTACGAAGCCCGGCTCTCATGCAGTCACTGGGATTCCGCTGGCGTGCCTTTCTGCTGCAGGGCCACTTCTAACACTTCCTTGTCGAGGCACACATTTTTAATTTTTTTTGTTGTTGTGATGCATCTCCGTTGTTTCTTGCGGTCGCGAATCTGCCGAATTTCGAGGCAGCAGCAGCAGCAGTCCTCCTCCTCTTTCCCCATTTGCACGCAGTGCGTGCATGAGCACCCATGGTGAAAACACGTGTACACAGATATCAGTACGCAGCATCGAAATCAGCTACTCTACACGACAGTCGCATGCTTTTAACGCAGCTAATATACCGTTTCCATTTTAACACACCATCATTGTAGTACTGGGAAGAATTTAGAAAAAGCGACGGCATTATAAAAAGCACAACTGCAATATATGAGCCAAACTATCCTTGCGCAATTTTTCAGCGCAGTTCAGAGCACATGTCACCATTGCGGCAAGAGCGGCACTCGTCTGGCTTTTTTGTTGTTGTTGTTCCTCGCGGTAGCATACTGACTCTTCGCGTGCGCCTTGCCCGCTGCGAAGTACGATACTGACTGCGAGCACGAACAGCTGATGTCTCTGCACGATGCCCGCGCGTAGCGCGGACCGTGCCAATACGCGGCTAAAAGCGAGTGCCGATGCTGCTGTTTCTTATCGAATTTGATATCCACGGATGAACGTATCATTTGTAACAGTTTACTAGAGTGCAATTAAGCACTGACATGCATCTTATATGTACCAGTCTATGTTTCCGGCGCGGGTGGAGGTGGCTGGTTGGGACTCGCTTTCCTGTGCCGCTTCAGTCGACGCCCTTACAGTAGCGACCGGCTCGAACATGTACGGATGTACAGAGAACTCGTTCCGACTTTCACAGTTCGCCATACTAACAGCAACTACAGGTAAACACGGCATTGCCTGCCGGCGAGCGCAGTCAGCTGTCGTCACCTTCCTGACGATGACGTCATGGAGCTTCGACCAATCACAGCGGCGGCGAGACTCGCGATGGGGGCCGCGGCGCCTGTTGCTTGTTTTCGGCAAAATAAAGCTATTTGCGTTGGTTTATGCAAATTTTCGACTTGATTTTCGAGTTCGCCGCACGAAATTACGTATCATGACACCATAATCTCGTTTTTTTTAAAAAGTGGTTCAGTGTCCCTTTAAATATAAACGAAAGGCCAATAACGATAACGATTAACAACACGCGAACACAATGACACAAACAGAGGACAGTAACAAAGAACAACACGTGAACACACAATAACACACAAAAATAACCATGCAGGGAAGGAGAGCCTAACCACGGCTAGCGCACCCGCGACCGCGAGCCCTCAGAAAAGGAAAATAGAAGAAGAACATTCAGACATGGGCGTCGGTCGCAGGTCGCCGCCGTGACCGATGGCCGGGTCGGCCGGAGGGTCACAAAAGTACGTGCGCACCTCTCCAGGACCCAGCAAGTTCTCCCGAGGCGTCTCCAAAACCAGAAACGCCAGAACGCGCAAACCTTCTAAGAATTTCTCGCTGCCCAATGGCAGCCTATGTTAAAACCACATGGGGGCAAACGGGCGGGCCGCCGCCCCGTCCAGCTGGGAAAGGGGGATGCGGAGACATTCCTACGAAAACATGGCGTCGCGCGGGACGCGGCCCCACAAGTTGCACTACTTTCCCCAAGCGTTTAAAATGCCATCTAAGAACATTGGTCCTCCAGCTTACGCTGCCACTGTCCTGTGGTTCCGCGCAGGCCTGGCTCTTTTCTACAATGCTGATGTTGTTTGAAGGAATTTCCCTCATGCAAGCCATCACATTGTGATGCTTGATGCATTTGCCGAACGCTGACCGTTTGCATGGACACTGGTGTACTTAGTACTAACGAAGAACATGTTAAGAGCACCAAGGTTCATAGTTTTCAACACCCTATATCTTATTATTTTTTGTTTTTTGGTACTTAGTAGGTCATCACTCAATATGCTGTAAATAATCTTCAAAGATCCAATCTGCAGCTCTCGACCTTGTTGTCTTTTCTAGCCTACAGCATGCTCTTGGGGCTTGTTTTTGTGCTGGGTGCCAACTTATCATGTTAAAGTGTAACAAGGGAGTTGCAGTTTTCATGGAAAAGAAGCTGGGATTTCTTGAAGACAACATAAGTCACCCTGCATAAATAGGGCAAAAATGTGGCTGGTCCCTCTGTCAACAGAATTGGTATAACATGAAAATGAAATGTCTTTGCATAAGCAGTTGAATGCTTATTGTTAGTTACGTCAAGGTAAACTTGCCGATTGCTATTGGTGTTGCTCTGGTATACGGCACCGTTTGATGTGGACGAACCCATGTTCACGCATTGCCTCCATAACTTCAAGGACCAACCCATTGTGGTGACTGAAGTAGTCTATGTAATCACCGGATAGAGTCGACTGTAAATGCCGCGCCACATTGACCCCACACTCGTGCCACATTGACCTCTCAACATCGTTACCGTGCTTGGGCGCCTAATTCAGCAGTGTTCTTGTTGCCATCACGCTTGAAGAGTGGTCAGCGGGGGAATGCTACCCACGACGAAAGGTGACCGGTGCTCTACCACTGCGCCGTCGGCGCACGTACGCTCGAAACTGTAGGAACGCGGCTATATTCTTTTTTATCACGATTCTGTCTGATGCCCGCGCGACTCCGCACGCGGGCATCGAGGCAGACTTTGGAACGCGCCTGGAACGGTGCCGCCATCCAGGACAGGCGAAGTAAAGCTGCAGTGACTCATTTTGCCTCTTCCTGGATGGCGGCACCGTTCCAGGCAATGTGCTGTATGCGACCGCGCTGAGACGGACGATCGCGTCGAAGAACGAACGAAGCTGGATAAAACCTCTACGTGATGCGCTAGGTCGCCAAAGCGTCTCGAGAGCTTAGCAGGACGCACTGATCGTTGCTCTACGTGTCTCGCGTTTCGTCGGAGCGCCGTTCGAAGAGCTTCGCCAAACGATCGTGGCACTCGGAAAACGCGCGCTCGCATGCGTGTCCGTAGAACAACTCCGGCGATTTTTCTATGTCCACTGATCTCAATGTTCAGCATATGTTCTCCTCGGTACGTTAATAATATATGCCAAGCCATGTGGCTGTGAGTCATTTATTTTTCCTGAAAATGAAGCTCGAGTCCGGGGTTATCTAATAGCAGCCACCCACTTGTACGACGTGACGCCTTCCCCACGCTGGGCACCGCCCGAGCATACGTTCTAAATTGGTTATATCCGTACATAACAAAACATGAATTAGTTGGCTGTATCTCTTGGTACAGCTTAAATGTGCGATAGTGCGGGGTTACGGTACGGCCCGATCTGAAGTAGTCTGTGTGTCAAAGCCTGCGGTTTGCCTAACTTTCTGTGGTGCGGAGGGTACTGTCTCCGCCCCAGGTAATTAAAAGTGACGTCACAGAGTTATTTTGCCCACACTGGAGCAACACCATGCACATCCTGAAACTTCGCCTGTTACGTGTCTAGGTAATGCAATAATTGAACGGACGCTTAATAACAACGGGGCAGAAAAATACTACACGGTATGGGACGAACCGCGAACTGTACCGCAATATATATATATATATATATATATATATATATATATATATATATATATATATATATATATATATATATATATATATATATATATATAATTCAAGGTCTCTTAACGAGCAGCAGCTGCTGCGGTCGTGCAACGAAAAAAAGAAAAACACTATAGCACTAGATGCGTGCACTCTCCGTCACAAAATCGAGAGAGAGATTTCCTGTGCCCTTGAGTGGGCACAGGAAATCTCTCTTTTGTTTGCTGCGCAGGAGACGACAAAATCATTCGTATTACAAACGATAGCAGTAACTTGCACCGTGAAAAAAAAAAGGGGGGGGGGGGGGAAAGAAGAAGCAGCAGCAGCTAGGTGGCTGAAAAGTACGGCATTCCCACATTTTGCTGCGCCTGGAAATTGTCACGAATGTGGCGAGCTGTAATAGTTCATGCATTTCACAGATGTGTGCATAAGAGCACGCAACACGCAAGGTACGCTGCCAGGGAGGGTCGTTTGCCGGGTCTCGCTCTTCTGTGGCAAGTGTTACGTGGATCAAGCTTATAAATACATCAGCGACCGTTTGACCAATTAAGCTTTTGTACCTGTCGATACCGCAATGGCGGCGTGGTTAGAGCGTCGGCCTCCAATGCGGGAGGTGCGGGGTCCGACACCTCCGGTCCTCAGAGGCACCCCGGCCTCGCGGTCGGCTACAGTGAAATTAGTCTCAGAAAACTGTGCTTCGGTGGTATGTGTGTCCTTCTCGCGCCGTCATATTGGGCTGTGGCATGCCAGCAAACGGCACGAGTCTTCTGTTTCCTTTGTCTTCGTGTGTGTGCGCTGTTTATAATGAACTTCCATGAACTCGCACATATTGCTATGTCACAGCTGCGGCAGTGCTCTTTTGGAGGGCTTGGCATATTTAATAACAGCAGCCCAGCGGGGGTTGTGGCGGCGCCCGTTGAGCGTTCTGTCCTTTTCACAGAAGGCTTCATGGGCGCCGCCATAGCGTGCACTGTCAATTTCCTTTCCTTTTAAAAAAGCCTCTACCTCCCTTTGTAAAAAGGGGTTTCGTGAAATGGCACTTGTACACTCCTAGCCATACGAGGTGTCTAGAGGGTGTATTTTTCTCACACAACAATAATCGTCATATGTCTCTCGTATTTCCCCTGCTTTATCGGCGCATGCCCGGTTCTTTCCAGTCGCAAACGGCGTGCGGCTATCAGCGTGGCTTATCATTCTTAACAGGGTAGCAGCGAGTGCCGAGTTTTCAAGAAAGGAAAAGTGGGATAGTCGATGATTACTGTGGGCCAGAACTGTTCCCCATATACTACTGTAACTAAGAATATATTTTTGGCAGTTTCGTGGCGCAGATGCTATACTGTAATAGGCAGCACCGTTCGGGGCCCTTTTACTCTGAAAAACACAGAAAGATTAGGAAATATTCGAAGATTAGCAGTCCGCTGTATTTATCAACCTTTCAGACGTCTTGACTTACCTTCGGAGATGCTATACATAGTTGGCCGAACTTGAACCACTGGCTCAAAGAAAAGAAACGGCACATTTGAATTTCCTAGCCTCTCTTTATTTTGGTAAAGTAGGAATCAAACCTAAAGGCTACTTAGATAAACATACTGGTCGGGTCTCGCGTCAGAAACTCAATAATCACATTAATCCTGTATTCACAAGAACCAAACTCTACAAAAATTCATTCTTTCCGTGAAAAATTACAGAGTGGAATTCATTACTTCACCCTTGTCAATTAAAAAAAAATTGACGTGTTTCCTTTTGTTGTCTTTGTTTTGTCACCCTCTCCTTC
Organism: Hyalomma asiaticum; assembly: GCA_013339685.2. Lineage (NCBI taxonomy): Eukaryota > Metazoa > Arthropoda > Arachnida > Ixodida > Ixodidae > Hyalomma > Hyalomma asiaticum. Next base: position 79,880,764 of record CM023482.1, read on the forward strand.
ATAGGCAACTGCCTGCAGTATTGTACAAAATAAAAAATAAAGATAAAGAAAGGAAGGCTGTCTCTTTTTCTCTCTCACTTGTTTTTTTTCTTTGTCTCTCTCTCTATCTCAGTTTCTTTCACTCGGCACGGCGCGGCGTGCGTTGCAGTGTATCGTGTCTCAGAGTCTTCAGATTCGTCACTCACTTATTCGTGCTCTCGCTGTACGATCACAATCACTCATGATACCATGCGGTATCATGTAGCCCTATCGCTATCATGTATCAGCAGGCTGAGGGCAGTGACGTGGGTATTGGCTCGCGGGCAAACACGGGTCTGCTTTTCCCTTCTGCGAACTCCTGAATGATCATTAGTGACATTCTATACGTTTCCGCTGTAAAAAGGCTTCGCATTTGTTGGGCACTCGGGCAGCGTCAGTTATTGTTACCGTTTGTTACGAGAAAGCATTTCATTTTTCCTGCGCAGCCCAGACCTCTCCGTTTAGTGTGCAAACAAATTGGCGGACGAACGACACTTAATTGTTTCTTCGGTAGCACCCTGCAACTTCAAGGGGCCCTACAATACTTCTTTAACATAGCAAGCAAACTCGGCCTATCAATCGTGTAGGTTTGTGTGAACATTCCAGCCGAATACTATCGCACTACATGCAGTAGGGAATTTTGCAACTTGGTTTCGGAATGCACATGGGAAGCGCCCGCTCTTCTCTCAACAAAACACGTCATAACTGACGCGGACTACGAAATAATTTTGAGAGCTACCATTGGCTGATTACCGTGTGCAGTTGCCGCGGACGCCGCTGGGTGACGCCACTTCCCGGCAGTGGCCCCGGACACAAGCTTGTTGTCACTGCGGGAGCGCGAATAGGTTCAAAGACGAAGAGAAGAGTTCAAGGTCATGACGCGCGTGTCTTCTTGCCCCTTTGCCGTTGTGACGAAAAGAGAGCTAACGTGCTCGGATGGTAAAATTATCCTTAAGCTTGGCGCTCTACCGTTGCTATTACCCAAGGGAATTGAAAAATTTTTGTGGGAGGTGGTTCCTGAGGCAACGAGCTCTCGTGGACTTCTTGGAAAAAATTTAAGCGGGCCCTGCAACACTTTTTGAAACATAGCCAAAAAAGTGTGCCGATCTGTCATGGAAGCTCATTTGAACATGTGAACCAAATATTGTTGCACTGCGCTAACCAGGGAATTCCCATTTGGTATCAAACACAGCTAGAAAGCTCCCTCTCTCTTTTCAAAAATGACGTCACTGGGGCACCGACAAATTCGCACATTTCCTTAGCACATTTCCTCACATTTCACACACGTACGCACATTTCCTTTATTTGTTGAATCAGAACTGAAAAAATAAAGTGTAGCAGGTTAAATCCTTCCACGATCACGAAATCAGCCAACGCTATTTCTGCCACAAGCAACTTAGTTGGTGGCCCAAATGACGTCACTCGTTGAAAGGAGAGCAGGTGCTTTCCAGCTGTGTTTGAAACCACATTGCGAAATTCCTGCTGCGTGCAGTGGAATAATATTTGGCTCACATGTTTACAGCAGCCTCCACGACTGTTCTGCACCATATTCCTAGACTTAAAAAAAGCGTTATTAAATTCTTTACGAAATTAAAACATGAAATAAAAGATACATAATGTTTACGAAAGATTGATTTGTGGGGTTTACCGTCTCAAAACCGGCTCTAATTATGAGAGACGCGGTAGTGGAGGTCTCCGGAAATTTCGACCACCTGCGGTTCTTTAACGTGCACTGACATCGCACAGCACACGGGCCTCAACATTTCGCCTCCGTCGAAATGCTGCCGCCGCTTCCGGGATTCGATCCCGCGACCTTCGGATCAGCAGCCGAGTGCCATAACCACTAGACCGCCTTGGCGGGGCAATGCTTTCGAAAGAAGACATGTTAAGAGTTTTATATCGCATATATGATATCACAGCATCTATTTCTACTAAAGAAACATTTACATATGAGGAGAAATATTGAAAATTAATTAAAGAAATCTTAAAAACAGCGTTGTGAATTCAAATATGCATTAATAACGTGAAATTTTATGAAATAGGACATTGAAAGATTTGTGTATGATAGATATGATATCAGCGCACAAGTCTTGTATACTAAAATACATTTAACCATAAGTAATAAAAATCACGTGTGCCTCATGTCCACATGTCCAATGCGGCTATAAGCTACACGCAAGAAAGAGAAGAGAATTCCCGCGTATCTTATACCAGCGTTGGATATATGTGTAGTGTACGTATATCGCGTCAAATGAAACGCGAACAGTGGAGCGCGTTGCTCAAGCATTAGCAATGGTATATGTGCGCCATCGAGTGGTCACGGACATGCACGTCACGTTTGGCGGATTACGCCATCTCCCTGCTTCTGTTCTAGCTCCGCCCTTTAAGTTCAATCCCTTAGTCCCTTTCCTCCGGAGTAGGGTAGAAAACCGCACGATCGTCTGGTTGACCTCCTCCGACATCTGAGAAGGAATAAAGATGTACCAGTTGTACCTACACGGAATGAAACTCAGGCAGTGGTTCCCCTTGTGCAGTTAGCACCGTCATGATTAGGGATATGGCTGTCCGTGCGGTTTCCCACTGCATGACGGTGCAGTGTGCACAGCCGCATCCGGAGCGCTGCCAAACCGGACGTGCGTGCCTGCGAACGCTGATGACTGGACGTTGCTAACACTTGAATTCATATTAGCTTTGAGGCGCCGAGAGACACGAAGTACACAGGACGTGGGTCCGTGTCTCTAATGCTAATATCAATGCATACCAACTAGACCAGCGACAAGTTCTGTCAGTGCTTGAATGCTGCGCTCCACTGTTCGCGCTTCACTTGCAACGGCATAAGGTGACTCAAGGTTCCCAAAACCGCCGAAGTGTGAGTGCCGCCAACAGGCACGTAAGTCAAGGATTAGCGTCGCCACGGTGGTCTAGTGAGTATATGGCACTCGGCTGCTGATCCGAAGGTCGCGGCATGGAATCTCGGCCGCGGCGGCTGCATTTCGATGGAGGCGAAATGTCGTGGCCCGTGTACTGTGCGATGTCAGCGCACGTTAAAGCAGGTGGTCGAAATTTCCGGAGCCCTCCACTGTACGGCATCGCTCACTCTCATCATTTCGTCGTTTTGGGACGTAAAACCCCAGAAATCAAATGCCAAATATAAGGGTCGCATACAAGTTTGATAACGTGCGCAGTGCTGGTTGCTTCTTTCATATATACCTGAGCAGTATGTGCTGCTCGTGAATATTCTTTGCGAAGTTCGGCGCTCGTCCCACACGTGCTGTTCCTTTGTCTCGTCTTTATAAGCGCTGATTTAACCACATCCCTGCCGCGGCGGCTGCATTTCGACGGAGGCGAAATGTTGAGGCCCGTTTACTGTGCGATGTGAGTGCACGTTGAAGAACCCCAGGCGGTCAGAATTTCCGGAGACCTCCAATACGGCGTCTTTCATAATCATAGCTGGTTTTTGGACGTAAAACCCAAGATGTCAGTCAGTCAATCAATCTGATTTAACCACGTATTATCAAGCCAGTAACCATGCACTTATAGCCCGTCTTGGTACTTTAAGTGTCTGGACACCTTAGGGGAGAATGTACGCCACTTTATTTTCAGAGGTCTATGTAGGCCCGAGCAGACGCCTTGAAGTTCTGTAACGCGCGAAAACGTCAAGGAGGCGTCGTCACCTGCGTTTTCTTCTTACGTGTTTTCTCGGCTACTAGCACTCCCTCATCACAACAGTGTGGTACTGTTGGTGTTGTGAAAGTGCACTTTACTTTAGTAGGTGAGGAAGCTTCTTCTCCTTTAGCGGACAGCACGGTCACAAAAAGAAGAAAAAAGTCCAGTGAATACGTCAGAAGCCCCGCTCCACCGACATTATCACACGAAAGCGACCCCATGTCTCCGTTATAGTAATTTTTGAGACCGCACCAAGTGCGAGTCGAATCCGAGTATATTTCGACTAATTCACGAATACTAAGCAGCCGTAGTTACAAGCAACGTAAATCGATGTTCACGTCCTCGTGTTCGTGACTTTAGAATTAACAATCACGGACGCAGTATTTGCAGCAGACGAAAAGCGAAAATTAACCATCTGGAGGAAAAGAGCTAAGAGAGACAGTCGCCACACAACTGTTGAGAGAGAGAAACCCGCCCTGGCAGCTTAGCGGCTATGTGTCGGCCTGAGAAGCTCGAGGCCATGGGATCGAATCCTGGTCACGGCTGCTGCGTTTCAATGAAAACGAAATTTAAGCAAAAAGGAACGCACACACAGAGAGAGAGAGACAAATAAGACCGTGTACTTGGATTTAGGGGCACATTAAAGAACCCCACGTGATCACAATTACTCCGGAACCCCGCCCCCACTTCGGGGCCCCATCACACATTGTTCGGCACGTGAAACCCTATTTATTATTGTCTGTTCAGAAAGTGCGGATCATCTTTCTATTCTCCGAGCTGAGGCTGCACTGCATCAGGTATGCTTGATGCGTGCAGTATGCCAGAGAGGATGAAACTTATTGTACTTTAGCACCGAAGTTGTGTTTATTTCGGTGCGGTTAGCATTTGAAGGTACTAGAAAAATATTCGGGTTTACGAATAATGGCTATTCGAAGATAAAATCGAATAGGACGTTCCGGGATTTGACATTCGAAATTTCCGAATATCCGCGCACACCCATATTCCTTTATCAAAACGCCACTACTTTACGCGCCACGCCCGCTAGCAGGTGCGCCAGGTATTCCCCTTGCGGCAGCAGAGAGAAAAACGCCGCGCGGGCCGCGCCCACCGCGCACACGCGCCCCTCGAAGCGGACAGCAGACGCGCAGCGAACGCCTCGGGAGTCGGGTGTCCGGTTTGTGGTTGCTTCTCTGTGGTCGTCGTGCCTTATTCAACGCAGTCGGCGAGTCATGTCGTCTCCACGGGTCGCTGTGGTAAGAGAAATCAATAAGTTGTGTCGGCCATCGATACACAAATCGTGCTTATATATTAGCTCAGTGTCCTTGTTTCACGAGCTCATTCGCGAGATCGCGTGGCGCGACCCGGAAAAGCGTCTGTATACGTGTATGTACGGAAATCGGAATCCCGTGCCGGCCTTGAGAGACGTCGCTTGTTGCGTCACGTAATTCATAGACTCTCCTAGCGTACGTCCTTGCGTATGCGCGACTGTCCCAAGCGTCGTCGCCGGCGCTATGGCATTGTGTCGACCGGTTCTTGCATCGATGCAACCGAAAAACTAAAAAGAAAAGCGTGCTATCGGCCGAGAGCTCGCGTTTTGTCCGTTAAGCTCTCCACTAACTCCTGTCCTGGTAGCCGGTACGGCCCCGGTGCGTCCATTATTGCGCTAGGTTGTGGCGATCGTTAAATTGTATCCATCGTTAAATTGTATCCTCTTTCAAGTGCAGGCTGGTGTCTCTAAGTGCTCGTGTGTGTGTGTGTGTGTGTGTGTGTGTGTGTGTGTGTGTGTGTGTGTGTGTGTGTACACACACACCGCTGCGTAGCAAGCACCCGACCACGAACGCCATAGAGTTAATATATAGCTTACCTGCCTCAAGGCCTCCACCATGGCGCGGAAACTGAATTTCCGCCAGGCTGTAATTAGAATGCACGAGAAAACGACGAGGCACATGTAAGGAAGAAATATTCATCGGAGCTCCCAGTTCAGCGCCATAAGCCGCTCTTTGATATCGCATTACGCCGAAAACAACGTTCGGATACCTAGCTGACCTTTGCCCAGCAGCTGGAAACGCATCGGCAGACGACGCATGTTTTCGCGAATGTGCGACAGTACAAAAACGTGTCACCGTTGGTGCGAAAAAGATGTGACAAAGACACCTCGGCCTGCAGCAGACAAAATCTTGACACCCAGGCCCAGCTAGCCACACTACCCCAGCAGCTGACCGCAACCCTGCCGCTGCAGTGCAACTGCCATAAAGTTGTGCGCTTTTCTGGCGACATATGACCTATTCTGGCCATCAGAAGAGCTTTTAGGGTTTATAACTGCTAAGATACCGCGAAACGTGCTTTTTATTGAATAAAAGCGCGTTGTATTGGCTGCAAGGTAAAACATTTTTCCTTCTGCCGTCTGCCACCTGCGAACGAGGGTACTCCTTTAGAGCCTCAAGGGACAAGCGCTGACTCCCTCAGCTCGAAGTTCCTTTCAACTAATGCTCCCTGCGCGCGCCCGTGTGACAGCGCGCCCGCTCCTTTCTAGTAAAGACAAAGGACCTTGAAAGTGCCCGTGTGACAGGGGTATTAGGTGGCTAAACTCCGCAGTGTTTGCAAGAGGGTGAACCTGGGTCTCTGCTTTTGTAGTGAGGCCACTGGCCCAATATGTAGCGTTTCACTGTTAAAAACGAAGCGTAAGAGTCCTTTTTGCCGATCCGATGAGAGCCAGTCTTCTGAGAACAACTTTCCACACGGTCAGGAGTGTGCTCAATAGCTGACGCCGCCAAAACGAAAGCTCGTCGCTCCTTCCCTTAAAGGACCTCTAAACCACCCAGAGGCCAAAATTTAGTTGTGGCGTTGCTTTTGTGCCGTTGTACGCAACGGACACGTAGCCGCAAGTATTTTTCGAAACTGTGCCGAAATAGCGGAGTTGCACGCGTTTGATTATTAAAACGCGGCGCTTGCTTGTTTCGCTCTCTTCTGCGCTGCACCGGCCACTTGCCGGTGCCACCTCCTCGCCGAGTGCACCTCCGAATGTCACGTGACATGCATCGCTGATGACGCGCAGTTCTAAAGACTGTCCACTTCCGGTTGACGAGCCTCCGTCTGGCTCCCGCGTTCGCGCAAGTGTTTTGTTGGTGTTGTGCCAAAACTCTGTGCTAGCGCTATCCGTCGTGTTCTGACAGTTGCTGCAGTTTCTAGTCGGCTGTACCTGACTTGCGCTCGTGCAAAGGGTGCCGCTATGGACGCTGCGTTGCGTTCTCGTCTCGAAAGACTCGCCAGTGGCGTGAACCCATACGGTGACACGCCGTGCCGAAGCACCTATACGCGGTCGCGGTTTAGCCATCGCAAACACTGTCGACTTGCGCGCAGCTGTACGGACAGCTGTGTGCGGCTGTGTTGGAATGCGAGTGATTTGGCACTTGCGTAGCGTAGCGCAGTTACGAATTCACAAGCGTGCACACGCGAACACCACAGGAACGACACACGACGAGGAAAAACAAACAGGCAGGGAGCGCGTGCATTTGCTAGCAGACTAACCGGAAGTCGAAGTTCTCCTTTGACCAATCAGCAGAGCTCGGACTCTTCTGACGTCACCAAAAACCATGCCGGAAACGGCCGGCGAGGCGCACGGGATTGTTTTTCGAGTTCGTGGCGCGGCCGCGGCGTAGCGCCGCCGCATTTGACATTGTTCATCGTGGCGCCATTCTCAACTTGACGCGTGTGTTAACTTGAAATGTTCAAAAAAAAAAAAATGTGGGGGGTGGTTTAGGTGCCCTTTAACCATGAGCGACGCATCCGGCGGAAGCGTTTCGTCGGCACGGCTCGAGATAAATTCGCGGGAACGAGAACCTCCTTCTCTCTTTCAGCAAACACACGCGTACAGCTGCGACAGCTGTGCTTTTATTTAGCATTGGGAAGTGTTGTAGTCGAACGGCAGTTATTTTTTAATTGTTAACTATGGGACGTCGGCTGCCCCTGTTCGCTCTCTGCATGGTACACGCTGCTATCTTCACGCCTGTCATTTTTCATTACGTCGTTCGCTGTGCAGCAAAGCTCCTGCCCTATCTGTTAGTACCGACGATAGAATGCAATGATTATGTCTCTCTCTGTCAACGACAGCGATGAGGACCACTGTTCGTGAAGGTTCTTTCACACTTACGGCGAGAAGGTTGTGCATCACTCCCAAACTGGCTGAAAAAAAAAAAAATTCGATTCGTTTCTGGCATCATTCAATTCGTATTCAGTTTGCTTCTTGTATGCTTCCGTTCGTACTCGGTGCAATTAAAAAAAAAAAGGAAAAGGAGCTATTCACGCGTGCTTAAGATCGCCGGAGCCTTAGGTGCATCGTCGTCACGGGCTGATCTGTTTATTGTTGTTGTTGTGCGTTATCACTCAGTATGAAAGCGTGGTTAATGTTTTATACGAACACGCGTTTATTTAGTTCCTCTTTTTCCGAACAGTACTTTCAATATTTCTGCATCGAAGCCCGCTCGATCAGCGGCTGAATGCCGACAGACTTGATCGCGCGTTTGCTTGCAATAAATGAATCGAATACAGCCTTGTGTTGGATAGCTGACAGCGCTGGGCCGGCACATGTATTTACGGTTTGCCGAAGACGCCTAGCCAGCCGGCCTTAAAACCGGAACGCTATAGATCGTTGCAGACATCGCTTCAGAAGCGCCCGAAAATTCGAAAATCGAACCGGCTCCCGACCTTGCTTTTCAAAGAATAGGATAGCGACTGAGTCAAAGCGGCGTTTACGATCCTATCAGCAGTATAATTTTCGTTTGCTTTCTCAAAGTGTGGTCGATGCGAAATAGCCCGCTTGCCGAAATTATCATTGTGTGTCTTGATCGATTGCTGCCCACGATATATATATATATATATATATATATATATATATATATATATATATATATATATATATATATATATATATATATATATATATATATATAATACCTGTGGAGGAGTGCCGCCTCTGCTGCAGATAAAACGAAGCCGCAGCATAAGTTCTCATGCAGACATTTCTGCGTGAAATTATGCTTATTAAGCGCTTATCCTGGAATGTTCGTTGTATGAAGCCATGAAAAGGATCCGAATCCGAAATTCCTTATTTAATAAATAACGCGTAGTGTATCGCAACTTCGAAGCGAAGGTGGTCCAGCCGAAATCTAGTACTTGCTCACAGCAAAAAGTAACCCGCCAGGGTGGTCTACAGCGGCTATGGCACTCCACTGCCGACCTGAACGGTCGCGGAATCGAATCCCGGCCGCGGTGGCCGCATTTCCGTGGAGGCCAAATATTGGTGCCCGTGTACTGTGCGATGTCAGCGCACGTTATAAAGTACCACAGGTGGTTGAAATTTCCGGAGCCCTCCACTACGGCGTATCTCATGATCCCATTGGTGATCTTGGTAAGTAAAACATGATAAATTATTATTACGCACAGCAAATTCTCTCGGCTAGAAACGGGTTTCATAGCTTCTGCAAAGGTGTCTTTGCACTCTGGGCCGACCGCACGCGCTATCTTGAAGGATGGGCAGTGAATGGCTGAGCAAACACGCAGTAGATAAGGCGATTCTCGCAAAGACGTGGCTTTTGCGACCTACTCTGCGGGAAGACTTGTTTGTCGGTGTGAATCCGAGGAATCCGACGGAACTCATGGTCGTGAAGTTTCCCCGTTCAGCTGGCCGTGGCTTCTGCAATCGTGAGACTCCGGGTGACTGCTGTATATACATATGCAAAGATATGTTGAAAAAGACTGAGTGCACTTTATTTATTTATTTATTTATTTATTTATTTATTTATTTATTTATTTATTTATTTATTTATTTATTACTCTTCAGCTCTGCTGAAGACCCAAGACCACGCAAATCGGGCCATATCGGCGTTCCTGCTGTCCCAATAAATGCAATAAGAATTACTTTACGTTTCACACACCGTCTTTATATACCTAAGTTTGATACACACACGCGCGTTTGCTTATTAATGGGCACGTTCTAATTCTATGCTTAGTCAGAAGTGAGATGGAGTGAGGATGTAATGCGAGTAAAGTCACAGGCTGCTTTAAGATAAAACTCAACTGTGCTCGATTGTTATGCGTATAGTAGAACGGGGTGTAGCATCTCACGTCGTAATATCTCACGTTAAGCCATCTGACGTTGTTATATAGTAGTGAGATGTCGCCAAACTTTCGTCAAGCCCGTGCAAATCGACAGTCGTAGGGCTTTCCCGATTACCCTGATGTCTGGGTTTACCCTGATGTCGTAGAGTTATGTTGACATGTGACCACAGTGCGTACCTGTCTACTCCTTGGTAAACTTAAGGGTATAATCCTAATCACCACACACACACACACACACACACACACACACACACACACACACACACACACACACACACACACACACACACACACACACACACACACACACACACACACACACACACACACACACACACTTCTCGACATGCGCACTTCTCTTTGCGCAGGTTACGGGCAGCAACAAGGGCATCGGGTTCTGCATAGTGAAGTTCCTGTGTGAACAATTTGAAGGAGATGTCTTCCTCACAGGTCAGTGGATCGCATTATATGCGGGTGATAAAGCGGATATAACCGCGTTTCTTGGGGCATTCCTTTAACGTGAGGTGGTAAAAGTATATATACATGAACGCCGTTTATGAACAGCCAGAGACGAGAAGCGCGGCAAAGCAGCTGTGGCTGAGCTCAACAAGCATCTGCTGCGCCCGAAGTTTCACCAGCTCGACATCGACGACATCGAGAGCATCCGCAGATTTCGTGACTTCCTCAAAAGCGAGTACGGCGGCTTGGATGTGCTCGTGAACAATGCCGGCATTGCCTACAAGGTGTGTAAAAATAGTACCTTATGTTTTAGGTTTAAACGCTGTTGGGACGATTTTTAGAACACATAGGGATACTTGTTTCGTATGGGGACAGCAGGGAACAGTTGTCTTTTCGCCGAAAATGCCACAACCCGCGAAACACTGCATGTGTATGTCGTGTTGCGTTTGCTACTTGCTAGTTTAGCTTATGTGGCATCTTCATATCTCAGAGGTCCGAGGTCTGCCAAACCACAATAAAGCTCAAAGTTTTTTCCCGAGGTTGACCTGTATCGACGATGTGTGCGCTTGTCTTCTTTCGAAGCACCGAGCACTATAGTGCGCAGTTTTAAAGTTAGACTCAGCGATAGCATCAAGGCAACTTGTACGTGCACGTACTACAGACAGCGATTCCTGGCTCGTTTAACAAATCCTCGCATGGCCTAATTTTTTTTTCTGTGCTTGTGATTTTTTTCTTTTTACTAGTGAGCGACTATTTGTTGCCTAGCAACTGTCGTTCCTCCATTTCGTGCCAAATGTCATTTGTAAGGGGGTGTTTCTCAATGGCGGACGGCAAGTGTGTGACGCTTTCCTTGAAAAAGATTCGCCCACTTATCGATACACTGATACAGTCAGGCTGGAGCAAATCACTCGCTTAGTTTCAGCTCTGACAACAACTATACAACGACAAAGAAGGAGGGGTAGGGGAAGGACCGTTACATTTCAGTCTTACCTGTGAGTTGGAAAGTACGTGCGCTGAAGTAACAGAAACAGCAGCATGGCAACCAGGACACCGGACTCGGCTTATCCACGGGCGGTTGTGATGTTGGTGATCCGATCGAGTACGTCAGAGACAATCTTGTAGTGTGTGGCAAGCGAGCGGTGCACAGTTACCCGCATTTGCCATTTACCGCCTTTCACGTGGGTTTTCGGACGCTATCCTGTATTGAAGGAGCCCGCGAAACACAGGGACCCGCTCTGTAAATGTCTTTCTTCATTTCATAGGCTGTTTCTTTTCACATTTAATTTTAGTGAATAAATGGCGAATTAAGTGGGATAAAGCTGACTTGACGTTAATTAAATGTGAATTAAGTGAACGAAACGTTTATCAAAGGGATTCAAAGGTGCCATGAGTGAACCAAAGCATCTTAAACTGTGTACATGACAAAGTTCTGACGAAAAGCGCGTCCGTCATTGAGTCGCGTCCGCAGAGAATTTTGCAGCGCTGGGCCATCCCACCACCACTGCTTCGCTGTGTGGTCACTCTTCTTAACACAGAGGAAGAGTATTGAATTTTCTTTCGTTTGCTTGTTCCCATCCAATACAAGTGAGAGGTGCAGAACGCAAGTAGAATGTTGGCATATTACTTATACGGTCTGTTCCATGGGCATACATGTATATGGGGCAAATATTACTGTTTGAAAGCAAAACGTTCATAAGCTTCGCCTTACTTCTCGTAGATAGCTCTCTGGCTATGAAAAACAACGCTATCGCAGAAAAAAAAAGAAGTGTGGAAGGCTGTGGCTTAGTGGGTTAGTTAATGTTGGTACCGCTGTACGATGCGTGTCCTCGCGAGGATTTCGGTAGCGTTCGTGAACCATGACCCGTCCGTGAGGGCAGCTCCTTGATGCGCCTTATGGCGTAAAACAATAATGGACCAACGTCCTCCATGCGCTTACAAGACAAAAAAATAAAGCAAGCGATTTATTGATTTATGCGTTTTAATTGCGCTTGGACGGCACGCAATCCTTAATCAAAGAGCGCCATGAAGGAAAGAGTATAAGTGGGTAAATTATGATGTGCAAGTGATATGCACCTGATATTAAAATGTCAATATCTTCTATCTAAAACAATATTGTTTTTCTTCATAGTCCAACAGTTCTTATAGATATTATGAACGCACACTTGTTGTCCTGAAGCCAAAGAAAAATTCCTTTGCAAAGACGAAAGCTGTGACAACGGTCTTCTCGCCTCTCTGGCGGATCGAGCCTGGATGATTCGGTCATGGCATGCAGTGTTTGAAAACAGAATGTCTGCGAGTTGCTAAAGGAAGAATGAGAATAAGAAGAGATAAAAAAAAAAAAACTAAAAGAAACTTTTGGCCCCAGTGTCATGAGGTGAAAAATAATGCAGGATGAGCTGATGTGTTGTATACGTACGCGTGTAAAGATCCTTATTAATATCCTGCAGTCTCGTTTCGTGAAGTCCTGCGCGTCCTCTTAATAAAAGGACATTTAGCCGATGTATAGTAGTTGTGGATCGGTTCAGGTGAGCTAACCAATGAGCGTCCTTAGCAGCTTATATCAGGACGTCTACGTAGGGACGTCTGTGCATCGCTTGAGATGTATAGCTGACAACTCCGAGGTGGAATTTCTGCCCAACTTCATTGCAGCAAGACTCCACGGCGCCGTTTGCAGAACAAGCAGAGGTAACTGTCAAGACGAACTTCTTTGGAACACTCAATGTCTGCAAGGAGCTCTTTCCCTTGCTGCGGCCACACGCCAGGTTCGTTTTCTTCTGATCTCTATGTGCTGAATTCAGGATTTGGTTACGTTTTGGTAACTAACCGCAGAAATCACACAGCATTTAGGAGCAGTAAGTGCAGTAATCGCGAGTTTTGATGCGTATACCTATAATCAAAGCTCGTAGATGCGATTTACAATCAAACGTACGTGCTTTCGTAACGCATTGTTCATCTCGCAGTCGCACGAGAGCCTTTTAAAGGGCTCCTATACCAAGGCTGGTCACCTTGAGCTGACAAGCGCAGCGCGAACCTTGGGCGCTCTTGTCTTTGACACCACGCGCCGCGGAAGGAGCTGAAATTTCAAAGTGAACGCCGTTTACTCTCCTTCACGCGGGCTCTGCGCTCCAATGTGGCGAGATCATCATCATCATCATCATCATCATCATGTCTACGCCCACTGCAGGGCGAATGCCGTAGATCTCCAATTATCCCGGTCCTGTGCTAACTGTGCCCCGCAAACTCCTTGATCTCATCTGCCCACCAAGCTTTCTGTCTTCCCCTGCCACGCTTGCCTTCTCTATAGGGATCCACTCTGTTACCCTTAGCGACGAACGGTTGTCTTGTCTTCGCATTACATGCCCCGCCCACGTCCATTTCTTCTACTTAAGTTCTATTAATATGTCCTTAACATGCGTTTGTTCCCTAACCCACTCCGCCCTGTTCTTGTCCCTTAATGGCGAGATAGCGTATACAAACTGTAGTTCGCCTACATACGTGTGTGTTCTGCCACACCGGTCATCACGTGACACTTAAGATGTGTCAGCGTCGAGCACACGGCGATTTGCCCGGACCAATCAGGAGGCGCCGCTGCCGCAGGCTGCCTCCTTCGAGGGAACGGGCTGCTGCGATCACATCTTCCACAGCAGCAGCGACAGGTGGGAAGAGGGCCGATATAAGGAACTCTACTTTGGCAGTGAAGCCCATCTCCTAAAATCACGGTGTCCCTCCACCTGAAGTATTTTTATCTCTGCTATTAATTAATTGATTGTAAATATTGTTGGGGTAGAACGCTTCCTGTTGGGCGCGTATATAGCGACTTTTAGCGTATAACCAAAAAAAGAAAAAAAAAACATCACACTGAGGTAGGCGACTGCGCGTCGACGAGATGGCTTTTCTGCAAACGCGTATGATGATGATTGTGGTTTGGTTAGGAATGGACGCTTATTTCTGCAGCCCATATAGGGAGCACGGCTAAGCGTCCGTGGCGGTGGGGGAAAGGGAGTGAAAGAGATAGAGAGGAGAGAAAGGCCGTAGTGGAGGGCTCCGGAAATTTAGACCACCTGGGGTTCTTTAACGTGCACTGACAACGCACAGTACACGGGCCTCTGGCATTTTCAATTTAGACCACCTGGGGTTCTTTAACGTGCACTGACAACGCACAGTACACGGGCCTCTGGCATTTTCGGTCCGCCGCGGTGGTGTAGTGGTTAAGGTACTCGGCTGCCACCCAAAAAACGCGGGTTCGATCCCGGCCGCAGCGGTCGCATTTTCGATGGAGGCGAAAATGCCAGAGGCCCGTGTACTGTGCGTTGTCAGTGCACGTTAAAGAACCCCAGGTGGTCTAAATTTCCGGAGCCCTCCACTACGGCTTTTCTCTACTCTCTATCTCTTTCACTCCCTTTCCCCTACCCCCACGGACGCTTAGCCGTGCTCCCTACATGGGCTGCAGAAATTAGCGTCCTTTCCTAACCGAACCACAATCATCATCATCATCATCATCATTTTCGCCTCCATCGAAAATGCGGCCGCTGCGGCCGGGATCGAACCCGCGTATTTTGGGTGGCAGCCGAACGTAGCAGTTAAGCTGGCCGCCTATTGAAATGCAAAGAGAGAGAGGTGGGGGGATGGCGGATGCGAATGATTCCATAGTTGTCTTTCTCTCTCGCTCTACTAAGTTTGGAATATAACGTGAAATGTTTCCTTATGGTATAGACTACACAAAGACTAAAATAATAAAATGTAAAGAAGGAAATGCAAGTGTGATATGTACATGTGGTCATGTGTTGTGGCTATTGCAAGCCTTACGTCGCTGCAGAAAGCTCTCGCCTTGTCATATCGGCCATGATGCCTGTACTGCGCCCTCGACGGAGGAAATCGGCTCTATAACATGAGCTTTTAGGCCAGTGATTACTGATTTGAAAAGAAAGAGAGAACTGAACACATCACTGCTATCTTCCTTAGCGGTCATTGATACGCGAATTACGAGGTATGCTATGTTTATAAAACATAGGATGTTATCAAAGATGTTCCATTGAGTACCTAATTTATTTTTCTTATCTGGTTTGGTTATTCTCGAGTGTGGCCATAAGTTCACTGAGTTCGTAAACGCCCCCCCCCCCCCCTTTCCCCGTTTCTTCTCACGTAGGTTAATATATATGTGGATCGCATAATGTGGACCGGCACGCTAAATGTATATGTGCGCGCGCGTGCGCGTTCACCTTGTTTACAGGGTCGTTAATTTGAGCAGCGTCTGTGGCATGCTTCAGAGAATTCCTGGCGAAGAACTCAAAAAGAAGCTTAGCAATCCGGAGATTACATTGGAAGAGCTCTGCGGCCTCATGAACGATTTTGTGCAGTAGGTACCCTGCCAGTTTTACAACTGTGGAGTTCATTTTTTTTTTTTCGAACGCTTTCTGCATGACTGCATATCTGTTCTGCATTACAATTTTCTTGACAAAATAGGGCTGCTAAGGATGGCAAGAATGGGGAAAAAGGCTGGGGGCAGTCTGCCTACAATGTATCGAAGGTCGGAATCACCGTACTCAGCTTCATACAGCAGCGTGAGTTCAATGCAGACCCTCGTGAGGACCTGGTTGTCAACGCTGTAAGTATAAGGCTACGTAGATTTTACTTAAACTATTTCGGCTAACTAGCGCTACCCTTTAATAAAATGCACGTGCTCGTTACGGGGATGCAACCAGCTTAGTGTTATTCACTGTCGTCTAGACCAACTCGGACTGTTCTCTAAAATGACCCTCAGGTTATTAATTAATTAAACAATTAACCGGCATTTAAGCGGTTGCTTTAAACGCAGTATTTTTAGCGGTGAAATCGTAAAACGCGTTAAGTAGTGTACACATAATGTGTTTTCATGAAAATGAGCGCAATGGTTTAAGTTTTTCCCGCCATTTCAAGAAAGTGCACGAGATTTGAAAAAACTCCCATGCAGGCCTGCGCGGAGGGTGCAGCACATTGGCAGCGTAAGCTAGATTTATTCCTGCGTTTTTGAAAGCCTGCGTTTTTGAAAAGTGGCGCGGGTTGGCTGAGGCACCTGTACACGTAGTATATACGAGGTTTACGTTCATGCCCTGTAAATACCCAAAACATACTTTCTTATTTTTTCATTTATTATATCCTCGAAAGTCCCGCATGGAACTTAACGTGAGGGGCGGGCGACACAAAAAAGGCGGTATCGATGAAGCTGTTGATTATGATGTGGCTGTGCCTGTTTCCTGGATGGCGTTTTTTAAGCGTGCCGAATCGCGGATGGCTGCTACTATTCTTTCGGAAGGTCACTCCAGTCCCGGGCGGTGCGCAAAAAGAAAGGCCACTGAAATGAGGTGGTGTGAGCTCGTGGCGGAACCACGGCGTTTGGATGACTTGTGGCTGGAATAAGCTGGATGTCACATGGGGATGAATAAAGGAATCTGTGAAAAATACAGGGGCGTGCAATACGACGACGAAGAGCGAGGGTATACATAGGGAGATTTAGCATGGGATTTTAAGGTGGAGACGCGCTGGAGCAGCGGGAATAATCTGAAGCAATGAATCTATAGATATAGTTGCTCGGTTCTGGACTGACTGGACAATTTTAATAAGGCTACTTCGGTGGGGACCGAAGACATTCGACGCATACTCAAGTATACTCAAGTTTAGATCTTACGATGGTTTCATAAACGAGTAGTTTAACGGAAGGTGGTGAGACGGAAATGTTAACGGCGTGTCTAAGGGCACGGTTGGCGGAGTTAGTTATGCGATTTATACAGTGACCACGTGGTCACATCCGCGTTCACGCATGTGTTTGTGTTAATATGATACGATCATTATTATTTAGGCTACTTATGAACTTGTTAATGAAATCAGCCCAAGCGGAGCTCTAGCTCTGGCATACAGAATCCTCAAATCAAGTGCAACGTGTCTTACGTTGTAGTCCATGCATGCGGATCTCTTTATGTTAGGTTACTTGTGTTGCATAAAACAAATGTCCTATAAGGACTCGCAGCACACAGAAATTATTTTTGCTCCACAGCGATGTCAACCGTTATTTTGCTTTATTTATTTATTTGTTTAAACGAAGGTGCACCCAGGTTATGTGGACACCGACATGTCAAGCCACAAGGGACCCTTAACACCCGAACAGGGTAAGTAGCTGCACATGTATTGTGCATTCTTTTTTTTTCTTTCACTTCACTTCGTAAAGTTTGTGTTTCCGTTTTCTTTTGTTCATTCGTGCATCTTTCGGAGGGCAGGTAAATGCTACAGCAAGCGAAAGAAACTAGGGATGCTAAAATGGATGAACGATTAATCGATTAAATGTACACCGTTAATTGATTATTCGTCATCGATTTCGCACTTTCAATTAATCGAATTAATCAATTAAAGTTCTTCGATTAATCGATTACGTCGCCCCCCCCACCCCCCAGCACTGCCCCTTGGCCGAGCGCATGATTGCAAGGCGCGCGACGCCGAGACGCAGATGTCGAGCGCATATTTCTACGCAAGTAGAAGGAGCCCGGAGCCGCAGACGGCCATACCCCATAGAGATAGAAATGAACTCGACCCCATCTCCGTCGCCTACACCGTTTTATTTAAAACTCCCAGATTTTAGCTGGTTTTGGGACGTTAAACCCCACAAATCAATCAAATCAATAAACTCCCAGATTTTACTTGCTTCTTGCATAAGTGCCACATTGTAATATGCTTTGCTTATTTCTTTACTGGTTCAGTTCTTACTGCCGTTGTATTTTACCCCTTAGCGAATTAAAGATTATTTGTCACCAATGAAAGAAAGAGAGATAATCTATTGGAAGGTAGAGAGGGTGGCCTGGTCTAGTACGCTTCGGCCTTCTACTCTACTTTGGGTACAACGCAACAGGGGAAAGAGCGATGAAGCTTGATGATGGGGATAAGAATGAGTGATCCGTATATACATAATAAGACATGACTGCTTGCGCAAAGGGGACATGGACGCTAGTAATCATATTTCATTACGCTTGATGCCACCTAGCCCAACTGTCCGCCTTAACGCCTATATATACCCTTTGATAACAGTAATGCTAGCTTCCCTGCAATGCAGTTAGCCCAACTTATGGCAGCTATTCACTTCTGCAAAACAGCGTGCTATGACGCCGAAAATGTCGACTCAGCTCTCTTGACATAAACACTCATAATAGTCAAACCCCAGCACGTGTAACTGGAACCTCGGCTTCACTTGAAACGTGACTAGGGCCGCCATTAGTTGGGCGAATATGCTGTGCAGGCAAACGAACTCGAGGATTATGAAAAAGGTCTAATAGTCCCATAATGGAAAGAAACCACTTTAACTTCATTTAAGTTGAATAGTCGCTTTTCATAATCCGCAACATTGCGCATTGGTATACCGAACGTCTAGCATCCAGTCCATTTCTATTGAAAAAAAAAAAAATGACCTTGTAGCATTTGGTAATTCTGTATGGTCGCCTATTTCGTGTGAAATACAGCTTTCATCTGTTGCTTGTACTCCCATGTCAGCCAGCCTAGAGGCCGCCGTCTACTGCTGTGGCACGAATGGAGAACAGTCGCGAAATACTATGTTTTCTCATCTCTGATACATTATACAGAGTTCACAGTTCGAGCTGTACGTGCGATTGGTAAGGTGCGAGAAGCGCCGAGTCAAGTCCGCGACCAAATGAAACCGTGCTGTATAATGGCACAGCTGCCGTTTATTCTAGCCGGGGGGAAAAGCCGTGTCACTCTATTTCCTGCAGATGCCTGCACTGATGGCCTGTTTGATACCAGTATGTTGCTGTGCAATCTCGCATGAGTGACCTCAAGGAAGAGATCACGTCAGTTCATGGTTATAGTATTACCGAGGGCTTCCACAACACATAACGGACAAACCGAGAAATGTTGCCGTCCCTACAAGAGCGAGCTTCCTTAACTTTCCTTTCGTCCTCGTCTCTCTCTCTCTCTCTCTCTTTTTACCTTTCTCGGAATTTCCTCACCCTCGGCCACTGCATGTTTCCGGT
The DNA here is from genome assembly GCA_013339685.2 of Hyalomma asiaticum. Classification (NCBI taxonomy): domain Eukaryota; kingdom Metazoa; phylum Arthropoda; class Arachnida; order Ixodida; family Ixodidae; genus Hyalomma; species Hyalomma asiaticum. The sequence continues at coordinate 79,900,032 of CM023482.1, forward strand.
GCGACTTTCCGACCAGAGTGGTCGCCGAAAGCGCCTCCGGTTTCGGTTCGCTCTAATAGGCAGACTTCGAGCAAATACGACCAGCTGCCGAATTGTCCGTGGATCATGGCCACTCACGGAATTTTGGATCCTTGACATCATCCAAGGACGACGGGCTCCCTGTGTTCAGTGGGCGAAAGTGCGAAGTATCACGCTGCCGCTAAGGCGCACACGTGATCTCTAGCGCGTCGGATAAATACTTGTGTCGATATGGAACACAAGCAACGCTTCTCAAACAACAAGGCATCCTTTTTCAGTCACCGATAAAAAATGTCGATTAATCGATTAATTGATTAAAACATCACAGCGAAAGCGATTAATCGATGAAAGGCTAAATCGACGAACGATTAACGATTAATCTATTAAAAAAGTCACAGTTTCGCCGCAAGGGCGAAGCAATGAATGCGATAGCAACAAAGGGGACCGCAACGCGAAGAAATTTCCAGCGCGTCCCTCGAGCTCAAAGGAGGCCGCTCAATGAACAAACAGAAGATGAGCGCGAACTATCAAGTGAAGCACGCACGAAACGAACGCACAGATATACACCGAACGAGCGCGAATAAGCTGTCACAATGGATACTCTCAGCTTGAACAGCGCTCCTGTTGCCAAGGCGGCCGTTTGACATCAAGGGGCTTTACGGCCGTTGCGCTCCTCGCGCCATCTAGCTGATAATAAAGAAACGCTTATAAACGCCTGCCGTCTCTGAGTCCTGCCAGCGGTAAAGGGTGTGTATATAAGGCTCGCCGTTAGCTCACTCAAGCATCTGCTCTTTGTGGCGTAGTGGTTAGCGCCACGCGCTGCGGAGCGAGAGGTTGCTGGTTCGATTCCGCGCTTCGGAAGCATTTATCTGAATTATTTTTCTTTGGGATTTATATATATATATATATATATATATATATATATATACATACACGGTTCATGACGGCGGCGACGGGGACGGCAAAAACCAGCCGAGACTGTCCATATAATTGCTATCGCAATAATATTTAATCGACCTTCCCTAAAAGAAACGTGTCACGATATATACGTCACAACAGTCCCTTCGACTGCACGTATTTCGGTGTCCTATGTTGCAGTATGTAGCAGTTAACAGTAGACGGCCCTGTTGAATATGCGCTCAGATGCTCCCGGCTAACATGTCTTGTAATCATTAAAAAAATATCTTGCTCATCCTGCGGCATAGCGTCGCACTTAGATGAATAGCGCCACCGCCACCACCGATGTTATAGTTCCAAGAGTACCGTGAAGAGCAGCGTGCAGTGCTACTTCGTTCTATTTTCTTTTTTGTAAATGCAGCGGTTTCCAAGCCAAACATTAGGTGGGGCCACATTTAGCTCTAACAGCCAATATTTCGCCGCCTCATTCGTCAACGCAGGTGCCGATGCTGCAGCCTACTTGGCACTCCTGCCTCCGGGCATCCAGTCACCCAAAGGAGAGTTTGTCTGGCATGACCGCGCCATCACCCCATGGGACAAGTAAACTAAGAAGCCGTTAAACCACCGCCTCTCATCTTGTATTCATATAATATGGCGCTTTCAGGGCCACTCGGGAACAACACAGGCGACTGACAGTGCGGAGGAAGAAGAGCGACCCGTTTTGCTTTTGTGAACATAAAATTTGATTTGATTCATTTGTGGCGAGTGCTCGATCGCGAATCACTTATTTGACATCACTTTGTAGGTTGGGTTGAACAAAGCACAGGGCAGTTAGCGTATAGTTTGCAGTATATATCTGCCACTAGTTCTGTTTACTTGAGCTTGCTTAATTACCATAAAGAAGCTTCCAAAGAGACAAGCTGATCATCTTTATCGAGTTCGTCGCGATTTATCTACCGCAGCACAGCCGTAGAGTGCGAGCTCCTCGGGAAAAAAGAAAGAAGTCCGGAGGAAGACGACGGTGATGGGATAAAATGTCAAGGACTGTTTAACGCAGCAATGGTCTTCATTCATGTTGTGCTGAGCAATATGCACGGTATAGCAATCGGCGATTTCCTGACATCCTGGTCACAGCCATTACACGAAGTGCTGCGCTATAGGAACCGCAGCAACGTCAAATATTGCACTGGCACTTGGGTGACCACAGTACAGGCAAATAAATTACTGTCCCGAGATAACCTTTAGCTCCATGACAGTAAGGATGGTGTGTAACCGAGGGATGATTCTAGTGAAACTCTTTCGACAAGTGTAATAGCAAAGCTTATATGCACCATAAGAACCACATATAGGAGCGACAGGGATGGCAGGCGTCAGGTCGACGTAAAGCTCTCCACCACACACTTCCTTTCCAGTGGCAAAGGAGGCTGCATGTAGAAGGACCTTAGGTTGAGAGCTAATGGGAAAATGCATCTAGTGAAACGGAATACATTACACCCACTGACGTTCCCCGCAATGTTTTCCGCGCGACCGGGGCAGGCGGGTGTTGTCGCACGTCATGAAGGTACACTGATCCGGCCCTGCGAGCACGTTGCCAGAAGCACCTGCATAGCCGTCCCGGCAGGCGCATATAATGCAGGTCATGCATGCCGCTATAGAGAACGGCTATACCGTCGTGGCTATACTGGTCGCAAGCACACCGCATGCCCATCAAAAGGTTATCGCGCCAGAAACAAAGTTCCTCGCACAGATCACGAGCTTCAGGGACATAAGATTCTAAATCGGCGGTCCTTTACGCCTTAGCTCAGTCAAAACTTCCTTCAAGAAAACTTTCCATTTGAGCTATTGCGCCTTGATGAGCTGTGTTTAGTACGGTGCACATTATTATTTTTCAGTTGCGTGACGTTTGATTGAGTAAACACACGGGCGTGTGTGTGAATTATCTACGCGGCAGCTATACAAGAAAGATAGAGTCGATAAAATGTTCTCTTCAAATGTCCTTTTCTCAGGAACAAGAAAAGGTATCACCACAATGTTAAGTTTGTATACGAGCATAGTTATCTTGGTTTATTATTTAAGCCTGATACGAGCAGGTCGCAGTAAAGAAAAAAAAAAAACAGAACAGTCGGATACGTCGTAAAATATTGCGCAGTTTACGTAAGTATGCATGGCGACGCACGTCAAAACCAAGAGTCCCAACTGCAGACATGGCTGAACGGGCTCCAAAACAGGGATACACGCACACCTGCTTTCACAGAAGCGTCCAGTGTACGCGTCACGATGTGGAAACTGTACTTTAAACGCCGTGAGGTCGAAAATACTCGCGATTGTCCGGGTGCAGCTTGGTGGGGAAACGCGAGCCGTTGCCCAGGCTTGTGAGCACGGGGAACATCCACAGGAACCAAGTGCGCCCGAACACCTCGACGAAGTTTTTGCTGCAGCCGATGTCGAACGTGTCGCCTTTGTCCACGAACCGGGGGCTGCGCAGAGACTCCAGCGTGGTCCGGTTGAGCGACAACAGCGTGAGGTGGAAGTAGAAGAAGGGGCCCACGGACAAGGAGAAGGCCACAGACACGACCACCATGGAACCGACCTGCGTAAGAGTTCGCCGTCTCTGAAACAACCACTGCATGTCTGTACGAACGAAGGGGCCATTTAACTTCTGGGTAGAGGGGGAGGCGCCATAGGGGAGGGGTGGAGGTGGTGTCACAGGGCTTGCCCTGAAATTATGCTTGAGGTCGGAGGAGTTCCACTCTCTAAAATCTTGCAATTTGTAAGTACATATATTCACATGCACACACTAACGCATACAAAAAGAAAGTCGGCTCCTACACCCTCCACCGCGAAATAAAAGCCAGCATCTGCCGCAAGAGGTAAAGTTGTTCTGCCTGCATCGTTGTCTTGTGACGCAAAATGTTCTTCACAGAACTCGTAATAGTTACTCTTTCTACCTTTCTCGTAATGAAGTTTCGTTAGCGTCTCCTCGCGCCTCTGCTATGGATTATTGGCACCAGCTAGCCAAAATCCGCACCCTGCTCTGTATAATCAGCCTGTGTAGATTTTTTTTTCTGACCAGTGTACCTTGGCAAACTGACCTGTACGGCGGGCCCAGTGGCACGCCATTGGTTCCAGGGCACCTGACGGAAGTAAGTACCGGCCGTGAACAACGTGTACGTGCACAGCAGAATGATGTACATGTTGGTCAGCAGGAATGCCTTATAGGTGCTGAAGCAGACGCAGTTGTTGAACCACGGGCAGTGGTGGTCCATCTTGAGCACGCACCGCCGGCACACGGAGCAATGGTGTGCCCGGTCGGGCTTGATGCGTCGACACACCTCGCAGTAGCGCACGGCGCCGTCCTGGTCGCGGGTGAGGACACCGCGTTGGCGACCCAGGATCTCGAGAAAACCGTTGCGGGCCTCGTCGGTGCGCGCCTCCTGAAGCAGCCGTAAGTCCACCTCGCTCAGATTGAAGTAGCTCGGCACAACAGGCACGGGAGTGGCGATGGTGACCAGCTCGGACCAGAGCAGCAGCGCCATCAGGACGTGGAAGCCCACGATGAAGGCGAACCGCACCGCGTCGTCGTTCACTACGGAGCCGCAGAACACGATCACGTAAGCGTAGTAGCCCCACAGTTTCACCAGCCAGCCGCCCACCACGGGAAGCCAGTCGATGCACTCAGTGATGCACATGTGAGTGGACTCTGCAGAGGCACTGCGCGTGTTGTTCCTCCTTCTGAAACGTAGATCTAGATCCTTAGATCCACTTCCATGGCGCGAACTCGATGATGCAAGCAACAGCACGATATTATGTGATGAACCAAACGGCTCGTACCCACAAGTTGTTGTTGTTTCCTTCAAGTCTGGCACATACCCACCCTGGGGGATTGGCCAAGATGTAGAAGTTGAAATAGTTAAGCTGAGGTACTATGGAATACCAATCAGAATCGAATAATCAAATTGGCTTATCTTCGTCTTCTGGATTCGAAACATTGCTTGTAACCACGGCGGAGGTCGATCATCGACATCACCACTACACCACCTTCTCCTTCATGATCATGATCACAGTACGTGAGAACCAGTCTCCATAGCGTTCACTTCTCTTTTTATAATTATATACCTTCAGTCTTCGCAGAAAACTATTCCTTTAACCTAAATTTGATTATCAAATTTGTACTACAATTTCTGGTATTTTTTATTAGTAGTCCTCCCCCACACAAATCTTTTTTTCGGTTCATGGCGATCCCCCAGAGTGGGTTGCGCCAAGGTATCCAAGGACCAACCAACCAACCTTCCTAATCTTATGTCCACTGCGCGGGATGAAGGCCTCGGCTAATGGTCTCCAATCCGCCCCGTCTTGAGCGAGTTCATTCCTTTTGACGGCTGCGTACCTAGGAATTTGCTCACCCCACCAAACATTTTACTTACACCTTCACTGCGTCTTCCATTCTGTGGTATCTATGCCGTCGTTCTCGCTTTCCATCGGTTGTATCCTCTCGGCGATACGCGCTCTTCCCAGATCCAACACTTCATTTTAACAAAGGTATCATCTACTGCTGATACCTTTGTTGAGGACGAAGTTCGTGGTCCTCGGCTAGTAATGCTGTGTGCAATTACATACAAATGACAAATCGTATACGATTTTGACAACTCCTGTTAAAAAAAAAAGTCAACTGTAAAGACAGTCTACTCTTCTCGTCAGTATTGCAAAACATACTTAAGATATTCTTCTGTATATGTTTTGGTGACTCATCTGTAAGGTTTGAATGGTTAATGTTGTATCGGCGCGGCCGTCAGGAACGCCGACGCCGGCAGGCACAAAGGACCGGCGCGCGGGAACGCCGGCCTACGAGGCAAACGCAACCGCGCGCAGGAGCGGCCAGTCTACATACGAGAAAAACGCTACCAACACCCGAGTGGAAAAGCCGTTTATTCAAGGGGAAGCGGGATTAAATAGCACTACACAACACCCCCTGGGGGAAAAGAACACAAAACAGAAAACGAAAGTGAAACCAACATCACAGTTAACATGCACAATTCCACTAATTAAATTCCCTCTAAAACATCCTTTTCTTTTCTCTCTCTCTATCGGTTCCTTCCAATACTTTAAAATCAAAACGTAGTCATCAAATAACTCTTGGACAATCCCCCCCTGGTGGGTAAGGGCCATAGTTCATCAGAAGCATCATCATCATCATCGGCTAGTAAGGCCCGTGCTGTGTTCTAAGAATGTAATCGTTTGTGCTGGTCATACAACTTTTGTCTGTGTGCCAGCTTCAGCCTCACAACAATGTATCTTTTTTTTTACTTCATCTTTCTGTTTACATACGTACGTCTCTTCCTTCTTTATAATCCTTATTGTCATTTGTAAAAATAGCACCCGATTCTTGCCCGGCCTTAAATATAGTGGGTTCGCGCCATGTCTGAAACATCATCATCATCATCGCGGCGCGGAAACCCACCAACGCCTCACCCGTTCTCAAGAAGGTCTTGCTGACATGGCTCTCCTGGGTTCCGATGGCAGCGGTGAAACCGGCCTCCTTCCGCCAGCCTTCCCACGCAAACCTCGCAATGGCTATCGCCTAAACCTCTGCCTCGCAGCCCTGGTGCGGCTCCTGCGGGCCTTGCTGTGCCCGATCGCCGGCTGCCGCAAGAGGTTCCGGGGCGCGTTCGCGGTGATGCGGCTCATGCCCATAGTGCTCGAGTTCATCGTGCTTGGCTGGGAGTACCACACGTATGTGATGGTCATGTGCCACCAGCTGCTAGTCGACAGCAGCCTGGCTTACTGGCTCTCGCGGCTCGTTGGCTTCCACGTGACGCTGTTCGGCGCGCTGTGGCCCTTCGAACGGCTGCTGCGGACGCCGCTGAAGCAGGTACCGGTCTGCTTCTACGTGATGCAGCGCATGGACAGCGACGACTGCCGCCGGCGCTACTGTTACCGCTGTCATGTGATCAAGCCCGACAGGTGCCACCATTGCCAGATGTGCGGCACGTGCGTGCTCAAGATGGACCACCACTGTCCCTGGTTCAACACGTGCGTGTCGTTCTCCAACTACAAGTACTTCATTCTCTTCCTCTTCTACTCGTTCGTCCACTGTGCGTACGTGTCGTTGACCACGTTCCCTCACTTCGGCGTCACGTCGCGTCTCATATTGGGCTTCTGGCCCGAGCTCAACCTTACCTTCCTCTTCCTCCTGTCGCTGTTCTTCGGATTGGCCTTCGTCGGTCTGCTGCTCTACCACCTGTTTCTCCTGTGCATCAACTGTACAACGCTGGAGATGATCTCGCGCCAGGGGATTCGCCGCTACGACGTCGGCGTGTGCAGGAACATTGCGCAGGTGATGGGGCCGCGGAAGCTGCTCTGGCTCGTGCCCGTCTACACCAGCCTCGGAGACGGCGCTGTGTTTCCCCTGCGCGCCGAATTCGCCAAAACCGCGTGGGCGGTGTGAGTCCGGAAACGGGAGGCACTCGCGTTCTCAGCCCGTGCCATGGCGGCGTTATACTTGGGACGAACGGGAAAGTGCTGACGTGACCTCATGGTTTAAACGCGCGGTTCGCGAGACAAACTGTGGTGCGCTCACGGCGTGGAGTAATATTTGCAGACTGCCCAAGATATATAAAGCGAGGAATAAACACGTGGCCTTTCTTTCTTTCTTTCTTTCTTTCTTTCTTTCTTTCTTTCTTTCTTTCTTTCTTTCTTTCTTTCTTTCTTTCTTTCTTTTAATCGCTTCTTACGCACTCATTTGCTGAAGCTCGGAAGAAGGGAGACGCACTTCGCTGTGTATAGGAGGAGGGCACATCTACCCATATGGCGGGTCTCTTACTGGAGACTGGAGAAAGTTTGAAGGCAGAAAACGGTTTACAGCTCTATATACAGAAGTTGTAACGTTAGGCAAACAACATAATTTAGGTGGATAGATTAGACACTTTTGCATTACAAATACTGGTGTTAAAGGGGCCCTGCAACACTTCATGAACACAATATGAAAACCATGTCATTCAGTCGCGGAGACTACCGTGAGCATGTGAGAATTAGTTCGCTGCATGGGAATTCGCAATTCGGGTCCCAATATAGCCGCAAATTGCTCTCCTCAACAAATGGCGTCACAAGTAGTACGGTATACGTCGATTAACTCATTTTGTTGTTCTGAAAGGAATATGCGCATGTTTTCTTTAAGTCGTAATGGATTGCCTGAATGGCTTTTTGTTTGCCAGTGCCTGCGCGTGCTTGTCCCGGTTGCAAACAAAAGCCACTCAGACGTTCGTACGATTAGCTACAAGGTTATTGAACTCAAAACGAACAAATAAAGCATTACCGAGGACATTTAGGCGATTATGCAACCACTAATACTAGTTCCTTGTGGCGACATTTGTCATGTAAGTGTTCCTTGTGGCGGTATTTGTTGAAGGAAAAGCAGGAGGTTACCAGCCTCATTTGAAACAAGATTGGGAATTCCCTGGTGCGAGTTCACAGGAGCCCCCACTACTGATGGGGACCGTTTTCAGACTATGTTAAGAAATTGTTGCAGGGTCTCTTTAGGGACCGCACATGTCCGCGAAACATGACAGCCGCAACGTGAAAGAGCAAACGAGGTAGTCGACGTTTCATATCTGACAAGACGAGGCAGTAGAGCTCGGCAGGAGATGTACTGCGTTCGAATAAGTGACTGCTGTTCTATTAAGGTGCCGTCATAAATGAAACGCTTACTAGTAGACATTTAGACGTAACGCGGTGTGAGGGTACACAAGAAGGGGATAATTAAAGGGACTGTCTACTGCCCTTCATCGTTGTCCCGTTTATTGGCTGAATAGAAAGCCTAGCTTTCGAAGTGTCCCAGCCTCTACTTTTCTACTTGTAAAGACGCCGACAACAAAGGTTAATGGGCGCATCTCCCCGGGCAACACTATCGGGCGCGGGTGGCATTTTCCCAACAGGAACCGGTTCCGAGGACGACATTCCAGAGTTGACGAGGAGGAGAGGCGAGGAAAAGTCGGCGCGCTAGGGCTGCGCCTCGGACATCCTGAAAACAAGGCAGCGCCGCACGCGTGACAAGCGCAGGACTACGCGCCAGTACAGGCAGACGAATTCGAAGGCAGCGCCACCTGCGCCACCTCGAGAGCATCGAAAAGAAGAACAAATTGCTCTTGCACGCTATGAACAAGTGTCTTGTAAGGTGAAGTACACTTGTAAGTCATAAATAATAGTTCTTCAAGAGAATGTGTATACCTGAGCGGGTTTGTTCTGTTACACTTGGAAATTGACAAACACGCTGTTTGTAATAATAATAATAATAATAATAATAATAATAATAATAATAATAAGAAGAAGAAGAAGAAGAAGGAAGAAGAAGAAAGAAGAAAAAGAAAGAAGTTTGCGCACGCACACTCGCATAGGCTAGCACACAAATACACGCAAGCATGCACTGTAGAACCGACAGGACAGCAATGTCTCTATCGGATTGTGTGATTATAGCTGCGAAGACACCATACGCATCCAATAAACAAGGTTGCACACGTCGTCCTTGTGTGCGGACGGCAATGTCCTGACACTACCGTATGTGCATTATGTACGAGCAGTTGTACGCATACTGTCTCTCAACAATATACCCGTTAAAAGAAAAACTGAATTGACAACCATTTTGTAGCACATAACTACAGCTAAAAAAATTCAGCGGATCCCACGCATTGCGGGAATCGATGTTATACGAAGCAACCAGCTACGCAGGACCTATGCAGAACTAGCTGGCATTGAGCCAAGTGTTACGAGTAGGATCAACGCTTGTGTGCACGGGGAGCACAAACAAAATCACAACAACTGCTGATGCGATGGGTATATTTAGAATACGTGGAGCATGCGAAGAGGCGCCGTAGACTAGTGGTACCGTGCTTGCTTGGCACCTCGTTGTTCCGGAGTTCGATTCCTGTCCAGGGATCCAGCAGCCCAGGGATCCGCCTCTCTGGATCCGTCCGTGGTTAGTACAGTGTCCGTCATACACTGGCAAGTAAACAGAGCATGGCAGAGCCAAACGGAAGTATGCACGGAACACGTAGGCAACATCCGGGGTGACGTAGCTTGTTGTATAGCCTTGCGTTGCGAACAAGTGGATGCCAATTACCATTTCGTAGCTCTTACTCCACCTTGCCGGCTTCCACAGAAATGATTTACAGTATGCCGACATTCCGCGCCAAGTTATTACTATTTTAATACTTCCTTTTCCTTACTCTTCACTTTTGTTATTTTTTCGGCGTTTATGATTTTCAGCAGCATTGTACCCTACACACACAGCCCACGTCCTGTAGAGTGTGCATCACTGCTACGCTTTTAGTGACAAGGAAGAAGCTGCCTTTACAGGACGACTCATCTCAGGCTCACGCCCGATTTCAACATTTGCACTTGTACGGAAGCGGATACATGCCAGCAGTGGTTTAAAGACCGAATCGGTGCCAAGAGTGATCAAAAGAAAACAAATATATTTTCACTGAACGAGCAGTTACAAGAACGTGCACAAACACGGCTCTTCAAAATACAAACATAGACGGGCTACAACATAACACGGAACCGACTAACACCCAATGTACAAGCTCATGCATTACAATATAGAATACTACACAGAGTCCTATTCACCAGAGACACTCGAAGCGTCTGCTCAACAGGAAGCTTGCAGGTCGACTTCGATGGTTGGCCCGCGGAGCAACGTCGTTTAATTTCTTCGTTCACTGTGACATGACATCTCACTGACGAACATCTGACGACGGCCCGTGCTTGATTCCTTAAGTTGACTTAGTCGGATTCTCTAGACGTTTCGGCGCGGGTCACGCGGTCACAGCACGCGCAAAGCTGAGCGAACGCTCTCGATAAAACTGCATGGTAGCTTCTTCGCGTCGGAGGCGCTTCCTCCTCCTTCGCATGTCGCTGTTATAGCGATTGATTGATTGTGGTTCGGTTAGGAAAGGACGCTAATTTCTGCAACCCATTTATTGATTTGATTTGTGGGGTTTAACGTCCCAAAACCAGCTCTGATTATGAGAGACGCCGTAGTGGAGGTCTCCGGAAATTTCGACCACCTGGGGTTCTTTAACGTGCACTGACAACGTACAGTACACGGGCCTCTGGCATTTTCGCCTCCATCGAAAATGCGACCGCCGCGGCCGGGATCGAACCCGCGTTTTTTGCGTCGGCACGTACTCTACCATCTAGGTGGTGTTGACTCTACACGTTTCCTCCTTCCCTCATCTGTCTCGCGCGCTCACTCTGCTATGATACGACGATTAAGCGCCGGATTCCAGATGATGATGATTGTGGTTCGGTTAGGAAAGGACGCTAATTTCTGCAGCCCATGTAGGGAGCACGGCTAAGCGTCCGTGGGGGTGGGGGAAAGGGAGTGAAAGAGATAGAGAGGAGAGAAAGGCCGTAGTGGAGGGCTCCGGAAATTTAGACCACCTGGGGTTCTTTAACGTGCACTGACAACGCACAGTACACGGGCCTCTGGCATTTTCGCCTCCGTCGAAAATGCGACCGCCGCGGCCGGGATCGAACCCGCGTATTTTGGGTGGCAGCCGAGTACCGTAACCACTACACCACCGCGGCATCCTCCAAGACACACTAGAATTGCGCCATCTATGCTTCGGCTAGCCGTTGCGTGACGTTAGGCGCGCTGAGGTTTTCGCTGCCCTCCCCCTTTTCCTTCGCCTTTAAAATTGGTACAAGATCGCGTTACCCTATGGGAAAGCATATGGCCGATAGTGTGTGACGCATACTCGCATAGTGTAGTTACCTAGAGGTGCTGCGCACACCAACACTCCTAAGCTCGGAATATTCGGGTGTGCGCCTCGCGTGAGTTGACATGGTAATGCAGAAATCAATGCACAACTGATGTATAACTCAGTGCATCACGTAACTTGAGCTTTCGCCTTCAAGTGTTGCAAAGAGTGTGACAGCGAGTCTAATCTTGCATGCGATATATATATATATACGTAATATGGTATAAAAGAGACGTGAAGATCAGCACGGGGGAGGCATCAACAAAAAGTTATCTTCTTATCGCCATGGCAAATTATCCTCCGAAAATTATAGTTCTGTAACAAACTGACGAACGGTTTTAGCATATATATATATATATATATATATATATATATATATATATATATATATATATATATATATATATATATATATATATATATATATATATATATACGCTGTGTTCTTTCGTGCGCGTGCGCTGCCTTGGTGGATTCACCCATGATATCCGCTGAATACCTCATGTTCGAAGCCCTCTTAGGTCGCTAATTTATCCCGGTCCTTTTGTTTTGTGTAATTTTCGCTACGTTCAGCGTGACCATTCTCGCTCACTGCGAATGTGAGTCATATTTTGAGGTTACGACCACACCGCTGCCTGGACAGGAAGGGTCGCTTCTAGAGTGAAGCCGCCCTGAGGCACAGGGTAATAAGATATCTTTCATTTCTGTAAATAAAACTTTTATACCGCCACCACAGCCAAAGTTCTACATGCTTATAGCGTGAAGAAAAAGGTGACCTACAATAGTTCGCTACATAAAAACTGTCTGTTTTAAAAGAGCAGGTACCTGCACTAGAGAAGAGTCCGCTAGTACGGCTGCCTGGCCATAACGGATTGTTCCTCAATGAAATTGACGATTCTTTAGCGAAGACTGCCGTAACTGGACCGATTCTAGCATAAGTTTCTTTGCACACTTACGTCACGGCAGCTCAGTTTCGTAGACGTGTCGTCATGGAAACACACACCGACTCTGCAATAGCTCAACAGAACACTTCGCCAAACACGTACGTCAACTGGAGGCGTCGCCTGCGAGACGTCATGATTTCTTCATGATTTCTTCTTGGTCTGTAGACGATTGACTGCAGCAAGAAAACCCTTCTTGGAAATCCCTTTGCAAGCTCTTGAAGCAGGTCTGTCCATGCATGCGGTGGTGCCTTTTGGTGCCTCCGTTATTGGATTCTGAAATCCGAATGTTTGACTGACTGTGCAAAGTTATATTGGTCAAATCGATCGTTTAGTTGCCCATGCAGCTAAACAGGCTAGTCATGTTTTTCTCTTTGCGCATATAATTAAAAAATTGTGGGACCCTTAAGCTTCGCCTTAAGAGCTGAACGCAATAGCGATGTGTGGACCCATTCTCATCGCGCTCTCTTCCGCTTGCTGTGCTCTTCAATCGCCTAGCCACGTAAGGTCTTGACACCACTTGGTAGAAAGTGCGAGTTACTTGCGTTACTGCTTGGCCTCCCTTGTCGTCTTGAGCCATTTTTCATAGATGAGCCATCAAAACTCGCCGATGAAGAAGGCGCCATTAGATTTGAGGCTTGAGCTAGTTTGTAATGGTTCATCTTGAGGTGGGTGCAGAGCTACACGAAACAAGGACAAAGAAGAAGACGCACCTGTCCTGTGCGTCGTCTTCTTTGTCCTTGTTTCGTGTAGTGCTGCACCCACCTCAGAATGAAAGTGGGAGTATATATGCGGGGTGGCCAATAAGTCCAGCTGCCAAAACTTTCTTTTTAAAGCTACACACGAATAGTCTACATGTAATAACATGGCTTCAGGAAAAAGGCACATTTTTACCTTAAACAACTAACTGCCTTTTATGTAATAAATCAAAGGACATACAACATGCTTTCGTAGATTTCTGGAATGCAGTATTTTACTGGGATTTGCTTCAGCGCATTGTAAAGAAAGGGTTATCACTATAGCATAAGGTTTTTACCAGTAGAAGAGCCATATGACATAATAATGGTTTTGGGTCTTCATGCCTTGTGGAAAACGCGAATGCAGGCGCGCCATGCAGATGTTCATGTGAAATCCGCGCAGGAAAGCTTCATAGAGAGCGTTCGGCAAATTGGGGAAATTTATAGAGTCCTGTCTGAACCACCATACTGGGTCACTGTCCTGGAGGATATGAAAAAGCTTTAAACATGGTCACATCAGTGCGTAACTAATGTATGCGTGTGCGTATATGTATATGTATCCATCTCTCTATATGTATCTACCTCGATTTTTCGCTCGCGCGCAACGCCGATTTTTCGCTCACAACCAACGACGCCGACACTGGAATTTTTGCGAAACGAGCTCTTTAGCGACATCGCGTTGAAAGGAGATCGGTTTAGAATGACAGAAAACTGAAAATTTTCACATAGCCCTCCTCTGCCCCCTTCTTTATCCGAGTAAAGATTCGCACTAAAATAAGGTAAGGTTACATGCACGGATACAAGAGCAAACAAGTAGACTAAAAGTCCCTAGATTTTCCTCGCTCAAAAATATCTAGGGGCCTTATGAGTAGACAGCACGAGCACGGAGTTTGTGTTGGTTACTTCTATTTCGTTATAAATATTGGTACATCGATCCCGAATTAAAGTTCTGCGATTTTTTTTCCTTATTTAATAAGTCATTATTTTTCCTTAAATCTGTACGTGAATTACGCTATTTTTAAGTTGTGCACCGTTTCCGGACCAACCCAATTCTATGGCCAATCCCCCGCAGTGGGTGTGAGCCCACGCTTCTTCAGCTTAGCATAGAACAAGAACAGTCAGCTTGGGCCAGGTGGGGATACTGTGCACCGATTTCCAAGCAGTCTAGAGCTGCTATGTGTCACTTACGGAAGATGCAACTCATTTTATTTGTCCCCGGTGAGTGCCTCGTACTGTTGAATGACCATATAGTTCACACGCGCACTTCCCAGTCGATTACATTAACCATAGGCGTGCGCGCTGGGAAGGGGGGGATATCTGCCCCCCATATATATATATATATATATATATATATATATATATATATACGTTGCACTGCGTTTTGGCAGAAATGGCTTCAGTGGGAAGGAGTTGGTAGGAGGAGGGGATGATCCCTCGCCCCTTATTTAGAAACAGCACACTGACTATGCGTATAATTTCGCTTGTGATGGCTATCTAGATTTTTGCAATCCCGCGACCCCTCAACTTCTGTGTACCACTGTACGTAAAGGATGTATATCCACCCCTCCCACCCTCTTTGCCTACGATGAAATTATTCCAGACTAACCCAACGCTTCCCGCCAATTTATAATAGTCGAGTTAACCGTCCAGGAAAAAAAATTCACAGCATATCCACGGAGTGAATGATGATGAGTGGGCGAAGCTCCGGATGTTCATCGTAGATCGTGCCGAGTTCACTAACTAAGTTTAGTTAACGCGCACGCTACGAATCCTTATGGTTCAACTACGCACAAGTGAAATCTCCCGCCGGCACTTCATTGCAAGTCAAGATCCAGTTCCTATATATATGTATGGGTGGCCGGTGAACGGTTCTCCAGCGCGAGCAGTCGGTATTTTTCAATCAAGAAACTCGCTAGAAGACGCTGCCTGCGTCAAGCTTGTCTCTCGCGGGTGAGGGCGCGTTCTCCTTCTCTGCGAGCTGGTGGAGCGTTCATCGAAGAAAGAGCGTTTCCATAGTCAACGCGCGCCTTTCGATCTCTCTCTCTCTCTCTCTCTCTCACAAGATAGCAGATGGAAGAGTGAGAGAGGTAGCGCGCCGGGAGGCACGCGCCGAGCGCGAGCGCGAGCCTCCCGGCGGCGCGAGGTGGCTACATACATACTACTACTACTACTACTACTACTACTACTACTACTACTACTACTACTACTACTACAGAGGAGGGAACGACCCACACCCTAAGGAGCTTCGCCCCTAAAAGAAAAGAGGAAGAAAGAAAATGATATGTATAAGAAATCTGTACTGTTGCCACGCAGATGCTACGTGACTCGATTCTGAGATCCAGTCCTGATGGATGGCGCGTAGTTGAGAGAGCCACGACTTGAGGCGAGCGGAGAAACCTCGGCTCCGCGAGGTAAAAGCAAGACGCGTCTGCATGCGTGCGATAGTCGAATATGCGCACGCACTGATTGTGTGCGCCCTGTTTATCTTCCACCAATCTCAAAAGTAGGGGAGAAGATCGAAAACAAGCACGCGCTAACAATTAAGGGAAACGAAAGATGAAAAGGAGGAAGGACCTCTTCGAGAGGCGGGCGTGACAAATGACGGATCGGTGTGTTACAGTGAGAGGAACGAAAGAAGGTGGCTGGGTGAAGGATAGCCGTATTAGTATATGCGCGTCTCCCTGACCTGGCGCAATGGCACAATTTCCTTCAAATACAGCGGGATCATGCACCATACATATTTTACGTAGAAGCCAGAAGGGCATGGGGTTCAGCCCCACATAGCCACCAACCGAAATGTTTAGCTTGTACACGCCCACATACAAACACGCGCGAACACTTCCGAGCTGAGGCTCCGAGAGCATAGCTCGTTATGCGGGCGAGCGCAGCTGCGACTGCCACGACCGCCACGACGTACGTCTCTCCGCAGCGCTACGGCATGTGCTTGCGCTAAGGCCCTGTGTCAGCTCTAGGCGTCTTTGCTTTACGACGCCCTGCGAGGTGGCTTTGCGAGACGTGGAGAGTGATTTTCGGAATTAGTTCGATATATCAACTATTTCGATATTGTCGAACTCACTTTTAATTATTGTCCCTGCGAGATGGTTTTGCGAGACGTGGAGAGTTATTTTCGGAATTAGTTCGATATATCAACTATTTCGACATTGCCGAACTCACTTTTAACGAATACCGGTGCCAATTAAATTCGTTATACAAGCTATTGTGTGAAGTAGGGTGAAAACGCACAAATAATGTTCCTTTTTGGAAGCTCAGCGCTTTCTACTTTCCCATCAACAATGTGATGTCGCGCGGATAACTGCACGCCGTTCCTGATAGGATATTGCCGGTTCCGCGGCGATAACACAACGAAAGTACGCGAGTAATCTTTTCTGGCAAAATGAGCACGCGTGCCGCGCCGTAGTGGGTTTCGCACGATATTCTGTGGTCTGCGCAGCCACATCGCTTATCATGCTTCGTTGACCTTCTCACAGCTGCCGCGGCGACGCTGATCTGGTGGCCCGATCTCTCATGTTGATGTTATATATGCACCTACTCACCGGGATCTACTCATGTTGATGATCGATCGCACGTGCTATATGTTCGATATAATATGCTAACATATAGCTTCGGTGTTCGATATAAAGCATTATTCGCTGTACCCTGGTTCGTTATAAACGGGTTTGACCGCAGTAGAGCCTTTTCTCTTATAACTTCCAGAAATGTATACATTTCCTATTTTGGCGGGGGGGGGGGGGGGGGGGGGGGGGGGTAGTTGCGAGTGAAAGCTGAAACTG
The DNA here is from genome assembly GCA_013339685.2 of Hyalomma asiaticum. Lineage (NCBI taxonomy): Eukaryota > Metazoa > Arthropoda > Arachnida > Ixodida > Ixodidae > Hyalomma > Hyalomma asiaticum. Next base: position 79,917,173 of record CM023482.1, read on the forward strand.
TGTGCGCATCAGAGGCACGTGCAGGAGATAATTCCGTCGTTATGGTCAAAATTGAGAGCTGTAGCCTAGGCCAAAATGCAAGGGGGGAGCGAATCGGGGATTCGCTTTTCCAACACGCGCCTTTGTAAACTGACGAGCTTATTTGGTTTTTCTACTTTTGTCATAGTATGCATGGCGTGTATTACTGCCTCTACAAAGGTATTGGACGTGCAATGTAGAACGATGTGTTAGTGATGTGAATATGCAAAAATATGGCATATATGTCCTGTGCAGGCATATGTGCATGCCCCGGCCGTTATGCCGTTTGCACTCCCAAACAGGGTGCCCTAACAGCATCCTTTACTCGAAAGGAACCTTGCTTTTTTGCAGGCTGCACATGCGCGGGTGTTCTCGCTAATTAAGCATCCCACAATATCATAGTTGAGGCGGTGGAACAGCGCGCGCGTTGTTACTTTTGAGGTCATAAAGGACGCGGTGCGCTGCCGCGAACCCGTGACTGTCAATCTCGAAGGCCAGTCTTCCGTGCCTAGCAAATACCGAAAGCAAGGGCGAAAGGCGGGTTACATTACTTGTTTGATAGTTTGTTATTCCTTCCGCTCAAGAAACCTTTGCTTGTTCGTTACAAGGCTTAAAAAGCACATAGCTACGACACTATGCATTACAATGGTTTATGACGTCATGCAGTGACGCACGCCCAACAACGACGCCGACGCGACCGCGAGCAGCGACCGCTGCCTCGGCTGCTACGGCAGAAAGCAGAAGGAGGTTGCGAGCTTGAGTGAGGGTCAGGGGGTGGAGGGCGATATGCATCACTGGAAGTAAACCGTCGCAAGTTTGTGGTGCGCTTTGGAGCTCGTGTATTATAAGGTTGTGCACCATCGGCATGTCTAACGACAGCAGTGACTTCGCCTCTGCCAGGGCGTCAAACATCTTCAGTCTTTTGCAAAATGTTGAAGCAGGTGCGTTCGACGCTCGGCTCGGTTGTGTCCGATAGCTGACACGCCTTCGGAGCGTTCATTGTTTTTCGCTCGCATTGTTTGACGTGTTATCGGCTCACTTTTACCTCCAGACCGCGCGGCCACGGAGCAGAATTTGCGGTCTCTGCGAAGGCACAGCTCGGGTCCTCTGGTAGAAGAAATCTTGAGTGGTAGTAGTTTCTTTTTCTGGACGCTGAGTGCGGAACTTCCACAGTGTACTCACTATCGTTTATTCTCATTGCAATTTCTTTCTTTCCTTTTTTTTTTTTTCCGCAGCGGAAAACGAACTTCACGATTTGAAAGCACGGCATCGCGGTGCCTCAGGTAAAAATACAGATTTTCCTTGCATACTTTTTCTACCGTGCCAAACTGGCGCCATGCATTTGTGTTTCACCCTTGTTTTGAGCCAGATGTCGTCATTTGTTTTCTGTTCTTTTAAATACCAGCTGAAATTGAGACATTGAAGGCTGCAGCTGACAGACTCCAGACCCAATGTGAAGAGTAAGTTGTACTTTTTCAGAGCCTGTCCACAGCTTCATGCCCCGATGACTGACGCTTACGTTTCAGGCTCATGAAAGCCAACGAGGGAGTTTCTACAAAGATTACAGACCTTTCGACGAAAATTTATCAGGAAAGGGCTTCAAGGCTTGAACGAATGTGAGGTTTTATTTGCTGCCAACGAGCTTCCTTCCGTACCGTAACCACTGTCTTTCGTATTCTTGTTTCAGAACCAATGTTGAGCAGTACATCGATGGAATCCGTACAGCTTTGGAAAAAATCGTATGGGTGAGTAAGCTTAACCATATCGAAAGGAAATGAGTAACATTTGTGGCGTACTTATGATTTTCTTGCTTGCGAAAACGCTGAACTCAATTGGGACGCTACTTTTTTCTCTCTGTGTGTTCGCAGACCCCAGAAGCGCTCGAGAGGTTGGCAGAAACGCTGAGGACCGAACTGCCGGAGTTAGTGCAACGTTGTAAGTGAGCTAGCATTGGAATGGGAAATCTTTTCATTTTCACTCAGTTATTGTGCATGGGAAGGGTTCAAGATTTCAAGAGTGAGATAAGCATGCAACTTTACAGTACTTCACATGTTGGGCTAGATATTCATTTGTGTCATTTCAATATGAGGAACAAAAATTTAGGGTGAATTAATGAACTTTCACAGCCTGCTTGCTGAACAGCGCAAAAAAGCAGAGCGAATGTGTGGATCCTTGCGACTGTTTGATGAAAGATATGGATGTAAAATATATGTGGGAGCACTGTGCAAAAGAAATGTAAATGTGCATTTTACAAGAAAATAATAATGGCAATGCTAACAGGATTCAGTATCAGACATTGTGCAGCACTGTTTCTGCGCCCCTTGGATCATAAAAGCTTTTCCTTTACTACAGATTGTGTGTTTTAAGCTTCTGGATTGACTCAGTAGTTGTTTCAGATGCATCCCTAAATATGTACATGAAACAGAGCATAGTTAGACTTCATGATTAGAGGCTACAGAATTTTCTGAAGCATCCTCTGCCATTGTCTGTATAAATCACCAGTGATGCATCACACTGATTGACTGGTAAATATAATGTGGGTGCAAAGGTCTTGCCAAGGCCATTTTGTAGTATAGTTTTTTTTTTTGTTGGCAATGCTGTACGGCTTCCTCAAGTATTTCAAATTTTGGCTCCTTGTGTTGTTACCTTGTGCTGCACGCACACTTTCACATCTTCCATATGCGACCTGCTTTGTTTTTTCCACTAGTGCAAGCAGTGTGTTAGCGCTACCAGTCACAGAAATGCAGTGCTGATTTTATAGTAGGTAATTTTAGGTCTACTGCACCTTCCATGCCATAATTACATTCAATTTAGGGCCATGAAATGAGGCCTGTTAATGCATCCAACCACACTTCATGTACACGGCCGTCCACTTTTAGGGTGAACACGGCTCACCGTGGCCACGCTCCGCGCAGCGCCAGCACGGCTGGTGCGGCGGCGCATCGAAGCAAACGCGGCGCAGGCGCACAGGGACCTAGGGGAGGTGCTTCGCGTCATCTGCTACAGCGCGGTAGCGCGCCTCTATTGCTTCGCTGTGAAGCACGTTTCACTGAGCGAAGGCTACCGAGCGCTCGAGGCAGCGTCGCGAGAATGCGCGCTTCACTAATTGGAGCATTTTCCCGCTAGTTTTGTCTGCAGATTGTGCTTGGTCACGCTTGAACAGGAACGAGCTTGTCAGCACGTAGCCGACTTAGCTGTATTCTTTTTTTTTGTTATTGTAAGTGATGCGGGTAAAAGAACGTCATTTTTTACGCACTCTTTATTAGACCCGGGCTATTTTCTTTTACTGCGACAGCTGTTGGTGCAGTGCATCCAGAGTAACCCATCAGGCACGATTTTCGTGATTTGGATCCTGACGTCATGGGTGTAGCGCGCTGTTTCGCGCATCTCTGGATTATATAACCAATTTTGATAATAGACCTAGGAAAGTGACCGAAACCCTGGGCGATTCGATTTGCAGTTTTAAGTGGCCGATTCACCATCTCCGATATAACTCGCTGGGGATAGTTCTGCAGGAAGAGATCTATGTTCCGCCTTTTTTTTTAAGGGCACCTGCGTCATGGCTACTTTCCGAAAGTGCGCTGCGGAAATGAAGTAGTCCTGCACTGTTATAGCGTTTATATCGCCGAGGTGCTATGACAACCGGCAACCGAATAAAAATCTATTTTCGAAAGCTGATAAGATAATGGTCATGCAAGCCGACAGAAATGCTTTCAATCCACAACCTCTGGCGTGTTTCGCTTTCACAAATCCAAAGATTTTTCACTTGTGGGTGACCAGGCACTTGATTGGGCAGCCGTTGGCAGCAGCGTGTCAGCATTGTAAGTTGATAAGAGATGGTCGCATCGCTTAAGCGAAAAAAAAAAGGGAGCGTGGTGATAGATTGGCCCAGTGCCCATAAGCATTTCTTTTGAAAGGTAAACGGTCCGACCTGACCCATCTGGGTCCGGCCGCGTTGGGGTTTCAAAAATGGCCGCTCTGTTCGCCGACCACCGTCAGCTGGTGGGCCGCCTGTTAGATCATCGTGGCCGCGTTAGCTCTACGCACGGGACGGCGACTTCCCCAGGACCGCTACAGCATGACTTGTTCGCGGCCAGCATTCCTTTGCCGGTATTCATATTTGGGTTTTATGTACTCAGCTAAAAGGGGGGAGGGCGCCTTTCCCTCACTACTAAAAAAAGATTATTCATCATACTAAATTTATCTGGCGTTCCCCCTTAATGGTGTTTATAACGCCGATGCCATGCATCGCTTTGGGACATGTACCCCAAAATTAACAATATATTAAATTTTAGGGAAAACGTGCATATGGCCTTTTGAAAAGGTGAATGAAGTGGAAGCGAATAACGCCTTCCTTACTCGGCGAGACGCAATGTAAGCTATAGGAAACACACACTTCCATTATAGGTTTTCCACTCCTACAACCTGTTCAGACTGACAGAAACGGCTTTCGAATGCTGCATGCATTGACTTCAACGATAAAAGAAAAGAAGAAAGAAATGTCTCCGCCACTTATTTTACACAAGCCAGCAATGTTGCCGAAGAACTGACCGACGATTCCTCCAAATGAGAATGCTACTTCTTGAGTCAGGTATGCATCAGCACCGCTTGGGCGATTTTACGTAAAGTATGAAAACAAAAATGAATAGCATGTTTTATTCGATCCAGAAAGATGCAAATTGGTTGTAAATTACTGCGAATCCAGTTCCTATGCCGGAGAGAGCAGTTTTCTACATCACGTAACGTGGTTCACACACCTAGAACCGACATTAACACGCCAATAAGGAAGCCGCAGAGCAACGGAGCTACTGTCGAAATACTCTGTTTTGCCCTCCTTAATGGAAGAACCGATGACAAACATGATAAAATATACGCACGATCGAAAAATAACCCTCTGAATTTGTGGTAACTTATGGTGGGTGTCGGTCACTTTCTTAGGTCTATTATCAAAATTGGTTATATAATCCAGAGATACGCGAAACAGCGCACTACACCCATGACGTCAGGATCCAAATCACGAAAATCGTGCCTGATGGGTTACTCTGGATGCACTGCACCAACAGCTGTCGCAGTAAAAGAAAATAGCCCGGGCCTAATAAAGAGTGCGTAAGAAATGACGTTGTTCTTTTACCCTCATCACTTACAATAACAAAAAAAAATACAGCTAAGTCGGCTACATGCTGACAAGCTCGTTCCTGTTCAAGCGTGACCAAGCAGGCTGTGCACAATCTGCAGACAAAACTAGCCAGAAAATGCTCCAATTAGTGAAGTGCGCATTCTCGCGACGCTGCCTCGTGCGCTCGGTAGCCTTCGCTCAGTGAAACGTACTTCACAGCGAAGCAATAGAGGCGCGCTCCCGCGCTGTAGCAGACGACGCGAAGCACCTCCCCTAGGTCCCTGTGCGCCTGCGCCGCGTTTGCTTTGATGCGCCGCCGCACTGGCCGTGCTGGCGCTGCGCGGAGCGCGGCCATGGTGAGCCGTGTTCACCCTAAAAGTGGACGGCCGTGTACTATCACGCTCAGCATGACTTGTAGCATAGGAGCGTATGGCCTACTGAGTTCGACAATTCGACATGGCATGGCTAGATTGTTGTTCTCTCATGGAGGCGACCTCCAAGTGAGAGAAAAGCATTCTTAGTGAAATAAGAGCATATGGAAGCGATGCGCAATCTTGGGAGCTCATTTGGCCAAGCTCTCCTGTGTTGGAAGCCATATTGCATGTGATTATACCTGTGTATGTTACAGGTGACGCACAATCTAATGCCATGAATGCACGCAATGAGGCAAGTCTTTCTGGTGTTGCCGTTGTGTATAAAATGGAACACATAAAAGAAAAGCAAGCACCTTTAGCCTGTGCTGCTCCACCTTGAGCTCACTGACGCTGTGAGGAATTAAATTTGGGAGTGTACAATATGTTGTTTGATGATAAAAATTTATACCTTTTTGTTGAGATTGCGGGAATTTTTTTTCTTTGGTTGGGGGAAGTCTGCAATGGCGGCGTGCATCATGGCTTTCAGGTTTTTTTCACTTGAGCAAAAAATGCAGCATCACCCTGCAAACTGCCTGGTCTATTTAATGGGGCAGGTAGCGTACAAGTAGTCACATTGGGCTTTTTTCTTTTTTGCAGCTGCATACTTGGATTCGTGTATAGAGTGCAAAAAGTCCGAGCTGGCCGAGGCAGAGAGCGCCAACAGTAACCTGGCAAGAGATGTTACATTTGGAGAAGAGGAGCAACAAGCAATCCTGTGAGCCATGTTTCATGTCATTATGGTCACCATGGTAATTTGTGCGCAGATTTCAATCCCACATTGCTCTCTTTAAAAAAGTGGATGGGGAAGGAATTTTACTTCTTGAACAAGAAACTAAATGCAAGTAACAATTTAAGCTGCACTACATTTAATTTAAGCTACTTGGCTTTGCCCTGCATGGTGGCCTAGTGGCCATGGCACTTGGCTGCTGATCGAAAGGCCACGAGATCGAATCTCGGCCGTAGCATCTGCGTTTAGATGGAGGTGAAATGTTGATGCTCGTGTACTGTTCGCTGTCGCTGCACGGTAAAGAACCCCACATGGTCAATATTTCCGGAGCCCTCCACATTGGCATATCTCATAATCATATCGTGATCTTCGGACTTAAAACCACAGAAATCAGTCAACCAAACGTGACTCCGAGTGACGCATGTGTACTTGCACTTTTTATGGAAGTGCTCTGTTCATGATGGCACGCACTGTAGAATGGGTACGAGGGATATCTTGAACAGTAATTAATAAAATTGGACTAATTATATTTTAAGCCAAAGCAGCCAGGCACTCAAACTTAATTAAAGATTGGTCATTTACACAGGTCCGTTATAATTAGAGACCGGAAGTTCAGGCACGAAAAAACAAAGTTTTAGGCTCCTATAATAGGCCCTAAATACTGTCATTTAGGCATATATAGGCGTTAAAAACTATCGTTTAGGCATATATAGGCACAATTCATAATTACTTCAGCAGCGTGTTTCAGGACAAATCTTCCTTCTAACAAACACAGCAGGCAAATCCTGTGCTTTGGGAAAGTTAATTTTATTTTTTTCATGAAAAGAATTAGGTGGAGAATAACCATTTGAACAGATTTAGGTAAAAGCTACGGTGACTGGACACTGTGAGAAAGGCTATGAAAGCAGTGGCAAGCCAGCACCACCTCAAGGTTTTCGGGCTTGAAGTTGTGCCTTCTTTCACTCAGTATTTGTTTGTATGCAGAAAAAGAACACTCGACGTCCACTGAAGTTAGTGGAGCGTACTTGTAGTCCGGCACTTTCGATGCTCTAATTTCACCTGGAATCTTTGAATCGGCACCGCTCAGAACATTATAGTGAATTCCACTGGCGGATCTGGAGGTTTTTTTGCTCTGCGGCCGAGAATTTGAATTCCACTGGCGGATCCCGAGCAAGTTCGCATGTTCCACTGGGCGATCTGGGGCAACTTGCTCCGCGACGGAGCGCTCCGCGTTGATCCGTCTCGTAGAGCCGGATTCTGCCGGAACTCCAGCTATACGGTGTCGTCATTTCCGGATCAACCGAGCACGGCGATTTTTTTTCAGCGCTCTTTTTTTTTTCTCTCTCTGAGGCGCTGTCTGATAACCATGGGCGTTTGTTTACATATTTTGGAATGGCGTCGTTCGACCCTACAGGGGACTGCTCCTCGGTCTGAGCAACAGCAAGAGTTCTATGTCGGAAAGCAGCAGCAGCAGCAGTAGCGAAGAGTCGTACGTGCTGTACGAAACGTTATTTAAGGAGCTGTTTCCAGAGTCCCCGCGCAAACGCCCCAAAATGTTCGGCTACGTCGAAGTAGTAGTACACACGTACTCGGAGAAAGAGGTATGCATACTTTTGTGCGAGGTCTAACATAGTCCAACGTAAGGTTGCAAACATGGGCAACCGGATGCGTGCGACAACTTCCGCTGTAATCCCTGCCAGAGCGAGTTTATTTTTCACTGGCCGATTGGGATCGGATCGCTCCGCGACGGATTTTGTTGCTCCGTCATGGATTCGGCACACCGCTCCAGATCCGCCAGTGGAATTCACTATTAGACACTTGTTTTAGCACATAAAATCCGGGATTCTTGTCCAAGACAGCTTTAAGCTTCGAGGTGACCCTGTCAGCAACAGGCCCATTGGGGACGGTGGCGAACCTTTCCTGCACGTCCAAAATTAGCTCAACACTCTGAGTCAGAGCGGCGCCCGAACTTTCAAGTTTCTGTATGCTTTCTGCAAGGAAAGTAAAATGAGCACACAAATAGGCCAAGTCAGATTCAAGTGTATCGTGGTGTAGAACAGTCTGGGCTCTTCTCACGGTGATGCTCTCGTCCGCTGCAAAGCTGTTAATAACAACATTAACACCAGCGAAGTGTTTGTTGTAGTAGTCCACTGCCTTCAGCCAAGTTCCCCAGCGGGTAACAACGGGCTCCGGTGGAAGAGGCACATCCGGCAACTGCTCTTTAAAGGCACGAACGCGCGAAGGCTCCTTAAGGAACACTGCCTTGCCTGCGGCTATTAGTTCGTTAACAGAACTGAACGACTTTCTCAGCTCTTCACAGACCCGATGAAGCCCATGGGCAAGACAAGTGACATGCAATAATTCTGGATAAAAGACCTTGAGAAGTGCAGCAGCCTTGTGCATATAAGCTGCTGCATCTGTGTAGAGCAGCAGCACTCGGTCGTCATGGGATCTGGAGGGGTACAGTACCCTCAAGGACGAGTTCACAAAGTAGGCGATGGTATCACCGCTCGTTTTTTCCAGTTGTTTCGAGCATACCAAGAAAGGTGTTGTTTTCTATTTTGCATCCAGCTTTCCAGCTACAAAATGTCCAAGTAATCGTCCGGTCGCATCTGTTGTCTCGTCCACTGAAATCCATATGTATGATTCACCGAGTTCTCGTCTGATTTTTGCTAACGTGTCCTCGTACATTGGCCGCAGGTACTGCTTGCTCTGATGGTATATTCTGGTTGCAGTACTTTTGCAAAAAATTCTTGAATGTCTTGTTTTCGATCTTCGCCCAAGGGATGTTAGCAGCGACCAATGCTTCGCATAAGTCTGCGCTGAATTCACTTCTCTTTCCTTCAGCAAAAGCTTCAGACAAGAACGACTGCCTCGACGTTGATGGTTGGTTGCGCAGAGCGTTGGCTTGATACAACGTTGTTTTCTCGTGCTGCTCCAGATGACACTTTTTTTCACACGGTACCTGCGAGAATAAAAGAGCGAATTGCACTAGGAAGGTGCATTGGATACGTGGTCTTTAGTGCACTTACGCTTGTACTTTTTTTCCTTGCGGCTGTTGAAAAACTCTGAGGAAATGGCGAAGTTAGGTAACATGAGCCCGAGCGTGCATTTTAAAATCGAAATGCTTATACCTGTATCCGACCGAGAATGCTCCGCACATTTCCTGTTGCATGCGAGGTCACAGATGCGGATATAAAAATAACAAAACAATGAATCTGAGTGCCCGTGAAGTCACCAAAAAATGCATCTTATTTGCGCAGGTTCAGCGGTTATTCGAATTGGCAGTTGCGTAAGCAATGTTGGGAGCTTTATGCCAATGCGTGTTTCAGAGTGGACGTCAAATGCAACATATTGTTGACCTTTGCAATGTCTTCTCACCTGCTTTCCACATGGATGGCAAAATACCGTTTCTCCATCGACGGAGTAGCACTGTGATCCACTGGTCCATTGCCTGACAAGGACACTTTTTGGCGTCTTTTTCTTCGGCATTGCTCGGCAGACTACCGGCAGCTGCCGTTATGAAGAACACAAATGCCACCGAAACTGACGCGTAGGCTGTAGGCTGCAGCGCAAGCGTAGCTTAGCTTTGACTTGCTAGAGTAGACTCTAGCCTCCCTCACACAACCGCCGAGGTGCACTACTCTCGAACCAAGCAAGGGGGAGAGGGAGGGAACACTAGCGCTAGCCTAGCTTCGCTTCCCCTCGCTAGAGTACACTCTAGCCTCGCTCACGCAACCGCTGTGCTTCTCGAACCAAGCGACGGAGATCTTTTAGGGGGGCCCACTAGCGCTAGGTTAACCTCGCTTTACCTCGCTGGGATACACTCTAGCCCCGCTCACGTAAAGGCGCGTTGATAGTCCGACGTTATCGGCACGTTGGCGAGCGTCACATGCGTCGGAGCACATCGGCCGAGTCCAGTTATATGTTGGCTGTGGCAGTGCATCGAACTATGGTCTGTTTTCGCCGACGTGACGAAGCGCATGCGCGCGTCTACCCTAAGCCGCACTGTAATCGCGCCTTAACAGGAGCTAAAAACGTGAACGAAAAAAAAACATAACTAGCACGCTATGCGACTGTTGAAGTTAATATCGCCACACTAAGTGCTTCTTGTTTTCCTCCGTCTGAACAGCTCATTTAAGCAAAACGTGTACTCGACGAACGCGAAAAGGCATTTTTAGGCGCTGAAAAGCTGATATATTCACGAAGCTCGAAATGGGCACTTATAGGCACAATAACTGTTTGATTAAAACGTTTCCCTTCCCTTAGTTCGTGCTTATATGTTAAATAGGCTCGAAACGGACTCCGGGAAAAAATAGACATTTTGCCTGAAGTTCCGGTGTCTAGTTATAATACAGTCAATTTGGTATATATCAAACATGGATGTATTGAATTATGAGCTACAGTGAAACCCCAATTATATGACATTTTCGGGACCGCAAAAAATAGTCGTAAAATGCGGGCGTCGTAAAATCCGAACAGAAAAATTTATACCCTTGAGTGCGCCGCAATCCACTGGTGTGGTTCGCAACAGCCGTAGCGAAACATGGCACACACTAAAGGGGGAACGCGGCCTTTGGAAGTCGAAAAATCGTAAAAAACACGCTCTTCAGAAACCCACATATTTGCACTGTATGTGTCATAAACTATCCCTCCTGTAATTTTCAGCGCCTAATTCGTCCTAAAACTACATCATATCGAATATATTACGAGCAGCGAAGCCACTCAAACACTCTCCGAAACAGCACAACTTCAAGCGAGCGCCGTTCACATGCCATTCAACCGACCGACGCCATTTTTGGTATTGTTTTAAAGTTGTGCGCTTTTTTTTTCTACCGCCGTCGGTGGGAGCAGTGGTGGCGTGGTGGAAGCACGGTTCGCGCGTGATTATGGGGGGCTCGCAGGGGCATTCGGGTATCCCGCGCTTGGATGCGAAGCTGCGATTGCGCCAAGCGCGCGCTCCTCGAGAGAGTGGGGGAATGTGCGGCCGCTACTGGCTGCTGCGCATGATGGTGCGGTGGCCTTCTCCGGCGGCTGCTCTGTGCGTTGTCTGCTACGCTTAGGGTTAGCGCCTGCTTCGTGGTTGTCGCCGCTATGTCTGCCTTTGTGTGTGCCGCTTCGCTTTTTGTTATCACAGAAAGGAGATCGCAGGAGGGCAGAAGAAAGATGGTTGGTCGGAAAGGGTGACAAGAACGGGGAGGAAGAGAACAACCGCACCACTCTATGCCGCTACTCGCGGCGCCGGCGTCTGATGGGAGGGCCAGGGGAAGACGAACGAACGGCACCGGAAAGCCGAAATGAACCAGTTTCCCGAGCGCCCGGCATGCGTAGGGGCGACAAAGAGCCGGTGCGACGAAAGGCGCCCGTGGGCACTTCCCCTTTCTTCGCCGTTTGGTCACCCTGCCTCGCGTGGATCGTCATGTAACGCGGGTTCGGTGTAAGATCTCATCGTATAATTGAGGTTTTTAATGCATTGTGTCTATGGGGCTTTCGCCGGGACCGGACTAATCCGTCGTAAAATGCGGGTCGTCGTAAAACCGGAGGATGTAAAACCGGGGTCCCACTGTATATTGAAACCAGTTCAGATCACCTTCAAAATCATTAAACAAGTACAGGGCTGAGGCACATGTATATCGAAAAGCCTAGGACAACCTATTTGGTATATCATATTTATTTGAATATAAAGCGGTCACAATTATAAGGCGAGGGGGGGAGTTGAAGGACCTTCGAAAAAGAAAAAAAAAGTGTGCACACTAATATAAGGCAACTGACCATTTTATTTGCCTTTAAGAACCCTGGGCTAGGAAGAAATGGTAGATGCATTGCTGCATGCATTTCTGCTTATATGGCACCAAGTCCGTGTGTATTTCTGGATGTTTACGACGATACAAGGATAGCAAACGCACGAGTCAGATCTGCACGTCACAGCTCCGTAGCTCATGGCACATATTCCGACTCAGAGTCACTCTTTGACATTTGGAGAACTTGTGCAATTATTTCATAATCGTCCAGTTCGGCGCATGATGACACCGCACCACGATGTTGACAATGTCTTCAAATGTAGTGGTAGCAAGAATTGCCACATAGCAGCCTCAAGGTAATCAACGATGTCCGCATTTCAGCTCGTGACCCGCAGCAGTTCAGGCTCTTATGTTGTGAATTCAGGCTCATTTGCAATCAGCAAAAGTAAATCCACTGTGATCGAAGCAGTTGCTGATCACGTTTGCTTGCACCGTTTTCAAGGCGTCTGCAGCTATATTGTCAGCGTCGTGCACTTGCCTCGTTTTCGTTGACATGCTCATCGGCGCGGACTGCGAGGCCATTGTTCATACTACTAGACGTGACCTGTCGCTTAGAACGCAAAATAAACAAGCAAGCCGTCTTAGAAAGACGTCTTAGAACGCAAAATAAACAAGCAAGCACTGAAGACTGAACGTGAAAGCGTGATCAAGCGATCGTGGACCCGACATGACCCGTACTCGTAATCGCGAACCACACGCGAGGTGCCAGTACAGGATGCAGTGATCGCAGTGACAGTGCAACTTGCCTCCAAAATTGGCGCGTTGTGACAGAAACTAAGCCTCCGAGATCACAGTTTTGTATTTGATCGCCGAGGTTATACTTTTTCTCGTGATCAACCTGTTTGGTAGTTGAACTAAAGATTGATCTTCTCGGGACGATACAAATGATTACTGGTGCTTAAAGCCTAGTCAAGCAAAACTTTTCTGTGAACTGTTTCCGTGAGCACGCTTTGTGGTGCAGTGATGATCAACGTTACTAGAACAAACTCAGTTTCGCAGCTCCGTATCTCCGCCAGCGGAGGAGGGTGGTCCAAACGGCGGTCGCGTGAACTTGCGGCGCTGCAGTCGCGTCTTCCGCTACTCTCGGCGCGTCGTCTGCTACGACGGAGCCCAGCGGCGGTCCACCGCGCATTTCGCACGGCGGCTTTTGCGAAAGTTAAACATTTATTGTCCGTCCAGTCGACGTTCCCACATCCCATTTGTGCACTACTTAAGTGGGTATGCATAAGGTCGTCTGTATGCATCGACCCGCATGCATTGCTCGTTGGATTGCACGGGTGTTGACTTTTTATGCCTGGTCTTTGAAATGGCACCATTAACGCCAAACTTCTACCACCTGAACTTGTTATTCCCGGCACCGTCGCTTACCGCGGCAATAACGGCCGCACCGTACTCGTGCAGCTGCAAAACGGCTTCGAGCACAAGCTCGGCCAACACACGGCCAGGTGCGGCGACCTTTGTGACAAAACTTGCTATAGACTGTACCCATCCTTCAAACATGGCACGAATATAACCACCAACGCATGGTCGGCTAGCTGGCAGCTGTGCCCTCCTTCGCGATCCCACCGTAATCAACAAAGCCGTCCATTTTGCAGGTAGGCTTGTTGAACTCGTAAGAATGCCTAAGCTTCATTTCATCGATAAGAAGCGTCCCCAAGCTGCTTGCTCATTTTAAATTTTATGTATTCCAGACAGACGGCTTCAAATCCATATTTATATTAAATGGCCTCCAGTATTTGTGCCAGCCGGTTTGTGGTTGGCAGTGGTAGCATATTCAGGTCTATCAGCAGCCTTTAGGCCCGTGGGCTGGCGATTCGTACAAGCATGCAGTTAAGCAACCATTCTGCATTGTACGCATTCCACACGGTGCTTTTGCTTTGATTTTGCGAAATGCATTTACAACCGCCACCTTTTCGAGCGGTGGGAGGCAGTCCAGCTGCTTGTTCAGGCACTCTCCTCCGAGGTCGTTTCTATCACTCCTTTCAGTTCCATGATTTGTTTCTCCTGCTTCTCGCGAGCTGCTGTGGCCCTAAGAAACGTTCTTCTGAGATTCTTCATCTTAAAATTCTTGACGGTTGCCTTCGCTGGTGTCTGCAGTGGCTCCTTTCTACGGTGTCTCAAACAATTCGGACAGATCTGGCGTAACGTGAAAAGCAAGCAGATTTTTGTGCGTACTCTGTCGCTATCCGTCAACTTCGCAGAGTAGATGTTCCATTCCCGCAGCACAGCTTAGACTGTACGAAGGCTGTTCGCTTTATGTAGCTGTTCACTGTGCAGTTCAACTGCTCATCAACTACAAATGTTTTTTGCACAACCCGTTCACAAGCCGGCGAGTGTAAAATATTCCGCACCTACTGTTCGTTACCTCGTCGTAAAAACACTCAAAAAGCCATTGCTTTGAACGTAGCGCGACAGTTGACAAGTGATCGAATGTGAATGTGATGCGAGGGCATTTCTGTGCCCGAAGTGTTGGTAATCGCTTGTCGTTCGTCTTACTGTTCTACTTCTGACGGCTCCTCCGTCGACGAGCTGGGCACAGGGCTTTCGCGGGACGCCATGCGTTTTTTCTGGTATTTGCGCCTTGACCCTGAACATTTTGGCTTATATATATATATGGGGTGGAAGTGCTGCGAACAAGCGTACCAAGCGCTAGCTCCCATTTTCTCCGAGGGATCAAAACTTATTGCCCAGCAAAACCGTGAAAGTAGCGCTCTATAATATTGCCGTGCTCAAAAAGAAGGTCACAGAGTTAGCATTTCGGAGTGGGCTTTAAACTTTGCGATGTTAAGCTTGCTCCCACCTCCTGAATTCCGTAGCGCCTTTTGGTGGTCTGAAGGGGCGTGAACCGGGGTCATCGTTGCTGTGTCTGCAACGATGCACCCCGATCTTGCACCCCGGCGCAATGCAAGTCGGCATAATGCGCGTAAATGATCCTGTGGCTCCTCGCTAGGCGTCGTACACGACGCATGTGTCTTCATCCAAGGCACTTCGCATTGGCAAAAAAAAAAAAAAAAGACAGTTCCAAACATTACGAGTGAACAAAGCATACCAGTTCAGTGGCGCACCGACGGGGGAGGGGGGGTTCGGGGTTTTAACCCCCCTAAAGCCGGCCTAACCCCCTCCCCCCTTATAACTGCTCCTATGTCCTAGAAGAATGTGGCGCTAATTTCTGTGCAAAACGCCGAAAAAAATAATAAAAATAATCATCGTCATTGATGTTACTATTATTTGGCATTTTATTTACTTTTTTTTCACACGCAACAACTGTGTAATCGCGTGCCTGGCCCTTTGTGAAAAATCGAACCCCTGGCAGAGGTCCTGGGTGCGCTACTGTACCAGTTGCTGCAACGCACGTGCACGTCGACTGCGCCGTTACAACAAGCGCCGGTGGCGAGAGCCAATGGCAAGCGCAAGACGTGACTACAGCGCCACTAGTTCTCGCGACCGCCACGCGGACCGCCTCTCCGGCGGAGCTTTTAAACTGAGTTTATTCTAGTAACGTTGGTGATGATGTCATGTGGGTCATCACTGCTGATAACATTGTTGGCTGCCTCGATGAATTTTATGAGTTTATTAGCGTTCCCAGGCGTTCTCCCTGACTGGTTCATTGCAAGCGGCTTTATTAGCACCGAATACGATGTGCTAGCAGTTTCTGACTGCACCAGTGCCAAGATTGTTGCAGCCATCACCGGTCTCGAAGGACTGGGCACGACCAGTGCGCCTGGGGCACTACAGTCGAACCCGGATATATCGAACCCGCCAAAAGACGTGTATTAGTTCGATATATGGCATGATTCGATATAGGCCTGCTATAGGATTTGATGACCTAAAGGCACATACCACTCAGAAAAACACTTTATTATAATGATTTGATGACCTAAAGGCACATACCACTCAGAAAAACACTTCATTATAATATAGTGGCTTACTTGCGTGCCTTATTTTGGCACAAAATAGTGCTGGATTTCTTGCAGGGGGGTGTTCGACCTTGCACAGCTGGTCTAAACCACATTTCCTAGGATGGTACCGGCAGTTTTCCCCGCCCCCGTGAGGAAAAGCCAACTTGCATTGCCGAGGCTCAGCGTACAGCACAAAGAGAGCGGTTGCTAGGTACACCAGCGGGGAGGTATATCTTGAAGTCAATAGGAGAATCGGTGGCTGAGTCACATGATGGGACGCGGCTACACGAGTTGAACGTAAACATTAGGGCCAATATTACTGTGCGCCCGTTTCCACGGAATGTGCACCCTGTGCACAATGTAGGGAGGCGGATGGCGAGAGCTAGGGCTTTGTTACGAGAGGCAGACGATCAGAAGGAGGAGTCAGCGTTTGTTGACGCGGCATGGATTAATGGCAAAGATGCCTGTTCAGTGGTGGTGATAGATGGCAAAGGGATTGTTCGAAATGCCGCTTCTGTTTATACAAAGGATCCGGGGGTCGCTGAGCAGGTGGCTATTGCGCTAGCACTAATTGATTCAGAGAGGGTTTCAGTGTTCAGTGACTCACGATCTGCGATTAAAGCTTTTTCGAGGGGACTTGTTGCGGAACAAGCTTACAGACTGCTGCAGGGCAGGGATATCACTTCGCATACAGTTACTTGGTTCCCGGCGCACATGGGGTCAGTCGAGGGAGCCCCGCGTAACCTCAACGAGGTGGCGCACAGGGAGGCACGAGGATTAGTGTGCCGTGCACTCCCTGAAGGGGCTGGACCTCTCGTTCCCGAGTTCAGGGACCAGCTGTTAACCTACAACGAGATCACAAAGCACTATTACTTAGGGCGCAGGGCATTCCCCCTGCCACATTGTAAATTAAACAGGCCACAGGCGGTTACATTAAGACTTCTGCAGACACGGACGTACCCTAACCCGGTCATCATGAATAAAATTAATCCCGACTGCGGAGTTTCAGTCTATTGTAGCAAGTGTGGGGGTTTACTCGATTTAAACCACATGCTCTGGCGCTGCTCGGCGTTGGCCGGTGATGGTTCTCAAGGTGAACAGTGGTGGCAGCGGATGCTGCACAGTGAAGTGCTGACGGACCAACTCAGGGCTGTCCAGAGGGCCCGTGTGGTGGCAGAGGAGCTCGGCCTCTCTGTCCCGACGTGGGAGCGGCCCGCATCAGTCCCCACAGACTGATCCCTCAGGACCCAATAAAGTTTTTCATACCATACCATACGGCACTTTTGAGGGACATGGAGTTTGACATATTGGTTGTCGTTGCTGTTTTCGATGTAACCGTAACTCTTGCTATATATTATCAATGTAAATATACCGTGTTTAGAAATTGTTTGATATACGGGATAATTTGATATAAACGGGTTCGATTTAGCCGGTCTCGAGTGTATTAAATGACTTTGTACCATGCTCCGGGAGCTTGCATCGGTGTTCACAGTTCTTCACATTCATTTGCTGCTCTTGTGGTGCAATGCAAGGTGCTGGATTTCCCAATCTGTAAATTTCCAACAATACTGGGTATTGCTTGAGCAACTTGATGGCCCACAAGATTAAAACCAAGCTTACATATATTTCACGTTGTTCTTTTGTGTATTGTGGGCAAATAGGTAAGCTACCGTATTCTCGGAAAACAAATCTGAGACGTGCGCTCTTTTAAGACGAGCTTCAAATAAGCGTACGTTCTTATTTATAATTATTGATAAATCAAACTATTTTGCGATCCCCTTCGAGTTCAATATATCAAGAATCGACTGTATTTGTCAAAGTGTAACGCTGGTAACTTCTACAAACACATTAAATCTGGCTAATTTGCACCCAGGAAACCGAAACTGAATGGTAAAAGAACAGTTACTTGGTGTGACACAGTTGCTTCCTTCTCATTGCCACGCGACTATGTGCATGCATTGCTATTGAGTGCCTATTCTGCCAAGTGCAATTAGGTGCGGAAAAAAAAAATAAAGGAAAGGAAAATCTCTAGAAATCTGTAGAAATTAGCGTTGCCCTTCTGCAAATATTACAACGATATGCATTCCCCAGCGTGTCTACCAACCGGGAAAACCGGGAAAACCGGGAAATCTCAGGGAATATGATTAGTCTGGAAAATCTCAGGGAAAACTCGGGGGAATTTGGGCTTCTGTCAGGGAAAATCAGCTCAAGTACGAAAGTCGCGGTAACGCTGGCTCTAACAATGCACCTTGCGATTGAGTTTATAGCGCAACTGGCAGTAACTGAAGGAATGAGTGTCCCCACCCCCCTTCCTCATCGCTTTCCGTCGCGCGAATCGGCTGCTTTTTTTTATATATAATTGGCTTTGGTTGTCGCGGCTTGTTATATGTAAAGTCCGCTGTGTGTGTGTCTGGACGCGCTACGGCGCACACACGGGCCGTGTGTGCGCCGAGCGTTGTTATAATGTGCGTTTGCTTGCACGCAGTATTTTCCACAAATATTGTGGAAAAGACTGTGTGGGTGTGGAGGTAGAATGCGCGGCCACACGAAGCTGCGCGCCCTCTCCATAGGGAGAGGACGCGGCGCCGATTCTACGCGCCACGCGGTGACGCGTTGTACCGCGTAGTACGTGTGGTTAGGGCAGTGGGTTAGGGCTTTCGCTTTCTTGCAGAGATAAACAGAACTTATTTCTAGCTTGGGCGCGTCGTGTGGTCTGCGGCAACGCCTCTGGGCAACGCCATTTCGTGGTTTCGGTTTCTCAGTGTGATTGAAACGGAGGCGCGTGAAACTTGATGTTCATCTTCATCAGCATGGCCCCCTTCTGTAGAGGCGGCGAAAGTTGATTTTCATATTTATTGGCGTAGCTTTCAGCTTGTTTATTATCGACGCTTATGATCTGAGGGTCGCGGGATTGAATCCCGGCCGCGGCGGCTGCATTTCGATGGAGGCGAAATGTTTGAGGCTTGTGTACTGTGCGATGTCAGTTAAAGAACCCCTGGAGGTCAAAATTTACAGAATTCTCCACTACGCGTCCTCTCATAATCATACGCAGAGAAGATACCGTACGTGTGCCAACACAGCTGCTGGTTGCTCCAAGATGAGAACAGAGATGCGTTTTATGTGCGCAGACTGCGATAAGGCACTGTGCGTAGACGCGTTTTTCAAGGAATACCACGTTCTAAAATACTGTTAACAATTTGCAGTATTTGCTCGATTCTACCACGACCTCGATTGTAACGCGCACCAGTTTACCGCGACAAAAAAAAAAGTGAAACATCGGTTGTAGTGCACACCCGTTTTTCGGGACACGAAAAAAGGGAAGTCCTTAGTAATCAACTTTCTCACATTAATAAAACCAGATACCGTACTCGCGTAATGAACGTACTCGCATAATAAAAGCAGCGATAACTTTTAAACCTCTGCAGTCCCTCGAACGGTCGCGCAGTGGCTTTCCCGCTACACTTGATCCGCAGCGTCTCGAAGACATTCGGCGCGCCGATTCATAGCTTCTGCGTCTTGATGAAACTTCCGCAAGTTGCCGGGCGTAGCCACGTGGAAGCGGCGGTAACATCATTTACTCGCAGTGCCGCATTCCTCCGTTCACTCGCAGTTCCCTCACGCCCGCTGCCGCATGCTGCCATGCGTGCTACCCAGGCCGCCCAGGCCGGGGCGTGGTCTCCGAGATCGCCGCGATGCAATCTCGGACGTCAAGCAGCGCGCACGGCTGAGAGGCTCGGCCTCAGCACGGATATGAGGGAGAAATGCGATGATGAGCCGTTTTGCGTAAGGCGATGGGAAACATCTCCCGTTACGGCCACCCGCAAACGCTATTGAAAGTTCGTGCGCCTGGGCATCTCGGACTTCGGTTGGCCGCAAAATGGCCAAGCTGGCGCGGCGATTATCATCGACCTACGCGTCATGTGCGTCGTGACATCTTTGCGAGGGGGACCGGCGGTGACATAGAAACTACAGAAACTATGCGCACCAAAGACCGCCGCGCCGCTAGTTCGTTTTTTCGGCAGTGACCGTTCGGCAGCGCCCGAAGCGCGTAGGAGGCGGCCATTTTCCTACGCGCCTCGATATGGTAACGGTGTCGTTCGTTCGCACTCGATTGTAACGCGCATACGATTTTTGGACCCCTTTTATAAAAAGAAAGTGTGCATTATTAGAGCAAATACGGTATAAGTGATGCTGACACCCAAATACAGCTCCTCATTTTTTTTTACAATGTTTTTCCGACCTTACGCATTTCGTACATTCAAAATTCGCAATTTCACAAATTGACCGTCTGGGAAAGCTTATTTCTCTTTGTTTGTTTTTTTTTTCGTTTTTTTTATTTGACCCTCAAAGAGCTCAACATCCTTACTAGCGATGACATTGGGTGACATGGTACCTATCCACATCGACATGAAAGAAAGTTATGTGCCACTCAGGGAATTTCGCAAAAATACTCAGGGAAAACCTGGAAATCTCAGGGAATTGAGCAATGTCAACTTGGTAGACACCCTGATTCCCTGTGTATATGGCTTCTGGTTTGAGTTGCCGTGTGGCGATTCTGGACCCTGCAGAGTGGACGCCGCAGCGAGCTCGAACGCAGTCTTCTCGTTCTGGTTTGAGCATCTAGCCATTTTTGTTTAAAACTTGATTAGTGTGATATTGCTGATTACTATTCAAGCTATCAATCGTACCCATTTTGCACTGTGTGCCATCATGAACGAAGCAATTAAGCAAAACTTGCACAGATATCTTCTTCTCTATATGCAAGATTTTTGAACTACGTTTCTGAAGCACCCAATATGCATAGTGCATGTAACGAAGTAATGAATATAACGAAGTAAAATTTCCCTTGTAATCTCCATAGACATACATAGATATTAAACTTGTTTTAACGAAGTAAAATTGACCTTTTAATGGATATAATGAACTAACACCACCTACGAAACCGAAAATTGGCCCGCATTCCCGCCAACAAAAATGGTTCCCATGGTGTTCGGCAGCCACTCGGAGTGGCTATTCAGTAATCCCACAGCCCAATGAAACTTCCACAAATTGACGCGTGTAGCCGCGTGCAAGCAGCGGTGCACACCAAGAGGTACTGCTGCCTTCCTCTGACTTATTGTAGTCCTTACTAGAGCACTGCACGCGTCTGGGCCGGCCTGGAAGCCCGAGCCCGGCTGCCCGGAATGTTTTTTTGGTGGGCCCGGGCCGGGCTCGGGCTTCAAGCCGCAGCCTGCTTGGGCCCTTACATTGAAGGGCCTAAGACAGGCCTTCAAGCACATGCGCATGTCATGTACAGCACGGTTTTAGGCATTCTCTGGCAAGATAAAATGACAAAATGGTGATAACATCCACGTTATCTATCCAACCTTTGCTCCCTTGAATCACAGAGCTTTAAACAAAACATTTGTAGGAAACATTATGCCCGGAAGCATAAGGGTGGCCCGCGAAAGTTGTCCAGAGCCTGACTAAAATGTGGTCATCCTGGCGCAGGGGAGCGTTAGAGGGACTGTTTAGCTATGCTCGGATTTTTCTTTTTTGATTGTTGTGAAAATGAGAAGATCGTTCCTCACATTGATGGAAACGAAGATGCTTGTACTGCATAAAAGAGGAATAATATTTTTAATTTGATCCAGAAGGTTGTCAGAAAATTACCGGTGATACCAGCCTCTGTGATGAGCGTCAGTCTTCAAATGTAACGAAAAACCAAGAAATATGCACACCGGTTTAATTATCCTGCTTAAAAGCAAAGGTTTATTACTTATAGTTGTATTTGACAAACATCTGGTAATATTCTTTCATGACGAAGAGTAACTTTCATTTCTAAAAGATATTACAGAAGCCCGGTAACCACTGTTGCCGCCGTCCCTACAAATACAGGAGGAGTGGTCGTAAAGAACGAAAAATTCTGTTTTAAAAACATTGATAATTTCTCAGCAAAGTCACTGCAAGTTTAAACACTTTGGATTCTGTGTGGAGTTTTGTGTAAGCCTCAAGGCATCTTCTTCACAAAAATTATTACAATATCAATAAACCTTTATTGCAAAGGTTCATGTTACTGGTACATATCATTTACATCCTCTGAAATCATGATCAAAATCCACTATATGATTATGTGGTATACACAGCATCAGGAACCAGATAAATTTTGACCATCTGGAGTTCTTTAATATGCATTGAAATCCAAGCACGCTGGATTTCTTTTCTTGGTTAATCCCCATCTAAATGTGGCCATTGTTGTCGAGAATCGAACACACGCCCAAGTGCAACAGCTTAACCCCTAAATTACATCACTGTTGACAGGAAGAACATATAATGCATGTAAACACCAAATTTAATCAGATTGCCTGTCACAAAGGGCAATTAAGGCAAGAACGATAGCTACAACCAGCAACAACTTTTCTCAAGCATGTCCCAGTCGAGCCTGCACATACACACGCTGGCTCTAAGCAAAGGTAACATTGAACGAGCAAGGCCATGCTCAGGCTTGGAACCACGGGCCCGGGCTGGGTCCGGGCTTGTTATCATGGGCCTGGGCTGGGATGGGCTTCACAAAGCAGACCCAGGTCGGGCTCGGGCCACAAAATCAGGCCCGTGCAGTGCTCAAGTCCTCACCCGCCATGCCCGTTTTTTTTTTGTTATGTTAAAGCCATGGTCTCTGAGATTGCATGGTGACAACCTCTGAGGTCATGCTAACTGCACAGTCAAGACTGCTGGCAGTAGAGAAATGAGGGACAAACGTGATGATGTGCCGTTGATTGGGTGTGGTGGTGAGAAACGGTTAGTGCATCCACTCGTTGCTGTCGCCCGTGAATGCTACCAAACGCTAATGCAGCTGGGCGTAACCTATAGTGCATCGGCGACTTGGGGACTACAAGCTGGCCAAGTCAAGCTGGCCTGGCGGTGTTCATTGGCCTACACATTGTATGCATTGTAGTGGCGAAGATGGCGCGCTCGGTAGCACACCACGAGCTGCTCGTGTTCACAACGGGCGTATTTTCACTGTTGACTGTTCGACAGTGTTGCCGTTATTCCGGTTTTGCAGTAACGTGGACCGCATGTTAGACAGAAGCGGAAGATAATTGCCTTGTTACAGAAAGTGGCCTGCTGTGTTGACTACCGATTTGCACGGTAGTGTCGAATAGATATTTTTTTTTTACTGCTTTTATAAAACTTCATTGCATGCATGGCTCTGTATAGCATTAGCACAGGCCACAGCACCGTCGTCTTATTTGCATGTATGTTAAAATTTCTGCCATTTTTGCCAAGAGTGCAACTACTCCAGGGAATTTTTCCTTCGGGGCGCAGGCTTTTGGACGTGGGATGAGCCGTCCTATTGTTGAGCTTAGTTTGTGTGCTACCTGGATACTGTCCTTCCCCAAAAGCTAAAACACACTGGCAGATAACTACATTTCAACTCTAATCACTCCACTGTTCACAAAGCATCGGTCGTCACCACACTCCTGACACATACAAAACTCATGTGCAGCTCATAGAGGAGCTGCACGTTAGTCATGATGAATTTCGGGGTTTTCAGTATAACGATCTTTCAGTAAAAATTGTAGCGCAAAGGAACACACGGACAGACAAAGAGCACAGGACGGGCGCTACCGATTTGACTGTTAGCGCCCGTCCTGTGCTCTTTGTCTGTCCGTGTGTTCCTTTGCGCTACAATTTTTATAGAAGTCATGAACCAACTAGCCCAAGAAAATGTTTTGCTAAGATCTTTCAGAATGACGAACAATTTGTTGCTGCCCCCTGAAATTCATTATACCGAGACTTCGCTGTAACACCATGTTTGAATTTTGATTAAGGTGTCAAAGCAATCGTACCTTTATTGTTCCTTTATTTTCTGCAGTAACACCACATTTTTCCAATGTGGAGAATAGCAAGGAAACTTGAGAAATTAAACTTAAAAACCTACTAGCAGGTGGTGAAGCAAAAAATTATAAGCAAAATCTTATGATGTCAGAAGACAGCAGAATGGATCAGAGAACATACAGCGGTAGCAGTTATCCTAGTCGACATTAAAAAGAAGAAATGGAGCTGGGCCAGACTCATAATGAGGACAGATAACTGGTGGTTCACTAGAACAACAGAATGGATACCAAGAGAGGGAAGCATCGCCATGGATGATGGAGGCTAATGGGGTGATGTGGTTGAAAATTTTACAAGCATAGAATCCATTTGGCTCGTGCAGCACAACATAGAGACCTTTGGGGTGTCCCTTCTGCAGTGGACATAAGATAGGCTGACGAAAATTACATAGAAATATAGAGGGGGGGCCCTGGAAGTGTGCTTTTGTGCTAGTGCACTCTGTTCCTGTCTGGAGATAAACTTAAATGAAGCTAATGAAAATGAAGCAAAAGCCTAGGATAAAGGCTGTGCTCTACAAATGACATCTCTCCTTGCATATTGCATTACCAAAGTTCAAGCATGGCTCAAGCTGGGTCCATTGGTTTAAGAAAAAATCTTGGACCATGAAAAGGGGGCAGGGGAACTGGCCTCCACGGATATTACCCTCCATTCAGTGGAATTTGTGGCAGCACATGCCTCCGTGGTGCCCTAACCCCGCCCACTTTGCAACCGTGTAACTTGCCACAGCACTCTATGTATTACTCACTCTGTTAGTGTGTATGGTTTATGTGAGATTGTGCACATGAAATAAGCAGAAGCATCCAGTAGTCGCACTGAACCATACGCTTGTTGGTACATAGTTTTGGTGTTCATTTCACGTCTTGTGTTTGTCACTATCTGCGCCATAGCATTCCTGGATGAAGGCATCTATGTTATGCTTGTTATGAGGGAAGGCATGTGGACGACACCAAGGAATACCAGGCATCGCAACAGACCGGTGCAACAATGCACTATGTTGTTATTTTAACAATTTATGTATTCAAGATCCCATGTGATTAATGAAAAGTGCTTTGCCTTTATTTCCTTTACAGATAGTACTGAATCACACTGTCGTGTGTTGCTTTGTTTCACATTACAGACAAATCTTCAGAGAAGAGGTCCACAGACTTCAGGCCGTGCGTAGGCGTCTGACATTGCAGAAGCAGCAATTGAAGGAAGAGGTGGACCGTCTTTCACGTTTTGAAAGTTAGCTCACCAGAAATGACTGCGCCCAACATGCCAAAGAGCCTGTGATACTGCCATCAATCGCATTTCACTGGTGTACCTTAATTTATATAGTCATATACTGAACCCCAGCGTACTATTTTACTTTCTATAGATTGACGTAGCTCTCAACTTTTGCTTTACTTATACGTCATGGCAAGTTACCATGATAATGAAATAAAACATTCCAACAAATTTGATCACTGTTGCTGCATTCCCTAAGGAAATATGCAAAGGCTTCCCGGTGCACCTTTGCAGCGGCAGCATTTCGATGGAGGCGAAATGTTGAGACCTGTGTGCTGTACTATGTCAGCTGACATAGTACAGTACACAGGCCTGTGTACTGTAACCCCCAGGTGGTCGAAACTTTCACAGCCCTGCGCTGTGGCGTCTCTCATAATCGTATGATGGTTTTGGGACGTAAAACCCCGGAGCTCAGTAAATTCCCAATGCACCTTATCACTAATAGCAAGATCGTGTTTACATTATCTCCAAAGTTTAATCACACTAGACATCAGTACCAATCACGAGCATGCCCCTATTTCTAGTTTTTTGCAAATATCCAGTATGCTACAGTATTTTTAGGAGGAGCAGACTAGATTACATCGAAATTATAAGAGCACATAATATGCACAGAATTGTCAGTGGTCTGAAGTACCACTGCAAGCATTGCACAACTCTTCTATACGTGTCGCCAAAACAGGGCTTGTGCTGATCCTTGGGGGCAGCAGCTGGCACAAGCAATGCACTTGCAATAATGCCCCCTGTTTTAGTATTGTGCTCCACTGCCCCTCAACATTGTGGGTCTCTCTCATGTACAGTGCACGGCAATTTACATGCGATAGTAGGACCATGTAGTGTCCGGCACAATTTTGTGCTACACGCGGTGTGATCACAGAGGGATTAAATTGTCACAATATATCAAAAGGCTCTCGCTTTAATTGTTTACCACAACGAATCGCCTCAGCACCCTTAGCGCAAAGCAGTGACATGGAAAGCATTGGCAGCCGTGTGCTCCGAGTATCGCATTTCAAATGCTAAGCATTGTATATGCACAGTACCGCTATACAGCTTTTGCACAAAAAAGAGAGCCTGCATCGGCAGCATTGCTTACGTAGCAGTCACTCCTTACAAATTAGCAGTGATATCCTGCAAAAGTGCTGATGGGATGTGTTTGCAAAATTTTCATGACTATAGTTTGAAGGCATAGGAAAATTAATATTGTCAGTACGATCTATAACCAGATGGAGTCCCATGCCTGCTCTGCCGTATCATGATACAGGGTGAGGGCCCAGCAGAAATTTTCGTTGACGGTGCAACCATAGAAAGAGGTTGGAGATTTTTCAGACACAACACCTCACCCCACAACTTAAGTGCATTATCAACTATTCAATCGTGACTACTGTACCTAAACCAACTTTCATGCTTCTTGTTTTACGTGCCTAATTCATGCTGTTTCTTGGTGCACATCTACCATATTTGCACAAAAATTATCATTGAGACAGTTCCCATGGATTTTGAGACCTGCAGTTTGACGCAGTTTCCATGGTTGATAAAGACCACATAAATAAAATCAAGGGGTGGGGAGTTGCCCATTCTATTAGTAGGTACATGATGGGCAGCGATTTTCTAAGGGCATCTGAAAGAATTTGGTATTAGGTGGGAACGCCCTTGGTTAGAAAAGAAACGGCAAGCTACTAGAGTAAATGCAATATTTGCCGACTTTAATGTGACACAAATATGGTTTAAGCCACTTATAACAATTCCAGTTTTAACAATTTATCTGGTTATAACAATGATGAGCTGCTGTACCATGAACTTTTGTACATTTTCTATGCTGAACTAACCCTCTTACAACAATGGCCCAATGCCCTATCATAGGTTATAACAAAAGTGTGGCTGTTGGGTGTGCCCTGTTTTGGTGCCAAGATCTAATAGAATGTGAAATCTTTGTAAAGAAAAAGTATGCAGCTTCTGCTTGGTCGTGCAAGGCCAGATCACAGAGTAGCTGTCTGATAGTTTACTGAAACAGGTCACTTGATAGGCATGTGATATTTTGGAATGAACATGTCACATGACATTGTGTTAAGCGATTTTGGTGGAAACATGTGAGTGATTACCCAAAATCGATTAATGCAATGTAACGTGACATGTTCCTGCCAAAATCACATAACGCAATGTCATGGGACATGTCTCCACCAACATTGAGCAACACAGTGTCACGTGACATGTTTCCACCAATGTCACAAATTTAATGTCAAGTGACATATTTTTACCAAAATATGTAACAATGTCGCATGGCTGCTTCCCCCAAAATCATGTAACGCAATGGCACGTGACATGTTCTTGAGAAATTCTCATAACGCAATGTCATGTGACATAGCCCCACCAAAATCACGCAAAGCATTGTCGTGTGACATGTTCCGCCAAAATCATGTAACGAAGTGCCACGTGACATGTTTCAACCAAAATCGTGCAACGCAATGTCATAAGCCATGTTCCCGCCAAAATGACTTAATGAAATGAAATGTCACGCGACATTTTTCCGCCAACGTCACATAACACAATGTCATGTGACTGGTTTGTGCCAAAATCACGTAATGCAACGTCGCATGGTGTTGTATGATGCCCGACGAAGTACGGCTAGGTTAAACAACCTTGCTGTTAAAACTGGCGGACCTGACAAATTACGGCTAGCTTAAGCAGCTTTGCTGCTAAAAGACTGGCCACTGCAGACTTGCTGTTCCCCCTATGAAAGGCTGCCCCACTGTTGTACAATATAAACCAACTTTTCCTCCAGGGTCTCTCTGTTGCCCTTGCATTCTGCCACCCTCCCAAACATGAGCCCCACCTTGGAAAGAAAGTAAACGACAGTGGTTCCAAAGAGCTGTCCTCCGCGAACTTCAACTAGCATAAACGAGCACTGCTGCAGGAAGGTTTGGAAGGGGGCACCTTTTAGTGCGGCTTAGGTTTGGTTCAGGATGTTATCTTTGGCTACTGTAGTGCTTATTGTCATGCTGCGAGGCATACAGTGTGGAAAGGCGCCTTTAGCTATTGCTTTCTGCACTCGCACACACAACAGCTCTAAGATCCCTCTTATCTTTTTTCACGCAAACCTATTTAGCTTTTTTCATGCAACCCTGTCATAACAATTACTGGTTATAACAATTTGTTTTCCATGCCACTTCAATATTATAAGTGGGTTTTGCTGTATAGCCACATGTTGGCTGGCACCTCTTGCTTTATTTTGGCTGGTTGTTAGATGGCCTAATGTACTTATCAGTCGTTAAAAGGCCCTCACATTGTGTATACAATATGTTGACCCACTGTTCCTGCTGCTGCCTGGTGGTACAAGTGCTGACTGCCATGCCGTCCAAGTATAATGGATCCAATCAACACAAGGGGCGCACGTGACCACCTTTGTCTCATTTTTAATATGGAAATATTTGTTTTTGATATTGATATGTTTCTCAAATAGTGATGCCAAATCCCAGAAATGACCCATATATGAGATATGGGAAAGGTGTTATTTCAGATTGCAACATTACCTGGCATATTGTCCCAGTACCCAACCCCTTCTTGTTTCCTCGCTGTCGGTGGCTCTTGCAAGGTAAAAATGCCGGACTGAGGCCCGCTTTAGACTGACAAATTACTTTTTGGGAAATTATTGCTTTAGTTTCACCATTTTTTGTTCAATGCTAGGAAAAATAAAAGTCAAAGTATTGTTTTTAGTTTTGCACCATAACTTGCAGCAAATAACGCAGTGACCCTCATTACCTTTTCGTATTCTTGCTGTATTGGCTCATTCATATTTTCTGAAACATGCTATGTCAAGTCTCTGGCTTCATTGGAATACAATGTGTACTTTTTTCATTGATGAATCATTATGTAAGCCTTAGCAGATGCCGTAAAAAACTTCAATCACATATATTAGTGTGAGAACATCAGAGTGGCTCAGCCATTGGTATTTTCATTTCAAGCATTTTCTAGTGAACTAAGCATCTTCTTCACACAAGAGTGGTGCTTTTCGTATCCTGAAAAAGTTATTCACTAATACCTGGTAATACTTTTTTTTAGTCTTTTCAATGTAGTTAAAGCAAACAAAAACAATCCCAGCAATTGGTACAGGGCTCACAGAGTGCTTGGTACACTAACCTTTATGTGCTGAACATTGCAAAGTTGAGAGGTTGTATGGCAGATGATGCTGTGCCACTGCACGTCACTTGGTGAACAAATCTTCTGTTAATCTGAACAAGTACTGTGAAGCACACTGAATGTTCGCAATGCATTGCATTTCTTACAGATTTAATGGACATACATATTACAGCGACACCTTTGTCTATATAGTTCTAACTCTTCACTCCCCTCGGAAATACTGTTGCAACAGTAGTACAAGTAAAGCTTTTGATACGTCCCAGAATTTGAGGCACAGTTCTTTTGAACTGTGCCCTGTGCAAATCAGTAAAGAGAAGCACAATGGAGATTTAGTTTTTCCACTTTATTTCCCTTTTAAAAGGGATCCACATGTCAATGCAACAAAAATGTGTAAACAATAAGTTAAACAATCCTTGACTGGGTGCTTGAGGCAATTTTTCGAAACAGAACGAAAGTATGCACCCTAGAGGTAGTGCACAGTCACAGTTATGTGGACACTGGGATGCGTATAAAAAAAAATTAAGTTGGACAGGGGGCAGAGGGTCTGTGAAGATTTCCAACATATTTGATGATAATACTACTACAAGCAGGACGGTCATACAAAATATCAAATTTTGCTGAAACTCGGCCACTGTATGTTGAAGAAATACCCAGATGTGTTCTCAACCAACAAGGATATTTACAATGTACAGAGCAGGCCATTACAGAGTGAAGATGGTGCAATGCAAAGAAGAGAGTGACGTCTCGCCACAACTGCTCGCCATGACATGCAATGGTCACAAGCATGGACAGTATGGATGACTGCACAAGATAGACAATGTAAGTGACGTCATTCGTCGCCTTTGTAAACACCATGTTCAACACAAACCAGACTGTCCCAGCAGGCTTATATGTGCAAAGGCACAGCCACCTGACAAAATTTGTTATAGAGAGCAAGCTTTCACTTGCATTGCATCTTTAACAGTGCTTGAAGGAAACTAGAAAGCCACTAGCCTTCCTCACTGCTACTGTTTCGCGCTTAAAGCAACTGACAAATAATCAATGGTTCATTTCTCGGAATGAATATTAAGTACTCAATAGGAAAGAGTGTCTGCATCATCTAAAGTGTACAGCACCCAAGGAACAGTTTCTTTACAGGACACTCAAGCTAAAATTTTCACGTGGACTTGAATCCAGCAATGTCTCTATGGTTGTGTAATATGTGCCATCCGCCATGGTGAACATCACTTCCCTGCTCCCTATTCTCGCCAAACAGTCGCAGGCTGCAGTCTGCTGTCTTGGACTGGCTTGTCTGCCCTTCTCTAGGTGAGACTGGATCATCAAAGTACCGTAGCATCACTGTCATAACCTTAATACATTTATCTCTTACACACAGTTTTGGTCTCTTGTACAGTCACCTCACGCATCCACTGTCTTTAACCACGCCACTGCTTCTGCATTATGCCATTTCTTGGTGTCCATTGTCTATATGTCAATAAAAGCCTTACATCATCATCAAGCTGTTGCTGGAAACAAAAACAGAGCAGGTTCAACAGTGAGGTGTGTTGCTTGCATCTACAAAATGCACTCTTGGCAAGGCTACAGCATCTTGCTATCCTTTAAACACACTTCTACTTGAACACAGCTTCACTGCAGCTAAGTGCTGCAACTGTATAGCCACCATGGCGGTGATGAGAAGCCGGCCATCGGCGAAAGACATTGCCACCCACCACTTGTAAAATATTTCATATTTACAGTGCACGTAAAGTAGCAAATCAAAGGTATAAACTACGGACAAGATGTCCTCGCCTAAGTAGATCAGTTCTATGCAGTGATCACAGCGTTTTGTAACATAGTATGACATACTCCATCACGGGAACGGAATGCCTGGCCTGCAGTTTAAGATTGCATTTTATTCAATCTTTAAGCTGAATACTTGCTCATCGCATTCCTGAGCAGGAATTTCATATCCAACTTTCAGAACAAGATCACTTAAACTGTTGTTTATTGATGAACATAGCTAAACCTGAGCATTGTTTTAGATTACGTTTTCCCATACCCTAGGCCAGAAATTATGGGAGCATAATCAAACAATAGCACCCGGCAGGCTCCCATATTGAATACATTCGCCAATAAAAGAAAACTTCGAGGAAGATGTGTCAATGGTGTGGAGGGCTGTGGCAATACAACACAGCTGTGGTGATGCATGGATGGGCAATACTCTGAACATAATTTCTTTATGATTATGCTAGTTGTGAAAATTGTGAATGGCTAGTCACAAGAAACAGAGGTCAAGACTAGGATGTACATGGTTGGGTGGCTGTTGTAATGGCTACATGTGTCATATTTGTTGCAATGAGATCATGCAAGTCACTCATAAAATTTATGAATGGCTGGACACACACAGTTTCATTTAAAAAGACTAGCATGTGCGTGGAGAAGGGAAAAGGTGAGGGGGGCAGACCTGTTGTGACAACTATCCATGCTATACTTGTATTTGCAAATTGCATTTTATGCAAAAGAGAAGATGGCACCTTGTTACAGGCTAACATAACTGAAAAATAACCATGCAGTTCTTAAAGTAGCTACATATAACGATAGAGGACAGAAAACTGTACTGCAACAAGTCTAGGGCTTCAGATGGCCGTAAGGGGTGCCTTCATAATTTCATGATTACACGTTCCAACATGGATGTCTTTATGGGATTACCTGCTTGTATCTACTGTCCATGCACTCAATAGTTCATTGCAAAGAAAGCCACACTGCCAGTAACAGTTCTTGAGTGAAAAAAAAAAAAAAAATGCACCACATAGGCATGGTTTCCTATGCCATGACCTCTATAAGCTTGAATTTAATGACCACATTGTGAAAGAGTAAGGCATGACAGCTTGTTTCTCTTGTATCATTGGACTGTACACACACACACACACACGCCCTTTAAGAAGAGCTAAGCACATCTCTAAATACTTAGAGTGTTCGATCAGTTCAGGTTAGTTTCAGAACTGTTGACTAATTTTGCAATAGTGGGGTACTCAAAGGTGAAAATTATTTTTCTTTCTCCATTTTCACGTTGATAAGCCAGTGCCAATATGGCAGTACGATGTTACAGATTGTGAAATATTTTACCATATTTTGATCACCGTGGCTCAACTGTAACATGCCAAATCTTTTGGTCACTTTAGAATGAAATGCAGCCCATCGCTATGAATAAAGAGAATATGAATCCATACCCCCCCCCCAACTCGCTCAAGCCTCAATTCAAATTTGTAAGACATCAGCCATCCTAAATGCAGTAAAAATTAATGCCACATTAAGCTGTTGTGTTAACGTCAAGCCTGCATCACGATGCATATTTCCCTCTTGTATTGCTCCACACTAAAAACAGCTTGTTCAGTTTTGTGGAAGAGTAGTTTGCTAACACTATTGTACTTATTTTTTACCATAGCGCTCACTTAGTGAAAGAACTGCCTGTCTATGCTTCCTCCGGCTTATGCCACCTTCTGTGGTAGCATAGCAGCTATACATTGGCTTGCGGAGGTCAAGGTTGTGATGTTGTATCTCAGGCATGGTGGCCTCATTTCGATGGGGGCAAAATGCAGAACACACTCATGTACATAGATTTAGGTGCACATTAAAAACCCCTGGTGGTAAAAATTACTCCGAAGCCCTCCACTACAGCGTGTACCTCATAATCATACCTTGCTCTAACACGTAACTCCATCAATAATTATTATTAATACACATTATGCCATATTACCACAATAAAAAAAAAAAAAGAAAACTCACCAGCCAACTTCGACATTGAATGAAAATTGAAACTTCAACAATGTGCGCAGATTTTGTTCAGAGGAAAAATTCAACTTAATAGTGAAGAGATCTATAACCAAATGCTAAATATCTTCTCCTCAGTTTCCCTTGTGCCAGGTTTTGAATTCAAGCAGTGTCATTCCAGATTTTGTTGCAGGGCACCATGGTAAGTCACAGCGTGCAGAATGGCTGCTGCATGGCTACTGCTTTTCTGTTCACTGCGATGGATGTCATTTCTGAGGCTGAGCCTTGCAATTAAGATGCCGTTATGGAAGCAGGATAGCATTTCCCAACTTCAGTCAAAAGGACCATGAAACGATCCTCTGTGCTTGCACGCTATAAGTTTCTATGCATATGACAGCAGGCTGCCAGCCATGCCATTAAAAACTGAAGCCTCATTTTCATCAATGAAAGGCAAAGTGCTTGGATGCCGAATGCTGCTTATGTACATTTAAAATGCATTTCATTCCACACCATTATTCACAGCCAGACTGCACTGTGATCTCCAATGACACGAATGTCTATCTAGTGTGGGAAATTAGCAGGCGCATAAACACCCTCTCCAGCTTTTTTGTTTTTTCTACCTTCTCTTAATAAAGCTCTGGTGGCAGCAAGAATGGCATAACTATGATTGTAATAGGCTAATCAATAGTTAACACTGAACTTTCAATTTAAGTGTCCCATTACTTATGTCCCTTCAAATGCCTTTTTACATATTTAGCCTGACTCCTCTACTCAGCAGTCCACTTGAGACAAGACAGTGGGCAGCAAAGCTGAACTTTAACATGGGTCTCAGTAGATCCAGTATCACTGCCTTGTCTTGCAACTACACTGCAAATACACTGGGTGCTCCCAGGGCCTGCTCTTCTATTTGATGGCATAGGAAAGGAGATGCATTCATCAACTAATTCTTAAACTGCTGGTGTATAGCACCTACTTCAGTCACCAAGGCAATTCTATGTTAGAAGCTCAACTTCCAATTTGAGTGTGCTCTCTGAATAGGAAGCTATGGTTGCTTTGGACATTCGTCCCTCTCCACGTAACCTCCATCATGGTGTCTTCGAAGCAAGGCCTTCAGTAACATGGAGGAGAGGAAGAGCATACATTCATTTCATGGATGGATCGTTATACATCACCAACAATCTAAGATAACCAAATGGAAAGCACACAAAAGATGATCACAAGTTAGTGTTGCACTACGTTCAGTGCCAGCAGAAATTAAACACTCAAAGGAACTTTGTTGTGTATGGAAGATACATCAAAACTACAGATTGCGTGTGTGCTTGCTTTAGATACAAGTAGCTTTCAGATGATGGTCACTTGCAAATATACTATTCTTTACCTGCACTTGTTGCCTGGAGTTAATTTATTACTATGTGGCTGAAGTCATTTATGGCATATAGGTATGGTGCTACTTTCAGGCAAAATATAGCTTATAAGCCGCACAAAATAAATGTGTTTTTAGAATTCAGCCTGTCACGGCAAGAACAAGCAGACATATCACTCAATAAGCCACTCAGCTTGTCCCATGACTAGTTTTAAGCAATGCTGGCCACCACCAGTAGAGGTGCAGTAAAAGCTACCAGCTTAATAGATACATGGACACATGCACAAGTGGTGACATTATATGTACAATACGAAAATGAATATGCAGTGCATTCATGGGGGACATTGACACAGGTCACATAGGCTTTACACTTGATCGCAATGGTTTGTGTAATCACAAGCTGAAATGCTGTCCCGACAATGCGCATTTTCACATCTGCATAGATAACTACATAAGTACGCTCTCAAAAAAAAAAAAAAAGCATATTTTACTTTCAATAACTCAGTGACTCAAGTTTCTACACTTTGAATGCAGCTTCTGAATGATGTTTGTGCTCATTTCAAGACTAACTCTGACAAGCTGACCAGAAAACCACGATATACACTGCAATCTTTCTGGCCCATTAAATAATGTCGGACAGCTCTATTACTGTATGTCCTCAGAATCAGCATTGCTGTCCAGCTGTCCCGTCTATGAGGTTTTCAACCAGCCCAGCCCTATAAGGTAGGGTGACAAAGCTCCGTGGTCCATCAGTGGCGCACACACAGGTGTCTTGTGGAATATACACACAACAAAACTTTGCTGACAAAACCAAGAAACTTCACACATCCTGTGCATTCTTGCTTGACATGCACCACCTTTTTACAAATGTGTTAGCATTACCACACAAGAACACCGTGTTACCCTCAATGTTCACAAGATGATCATAATTACAAGCACACAGGCATGGGACCACAGGAGTCCGTTGCTTGACAGGTCAGCATGTATCTTGCATCGACTACACAGATTAACACAGGTCTGAAGGTGCAGCCATGTCCAGTGGACTATGCTGCATCCGAAGGTCCAAGTAACTACAGTCAAGGGCAGAAAAAAAAAAATGTCCTGACTACAGCTGCGGGGCACATGACTCCAGTCTCGGCTGGTCTCCAATCAACAAAATAAAAGAAAGGAAATTGAATTTAAACAAGTACGTTCACTTACTCTTCGACTTTTTGCTTCTAGGTATGTGGCTCTGGTAATTGGCCATCATGAAGCAGAGGATGAAAGTGTTGACTGCGAGAAACATGAGACCGGCTACCCAGATGTAAAGGAAGAGGGGCTTGCCACCAAACTCAAGGTAGTAGGCCTGCACCAGCCATAATGCCTGGCCTCCCAGCCACATGAGCAGCAGAAGCACACTGCGCCTCATGCTCAGGCCCAGCTTCGGCAACACTAATGGCAGCAGACACAGGTACCACAGGAAGTACTGCGACGTGCACACCTTGTTGAAGCTCACTAGCACAAATGTGACGCAGAACAGGGCGAAAGGCAGGTCACTCAGCTGGCCGTACTTGAAGGACAACAGCAACATCAGCAAAAGCTGTGGCAAAAGCGCAGCAAATGTGCTGCCACCACCGGTGCCGGACGTGTTTTGGGTGGCCAAATAGAGTGGGTAGAAAAGAGGCGAGAAGTTGTGGCGGACGTCCCTCCGAGAGAAATGGTAAAGAAATGCCTCCTGGATGTACTCTCGACCATAGGCCAGGTAGCACAGGAGTGTTGGCAGGAAGAAAGATGCCGCGCTGGAGCCGAGGAAGATGAGCTTTCGCCGATTGGGCAACAGCAGCCGAGACAGGTAGGATCGCCAGCTCTCCAACTCTCCCTTTGCTGCGGACCCAGAGGGCAGCCTCGTCTGGAGTGCCAAGTAGATGGGGAGCGCGTAGACCACCGTGTACATCTTGAGGTGAACTGAAAACCCATAGGCCAGGCCGGCAGCCGTGTCTCTGCTCTTGAGGAGGGCGAACACGGAGAACACGACGATTAGCGCCAGGATGGAATCTGAACTTCCACGCGTGGAAACGGCGAAAGTAATAGGGTTGTAGAGCCACAGGCAGGCACAAAGCACGGCCTTGCGTTCACTGAACTTGGCCGTGCGCACGATGTGATAGGCGTAGTAGCCGACCAGGACGTCTACTGCAGAGAAGAGGACTTTTCCGAAAGCCGGGTGAAGCAGCACGTTGGGAACCAGGAGCATAGCCAGCAGGGGGCTGTATCGGTACGTTTCTCTGAGAAAGGGAGACTCTCCCTTGGCCACGTACGCGGCGCCATCGGTGAAGACGTGGTAGTCGACGTCGGTGTACTTGACCTGCAAGTTCTGGTCCTGCCACTCTCCGACGACTATCAGGCCGGCGCGCATCAGACCCGCCAGCACAAGGTGGTGATAGAGCTTCACTTTGCCCACGCTGAACCTGCTAGACTGCTGCACCATCGTGGCACCTAATAAAGCCCGTGAACTACACAACCTACAGGGAACACAGGCGGCTGAGAAGCCCTTTAAACCAAGACCGGTGCTCCGGACGGTCGCAAGCTACTTCGACTTGTCGTCTTTCAGGAACCCGGCGCAGCAAGCAGACATTTCCTTCCACTTCTCACAGCACTTCAGCATCTCCTTGATGAAGGATGAGCAGGCTTCTTCGTTGTAGTTGTTAGCTTCAGAGGATGAAAGAGAACCGATAACAAATTTGTTAACTAAGGTTCACAGGATTGAAACCGGGTACGCCTGCGCACTAAAGGCAGGGCGTTTTGCACAGGGCATAAGATCCTGAAACGTACGCACCAGCACCATACCTCTCTAGCCTATCGCGCGCATATATTAGATGCTTGCATGCAACGGTCTAGCTACAATCACTGTTAATCACTCGCATGCGCGTAGCTAAGACGCATGCAATGGAGGCGCGAAATCGAGTCATCCAAAGCGATCGATCGAAAACCCACAGTGGCCTGCTTCGAAGGGGGCGTCCACGATACCGACACCTTTCGTTAACCTTTTTTGGCATGTATACGCTTGCGACGAACAGAACGCTCATCAATGTAGAGCATGTAGTGATTTACCTTGCAGGCATTTTTGAATAGCACATGCCTGTTTTTGGCAAGGATCGACAGCGCCTTTCATTTTCGCAATCGCCGCATGTAAACAAACAAGCAACTACGCATTTTGAACACAAATAAATCTAGTCCCGATTTCAAGCTAAAGCCCATATTTTCCATATAAAAGCAAAACCATAATAATTTCAATATTGCATGCTACTTTAGTAAGACGCAAATTTTATTATCGGCACTTGTACTCGACGCGTAGTGGTGCGGCTGTCGCATTTTGCTACTTTGTGTGGCTTCAGCTGCTTCAGCACGAGTTATAGATCATGGGTTACTTAAACTTGCAGGTTGCATTAGAATATTATTTTAGTGCAAAGTTATCACACGTCAGAGCAGCAAGCAATCTAACGAATTAATGGGCATATCGTTAAGCGGCTGAATGCTCACAGAGTTTGGAAATTCTGCTGCTCTACATGTAACATTTATGTGAAGTAAACATTCTACTCGCAAAGGCCAGGCTGCAGCAATGCCTAGATTACATCTCGCTTGTCATTTACTTCATGACACTTCTACAGTTGCGCAACGCGCATAAACATTGGGAGTTTTCTGGCGATATGTAGCGTAACCGGAAATCATTGCGAAAGTGAGAGTAACAGAGCAAACCTACGAGCAAGTAAATAGTAGTACGGATGTTTAACTAACCTTAAGCTGCGAAGGAAATATCAAGTGTTTAAGCCACTAATAACCCCTCAGAACGAAGGACAGCTTTAGTGATATACAAAGCGTGTCTATCTACTGTAATCTTTTGTTTGTATCGCCGTGCCGCCGTGCGCTCTCATGAATGAGCTCCGCTGGTCTCGCGATTTCTCGCGTAGTGACGGGATTTCGTGAAGTAAAACATGGAAGATGGCGGCTGATAATGATGTGCGGTTAATAGAGCGATTACGCGTTGTGATCGGTAAGTCATTCGTTATATTTCGGTTATTCCGAACTCTGAATGCATAACGCTATGGTTTAAATCATAGTTAAGGCCAGGATGTTGCTGTACGTTGTTTTTTAGCTGGTGTAGAAATGGGAGCTTCGAGTAGGCCTATCCAACAGGTTGTCGCTTGCTTCGTCGTAGCGTCAGTTCTCAGTGCTTTAGATTCGCCCGGACCGTTCCGCGTGTCTTTATATCGTAATCTGGCCATCGACAGTTTCGTTTGATGCCACCGCTTGCCGGCCGCGTGGTTGGCGCCAGGAACGACCTTGGGCTCTTATGAATGATCCCGGAAAAAATTTTTTTGCTTCCTTCATTCATTCATGAGAGTTGTAGCGAGGATTTGTGAATGGGGTTTCGCAAGCTGGTCGATCGTCACACCCCCGCTCTTGCCTCGCGCTGGTGACTCGGTGGTCGCTGCCGCGCCCCAAGATGACTCCTCGAAGCTACCCACGGATTCTACAGGTACCCGAAAATGTGGCAAACTGAAAGCAAACAAACATAAATGCTGCGGTCGTCTGAGCTGCGCGTTGTGGCGTCGTCGTAGGAAGAGGCCTAGTGTGGGCATTTTCTTTTCTTTCTCGGCGATCTCCAGGCGAAGCAAAGAACCTGCCTCCCAGGAGTCATGGCTCGGTGGAACAGCGTGACGTCTACTGCGCCATCAAGCTCGACCAGGAGGAGATATTTCGCACGACGACCAAGGAGAAAACCCTCAAGTGAGCCCCCCGTTCTGTCCTTTTATTACTTTTTCTTTGAAAGCGGTCCTTTCCCACGCGTTGTGCTAGATCCGTGCCGCACGCGTGCGTGCCCCGTTTCCGGTCCCCTTTGAAGGCAGATCGCCTTAGATCGCCTCACCGTTTCTTACGCCCGATAAGGAGCACGCAAAGCGTCCTCTCCTGTCTTCTTTTATCGGCGCGCACGATGCTTGTGTCACGGCGCCGGACGCGCGCACATATACACACCTGTTATCTGGCGGGGGAGTCGGGAGTGGATGTGACAGTCTTTTTCACCATTTAATTACGCTCGCAGCGAACCCGATAAGGGTGACCTGTTTTCGCCGGCAACCCACACCTGGATTCTGTTTTCCGCCTGGCTTTCTCCGCGGCCGCTTGCACGCGGACGTGTGCGCCTCTCTTGATTATGCGGCACACGTTTGCTTCGCCAGCGTCCGCGGTGCCTCTTGTAGCGGGCCTGTCCTGCACTGGCCCGACGCTGAACCGAAATCAGATTGTCTCGATATGTTGCTGCTTATAGACGGTACGTTCCAGTAACCGAAATTCTTTCTCGACTGGGCCACCGTGATGGTGATGCCCACTGCTGGGGCGTTTTTTTCTTTCTATCAAGCTGCCCCCTTCCGTGAACAAAAGTGTGTCTGGGATGAGAAGTGACTGATAATGTCAACGCTATGCCGGCACTTTCAAGGGTGTAGAGAGTTTCGTATGCAATACTCCCTGATGCAGTTTCTTTTTGAAGTTTAGTCATCCACTACATGGTGATGGGGCGTAGTTTGTTAGCCGTTAAACTTATTGCGGCAATCTTTAGCTGGCAGTTACATGACACATAATTATTGACAAATCCAGTGGCAGTGAGGTGTGTTTATCGAAGTTGTTGAATGTGACTACCCAGTACAACTTCATGTTCATTGTACACTGTGATAACTAAACCATGGTCATTGCTTGGTGAGGGAAAATTGTAGTGGCAGTGGCTTATTTTGTGGACACTTGACCTGCGTCTACAGCGCTTCATCTTTCCACTCATGTTTAGAACAGTGCACTCATTATATGGTGTGGTCGCCAACTTGTTTTCAATCAATTCATGCAGCTTACTCTTGTTATAAGGGATGTCAACTGCATTTGAAGTGTGCATATAAATCCTTTGATGAAGAGTATTACAAATGTAATGCCTGGTATGGGAGTTGGCACTCAGCATGAATTTTTCTTTTTTTCTTTTTTTTACTTCCATTTCTTTCTCTAGGCGCGATGCAATGAGAGGGGTGAAGTCGCCAAATTTGTAAGCATGCAGTGATCCATTATTTGCCAGTAATGTATCTCCTGGCTTGGCGACTATCCTCACCATTTGATGGAGACATAATATGAAAGTGCCCAGCATACTGCCATTTTCGTGCATAGTATAGAAACCCGGGCAGTGTTAACTTTATAGTGTGCCTCATAATGCCATAGCAGTTTGTCTGTGAAACCCTAGAAGTTAATGTTACTAACTTCCCTTACCTCATTTTTTTTTATACCTAATAAAACCATGTTTCCCTGGCACGCCATAACCTCCCTTAGTGCAGAGTAGAGTGGCAAAGCATCATCCTCCTCTAGCCCTGGGAAGGTGACCTCAAAATTCTTTGATATTGAAGGGAGGTAGTGTGGGAATTCGTGAAGTCTGGTCACCAACCTTCTTTCATTTTTGCAGCCTTTCTGGTTTACTAAACGTCGGGTCACAGTGATGCTGACGTGCGTACGGCATTTCATAAGAAACAAAAGGGGGACCGTTGCTGCTATGAAGTTCTTGCTCGACTTTGCCATGGATATTCACAGCATCTACATCAGACTAGACTATCCTGAACAAATAAAAGTCAGTGGAGCACATTCTAAAAACTTTTCTTGTATAGGGGTAGCATGAATATTATAGTAAACAGTTTGAAATTCATGAAGTCGCACAGGATGTTCTGAAGCTGACTTTTGTGTTGTGAAATATAGTGGGAAACGAAAATTTCTTCCTTC
The DNA here is from genome assembly GCA_013339685.2 of Hyalomma asiaticum. NCBI lineage: Eukaryota > Metazoa > Arthropoda > Arachnida > Ixodida > Ixodidae > Hyalomma > Hyalomma asiaticum. The sequence continues at coordinate 79,958,309 of CM023482.1, forward strand.
TTCTTTCTACTACTAAGCGGTTCCTGCCGAGTGAACTAATGAAGCGTCTTGTAAGAATATAGCCTGAACTGATTTATTGCTTATATGCAAGTGTTCTCTCAAAGTTTTAATAGTAAGACAATCTCATGGAACTTTGGATAGGCTGATGCTTTGCTGGCTTCTTGAAAATAATTTCATAATGTCGCTGCACAAATCTTCCTCGCAGCCCATTCTTCTCTGAGGACTTCCAGTTTGAAGTGCCAAGGGAGTTCCGGTACCTATCAGTCTATGTGGCCGAGCGAGAGCGGGCATCTAACAAAGACAAAGTCCTGGGCAAGGTCTCTATCAAGAAAGAGGGCATGCACAAGTTTTATGGCAAGGACAACTGGTTCCCCATCATGCCTGTGGATGCTGACTCTGAAGTCCAGGTAAGTTGAATGTTCATGGGCAGTCCCGTTATGACTTTACAAGCACAAACCAAGAGAAACTGTGGTACAGAATAGGCAGAGCTGAAGGGAGTTGGCAATCAGTTGCATAAAAATGGCTTCCTGATCTGTGTGACTGGAAAGGCTGTTGCCTCTGCCCTTGGCAAGATAGGCCAGCTGCTGCATTATCTTATTGTGCAGAGTGTGATCGTGAGCTTTGATCGTACACTCGACTCTTTTGGTGCATTGAAATCATCCGTTTTGTTGGAGAACTCTGTACTAAAGTCCTCTGCCACTGTAAGTCAGTACTGCTGATGAGATTTTGCCAGACGGCATTTAGATGGCCTGTGCGCTGCTTCTTAGAGACAGTGGGATGTAATATTACACCAAAATTTGACACATATGGCCACAGTACCATCAATGACCGATTTTTTTGGGCCCTCTTAGGTGCTTAAATGCGCCCGAAAAAATGAATACATGCAGAAAATGCACCATTTGACAGTTACTTTTCTGATAAAGAGGGTCAACGTTGTAGTGCCACGCTTGAAAACAGTGGTGCAGCCAGCAGGTTTGATGCATACGGGTCACAGTGGTATCACTACACGAGAGCTGCCACCATGTTTCTGACATCGGGCTCATTACACTGAGAAAAAACGAAATTACTGCTCGTTGTCCCTGTTCTTGCTGTAAAGGATGACAAATACGTCTTTTTATAGACATCCACACAACATCCGGGTGAAACTGCATTCTGTTGAAATCACAGTGGTGTTGACGTGTTCACAGATGGCAGCCACCAAACTCGCAAAGTACACACATGTTGAAACCACTGCAGACGAAATCACAGTCAGCATGATTATGAATGGCAATGACGCATGGCTCCGAAAGTGCATGCATGGCCTCTGCACACAGTGCCGAACAGAGGTTTTACCATTAGCGGGTTTTAAAATCTGTGGTTGCAATCGACACATTGATGTATGGCCACACCAAATGCTGAAAGTACATGTGTGGTGCCCTGTGGTCAAACTGCTCTTGAACGTCTGATGGCGTGCAATGAGTCTAAGCAATGCAGCTTTCCGCAAACGCTTAGGAGAAAATCGTGATGAACACGAACAGGGATGGTAACACAGTTTATGAAGGTAGACGCGCAGCAGAGCGCACTGAGTGTAAACGGAGCTATAGGTCGCTGTCATCTTTATGTAAATGCCCCCAGGTATCTTTCAGTGGGGAAAATCTGGAGACTTTTGCCCACTGAGGACAAGAACACGTATTCACACTCGCTCTCCTTGCGATCATCGATAGTGATTGCGCAGCTCTAAAATTACACGGCCAATGCAGTGGTACTTCAGAGGCAATAAAGCTGCAAGAAGCCACAAAGTGTTCCAGCTTTCCTGTCGTTTAGTGATGACTATGCAGGTTAGAACTTCGGCGCTTCATTTTCGGTTGGCCTTTAGTGCATGCGATGTGAACGATACACATTCGCACTCTGCACACTGTGAAGTCCTGCGAACAGCTCACTGTGCGGCTGAGTACATCCGAGTTAGCGAGAGTTCAATGCCAATAAACAATGCATATGCTTGCGGGGACTGGAGGACAAGTCATCATAATTATATTGCCCAAACTTGTACGGTCTTCTAGATGAAACTCTGCGACTGCGAACTCCTCTTGTGTCCTGTCAGTATCGTTGTGGCGAGATTTGACTGTACGCTGTTTGGTTATATTGGATCTTCCCTTGCTTCAAGAAGTCTTGAAAGTAGCATGGCGGAGAGTTTGAGCTTTCAAAATTTCAGACTTTCTTGTACATTGATCCTATGGTGCTTACGGCGGTCCTGGGAAGGCGTCCAAAATATCAGGCATGTCTGAAAATTTGGGTGTCTGGAAAATCGGTTGTTGATGGTACAATGCTGCACAGTTCCTTGACCTCAGTTATATTGTCAGTGGCACTGCAAGAATGCCAACAATCATTGCTTGTGTGAAAGATATTCACTACACTGTCTGTCATATCTGCATTGTGGCCGTAGGATGATAAGGTCCACTCCCCTTCTTTTGTGCTTGCAGGGGAAAGCTCACATCTCGGTTAGGCTAGAGCCGTCGACAAAGTCTTCCATATACGGACCTTGTGCAAAACTCGTCGTGAGGCAAGTACATTGTTACTGTTTTCCATTTATTGCAGGATTTTGCTCATTCTTATTGTGCTTACCATTATCATTGCCGTGTTTGCTACACCAGAGTGACAGAATGCAGTGACCTGAACTTGGTGAATGGCTCCTGCAACCCATACGCTCAAGTGACCCTGTGCCATGGCAACACCAAGCAGGAAACCCGGAAAAGCAAAGTCCGTCGGAAAACAGTGTGCCCGCGATTTGAGGACACATTTGCCTTTGATGTGAGCATGCAAGACATCTTTTTTTCTTTTCCTTATTTTTCTTTTTCTAAATGTTAGGCCTGTAGCTCGTTTGGTTGCTCGTTTGCAAGATGATGTATATTGATGAGGCCGGAGGTGTGTTAAACCAGTGTGGCCCTGTACAACCATTTGCATTATAGCACAGATTCGTCGCAACACACCACAATGACAGTGCAGCCTGAAAATGTTGAGGAGACGGGCTTTGAAAGCATTATGCGAAGCATGAACACAAGCAGGTGCTGGCTTGTTATCGCAATGTGGAACAATGCTGAGTGGTGGCAATGAGCACCAAAGGGCCTGGCAAACATTTTACCGAGATGGGGGCAATGAATGACCACTTGTTTGTAAACATGAAGCTGTACATTGTCAGTATGCAGCACATTGTCATCATGCCGTAAAGAAACAATGGTCAAACTGGATTGAATTGTTTATAGGTGTGGACGTAAACATTTAAAACACTTCATGCAGGACAAATACACTCAATGCTGAATACCATAAAACCTCATTATAAGAGGCATTCGAGGGAACCAGGAAACATTTCCCTTAAGCTTCACCTCTAGACATATTCTGCATTGAAATTTTCTCATTCTTCTCCTTTTTTGGTTGATCCTCAATGCACAATTTACTTGTGAGAAGGTTGCATGATCTGTAAGCTCTTCGGAGCACAGGAGGTCCACGAAGTGAACACATCTGGGTTGAGTCTTTTTGAAATAGGGAAGAATTTACTTTAGGGACCTGAAAAGTGGCCCTTAGTAACAGAGGTGTCTCTTGTAAACATCTCTTGTATGTGGCGAACATAGAGAAACCAACCAAACCATCTTCAATGTCTCTTATAACAAGCATCTCTCATAACAATGTCTCTTATAATGAGATTCTACTGTACATCAAACTTGGGTATATTGAATTATGGCTATTATTAAACATTTGAAAAATCCCCTTCAAAGTCCACTGCAATAGTACAGGGCTGGTGTGCATGTATATTGAACACCAGTGAACTGCCACGTTTGGTGTATCAAACTTTAAACCGTGCTGAAGCGCTCAAGTGTGCTCCCCCTTACATATGTTGATCATGTTCCAGCCACATCCCGACGTGTTGTGATCCCTTTTTGCTCGTAGTGGTGTAAAAAATGCAGTGTCGTCGCATTGCTTTGGCAGGTTCCATAGTGCTTTCCTGTGCACTAACTTGTCTATTGCACCAAATCTAGGCTGCGATGCGCAGCAGCAACATTTTTGAAAAAGGCCGACAGGCGAAGGCACCAAATGAGATGGAGACAAAAGCAGCTGTCCGGCAGTAGTCTGCGCCGGCGGTATCAACTTGCATTGATGTGATGTGCGCTTTCCAATGGTTGTCTTCGCGCTACCTCACGTAATCGGCAAACGCATACCCTCTGAAGTTTGTGGCCTCACGACTCGAAGGCCATGTTTCCGTTAGTTGCAGCTTTGTGCGCATTCATAAATGCCATCATCATCATCGGTCTTCAATGTTTGTTTAGGCCATTTCGTGCTTTGCAGGCTTATGTGTGCCTCTTTCACTTTCTGGTAGTTTAATCTGTTGAACTGAAGGATTGATCTTCTTGGAACAATATAAATAGTGACTGGTGGTGCTTGAAGTGTACTCAAGTGAAGGCATGTTGTGAAGTGTCTCTGTAAGTGCATTTTGTGGTGCAAAGTGATAACATCACGTGGGTCATCACTGCTGGCGACGGCGTTGGATGCCTCAATGAATTTCTTGAGTTATCAGCATTCCTGGGCGTCCTCTCAGACGGGCCCATAGCATCAGTGATGAAGTGCGAGCCGTTTCTGACCGCACCGATGCCAAGATAGTCACTGATGTCGCCAGTGCCAAGGGATCAGACCTGAGCAGTGATGAACATCTGCGCCGCTGCTAAACAACTTTGTATCGTGCTCCGAGAGCTTGCGTTGGCGTTTGCTGTCATTTGCTTGTTGTGGCACAATGGAAGGCACCGGATTTGCTGATCTGTTGGGCCTCCGTGATACTGAGTATGGCTTGAGGAACTTGATGGCCCACAAGAAAATAAAGCCAAGCTTACATATTTCTTTCATAGGAAATAAAACGTGATTGTTTTCACATCAGCCTTTTGCATATAGTGGGCAAATTGCTAAGCTGCTGCTTGTACAATGTTGGGAAACAAGATGTGTGCTGTTTTAAGATGAGCTTGAAATATTCATATCTGTATTTTGAATTACTGATAACAAACTATTTCGCGATTCCCTTTGAGTTTCATATGTCGGGGATTGGCTGTGTGGTTCAGTGCACAGTGTAGTCATGTCCACCAGTAAATTCATTTCCTAATAATAATACAGAAAAGTGTTACAGTGCACTTTTAAATAGCTGTGCTTGTAGTTGTACACTGTTGTCCACATTTAAGGTGAATGCCATATTGCGCCTAAGACAAACTTTTGCTAAGAGAGTACATTAAAGGAGCTTAGCAACCATGTGTCTGTGCTTTCCTTTCAGATTTTTGAACACTTTTGGTTCTGTAAGTAATGGTACTTCGTCTGTCTGATCACTGAGTTCGCTGCATCGAATGTTATGTGGCTTAAGGATGGTGGAGCAAAAGTATGAGTCAGAAGCAGGGAACATATAAACTTAAATTTTATTTTGTGTTCTTCATATGTGGCCTTTGGTACCTTCCTTGTGTGTTTATGAATTGATGTTACTTGCAAGCGTGTGGCACAAAGTTTATCATGTAAAAATCAGGAACACGAGCTTGATAATTACAGAGGTAGCCAACTGTGGAATATCTGAAAGCCGGAAGTAAAAAGTCTTTGATACCTAATATGTTCCGTAACCTTTATTTAAAATTGTTTGTGCACATACACACACAGAGAGAGAGAGAGAGAGATTTTCAGATTGTCTTTGTAAGTTGTAATGTAACTAGTGTGCTGTAATGACTTGGCATGATGCTTTATGATGCTAAATTTCATAGTGAGTGCTCAGTGCATGTTGTCATGATGTTTTTTTATCTGTACTAAAATCGAGCCTTAATGAATCAACAGTTATAACGAAGCAAATGAAAGGTAGCCTTGTCATTAATATTGCATAAGGAATGTACATGTATAACATTCTTTTTAATGTAATGAAGCTATTTTGATGCTTATAATGTTTGACTTTATGTATAATGTGCTAACATTGGAAAACTTGTATGTTGGCATTTGTTCTAACAGGCCAGTGTATTGCAGCATTTGTTATGATGTGTTTGAAAAAAGAATGCATGGCACGAGGTTTAGGAGCTGTCTTTACAGCACTCCCTTGGTATGCTTCATTGCAGCTCAAGCCACAGAGGTCAGACAAGCAGATACGCTCTATAAAGGATGAATTCAGCAACCTTGAACTTAGGTGAGAATCGCTCGAAAGTTTTCTTCTTTAGAGCTGTGGACAACTACTTTACACCGATGGGTTAATGATTGTTTGGTTGTCGACAGTTCCGGCCTTCCATAGGATTTTGCCATGTTTTGCCTTGTATAGAGCCACTAGTATGAAAATTTTGCGCATAAAGTTTACTTCTGTGCTTCAGAAGGTGTGTGATATTCCACTTAGTATTGGGACGTGGTAATGACGATGAAGGACAAAGAACCTGAGCCATTAAAGATTAAATTTTTTATCAAGCGAACCTGTACCCAGCAAAGTAAACACCTACTATGCAAGGAAAGCAGTGAGGACAATTGTCGGTTGTTGATGAAAAATCTGATCAGCAGTGAAATGCAGCTTTTATGCATGCATCATTGGACATTCCAGTGTTACTGCTAATGCTCACGAGATCTGAACATACACAAACGTACACGTCGTGCATTCAAAGTTAGTAGAATACTTGCTGACATTTGGGAAGCTGCAAGAAAGGTAAGTGTGGTGTATGCTGAGTGATAACATACATAACAGTCAGTGGAAGAGGTGGTCTCCTTGAAAGGAAAGAAAACAAGTACAGAAGAGCGGATAATCGGGCCAGTTGGTATGTATTCGTGGCGATAAGTGCGCAAACACAGCACCAGGACAGAGTAGGGAGAAATAGACGAGCGCAATTTGTTTCTCCCTACTCTGTCCTGGTGCTGTGTTTGCGCACTTATCACCATGAAAACAAGTACACGTCTATATTATAAGAAGCTTTAGACACCCTTGCGTGCAAAACCTTTTCCAGCTAGGCCGGCTTGCAATAATGCAAAAAGTCTTAGCTTAGATTTGTATTTGGGCTAATGTAGGCCTGATGTTCTAGTAGCAGTGATGTTGACGCCCTGCCACGGTGGTCTAGTGGCTATAGCACTTAGTTGCTGATCTGAAGGTCATGGCATCAAATTTTGGTTGTGGTGATTGCATTCCGATGGAGGTGAAATGTTCAGGCCCATGTACTGTGTGATGTAAGTGCATGTTAAAGGGGCCCAGGTGGTCGACATTTCTGGAGTCCTCCACTGCGGCGTCTCTTATAATCATGTAATAGTTTTGGGATGTAAAACCCCAGAAATCAATAGTGATGTTGCTGATTCTGAGAGCATGCTGCTTAGGTCATCCGTAGATTTGTCTGTAGTAGACGCAATCTTTAGTGTATTTTATAAATGAACAACATTTTTGTGACACATGATTGGTTAAGGCTCTGATCTACAACTGTCCTACATCGTGAAAATATAAGTAATGAATAATTTGCTTTTGGCTGAACATTGAATTTCACTAAATTTTGCTTTCGACTCAATAAGCAGGCATGCCAACACCATTGTGGGTTGTGGGTGTTGTGGTGGCATGCTCATTGCTAATGGAATTTTACACCCTTAATCACGTTGTTGTAGCCATGGAAGCCATTAAATGCCTCGTCAGTTCTTTGTCACATGTACTGCTGTGGTGCGTATCTTTTGCACAGCTGCATTTTGTCATTGTTCAGTCATTGACTTGTTGCTGCTATTGGTCATTCCAGGGTGTGTCTTCAGCACGATCTGAGTGGAGTGGGGGGCATGTTTGGAAGCTCGTTTCTTGGGGAGGTGCGGATCCCCGTGCGCGACCTCGGTTTGGAACGGGGCTGTTCCCATCAAGCCTGGTACCTGCTGCAGCCACGTTCAGAGGGCCAGCGCTCACCCCCCACTGCCACGGGATCGTCATCGGCCAATGGAGCAGCAGCAGGAAGCCTCGGCTCCCTGCGGCTCAAGCTCTTCTTTACATCGGACCGGGTCTTCTCTAGTCACTTCTACCGGGACCTTCGTGAGCTATTGCTCATGTCACCCAATGTAAAGGTGAATTTTTGCCTCTAGTGAAGTAGGAAATTGTGAATACGTGCAATAAAAGAAAGAGGAAGAGAGAGAAAGGAAAAGAAAATGGGATGTCAGCCTTGTCACTTAAAGGGATCCTGAAACGGTTTTGGTGATATTGTACAAATGCACTGCACCGACAGCTCAAGTCTTTCTGACCATTAGTATACCAGTGTCAGCACTCTGCTCTAAGCGTGTAATTTATTAAAAGGTCTTAAATATGCGCATCATGAAAGATTGACATGACTCAGCTTGAAGCACTTTCAATTGCCCCTGTTCATGGGACATGAAATGGTTGCCACGAAGCGCCAGCCATAAGACCTCATGAACACAGAAGGGCCAGCCAACATTATCATCACGGCATCTGCCGGCACATGCTCATGTCACCGCCACACTATTACGGAGGCTAGTACTACTGAGGCCGGCAACCTCGATAGAGACATGACTGCACTATGCCACTACTAAGGCCTCGGCACAGTGGCTGACGTGTGTAGGGGTTTGTTCTACTAGTGGGGTTGCTAGTGGCATCGCCGCTAGCAACCCCGTGCCGTGGGTTCGAGCACTCGACGAGCAGAGAATGTGGCAGTTGCGTCCGCGCTCGCTCATCTCAGCCATGCATCGCTGCGCTGCCGCGCGCGTCAGCCCGCGGCCTGTCTTGGGGTAGGACAGCACGAACCGTCACATGCGGTGAAGGAGGAGAACATTAGGCATCACTCTCCGTGCATGGTAATTTAATGAACACATTAAATGAAACAAACAAAACAAGGCCGAATCTAAAGTCGAATTAAATATAAACAAAGGGTAACGATAACGATTAACAACACGCAAACACAATAACACAAACGAAGGACAATAACACTGAACAACACGCGAACACACAAAAAGACCATGCAGGGAAGAAGCTCTTAACCCCCGGCCACCGTACCCGCGACCGCGCACCCCTAGAAAAGGAAAACAGAAGGAAAAGAACATACAGAGATGGGTGTCGGTTGCAGGTCGCCGCCGTGGTCCCTGGGGCCCGCAAGGGCACGCCATCCGACCGATGGCCTGGTCGGCCGGAGGGCCACAAAAGTATGTGCGCACCCTTCCAAGTCCCAGCAAGTTCTGCCAAGCATCTCCAAAACCAGAAACGGGCGAACATTCGAAATTACTAGCTGCCCAATGGGAGACTAGTTAAAAGCACATGGGGCAAAGCGGGCGGCCCCTCGCACTGATGTACCGCCGCTCTGTCCAGCTGGGAGAGGGGGATGCGAGGACAAGGCGTCGCGTGGGACGCGTTTCACCCCAGTCCCCTCACGTGAGAGGCCCAGTTGTCGCTACTGTGCCCCCCCACAGGTAACCAAGTTGGGGACGAACAGCAGTGTTAAAAGGGCCCTCTAATGCTTTCCTCGCACCCGTCTTTTATTTGCGGGTCGCATAGACAGATGGCTGAGGATATTTTTGGCAGGCATCAAACAAGCCAGCCATATCAGTTAATTTAATATTTTAATCATTCAATGAAATCTTCACATTGCTGCCGACCGCATCAGCATGTAGTGGCGCACATCGGTCTACTTGTGGCGGATGTGACAACTGAGCTCGCAAGGCCGTGATTGGATGAAAGTAGCATTGTAAGTGCTCGCCGCACTGCATCGGTAAGCAAAGTAATATTCGGCTTTGTTTTTCCCTTATGTAGGTTTCTACTGAACTCCAAACAGATGCAGTTGTAGCAGAAAGATCACCACAATTATAAAACGTGATAGAGGTGCTGCCTCCTGTTTCGCCTCTTGCCTTTGCTTACCCGAGTCATATTTCCATACCAAAAGTATCTCTTTGCTTCATCTCTGTTTTGTATGTTTGCAGCTCGCTGAAGCGCTGAACCACTGGGTGGACTTTGCCATTCTGTGAGGGAGAGAGAGAAACATTTATTGAGCTCAAATGAGATAACGACATCTTCTCAGATGTCGGACAGGGTGGTTCCCTGGTTTCGGGACCCATATATGGCCAGCAGCTCCTGGCCCCTGGCCGCCAGTGTGAGCTGGATTGGCAGGGTGGGGATGGACTGTAAGGTCTCCCATCGCTCATGGGGTGGAGTAGTGAAGGGTGGAGGGGGGGTATAGGGGATTTGAGTGAAGTGCACTCCGTCAGGATGTGCACTTCGCCGACATCATAGCCGATTATCATGTCCGAGCGATGAGCCTCCTGGGCAGGGCAGGATGCCAACACCACCAACCCGGCGCTCACGTACAGAGAGACTACGTTCGAGTATATAGGAAGGATTGGCACACCTTCCCCGAGCCGCACCGCACCCTGAGCAGGGAACAACAAACAATCATCAGGTGCATTCAGGCGAATTGACTTACACACCCTGCCCTGATGAATAAATTCTATCCGGAAACCGAAGAGGACATTTGTCCATTTTGCACAAATAACATAGGCACCCTCGCACACATCCTGTGAAAGTGTGTTGTACCACGCGCAGCGCTATAAGGGAATTTGGATGTGTCTGCTAAACCGGTGTATGCAAAGGCATACTGGATACCAGATAATGTTGTTTGTCACAGTCAAGTAGAGCCGGCCGTGGGGGGGGAAACAAAACTAGCAAAACCGCGTGATCTATGTCCTCTGAGAATCTGGCAGCCATTCGCTAGACCTACAGCCTCGACGATTTGGGTGTCGTGCTGAGAAACGGTGTCGAATTGTCACAGGTGCTTTACCATCGAAGCTTCGTCATACAAAGCTAAAGCAAATAAAATCGTCAGCAACTCAAGGGCTACATAGCGTGCGACGACCACACGAAAGATTCAAAGCTGACAGCATATGGTCCGGGTGGTCTGCTGCGCCTGAGCACGCAATGTTTACACCCGGTATTCCGCTCTACGCAAAGTGCTTTGCACATTGGGGTGTTGCGGACATGCTAAAATTCTCTATTCCCACTTCTATGCTTCCATGTCTGCACGTTTAGCTGAACGACTTGTGAAAACGTTGCGCAGTATGGTCGTATTCGTTGGCCCCTCTCAGTGGTCATGATGGCGAGTTTAAAGCCGACGGCACTTGCCTCGGAGTGTTGTTACACGGAACGACTCGTAAAGCTTCGGTTCGAGGCAGAAGCGCCCGCTCTAACTCGGACAGGTTGGGGCGGTCAGGAAACCTCATAACTGACAGTGCGGCACACTCTCGCTCCACATTGTCCTTTGACATGGCAACGGCGTCATCACTACACCGGAGCGAACTGGCAACCATGGCCTACGAACTTCTATTGGCTTCTATTGGCTTCTTGCTATGGTGCTTGTGGAGAGCGAAATGTGGTCACCGGACCCCGCAAAACTCAAATTGAGGGTCTGCATTTTTTTGCTTGTACTTTGAACTTTGTCTGCTTAATAACTTCACACTGCCTGCTCCTATCGCTGTCATTCTTGTAGCAGTTGTCTGTCCACCAGTCTATGCAACATGCACATGAGAACGGGTGCAAGAAAAGTGTATGTAAGAGGGGCCCTTTAAAGGGCCCCTAAACCACCAAGAGGTCGAAATTTAGTTGTGGTGTTGCTTTTATGCCGGTGTCCGCAACAAACACATAGCCGCAAGAATTTTTTGAAACGGTGCCGAAATAGCAGAGTTACACGCGTTTGATCACCAAAACGCGGCGCTTGCTTGTTTCGCTCTCTCCTGCGCCCGCCGGCCGCTTCCCGGTGCCACCTCCTCGCCGAGTGCTCCTCCAAATGTCACGTGACATACATCGCCGATGACGCGCATCTGGTTGACGCGCCTCCACCGGGCTCCCGCGTTCGCGCAAGTGTTCTGTTGGTGCTATCCGTCGTGTCCTGACAGTTACTGCAGTTTCTAGTTGGCTGTACCTCACTTGCACTTGCGTAGCGTAGTGCATTTGCGAATTCACACGCGAACACCACACGAACGACACACGGCGAGGAAAACAAACAGGCAGGGAGCGCGTGCATTTGCTAGCAGACTAACCGGAAGTCGACGTTCTCCTTCGACCGATCAGCGTAGCTCGGACTCTTCTGACGTCACCAAAAACCACAATGTCGTCACGGCTAACTTTGGCATGCCGGAAATGGCCGGCAAGGCGCACGGGAATGTTTTTCGAGTTTGTGGCGCGGCCGCGGCGCATAGCGCTGCCGCATTTGACATCGTTCATGGTGACGGTATTTTCAACTTGATGTGCGTGTTAACTTGAAATGTTCAAAAAAATGTCGGGGGCTGTTTAGGGGCCCGTTAAGGAGGAAGGCGATAGATGGCGCTAGAAATAAGCCGACAGCTGTCTTAATGCAAGGTGTGTTGCTGAATTTATGGTGTGAACGATTTCACCATCATGTTGCCTAATCAGTGAAAAAAAAAAAAAATAAAACCGCTTCAGGGACCCTTTAAACAGCCTTTGGACATTCTGATACTTGGGGAAAGAAATTTCTAGTTTGTTGTCAAGGCTGCTGTGAATATGTGAGCCATATGTTATGGCACTGTATGCAGAAGGGAAGATAAAATTTTGTGCTCATGACAGTGAAATGTCATTGTTGTTCTAACTGCACAGCAGGTGGGTGCAACGGTATTTGTTGCCTCTTGTAGTCTAACACATGCACATGTGCACCATTCTGCTAGATTACGCGAGGCAATGACTCACGTGGGTCTGCCTGAATCCATGGTGGTTCATTCCCCTTTGTGGTATGGGGCCACCACAAGGCATGTAGTAAAGGAATAGTATGTGTAATGTTTTCATTCATTTGATAGTTCGACACTTAGTTCATTAGGAATTTTCAAAGTTACTTTCTTGATGTCAGAATTGACAAAGTTTTACTGTAGAGTGATGCATGTTGCAGTGCATTGGAATCCACTTTCGTTTAGTAGGTTTTAGTGTTCTTAGTTCTCGTTAGTCTAGTTACTCTCAGTTAACACCAGTTCTCATCCACCACCAAAATGCAGAAACCAGCCCTGATTATGTTATTCTTTTTAAGGTAGTTGTTATTTTGTTTGTGGCTTAAAGGAACTGAGAACAGGCCAGAAAGTGGGATTGGATCCTGGAGGTGGGAAAGGTAATGAATTGTAGTGACAGAACCAACCCTTGTTTTCGTGATTTGAATAGGATTTGTATTCTTAAATTGCATTTGAAGGTCACAAGCACTAGGATGTCAGGCTGCCTGGTGGTAAAGCCTTGGTACTGAATGAAGTAGTCTTTGGATTGCTCTAATTAATTATAACTAATGCTTAATATTGCAGTACATGTAAAAGGCACCCCTACCTTATTCTATTGTTATTACCAGATTAAAGATGAATATTGAGAAGCAGTGCTGCAATTTTGCTCACATTAGTAGATTAGCTTTTCACAATACCGAAATTGCCAATCTTGCCAGAAGACCCAGTACCCTAGAAAATTGCGTAAAAGGAAGTACAGGTGGCAACACCATTTTGAAGTTTCAGCACAAATATGTGTGACGTTGCAGATCTTGGACGGCATGTGCTAAGGCCTACGTAACTCTTTATTGGTAAGAAAGATGTGCATTGGGTTCAAAGGAAGCCAGAGGCTTAACACCGGGGTTTCAGAACATCTGTGGAGTGAATTTTGTGAGAATATGAAAAAAAGAAATTTGCTTTCTGACGCTGTTGAGGGCAAGGTTCCGGCAGGAATTTCAGAACCAGAACCTTGACATTCATTTTCTGTTTCAATATTGAACACAAAGTGGTGAAACTTGTGACAATTGAGTTCTTGAAATATAAGTTATCATTCTAAACCACTTCATATTTTCGCTTTAGTGTCGGTTTAAAGAGCCCTGGGTGGTCGAAAAAAATTACAGGAGTGACTTTCATGCCTGTGGAATCTAAGTAAACAGTGGATCTGGTACAAAGGTGTAAAGATCTCTATCACTGGCATGTGGCAGCGTGATTGTCACTACTCTGTGGTGTAACAGCGGGCTAAAGGCAAGAGTAGGTGTAGTCGGTCAAGGACAAGAACGGGTCCCCTTTTTCTCTTCTGGGTAATGGCGGACGTCAGGGGTGGGCCATTTAACAGCTCTGCCGTTAAACTGTTTCCAGTCATTTTGCTCATTCCTTGATTAGACGCTCTGGTGAGTAAGCCTTCCGTTGCAGTCAAGAAAGCAGGTACCACAGAAATTGGTTGTCATTCCCTATATTCGTGTGTTGGTTAACAAACTGTGTCGCAACTCCCATGCTGCTCATTTGATGATCTCTCTGTTTCCTGTTAGCCCATCCCTTCTGTAAAAGATTTTGTTTGCCGCAACAGTTTTGAGACTGACCAGCCACCGTGTGTACGTCAATTGCAGCCAGTGACGTCAAGTGCAGCTTATGTGTTGGGCGAGATGGTGCAGCACAAAGACGATGCGGCTCAGCCTCTGGTGAAGATTTTCAAAAGCCACAGTTCTGTCCTGCCTCTGCTGCGAGCATTGGCCAGCTGGGAAGTGGCTAGCGCAACGTAAGTGTAAGCCATCGTAATACTTGCTGCCATGCACTGCTTGCAGTAGCACCTTAATTTTCACATTGCCCCAGCAGCAATGAACAGTTCAGGTCTTTGCACGTGTTTACACTGGCGAAGATTTTATTAAATTGGTGATTTGTGCCGAGATGTGACACCGTGAAACAACATGCAGTGTTGTCACTGCAAAAGTTAAACAATCTGTGTGCAAAGGACACCCGCAACAAATATTGTGTTTGTTCCTGTGTGTGCTTTTGAATCTGCACATTCCACGCTTGGTAACAGGGTAAAAGATGCATGAGTGAGTCAAATCAGCTATTTAGAAGAAGCTCCTATAGTTTGCAGTATTTATACCTGGCTTTTCCTGTTGACGTCACTGTACAGTTCAACATGGCTTGCTCACTTTTGGTTAAATAATATTTCGCACTGACATTGAAGATTTTTTCTTTATTCGATGAAAACCCGCAGGCAGATAGCACACGGTCAGGTGTATAGCCTGCCCCACGTTTCTGCTCCATTTTATCTGAATTTTTCCTGAAATTATTGTTTGCCTTCAGGGACCCACACACGATTTTCCGAGGCAACACACTGGTCTCCAAGTGTGTTGATGAGTACATGAAGCTGACAGGCATGCTCTACCTGCAAGATACTCTCAAGACTGTGGTGGCGAAGGTGAGAAAGAGAGCAAATGTCTTCTGTGCCTCCTGGTTTTCTTTATTGAACTGTTGCAAGCTAATTAAGACAAAAACTTAAATGGCATGTAAGGTGCAGTCCAAAGAAAAATGTTATCAGAGGACATACTGAGAGAGTTCTTAAAAAGTAGAGAAAACTGTTAAACCTACTTTTGGCACATTGCAGCATCAACTTCGGCTTGCACATATTCGCAGCACCTCTCCACTACACAGCTACAGTGCCTCGCAAGGGTAACATGTTGAGGGTGTATGCAGCATTTATGTTTTTCTGTGAACCTGCATTGTTTGAAGTGATGAGGTTATCTTCAGAAGTCACTCCACGACTGAAAAAATAAATGCCTTTCTTCCTACAAGTCCATTTCCCCTGGTTTAGTTTTCCCCTCCTGAGTGTAGGAAACATGAAGTGCTTACAGGGACTTTCTTCTTTTTTACCAGATTCTAACTGAACGGCTTCCCTGTGAAATCGACCCCACCAGGCTGAAGGATGGGGAGTCCCTGAAAGTAAATGAGGTAAGCTCACTTTGAAAGTGCGTGCTTTGAACTTGGAACCTCTTACGGTCTCATACTACAGTAAAAGCTCGTTAATTCAGGTTTCACGGGACTGGAAAAAATGTCCAAATTATTGAGAGCACCAAGTAAACAATAGGCAAGTGCGCATTACATTGCTGCATGTTTATTTTATGAATGGATTAAGAAATCCTGTTCTTATTTTATATAAGAGCTGTGTAAGTGCCGCCATTCTCGTCATCATCTTGAATGACTATAACTGAATTGCTGAGCATTTGGTGCCATCAGATAATGCCTATTTTGCCGAGATTGAAAAACTAGCCTGAATGATCTGATTTTCCAAATTAACGAGAGTTGAATTAACGATATTTTACTGTATTTAAGGGGGGACGCGGCTTTCGAATCGCGAAAAATGCCAAAAAAATCGATTTTTTGAAAATAGTATGTTCAGTTTCTGCAACTCTTTCTCTCACCGATTCCAAAATATCTTTGCTGAAAACCGCGTAGAAATGCCCTAAATAATTCATTTTAGTAACGAAGGAGGCGAAAATCATCGCGCCAATAACGAAAAAACTGCGTTTTATAAACCGCAATAGCTCCGCGACTACGCTACCGGCCGCCGCCATCTTGGGCGCGTTGAAAAGAGCAGTTCTCCGTCTTCAAATTTCCCGCTTCAGCTAGCTCCTCCCCGCCAAAACAAGCGCACAAAAAGCAAATGTTCGGAGGTCGTTTTGAGGGCTCCGACTGGCCGCGTCCGCCATATTGCCCGAGCGCGCTTCGCTATTGGTCTGACGCTCCCACTGGGGCGAACGTCGTCTGCTGCTTGCGCGTCCCGAGGTTACGGCTGTTGAGTGGCGCTACGTAGTTGCGTGTTCGCATTCGCTCTGTGGTTGCTGATCGACGCTCATTGAGAACGGAACTACGTTTCAGTTTGGCAGGCGCACGGGACACACCCGCCGCACGTACGATCGCGATAAGATGACGGCGGCGTGCCGCGAACATTGCAAAGCGCGTCTCCGACCGACAGACATCGGACCCGCGGACGTTCCGCTTATCAGCAGCGCGGTCGCGTCGGACCTACGAAGGCCATCATGTGGCGGCACCGCGGACTCGCAACCGAGCATTACGTGCGGTAGGTGGTACTTTGACGCCCCGCGCCGCGTCCACACACACCGCACGCCTACGACTCGGAGTCGCGCTAGGCCTAACTGCGCATCGGCTGCTGGCGGAGCAGCCGAGCACGTCGCACGGCGGCTTTTCGGATAAGTGGCAAGACATTTCGGGCATCGGCTACTCAAACCGCGAGGCCAAGCACGTTGCGCGCCGACTATTCGGATACGCGGATCGGCATTTCGCGCAAACGCCGCTACAACACAGCGCGCGTAGACTTGGACCCCGCGATCGCTCAGATCGCTCACTTCGCGGACAAATGAAGTGCGGTCAGCGAGCACTGGTGGTGTAGTTTAGGTGCACTTTATGCCTTGCTTAGTATCACTGAGAGTTCTTGTGAACGTTCTGACACCTTGTATATTGTATGCCTCGCAGGGTAGCCAAGGGAAGAAGACGGAAGGGGGGGGGGGGGGGGGTCGCGTGAAACTAGCTACTCAACCTCATGCCTCAACTTCTTGCCTCATAAAATAAAGTACTCAGAAATCAATCACAGTAACTATGTCTTTACCTTGACTGTCTCTTAATTCGGGAAGGAAGTATAGCTGTCATGTTGAGAGTCATGTGTTGCGATCATAATTCTGTGATTATTCATTATTGTGCAATCATATGCAAGACCACTAATTACATTTAGCATGAATCCAAGAAATCTGGTAAATTACTACAGTTAGTGGACCCAATTGTATAACAAACTTTATATTCTGCAGTGTCTGTTACCCCACCCCTTCATGCAGGTAACTTGCATTGAAATTTATGCATACAACATGGTCATTGTAAATCATAAAAGGAGGCCATAAACAAAATAAAGATGGGCAACAAAGGCACACCAGATGGGAGGCCACATGTCCAACAAGTCTAACGTCACAAAACAAGCCAAAAATTACAGTAATGGTGTGCTTGAGAGAAGTTAAGAGGTGCTTAAACTTTAAGAGCACTTTTCTCAAAACAGTTTTTTTGGCATGTCGCTTAGCTCGTGGAGCAGATATCTTGGCAACTACTTCACAGATTTTGATTCCGTTTGTTTTGTAAGGCTCCTTGAACTCTGCTTCAGGGGGAGACACTCTTCTTTTTTCATTTTAATGCTTTAAAATTTTTTGGTAGGGTTTCTAGTTTCCAGTGCAAGTGTGCTTATTGCAGTGTCGCTGGAAAAAACCTAAACTACATATCTTTGTGCTGCAAAAAAAAATATTTCGGGAGTGTCACCCCCTTCTGCATACATTTGGCTGTGCATCCAGTGTTTATCAACTCTTTGCTTAGTTTTGTAAGTACTCCAGACCCTCCACGAGGTTCGCTAAAGGAATAATTTGTCATGCAAAAAGTTTTTGTTGTATCGCTTTGAAATTTTTATGAAAGCATCACAGAGCAGTTCTTAGTGTCTGTGCCAATTTTCATCAACATACACCAAAAAATAAGAAAGTTTGTACCGAAAGCCACGTCCCCCCTTAAGAGGGTACTTGAACATTATTTGAAAGATGTTCGATCCAATTGATGCTCAGAAATTAATATTAAAATTCGCTTTGCACCCATAACATTGCTATTTGCACAGCTCTAATTTTTTTCCATCTTATTCTGATTCAGGAAATAGTAACCCACGGCAGTTCCAGACAGGGTCTGGTATTTATTAGTTAGTCATACTTGGGCACACGTCAGTTTCACTGTGCTATACAGTGCAGTCCACTTATAACGATATCGAGGAAACCTGAAAATATGATCGTTATAACCGATAATCGTTATATCTGGACTGCCGTGAAAAAATCGACGCCGGACGTACCTTTCGTAGCTGCGGGCTCGAATTCGCTTTTTCCATCAATTAACAGATGTAGATAAACAGCTTTAAAAAAAACTTTATTTCTTACTCGGACTGCGTATTACGGGTTCGGTGCGCTGAAAAAGTCCGAAATTCGCAGTTGCTTCCGCGGAAGCTTGGGTTTAACAAGCGCGGTTCGCATAGCTTCCAGCTGCTGTGCATACTCTGGCGGCATCCCTTTGGTGTGCATGAAGTCAACTAGAGAGTTGAATGACATCAGTGCACTTTGCTGTTGTTGTTTTGTGGGGTTTAACGTCCCAAAACCTGCTCTGATTATGAGAGACGCCATAGTGGAGTTCTCCGGAAATTTCGACCACCTGGTGTTCTTTAACGTGCACTGACATCGCACAGCACACGGGCCTCAACATTTCGCCTCCATCGAAATGCAGCCGCCGCGGCCGCGATTCGATCCCGCGACCTTCGGATCTGCAGCCGAGTACCGTAGCCACTAGACCACCATGGCGGGGCATCAGTGCACTTTGCGTGGTCATCGACGGGGTCGGAGAAGCGCCATCAACCTCGTCGTCACTGTCGCTGCTGCCGTCGCACAACGCTGGCATCTGTCGCGACAGCACATCCGTGACGATTGCCTCATCGGTGAGTTCGTCAGAGAACGAAGCAGCACTGTCTGCTGTCAGGAAGTCCTCAACCGCCGCGACACACCGGCTATCTGCGTCACCAGTAGCGACGTGCTCCCAGAGCTCAGCGAGATCCGCGTAAGTCCACAAGTATTGGTCCACTGATCGGCACATTCTGGGAGCGGATTGTCAGGAACCACTGATGGAGTGCCTCTTCGACATCCCTGTACAAAGGCTCCCGAACCCTCTTCCGCACGACGGCATGGCCACTGGTTCCAGCCTTCAAAAGCGTGGTGCTGCCGGCCTTCAGAATTGTCGATATCGTCGACTGGGCGAGCTCATATTTCTTTACAAGGGCACTCACCTTGAAACCTTGTCACGAGTCTTGCAAAATTTTCAACTTCGTGTTAAGCGACACGGCCTTGCGGTTTGTCGGCGCCATCTCAGCTGAGGCTTATCTGCTCCGCTCTTCGGTTGCTCGCGCGATCGCCGAGCACCGGGCGGGCAGGGTTGCTACCGTGCAGCTTTGCTTTTCGCTTTTTTTTTCCTTTCTCTCTCTCCCCCTTTTGACACGGGGAGCCGCAGAACTGCGCACCGCCCACTGCTTTGCTTTTTGAATTTTTTGCTTGTTATCTCTCTCTCCGCGCTCGACGCGCGAGTCGTGAAACGTTACTCAGCTGGCGCCATCTAGCAGCGCGCCGCGTCAACTTGCCATGCTCTCCCCGGCCTCGGCATTCGGACTGGGCGGGACGCGCCGCCGGCGCTGCGCTGCAATGGCAGTGAATACGAACTCGCCTACGCTAACTTTTTGTCTTGTCGCGGCATAGCTCATTTCATTGAAACTTATCGATGTAAATGTTACAATTTTGCAAGAAACATGTTGTCCAGACGGCATAATTTTCATCGTTGTATCCGATATGCGGTGGATCACATATCGTTATATCTGTTTTTTTTCCCCATAGCCCCAATGTATAAAATGAGACTGTTGAGTCAACCCATCGTTATAACCGATATATCGTTATATGTGGTATCGTTATAAGTGGACTGCACTGTACTGCATACAGGCACACCTCCGAGGCTATGTGGGGTCAGCACTGTCGGCAATTGTGGGCTCGTGGGTGGCCTGCCCATGGGAACTCTGTGACCTGTTCTCCATGCTGCGGAGCCTGGCAGCCGACCGCTTCCCTGGCCGCAAGGAGCTGCAGTACTCAGTGATTTCAGTCTTCCTCTTCTTGCGCTTCTTTGCGGCAGCCATTCTCAGCCCCAAGCTCTTCGAGCTCTCCTCTCGGCCCATTGTGAGTATCATAGGCAGCTCATACGAGTGTGGTAACTAGTGCAGATTTTGAAGCCAAATTTAATATGCCTTCAATTTGCAGTGAACTCGGGACCAAGTAATTTTCATATACTAGCAGAGGTGTCAATAGCAAGATCTTATAATAGTGTATTAACATACAAATATTTGATGAAAATGACTGCCAAGTATCACTTCATATATATAATGCTTTCGCATTTCTGAACCAGCATGAAATATGAAGTTTATGCAGAGCTGATTCATTAGAGGAAAAAGAAAAGGAAGGCTTGTGTGTGTTGGCACAAGCATTTATGCATTTAAAATTAAATGTTGATGCAGCTAAAGAGCTTGTAAGTAAAGTGATATTGTAAGTAAAGTGATATTGGGGGGTTAGCGTGAATGAAAGGTACATGCAGTGCATATACCTTCTTTCAACTGAGCCACTCTGTTATTTTCTTCTAGGATGAGCAGTCGCACAGGACACTCACCCTGGTGTCCAAGTCCATACAAACCCTTGGGAACCTTGTCAGCTCCACATCAGTAAGTCGTGCATGCCTGCCTAGTGCTCAAGTGTATAAAGTGCCCTCACCAGTCACCATTGTGAATTTTGTCTAAATACCGTCTAGAGAGTGTTTTACTAAAATAATTTTACCATTGTTCTTGATCGGAGGAGTTAGAAGTGAGCTGCCTAGTACAGTAAAAAATTGCTAGTTCTGATTTCATGGGACCGGAAAAAATGTCCGTATTAACCGGATTTCCGAATTATTGAGAGCACCAAGAAAACAATAAGTAAGTACAGTGGAACCCCGCTGTTCCGTTCCTCACTGCTGCGTTTTCTCAGCTGTTACATTGTTTTTCATCGGTCCCAGCATAGCTCCCATAGGATCCCGTGTATTGCGAACCCCGCTGTTACGTCACAACTGTGGGCCTGTTCCCGCGTGATGTGTCGCAACCCCGCATGCCGTACCCGCCCGGGCACTGCTATTTTCATTTGACTTTTGACAGCCTTGGTCACGCTTGCAGGAATCGCCGCCCGCTGATGGCTGCCGAGATAACGCGAGCGCCAGCGCTATCTCGGCAGCCATGCGATCGTTCGGCGGCCGAGCGACACTCCCCTCCCCCGCGTTTAAGTCTTTTCATGCTCGTTAAAGACAGGCGGAGCGTGTCCTCCCCGCTTCGACGGCAGGCGTCCCGATAGGGGTGATGTTATCGCCTCCGAGCGACGGAGATGGGCCGGGCGCATTTGATCTCTGCTTCAGCTATTTTCGTCGCCCGCACTCGCGTGCTTTTATTCTAGTGACCGTACTTTGGGCTCCGGGGGCTTCCTGAGAAAAGAATCAGGAAAAGGGACATCGTACTCTCAGCCCCCTTTGTGGTATGACTGCGCTCGCCTGCGCAGCGAGAGGCGCGGCCACGCGGCTGTCCAAAGTCAGTCTGTGGTGCGCCGGCGAGCTGCTGTTTCGGGCCGGATGGCGAGCGCAAAATATGCGAGGAATTTTTTCGTAAAGCTGGCTAAATATCAGGGGTGCGCAAATTATGCGGGTAAATACGGGTAAACAAGCACTGAAGACGGAACGTGAAAGTGCTATTGAGCGATCGCGGACCAGCCGCACTCGCAATCACAAACCACGCGCGGGGTGCCGGAACAGGATGCGGTGATCGCAGTGATGGGGCGACTTGCCTCCGAAATTGGCGCGTCACGCTTGAACTAAGCCTCAACGATCACAGTTTTGGCTGCGATCTCTGAGGCCATACTTTCTCTTATCGGGGCGGCTGTCCAAAGTCAGTCTGTGGTGCGCCGGCGAGCTGCTGTTTCGGGCCGGATGGCGAGCGCAAAATATGCGAGGAATTTTTTCGTAAAGCTGGCTAAATATCAGGGGTGCGCAAATTATGCGGGTAAATACGGGTAAACAAGCACTGAAGATGGAACGTGAAAGTGCTATTGAGCGATCGCGGACCAGCCGCACTCGCAATCACAAACCACGCGCGGGGTGCCGGAACAGGATGCGGTGATCGCAGTGATGGGGCGACTTGCCTCCGAAATTGGCGCGTCACGCTTGAACTAAGCCTCAACGATCACAGTTTTGGCTGCGATCTCTGAGGCCATACTTTCTCTTATCGGGGTGCCGGAGGCTATAATGGCGGCCTATTCACTGCTCTCGACAGCCGTGAACGGAGTCCGAATTATCAAATTTAGAGCTAGAAACCGTCCGAAATATCGGTCGTCTTAACACATTTAGTCTATGGGGGCACTGGCGGTACGCTGCGGCTGTCCGAATTATCGGTCGGCCTACCTAGGTGGCTCACCTTGCTGAAATAAATTGTTTGAAGTGAAAGCGGCCCTGTTCTGATTAATTTTCGGAGCTTTCCTCACTCTTGCATTTTCCCGGCTGTTACGTTTTTTCCCCCGTTCCGCTGAAAAACGTATCAACGGGGTTCCACTGTACATGCTACATTGCTGCACATTTATTTTGTCAATGGATAAGGAAATCCTGTTATTATTTTGCATAAGAGCTTTCTGAGAGACTCCATTCTCTTCATCTTCCTGACTTCTGTGCCATAGCGGTCGTTGTGAAACTCTTGTCAGTTAACCGAAAAGTGCTGATCCCCCCTCGCCCCCTTTTACCCTTTCTTTTTAGGCTGCCACCACAATCAACATCACTATTCGCACTTTGGATGAAATTTTTGTGCTAGTAATCTCTTCAGCCAACGTATTGTTCATTCATCGCGGTTGTAGGGGGTGAGTCCGATGCCAGCATGTGGGCTGTGGCGCAGAATCACCCTCCATCTTGCATATCTTCCTCCATGTTTGATTTATGGCATCACACTTATTGCACTGAGTTAAAATGAAACTACCGTATATTGCCGCGTATAAGTCGACTCCACATATAAGTCGAACCCCCTAACTTTTGACCCCCAAATCGAAAAAAAAAATGAAAATGAATTATTAAAAGAAATTCGCCGCATTGACGAAAAAAAAAAATTTATTGCCAGCAAATGACATGTTGACGTCTTCATGTGGCTGTCGTGATCGCGCACTTCACGAAAGCTTCGCGCACCATGCTGTCTGGCAGCCCATACCAGGCGTCGCACACCCATTGTGCCACAGTGCTCAAAGGAGCCCGCTTCACCCGTCCCGTCGGCGTCTGGGGCTTGTCGTCCTCGCCCATCCAGTCCTTGTATAGTGCCGCGACCCGATCCTTAAATGGCTTGTTCAGCGCCACGTCAAGAGGCTGGAGCACAGGAGTCAAGCCGCCCGGGATGACCGCCAACTGGCAATCAGCGTTGGCCACGGCTCTCTTAACACGTTCCGTGATATGGCCGCGGAAGGAGTCCAGCACTAGCATGCTCTTGGGCCTGAGGAGACCACCGGGGCGCCGGAGCCAGACGAGGCGGAACCATTCTAGCACCGTCTCCTCGGTGAAAAACCCCTTCTCGTTCACGCGAACGATAACTTTTGGGGGGAATTTCTCCTTCGGCATAGTCTTCCGTTTGAAGACTATGAAAGGTGGCAGTTTGTGGCCGTCAGCGGTGCAGCAGAGCATTACCGTGAATCGGTTGTGCTCGTTCCCCGTCGTCATCAGGCGCACTTGCCGCTCACCTTTGGCTGACACAGTCCGCTTGCTTGGCATGTCGAACCAGACAGGTGTCTGATCGGCGTTGCCGATTTGTCCGAGCGTGAAGGCGTGTTGCGCCTTCTGATCACTCACGAACTTCAAGAAGGCTTCTTTTTTTTCTTCATATTCATCGGGCGGCTTCTGACACACAGTAGTGCGCCTCCTGAGGCTCAGCCCGTTCCGATTCATGAAGTTTGTCACCCATTTTTTTGATATTTTGAAGTCGTTGCGGGAGATTTGCAGCCCGTTCGCAACGCTGCGTGCTTTCACCTGAATGTCCTCGTAGGACACACTCAGGCCTTTGTCCCGCTGTTGCGTCACCCATTCTTCGACAGCTTCTTCGATGGCAGGGTACTTGCCTTCCTTGGGGCCCCAGAATGATTTCCGCGATCCTGCACACGCGAACAGTTTTTCTTTCTGTAGACGCCAGCTTCGGACGCATTTTTCCGACACGCCGAATTCGCGCTCCTCTGAGAGGTTGCTCGTCGATTCAGCGTGGAGGATCACTTTCCGCTTAAACGCGGCACTGTAGCTGCGCCGATGATTTGGTGCCATTTCGTGATCATTCAACGTGGGCGAAGTCAACGAGAAGCAGAGAGCTTGCTGCTTAGCTTGCTAGGCCTGAAATGTTCAGAACTAACGCGGCTAACGCTAACGCCCCTACCCCTACCTGCCGTAACGCTCACAATGCACTACGACGCCAGCGCCTCCTCTATGGCGCTTCCGCATTCACGAAAACCGATCCGAAGCCGATGCCGAAGTTGTTCAAACGACCTCCGAGATTCGCGCATGCGAATGAGAATCTCGGGAGGCTGCGTTCGCCGTTAAAAAATGAGAAATATATTTTAAAATTGTTTTTGCTGTAATATGATTATTAAATAGGCGCATAGTAAGGATAATAAGCTTGGTAAACGTTGGTTGCCTGATGTTTATTATTCCCTCTACCCCCCACCCCTTGTCGTGTATGGCTCCGCGTATAAGCCTACCCCCCCTAAACTTGCCGCTCCGATTTAAAAAAAAAAGTCGACTTATATGCGGCAATATACGGTACTGCTGTGGACGAAACCGTAGTGTCTCTTCGAAAAAGACTTTGTTCTTAGCCTAGAACTCCATTTATTGTAGCTGTAATGGCTGCGATAAGAAAATGTCAGGTCTTTTGTGTGCGCTCTTTAACTTATTAAAACTTTTCGCGCAGTATCCCAATATGGCTAATTTTGCTGCACATGGGCAGTAGTATGGCGAAAACTACCTAAAATGTGGAAATAACATGCTACAATTGCCACATACCCCCCCCGCCCCCCCCCCCCCCCCACAAAAATAAAAAAAAATACAGAGCTGCACTTTTTATGCTCCACATTTCTCTTGCTAGCATTTCAGATTACCAGACAAAAATTCTGCACAGCGTAGACCGCTTATAACGTAAGTCGCCGGAATCGCGAATATCCGCACTATAAGCGGTACCGCACTATAACCAAAACAACATTTTTCAAGGCCTACACGTGCGTAAAAGCGTCGAGCAAGCGGCGGCGCGTGTTAGACCTTCTAGGCGCGCGACCGGGATGCTTTCACCCGCCTGAAAAAAAAAAATCGTGATGTTTCAAAGATTTATGTCCGCGGGCACGCTGTGCAAAAAAGAAAAAAAAAAGCGCTACAGTGATGTCGCCGTTTATGCGGACTTCCCGTGGAACCGGACTGCGCAGAAACTGGAACCGATTACTGCACGCTATACTTCAGTTTCTGTGACGCATGCTCGATGTCAAAAACGTAGTGACCGCAAACCGCCTTTCGAGTGGCGCATCTTCCATCCATTCCCTCGCTTCCGTTGTCGAAATGATTTGTCGTGTTTTAAATGCGCCCGCCACGAACCACAGTCGCCTGCGGCACCCTGTCTGCATCCAGCATCGAAAAGGTAGCACACGTTAGGCCTAGTTTGAGGGGTCACAACCGGTGCGCCGCACGGGAAGTTTGCCGTTAACACAGGGATCGGGCGTACAAAAAATTGCGCTCGCGGAGTGATTCAAGGACAGAGCGCTTGAAATGATAAAAAAAAAAAAGAGAGAACTGGGCACAAACAGCGGTAACACTCACATCATGCGATCGCGGGCACGCGTTCCGTGCAGAGCGCACATTCTGAGCTGCCAAACGGCCGTAGCAGCATTCTCCGTCGCCTTGGCATTCCTTTCAATCCTATCCTCTCTGGGCGTGCCTGCGACATGATGCTGCCACGGTTTATTTTTTTCGTTTTCTTTCTTCCCTCCGCTCCTAGCTTGTTCATTCCTTCTGCGTTTTTTCCTCCGCCATGGCGATTAGTTGCGCTCTGTTCAGGTGGCACACTTCCATTGTGAAACCTGCTCGCTACCTTGATTGTCCGCGCATTTCCCGGCACCGCATTATAACTGGTCTTTCACCTCAGGGGGCCGCATAATAAGCGGTATGCGCGTACATGAAGTTCTATGGGAAGGTAAATGGGGGGTAAGGAAAAACCGCGTTATAGCCGGTCCTGCACTATAAGCGGTTACATTGTAAGTGGTCTCTGCTGTATTAAAAATTAGTATTCCACATAGCAGGCACGTAGGCAAGGGGGGGCCCAGGGGGGCCCGGCCCCCCCCCCGAAATTCGTCAAGTCAGGCATCAATGCAGGGGTACATAGGCACAAGTACAAGTAGCGCCGTGCGCATTTAAACAAATGAAAAACAAACGATACTCAAGGAACTCACTAAGAACAGCTACACAAGAGCCTTTATTCCGAAAGCACGGCTATGCTTGCCGAGAATTCAGCGTAATCCGGCTCCTGAATCAACACCACAACAGAAACACCACACTCTCCCATATGTTCGAGGCGTTAGCGAAACTATCGCCCGTATTCTCAGAAAAGAAGGCATCCGATTGACTCACAAGCCCACGAGCGCATGTTCTCTACATATTGCCGAAGGCCATTCACCGAAAGAGAGAGCCTAAGCCACTGTATACAAATATGTGATGCGAGCTACATCGGCGAAACGAAAAACCTCAAAGAAACATTTCGACAGCACAAGAATGGCCCCTGCAATTTTGCAACAGATCGCAAGCCTATAGCCAAACATTCCCAAGATAGCGACCACCGTATCAATCTTCCTGACACAACGGTCATACCAACTGAAACCAATTATCGGAAACAGTTACTGCTTTGTGACTGCGGAAAAAGGCAGAAAACTTCGCAACGCAGACATTTTAATATATGTAAGACAAGCTTGTTGGAAACGAAATTACAAGAACGAACAAAATGTTGCCATACGGCTTTGAAACCAGAGAAAACACGTTATCTGCCCCTACTTCGTGTGACTTTTCTTCGTCGCATCAGTTATGTTTACGGAGGTGGTTCATTGGTTGTGTCGGGTTTTTTGGAGCAAAAGTGACCATGTCTATATTGCCCCAAACGAGGATTCTCATCTACGGTCAGGGCGCTCGGTAGTTGGATTGCTTCAAAGAACTGTGCAAAGAATGACAGGACATGCAGAAAAGGATAGCGTTGACTCCATCGGTGGATTCCCTGAGGAAATGTCTTTCTTAATGAGAGGAGCGGTGTCTTTGTTGCTGCAGAGCAAGCAGGCGGTATAATGCGGGCATCATTTATACAGTCGCGTAGTGGCGGCAACTTAGGGAACATTCAGGTGCTTTCTTTAACTGACAGCTGCGCGGCGTGGGAGAACGCATGTGCACGGCTTGGCTTTGCCGCAGACGCAGAATTTTTCCACGAACAGACGGCGGAAGCTAACCGAAGGCTTGGAAAAGGGGGCTTCTGTATGGAATGCTACGGATTCGACAACCCATTAACCCGTTCAATCCCCCTGGCACCTTTGCGAACCCCACCACCCTTTTTCCGCCACCTGTGTCGTGGGGGCAGGTGCCCGCGTGGCGGAAGGAGTAAACAAGGTAAACAAACAGGGTAAACTGCGCTTGTAGTTCTGCGGAAGGGTACTACAGGCGAGCCACGTTCATTCCATAGATAGATGACCTGAAAGCTTCCCTCCAAACGGCGCTTTGCAAACCATCGGAAAACGCTGCAAAGTTTGCAATTCGTGTTGCCAGAGCACGCCTGCAAGGGCAAATTTGGGTCTGGTAAGCCGCCCTTCGATTTTTACGTCAGTGATATGACAACAGCACATATCGTTACGCTAAGAGATGGATGGGAAATCTGGAAAACTAAATGGCAAGCCATGCAAGAGGAGGAACCTCCCCGCTCTGCGACAGACGCTTTAACTGAATGCGACAAAGCCCTCTCGCCGAACGTTCACACACTCAAGATATTGGCGACAATCCCAGTGAGTACAGCTGCTGCAGAACGCAGCTTCTCGACAATGAAAAGAGTAAAAACATATTTGAGGCACCGAACGGCTGAAGAGCGGCTTAATGGCCTGGCTCTTATGTCCATTCACCGGATGCAAGTCAGTGTCGACGAAATTATCACTGTGTTTATAGAGAAACCGCGACGCATGAAAATTGCAGCGTGAACCACTCTTTTCGGCCAAGCTGCTTGCTCGTTTTCTTTTCTTTTGCATTGGCTTTTGCTATAATGTAAAACCACTCGCAATGTCATTCTTTGATATTGCTTCCTAAAACGACTTTTAGCTTTCTGCATCTTTTGTGTCATGAAAGCATCCGTGTTTTGGCTCTTTATGGTTCAATAAAGTTGCTTTCGCGAATATGTCTGTTTTTTTTTCTTTTAAGTATTGCTGTCATAAAGTGGCTCACGTTTTTCTCGAAGGCCTGTAGTTGAGACAAAGTGTGAGAAATTCCGTAGAGAAAGCGTCCAACGAATATTTTTTTTTATTTCCTGAACATCCGAAAGTGAGCGCCTGATTCCTTCGCATTGCTTTTTTTTTCTTTTTCTCGCCCTCGTTCCGTCACTGGCTCTGTATGGCCCTTCTTCGTCCAGATTACTTGGTTACAAAGTATTCTTTCTCGTGCACACGCACTAGCTTTACTACAGAGTCAAAAAGCTTGCTTTCCATCTTGGATGAACTCGCTTCTGGGGCTGCATTCCACTCTGTTCTCTTTCTCGTCTTATCATTAAGCGCCTTCTATATTCCCGAGCAAGTATTTTGAAGCATTGTATAATAATGACCATGCTGTTATTGATGCTTTTGTCCCCCCTTTATGTAATACCCTGAGAAGGGCCTTTAAGAGTGAATAAATTATGATGATGATGATGATGAAGCTTTTGGGCCCACCCCGAAAAAAAATCCTGGCTACGTGCCTGCCACATAGATATGTATAAACATTACTTTTTGTCCAGAGATGCTCTGTGGATAATTTCATGAAGATCTGACAATTTTAAATGGCTGAAAGCTTGTGCACAACATATAGACAGTTCTCACAATGTTGTGCACAATGTTTCAGGTGCTTAATGTTGTCAGACCCTTGTGAAATTTTGGACAGGGTGTCTCTGGACAACATGGAACATTGATATGAATACAGAATTGTGATATGTATTACAGAATTTTTGTTTTTAATTTAAAATGCCAGTGAGAGAGATGTGGAGTATAAAAAGTGCAGTTCTATATCTTTTGTTGGAAATGTGCCAGTTGTTACATGTTATGTCCACATTTTAGGTAGTTTTCAGCACACTACTGCCCACGTGCAGCAACATGAGCCATCAAGTGATCAACAAGTGATTGACCTTCTCTTCGTCCTTGCATAGGTCATGTTTTGTGGCAAGCCCGTCCTCTTTTCCTTGATGCAAAAGCTGGCATGTTCCTAGAGAAACGGCACCTTAATTCTCATTGGCTGCAATGCCATATAATGTGTGTGCATTGACAGTGCGGGATGGGAGTGCACCAAGGGTTATTGATTTGTAATTGATCTGCTATCCACTACATTTCTAGACAGAAGTAAACACCTTGTGCTAGAGTTTGTGGAATATATGGGTATTTGCAAAGGCTTTTGTTTTTGTTCAGATGGTATCAGACTAGGGCAGGCTGTACAAGTCTTGCAACCTTCCACATAGGATCCAGCAAATGCTCATGTATTTGAACAGCCTGTCTCTCTTTGCTCTCATAATTGTTTGCTGAGATTGGAGGGGACCAGACCTTAACAGTTCTTTGTTTGTTGAAATCGAGAGTTTGAAGAAAACATTTCTGGTCGGGAATGCTGATTGTCAAAGAGAAAGGAAGGTGCCAAACAAATACAAAAAAGAAATTTTAAACAAGACGTTTCAGCTCCTGTATGGAAGCTGAGACATCATCTTGTTTAAAAATTCTTTTTGTATTTGGTCGGCATTTTCCTTTCCCTTTGACATTGTTTGTGTATTCCAGACTTGTTGCGAGTTGCTTTGGACAGTTTAGCCATACATTTGGTTACCTTGTTGTGTGTTCCAGGCACAGCCTTTTTATAAAGAAGACTACATGAAAGAGTTTTATGAAAACTTCATCACTGAAGAGCACAAGGAGGCTGTGAGACAGGTATGGTGATTGTTTCTTTAACCTTGTCTAGTTAAAGTTGTTGTCATGGCCTGCATTGTGGAGCTTGTCATATGCTCCATACATGCCTTCTAAGGTATTTTTTTCTGTTTTTGATTATGAATTTGCTACATGAATAAGTAAAATGGATCACAATCAGTGGCAAAGTTTTTCAAGTGATGTTCTGCTTTTGTGAATGTAAACCGCAAATCTAAATTTTATCATGTGTGCACTTTTGTTTGATTTGATAGCTAATTTTCCTTCTTTCTTTCTTCTTTTGTAGTACCTTGAGCTTATTTCCTTGAAGAATGTCCCTATGAGAAACCTCGACACGCCATCCATAGTACTGAAGGAAGGGTAAGCAAACATTTGTGACCATATTGATGTAATTGAAGAAAATGCTACAGGTTTTTTTAAATCTGATGAATAGGATCTGTACAAGGTAAAAAAAAAGTCAGTACCCAAGGGCAAAGGTGCTGGTTGGGTTCACTATGCAAGCACTTAAAGTATATGCGTCACCATGTAAACAAAAAATATTCTTTGATTTATTCATTGATTGAGTGGCCAATGTGCTTGTGTGGTGCTTGGCTTGATCTATTGTCTTGTGG
Source organism: Hyalomma asiaticum (assembly GCA_013339685.2). Lineage (NCBI taxonomy): Eukaryota > Metazoa > Arthropoda > Arachnida > Ixodida > Ixodidae > Hyalomma > Hyalomma asiaticum. The sequence continues at coordinate 79,989,486 of CM023482.1, forward strand.
TCCGCAGGACAATGACCAAGAGGGCACAAGGGCGCAACAAGCTTGGCCTCAAAAACTTCAAGCGCCGCTACTTCTGCCTCACCACTAAGGAGCTGTACTACTCAAAAACAAAAGGTGGGCCACAGAGCATTATAATTCGGCTGCCTACTTCTGACCGCTGGTCATGTGTAAGCTGTGGTCCTCATGTGCAGGTTTCGCTCTGTGTACCATTGTATTATTCGTACAAGTGTGCAGTGTGGCTCAATTTGTTGATTTCGTGGTCAGCAACATGGAGCTGTTCAACCCTTGCAGAAGGAATGCCCGTGTGCCTGCATTTTTATGCATACAGTGCAATGTTAACGTTACTTAAGCATTGTAGTGGATTGCGCACGGACCGGCAGGAGCCTATGACAAGGAGAGCATGTACAGTGTGGCTCGCACTAGGGGTCTGCCTGGGCTGGAGCTCGCCTATACACTTGGCCGGGCACAGCTCGCATGGAGGTGCTGGACTGGACGGGACTGATGCCTGCAGCCTGGTACAGCAGAAGACACAGCCGCCTTCCACACTCGTGCACAACATGGGGTCCCGGCTGAATTCTTGGAAGGACAATTTTAGTGAGAGAAGTCGCATTGCCGTTTTTGTGACTCGTAGCCTTTATATGGCCACCACTTGGGTGTCTTGATACCCAACCATGCGAGGTGCTGAGTCATCACAGGCAACTGACGAAGTGAAGCTGCTTGGTTGTGCTGGCTGTCTCAAGGCTTACACGGCAAAAGTCATGGGGGTCAGCTGATATTCTGACACAGCACACTAACGAATGATCTTGGTCAAGGACAGAAATGCCAGTGACACCAAGACGAAGGTGTGTCTGCAGAAGCTGACATCAGCCAAAGTGTCCCAAGATGATGCTTTGAAGGGAGAATGGCGAGACATTGGCCATGTTTGCTGGCTTGCAGCTGTATTTTGTAACACGGGAACAGAACACGAGGAGCAGGGCTCACGTGTGGATGGGTGGTCATCGGAAAATGGCCAGTGAAGTATGAAAATACAATTGATGCTGGAGGCAAGGCGAGGAAGAGGAGAAAGATAAAGAAGACGAAAAGGAAGCTGATGAGGTCAGCATCAATGGAGGTACCTGTGGGCGACATCTCCGATGCTTCATCTGGCACCCTCCCACGTGTAGTGCATTAGAAGTGGTTGGCCAGCCTTAATGAGCAACTGTGCCCACTGGGTGCGTGCTGGGCGCATTATTCAGAACGAAGTCTGCGAGGACGACCAGTTGTGCACCTGCGCCCAAGTTTGGTTTAGGACCTGCAGGTTCCTGCAAGACCTTCAAAGGTTTAGGACAGTGGGATTCTGGAAGACCTCATACCCGGAGCTGTGCTGTCTGGTAACTCACTACGTCGTTCGATGCCCTTGCTCTACAGACTACACTGTCGGTGGTAGCATCGCATCTTCAGGCAGGCTGTCACAGAACAGTGCCATTGCCATAGCAGACCAAGGGAGTGTGTGGGGATTGCCCATAGAATAGCAGGATCCGATAATGAAGAGCACATGTAGAGTGTGACCCATGGTAGGGGTCAGCTCGGGGTCAGCTCACGTAGGGGACGCTTGGCTGGGTGTAGCTTGCACAGAGGTGCTGGGCTGGATGGGAATCTGGCAAAGAAGCGACTGGCTCCACGAGCCTATCGGATTGCCCATTCCAGCAAGAGAAGGGATGATGACAGAGGTACATGGTGTGTTGCGCATGGTGCATGCTAGCGTGAGCCTGGCCTGGGACTTGTGTAGACATGCTGCTGGGAATGGCGAAACTGGACTGGCCGGCTGGGCCTGAGTGACTGTGGGCCGAGATGCAGCCATCTCCCACAGCACCAAGATACCACAACTGATTAAGCAGCTTTAACAAAGCCAATGTTGTGATATTGCAACACCTGTACAGAATGGTCCATAAGCAGCTGAAATCAATTAAGTAACTAGCATGTCTGAAAAATCGGACATTGTCTTTGGCTGTATTTTCTGTGTTCTTAGTGCTGTTTGAATTTATTCTGGTGCTTCTCTTGCCACTAACCCCCCCCCCCTCTCCTTTTCTTTCATAGACTCGAGCCCGCTGTGCACGATTCCACTGTATGAAATTCTAGGTGTGGAAAAAGTGCAGGAAGACTCCTTCAAGATGAAGAATGTAAGCATTCCGTGGCTTCCTCTGTTTAAGTGACTTCAAATATCATGCAGTGAACCACATGGACTGACAGAAAGATACTTTCTAGAAAACATCTTTAGTGTATTGTTGGACGAATTGCCAATCAAATGCCATTGCACATTCTGTAAGCAGCTATGAAAAGTGCCGGTGATAGGAATTAAAATAAGCTGCGGTTGTTTAAAAGGCTAACTTCAAAATATTTTAGACTGATATGATGATGAGATATGAGGGGGACTCCTTCGAATAATTTTCTCTTGTAATCCAAGAGAAGTCATCGTGGAAGAACTCGTAAAAATAGTTCTTTTCAGTACTTAAACTGAAAAAGAGAAAAGGTCGCCATTATCGCTTGCTGGAAAGGACTTGTCACTATGGCATGACGTAGAACGTGCAGATCCTCAACATAAACTACAAGGTAAATGGTTACTGAAACATATCAGAGGTAGGTTGCCGCTACTCTTGTCATAGAAACCACCATGAGAAGCTCATGCAGTCTGCTTAAGTGCCATTTGAAGGCTGCTATCAGGAAAGCTGTATTACAGTCAAACCTCGTTAATACGTAGTTGGCCGGGACTGACGTTTGGGTACGCACTAAGCGATGTATGAATTAACTGTCAGTGCCGGTTTAGCGGCTACTAACCAGCCAAAAATGTACGTCACGAACCCCATAAACACACTCACGCACACACAGGCACGCAAGCTTTATTCAAGGGCAGGCAGCAAAAAAATCTGTTATTTTCACTTGCCGCCGTGGTGGCCTCGCCGCGACGACGGCATCTCAACTGGATTGCACAGGTTTTGATGCCGTTGCCGCAACGACGGCATCAAAACCTGTGCAATTCAGTTGAGCTGCGAAAGTTAGCGCTTTCTCAGTAAGAAGCGGTCCAGTGACAGGCAGGTTCATGCTCCGCGCCTTCTTTAACCAATGAAGCAGGGCCTTTTCCACTTCGGGAGACGCAGTCTCTCTGATGCGGCACCTCTTCAGATTGCTGCCTGTGCCGCTCCTCAACTTTTCGCGAGCGTTCCATGTCCCGTACACAGTCGTCAGAGGCAAGTCCTTTTCACGGGCTACCGCAGATTTCTTCGCTCCATTTTCAATGGTGCGAATGATTTCCAGTTTTTCCTTAACACTCAAAACACGATACTTCGGCATAGCAGTCCTCACGTGCGAATTAAATCGCACAGTACGCGCACCACACAATAAAAAAAATACGCCGTGCAAAAGACCGTTGTTAAAGAACACACCACTGCACAAAATCACACCACCACCGGCGGAGATGGGAGAATGAAAGAAAAGAGAAAAAGAAAAAAAAAAGGAAAACTGGCGGATTCCAAAGTGCAAAGTGAGAGCGAATTCCCCTACCGTCAGCCGCTGCGGACTAACAAAAACCAATCTCGTAGGCCATACAAACAAAAAATACGTCAACGTGGCGATCTCGAAGGCCATGCTTTTGCGCGCTTTGATAAGCAACAGCCGTACGAACAGAAAATACGTCAGCGTCGCCATGTTTTGACGTCACTATCACTGCAGTTTGCCAATTTCGAAGGCCATACTTTTGCGCGCTTCGATTGGCAACAGCCGTACGAACAGAAAATACATCAACGTGGCCATGTTTTGATGTCACTATCGCTGACAATTTTAGTCCTGTCGTCACCGCTAGTGAATCGAACGTCTGCGCAAGTGAAATTTTGCCGATTTTCTGCCTGTGAACATATAAAAACAAGAAAATGGTACGTACGAACCGTATGTAATGCAACAAGCGACTACGGCTTAAGCGGTCAGCCAATACATGGGGTTCAATGGGGACTGGGTGGGAGAATCTTCGCGACTACGTTTAAACCGGAGTTACACATTAAGCGGGTACGTATTAACGAGGTTTGACTGTATTAAAAAACTTGCGGCCTTGCAAAGATTTCTCCTGCACTGTATGTTAAACAAACTCTTTCTCATAATTCATTAATGTGGAATTTCATTACAGTTGGCTTTTAAGCATGTGCAGTATGGAATGCATTGTTATCCTTATTGCAGGTGTTCCAAGTGATACAAAAGTCTCGAGCATTGTACATCCAAGCCAATAACTGCGTTGAAGAGAAGGAGTGGCGGACGATCCTTACTCGCATCTGCCACTTCAACTTGTGTCGCATCCACACATACCACCCGGCTGCCTTCCTCAAAGGCCACTGGCTTTGGTTAGTAGTAGGCTGTGATGTCCATTGCTGGTCTGATTACCGTATAAACCGGACTATAGGCTGAGTAGGAATATAGGTCGACCTCTCAAGTCTATGTGACGCGCACACACATGCACACACACACACAGAAAACGATCCAAAATTCCTGAACCTCATTTATTTGCGAATCGGGCGCACCGCCCACTCATCATCGGAGTTGCTCTCAACCACCATTGCAGCTGTTCCTATCCATCAGACGAAGCATCGCTGTCTTCTGAAGACTAGAGTTTGTCGCTGGCTGCCTCCCACAGTGCGTCGTTTTCCGTGCTATCCAGCGAGCTGCTGATTCAACGTTTCTTGAAAGCATTTCCCACCATGGAATCTGGCAAGGAACGCCAGGTGGAAAGCACCCAGTCGCAGACAGTCGCAAGTGGAGGCCTCTGTAAGCAGCTTGTCGGAGTCTTCAGGGTATCATCCGACATCCACTCCTGGTACTCCATCCGCACTCGGTCCTTGAACGGCTTGTTCAACACAACTTCGAGTGGTTGGAGGATAGACGTCATACCACCTGTTATCATGACGAGGTCCGTTTTTCCATCGCCGAGTGCGCGTTTCACAGCATCGGTCAGGTGACCACAAAACGCATCCCACACAAGCATGCTGCGAGGATGTAGCAGTGCACCTGGCCAACGGTTCCAGACTACTTGTATCCATTCGAGCATCATGGCCTCTTGTGAGCTCAGCTTCTCGAGCGAGCTCCGTGACTTTGTTGCGAATGGTATCCATGCACACAATGAGCACAAAGAAAACGGACTAAAAAAAAAAGAAACATGCCTGCTACTCGATTTGGATGTGGATATGGCCGTGTGTGGCTTTTGACACACATGCATGCTACATGTTGCCAGACGGCAATGCACTGTCAGCTAAACACTGCTGTATAAGACTAGGGTACTTTAGCTTGTGGTTTTATTGAAGATATCTCTATTTATATTCCGGTTTATACGGTACTGCTCGCACTACCATTGTCACCGATCTCATCTCAGTCACCAGTTTTTTGTGTGTGTGTGTCAGTTGTTAATGATGTGTCAAGAGTACAGGTCAATCTCTTTATGTACATTGAACATCAGCAGTAAACATGGTGTAAGATACTTATGTTTATGGGGGAACACTCCACAGTTTGGTTACGATGTGCAGTTGACCAGATAAAGTAGGAAGGGTGCACATCCATTGGTTCAGTGGCGCCAGTGAGTACCTCTCAGTGGTATGTAGTCGACACTCGTTAGAACGAACTCTGGTAATTTGACAAAAAGTGTTTGTCTTGTCTGATATTTGTAATATGTAGGAAGGGCAGTTACGTTAGTGTCACCATCGAACCATCATTTTTAAACGTTGCTCGTCAGTGTAGGGCTGGCTAGTCTTGTTAGCACCTTGCTAAATGTGTGTCCCAAGGCAAGGCATGGTTACGAGCAACTTCAACCACCAACAGTGGTAATTTAAAACTGCAGTGCATGTTCTACCTTAATGTGCAGGTGCTGTTATATAGGTTCCTCAAGGCTGCTGCTAATGTGGATTCGCTCTAACATGTTCCCACCAGTGCACCTCTCGCGATAATAACTTAACCCTAATTTCCCAGCAGAAGTCACTGTGACATAGGCTTGGAGCGCTGGAACATGCCACTTCAGAAACTTTGGTTGCGATGCCTAGCAATGTTATTGTAAGATTACAAAAAGTCAGTGATGATCACCTAATCTATAAATAAAGAAACGAATGCTTTTATTCACTATTAGCACGAGTGCTTAGGATTAATTTGCCCAACACTTACTTGCCAACGATACCTTTGTTCCCAACTGAAATCACGGTCTCCTTGCATATCCCCTCGTTCTCCCAATGTCCGCCTGCATTTCGGTGCGCGCAGCAGCATCCACAGTCATTATCTTGTTGCTAAATGAAATTTGCTCCTTTTTCTTTTCTTTTTTTGGAAGCCTTTATCCTAGAACTTGCAGTATGGCACAACAAAATGTTGCTATGTCGCATGCCCTTGGACTGGCTTGGCTGAAAGCTTGACTTGTCTAAAGGCCACTAATGTTGCCAGCTGAGATTTTAAACTTGTGGCTTGAGCATGTAAACACCAACGTGCATGGCCAAATCTGTTGCAGAGCACACTGACACAGCAAAAGTGTTTTATACACCCAATCTGGGGTGGGGGAGCGAATAATTTCGCCCACTGTAGCTGACAGGCCGTTATAGAGCAGCCCATTAAAAGTAAACTTTACCTTGAAAAAATTCATGGACCAAACCTTGAAGTATGGTTTATTATATCCGAAAGTCTGTTGTATGCGGACTTCTTGTAAGAAGTGTACAATGTACTATGACTCTTTAGGACAAGAAAAAAAGGCTTTATCCGCTCTTGTTGCAAAAACAAGCGGTTCACACTAAACCTGTATTGGTGAAGCCTCATGGTGAGAATAGGGCAGGTCTGATGAGAAAAATGCCTGTATCATGCAGGTTTCCCACTTGCAAGGAAAGATGGGTTGTGCAAACTTGACATGGACACAGACAAAAGACACGTCCATGTCTTTTGTCTGTGTCCGTGTCAAGTTTGCACAACCCATCTTCCCTTGCAACTATGTACCAACTCGCCCACTAGAAAGCTTTAATGGTCCCCAACTGTTTGGGTGCACAGGGACATGCCATAGACTATCATTGAATTCAGTTAACTCCAATGGCAATTACATATCAAAATAACACATTTTCTCACTTGAGGTTGGGTTGTGCTGCCCATAGAGAGGTACTGCTGTTGCTGAAGTCATAGGTGCACGCCATTGCTAGTTTATCTGACCAGTCTAATCTTGCGGTTGTCATGTGAAGAGTATATGTTGCTATGCGGCAATGAAATAAACACAGGGTCCAGGCACGAAAGGTTGCAAGTGATGACAGCAGCTAGCGTTGATGCTGTGGAGAGAAGGCTTAATGGATTCACACAACAGTGTGAACCGTCCATTGCAGTGACAGTATTTCTTGGGGTAAACAGCGCTAAACAAGGTAAACAATAACTCCCATTTTCACGTGATGCCTGTAGGTATACATGGCCATTGTAGGTACATAACAAAACAGTAGGTAGCCTTTACTCCAGATGCCGAACTACACAGCAAAGAGATGACATCGGCTGCGACAGTTTCTCTGCTGCAGAATTTGATTACTTTAAATGTGCTTCTCCACAGAGCTTGTTGTAATTGTAAAAATGTGCATATTGGTCAAGCATATTGGTCGCTGGCATGCGCGCTATCTCGGCAGCCATCAGACATGCTGTGTACTGCGTAGCGTCCTCCCTCTTGGGAGTCCTTACAGTAGCTCCTTAGGATTCAGTAAAGTTCATTGTCTGTCTGTCTGTCTGTCTGTTGGTCAAGCAGTGCACATTCTTTTATTGCAGTAGCAATTGTATGGACAGACCTTGATGGGTTTTTGCTGTCACCGTTGCCGTTGCTGTCATGACCTGTACAGTGTCCAAACTGATAAACCCCCATGCCTCGTACGTTCTGCCCACGGGTAAAAGCATCTGAGTGGGATCGCCAAACGCAGCTGAAGCAGAGATCATACGAGCCTGGCCCATCTTCGTCGGGCACATGTTATAACATCACCCCACTCGGGAGGTGTATGTTGAAGTGGGGAGGAAACCCGTCTTTAACAAGCTTGAAAAAGTGCGAGGGGGGGGGGGGGGTTGTTGCTCTAGCAGCCATTGTGGCCTTTGCACGGTCGCCATCGCTGGCATGCGCACTATCTCGGCAGCCATCAGACGTGGTGCGCACTGCGTAGTGGCACCTTGGTCATGTGCTCCGTTCCAGGCACCTTGCGTATAGACAGTTTCACGGGGCGATGAGGAGCGCTTTAGCAGCCGACGCCTTCCTCCTCTCCTGGTGTGCACAACATGGTTTGGTGTGTGCGCTCATGCTTGGATGTGTGGAGCTGTCGAATAATTTCTGCATGTTGTGGGCTAACCTGGCGGTTTTTTTTTCTGTTTTATCGTGATGCCAGACAACATGCAGCCACTGTGTAGTTTTCGTGGTTGTGCCAACAACTCCAGGAGAAGGAAACTCTTGTTGGAGGAATTATGCGACGTGCATGAGCAGACGTGGAGAGTTCGCGGCTGGGTACTTTTGAAGTTGTATCGTTTTGCTCTTTACAAGGAGCAGCGGTATTCACAGGTTACACGCTGTATTCCAAGAAGTGCCCAGGAATATCGGAGCTTTTAATTTCTGTCTAACACACCGATGCTCAACTTCTGCTGTGACCGCAAGAAGCATGCCCGACAAGTCCCGCAACGATCAGTCAGCTCGGAGAAGTAAGAGAAACAGCAAACTCGTACTTTTTAGACGAGAACAAAAAACACACGCACACAGCTCACTTGCAAGGCTGATCATGGGGGTCAGCGTGGGCACACACTGCTTGATATTGGGTGCTGTGGTCTGCCTCACAGGAGGCAGAAACTCCAGCTATCTTCACTGTTAGGTATGGTGGGGAAAGGTGGGTTGGAGGCACGGTGCATAGCCGGTCCTACCACAAACCCTGTGATGTCCTGCGAACTCCGCCGAGCCGTTCACCAGAGCTGATGACTTCGGCAAGTCGCGTTCCTTATAACCCTCTTTCCCGCCTCTCCCATACCTTTCTCATGACACAAACGCTAGTCGTCCATGCCTGTCAGTCGTGTTACTGAGTGGAAGAAAGAAAAGAAAGAGAAACGGACAAAATAAAAAAATAACAGAAACCGCCCGAAGGATGTAACCAAAAGCAACCACCACGTGCCTACGCACAACCGCATAAAAAAGAAAAAGTTCACTGCATTCCTGAAGGGTGCTCCTGCTCGGCCAGAAAGCGTGAAAACGTGTGCGCTTTGCAGATGGAAAGAGCTCGCAATAAATGTTTGGCACCACGGTACTTTTGCGGCGTCCTCTGTTAGAATAAATGGCTACACAGGCTCAAAACTTGTCAGGACATTGTACAGACTCATTTCCTATGTACGGAGACCCAATTTAGACGAAAATTGAGCACGACAGAGCTAAAAAGCAACCAAAACTATACCAACCTATACCGGCCATGCAAAAGCGAGTGCTTGCCCAAGCCATTGAGTTGCCAGATCGGAGATGGCTCCGCCTGCTAGGCAACATGGCAGTGCCCACGATAAAACGGTCTATATATCGTCGAAACACCGGCAATGCCCTCGTCACATAGCGCTCATGCGAGTGTGCCTACGAGTGCAGGAAGGAATGCGCTCGCTTGATGCTGCTCAACGTTAAACGTGTACCAGAAGGCAACAAAACATGTCTTAGCTTGGAGCTCTGCTGGGCCGTTGTCTTACATGGTGCTTTAAGCACCTGCGTACTTACTTAATAAGCCCACGTTTACTACAGTTCAGATTGCCCCTAAAGCTTCAGTCTTACTTCATATATTGTGCATTGCTATCGCATTCATTGCTTCTGGCGAAGCTGTGATTCTTTTTGGAATAAAGTGGCATGTTGTAGTGCACGGGAAAATAAGGTACACACAGGAACCAGGAACTGATTCCCATGAACCGATTCCAGAACCATGCATGGCCGCAGCCAGAAATCACGGAATATGTATAAACTGTGTTTCATGCTATTTGAAAAGCCCGCAGCTGTTGTACAGGAAAGTTTGTGTGCCATTGTGGGACAAAATTCAGCTCTTCGACATTAAACACTAGTGAGACTCTTCATGATCTGTCCTCCTTTGCATTCATGTTCTCATGTTATTTGCCTCCTTGTTTGTTTACCTTGTTTGCCCTAGTAGCAGTTTTGTGCCATCTGCATCTCTACTGAAGCTGTGAAATGCTGTCTGTTACAGCTGCAAGGAAGAAAGTGAAACGGCACCTGGCTGTTCTCCTGTGACCTCGTATAACCTCGCAGATATCAAGGTCACCATTGACACAGACCGGGAGATGCAGCGGGTCCATTCTATCTTCCTCAAACAGATGCCCGTTATTGAAAGGCTCATAGGTGAGCGTCCAGCTGCATGCCATCGTAATACAGTCGAACTTCGATATATCGAACAGCATGATGATAGCGAAATAGTTCGATGTAGTCCAAATTCAATATATAAAATCACGTAGGAATAAGAAATGCATCATAAACTTGTAGAACTTAATCAAAGAACCAATAGTGGTGCAGTAAATACTCGCTTGAAGCTTCAAACAAAGTACTTATTTATTTAGCAGAAAGTACTGCAGCAGTGTAGCCTGCTTCTTATTGGCAACCGCGTGCTTAACCACGGCGTCCTCAACACAGTCTAAGCACTCCACGAGTAACAGGCCGTTGCCTTCTATTGCGCCGCAGTAGCGGCATACAAGGGCCAACGCAGCTACAGCCTCGGCTGAAGTCAGGAGGGGGGCAACGTCGGCGCTTGCGGAATCAACTTCGGCAGTGTCTTCGTTTCGTTGCTCAGCAGTAGCTTCAGCTGCGATCTGCACACCCATCGGGAATGCCCATTGCGCCACCGCTATCTTCAAGAGCGTTGCGGGTACGCTCGCCACCTGTCAACAGAGTGCACATGGTCTGGAGTGGCGGAGTTTGATATATCTATTTTACGTCTGACTCCGTTCGAAATAAAAAAATTAAAATGGATGCGATCTTCCTGGGGATATGGAAAGTGTTCGATATATGCAGTAATTCGATATATCCATGTTCAATATATCGAGGTTTGACTGTACAGTCAAATCTCGTTAATTTAAACGTATTTAATTTAAACTTCCAGTGTATGTGAACTGACACTGTAATTCTGGCAAAGTTATGTGTATTTTGTGGGCGAAATCACCTGGTAATTTCAACGTGCAAGCACTTGCTATGGCTAAAGGGGTCATGAAAAGAATATTGAGATGCCCGGTTGTAATTGTCCTTGCTTCAGTATGCATCCAACTAGCTGATTCCGAGATATTTCGGCGAAATGTTTAGAGTGCAGGTAATAATGGCCTTATTGGAATTCTAGAGTTCTTGTGCTCGTAAAACAACTATGTGACACTACAGGTCGGCGTAGGTATTCAGTGACGGTTTCAGTGAAATCAACTTAAGCTATTTTTAAGTGTAAAGGTATATGAAGTCCTGTTTGCTTTAAAACAATAGATTTACTTGAAAGCTAGAAAGTAAGAAAATACTTGGAAACTGTGATTCCGTCATTCGGAAGCAGGGCTGCAGCATGGTTTGTTTTCCTGTGTCCTCCAAGAGCACGCCAATCTTGGAGGCCTGTGTTGTATCTCGTCCAGGGACTGACAGGCCAGGGTTCCAACGGGAAAACAAAGCGTTTATTGCCCGAAGCTTACGGGCTGGAGGTTACATCATGAATGGGCCGACAGTGCACTGAGCATTACCATTTAAGCACAAGTGGGCGCATGCGCACTAACTACAGTTCGGTTATCAGGTGTGCTATCACGAACACCACACTTCCTCTGCTTTTATTCTGAAGCTACTAGTTCACGTTCCCTCTCAGAACCGATCAGGTGGTTGGCGATTCCGTAGTGGGTAGCGTCGACCCTGGTCGCCTCGAGAAATGTCTGCCAGCGACGTCGGTGGTGAAGGCGAAACACTAGCTGCCGGCAATGAAGGTGCTGGCTCCGGTTCGGTGTCACTCTGTGGCCATACGGAGAAACCGTCGTCTTGCGCGGCATTTTCGGCAAGCCCTGCCGTGCCTTGAAGTAGCTGGTTCTTGTGGCGCCGCCACTCGAAGCATCCTGAAGGTGTCGACGCTCGTACCCTGAAAGACACTGGCCCGCTTTGAGCAGTCACCACAGCTGGTATCCATTTGGGCTGTCCCCTGTAATTTCGTGCAAGTACATGATCACCAACATTCACATCGCGCACACGACACTGTCGGTTCACCGTCTGTTTGAACTGTTTGTATGCCACCCTTTCCCCCACGGCAGGTTTGAGTACATCGAGGCGGGTGCGCAAACGTCGTCCCAACAACAAGTTAGCTGGTGCTTCGTGTGTCGTAGCATGGGGTGTGTTGCGATAAGCCAGCAGGAACTTGTTGAGCCTTACCTTCATTGATTGACGCGCATCATCCTTCTTTAGCGCGTTCTTCAGAGTTTGTACGAAACGCTCAGCGAGTCCATTGGTACTGGGATTGTAGGGGGCTGTTTGCACGTGTCGGCAACCCATCTCCCTTACGAACTGCTTGAACTCCTCTGACGTGAACTGTGGGCCGTTATCCGACACGATTGTCTCAGGGAAACCAAAACGAGCGAAAACATCTCGTAAGCACTCAATTGTTGCATCTGTAGTAGTTGAACGCATCACGAAAACTTCTGGCCACTTCGAGTGAGCATCGACCACTATAAGAAACATTGACTGTTGAAATGGTCCTGCAAAATCTATATGTATGCGTTGCCACGGCGCTGAGGGCCAGGACCACGGGTGCAACGGAGCTTTGCAAGGGGCACTGCGCTGTTCTTGGCAATCTGCACATGCCTGCACCATACGCTCAAGGTCCCCCTCGATGGACGGCCACCACACGTAACTGCGCGCGAGCGCCTTGCTGCGAACTATACCTGGGTGACCCTCGTGTAACTCGTCCAGAACTGCTCCCTGCAGTTTTGCGGGAATGACTACCCGTGTTCCCAGCAAAATGCATCCTTGATGCAATGTCAGTTGATTGCGTCTGGCGAAGTATTGTTTCAATCTATCATCACTGACAAATATTGGCCAGCCTGTGCTTATGCACTCTTTTACTTTCGCCAGATCGTTATCCTGCTCTGTGGCATGCGCAATTCCTTTGCTCGACACTGGTAGGGAGGCCAGCCGCAATGAATAGAAAGTCTCTTCAGATTCCTGCGTTTCGTCTTTCACACATGGTAGCGGCAAACGGGAGCAAAAATCGGCTTCTGCGTTATCGGCCGACTTTTTAAAAAGAAGGTCATATCTGTATGCCGACAACGTCACAGCCCACCGCTGTAGGCGCGCAGCCGCGATAGGCGGAATACCTGTTGCTGGCCCCAAAATTTGCTGTAAAGGCTTATGATCAGTGATTAAAGTGAATGCTCGGCCATAAATATAGCAGTGAAACTTTTTTATGCCAAAGATTATGGCTAACGCCTCTTTTTCAAGCTGGCTATATTTTTTCTCTGCCTCGGAAAGCGTGCGCGAAGCAAAAGCCACTGGCCGTGACTTGCCGTCCTCAAAAACATGGGAGAGCACTGCACCTACCCCATACTGCGATGCGTCACAGGCCAGCTTTAATGGTCGATCCGGGTCGTAGTGGGCCAGCACCTGCGGCGATGACAACATTCTTTTCACTTCGTTGAACGCTTCTCGGCAGCAGTCGTCCCAGCACCAAGGAGCGTCCTTCCGTAAAAGCTGGTAAAAGGGGGCAGCAACTGTTGATAGATTAGGCACAAACTTTCCGTAATAATTCACGACACCTAGGAAGGACTGTAGTTGCTGCTTGTTTGTCGGTGCGGCAGCGTTTACGACTGCTTCAATTTTCTCCGGTGACGCAGATATTCCTGCTGCACTAATATTGTGTCCCAGGTAACAGAGCTCATTTTGAAAGAACGCGCATTTTTCTTTCTTTACTCTGACGCCTTGCTCCAGCATGCGTTTCAAGAGTGCCTCTAGGTTGATCAGGTGTTCTTCAGCGTTTTTTCCTGTGACTAAGATGTCATCGAGATAACAACAAACTCCGTTTAGGCCCTTCAGCATTGTGTCCATTATTTTCTGAAAAATACCTGGCGCTGAGGCAATTCCGAAAGGTAGCCTGTTGACTACAAACAGCCCTTTCTGCGTATTCAAGGTCAAGTACCGTATTTACCCGCATAATTTGCGCCCTCGCATAATTTGCGCACCCCTAATTTTAGCCAGCTTAGCAAAAAAAAAATATCCTCGCATATTTTGCGCTCCCCGTTCCCAGCTCGCCGGCGCGTACGCATGGGCCAACAGCCGCGCGGCCGCGCCCCCCGCTGCGCAGGCGAGCGCAGTCATACGCAAAGGGGCTGCTAGTGCGATGCCCCTTTTTCCGATTCTTTTCTCCGGAAGGCCCCGAAGCCCAAAGTACCGTCCGCTAGAATAAAAGCATGCGAGTGGGGGCGAAGAAAACGGCTGAAGCTGAGATCAAACGAGCCGGCCTATCTCTGTTGCTCGGAGGGCCGATGTGATAACATCACCCCGATCGGGACACCTGCCATCGATGCGGGGAGGAAAGGCCCCGCCCGTCTTTAACAAACATGAAAAGACGCGAGGCGGGGGGGGGGGTAGTGTCGCTCGGCTGGCTGTCAGCTGCCGAGATAACGCTATCACGCGCTATCTCGGCAGCCGACAGGGGCTCGTAAACACTTCTACGTGCTGCGCCCTCCCTGGAGCAGCCGTATTCTCTTTCACCAACGTTTTGCAGCGTTACGTGAGATCGCATCCAAAAGAGTTACCGCGCTAGTTGCATTATATTACAAGTTATTTTAAACATGTTCGCGAAATATCCGCGTAATTTGCGCACCCCCTTTTCGGAGCTCTAAAATCGCGAAAAAAAGTGCGCAAATTACGCGAGTAAATACGGTACTTCTTCGACTCTTCCGACATGAGTACTTGTTGATAGGCCCTGTTAAGGTCGATCTTAGTAAAATGCATTCCCCCGGCCAACGCAGCTAATAGGTCATCGATTTTAGGCAGCGGGTAGTGTGTGATGTCCAGCGAGGGGCTTATCGTTGTCTTATAATCCCCACATAGGCGTATGCTTCCATCTTTCTTTATCACCGGCACGGTGGGCGTGGCATATTCTGATGTATTCACGGGTGTGAGTATTCCCAGCTGAACCAATTTTTCTATCTCTGCTTCGACTGCTGACTGCAAAGCGAATGGCACATTCCGTGCTTTTAGGAATCTCGGCCGGTGGTCGGCTTTGAAGAACAGCTCGGCCCTTTCGTCTGTGATAGCGCCTAGCTCATCCTTGAACAGAATTTTGTATTTTTCGAGCAACGCATCTAGCCTTTCCTTCGTTCGCGAGGACAAGTCGAACACTGACCTTGAGACGTGGTTGAGGCCCCAAATCTGGTTCCAGTCTAGCCGTACTGTGTGCAGCCATTCACGTCCTAGCAGCGGTGGTCCTGCTTGATCGACGAGGTAGAGTGGTAGTTTCGCCGTCTGTTCCCTGTGCTGCACATTGACGACCGCCACACCACAAGGTTGGACGAGCGCTCCGGTATAGGTGCGCAGGACGATGTCGGTTGGTCCGCATCTGGCTGAAGGGAACTGCTGCTTGAATTGTTTGTAAGGCATGATAGACACCGCGGCTCCCGTGTCTAGTTCCATTTCCACCAGTGCTCCATCTATTTTCAGTCCAACAAAAATAGGAGTGCGGCCGGAAGCCGCTCGTTCCGAAACGTCTATGGGTGGCACCTGCATCACCACTTTCAGCGTTTTCACTCTCCGTTTCTGCTGATACACGCCACGAAATTGCCTGTTGCTGCGACATGCCCTTTGAATATGCCCTTTCTTTCCGCACTTATAGCAAGTATTATTAACGTGAGGGCATACTGAATGAGCGTGGCTCGGAGAACCGCAGCGATAACAAACCATCAGCTGCTTACCGGCAATCGCTTGCGTCTCGTACAGATCAGCAGGGTCGTCATTGCCTTCTCCTTCCATTTTGTGCAGCTGTGTGGCCATTGACTCTACGACTTTAGTCTCGGCGACATTCTTCCGGGCTGCTTCCATGGCCAGGGCGCGCTCGACTGCTTTCGGGAACGTCAGTTTGTCGTCCTCGGTGAAGAGTACTCGCTGCACGTCCTCCCGCAGTAGTCCACACACAAAACGATCCCTTAGCGCTTCGTCCAAATTCGCTCCAAACTGACAACTTTGGGACAACTTCCGAAGTTCAGCAACATATTCGGGCAGAGACTCACCTTCGTGCTGTGCTCTGCGGTAAAACTTTGCTCGTTCCCCGATTACGGATGGCTTTGGGGCAAGATGTGCGCCTAGGAGGCTCTTCAGTTGCTCAAAACTTTTTTCCGACGGCAGGTCCGGTGCAGCCAATGACTTCAGCAACCCATACGTACGCGGTCCGATGATGCTGAGGAATGCGTGTACTTTGTCGCTGTCGGGAACCTTGTTGACAATCAAAAAAGAGGTCAACCTCTCCTGGTATGCCGTCCAGTCGCTTGCAGTAACGTCGAACGACTCCATCTGGCCCAGCTGCCCTGCAGACCGCACTGTCGCTTCTTGACCAAACTGCTCGCTACTCTTCATTTTTTTGATCCCATCCTCGTCGCCAGTGTTGTATCTCGTCCAGGGACTGACAGGCCAGGGTTCCAACGGGAAAACAAAGCGTTTATTGCCCGAAGCTTACGGGCTGGAGGTTACATCATGAATGGGCCGACAGTGCACTGAGCATTACCATTTAAGCACAAGTGGGCGCATGCGCACTAACTACAGTTCGGTTATCAGGTGTGCTATCACGAACACCACAGCCTGGTGGCAACTAAGGTGATGTCTACTGCAGAGTTGACGGGAACATGCCCATTGAAATCGAAACCAGGTTTTTGTCGCTCTGAATTAACCCAGATGATGCAACAGAACAATGCATATTATTGATTGGTTGGTCAGGATCCCGAATGCACACTTCATACAGAATCTTCAGAGAACGTTTCACGACCCCTTTAACTTCAACATACCACGCCCTGTCAGTGCTCTTACCAGTGCGGCAAATCACATGGTGATGCTTGGTCCAAACAGGAAAGGTGAGCGTTGGATTCCAGTAAGTACAGTGGGGGACCGATAATTTGGACGCCGTTGTATGCGTCGTAAAAGTCTTGAAATGTACTTGATGCGTTGCTTGAGGTGCGCGATGCATTGCTGCACACATTTCCACTTACACAGGACCAAGTCCACTTGTATTTGTGCCATTTTGTGATGATACAAGGACAGCAAGTGCTCCAGTCAGATCTGCATGTGGCAGCTTCGAAGGACACGGCAAATATTCTGGGTCAGGAGTCACTCTTTCACTGTTGGACATGCGATTATTTTATAATCGCCCAGTTCAGCACACATTAGATGCGATTATTTCATAATCGCCCAGTTCAGCACACATTGACACCTCCGCACGATGTTTACAATGTCTTCGAATCTAATGGTAGCAGGAATCGCCACAACCCAGCCTCGAGTTCGTTAACGATGTCCGCATTGCAGCTGTTGATCGGTGGCAGTTCAGGCTTTCTTTTTGCGAAGTAAGGCTCATTAGCAATTAGCAGAGGCAAATGCAGCATGGCAGAAGCAGTTGCTTATTACTTCTGGTCACACTGCCTTCAAGGCATCAGCAGGCATACTACATTGTCAGCATTTTGTTGTGCGCTATTCAGCATGAACTGCGAAACCACCGTTTGTAGCACTAGACGTGGCCTATGTTGCTTAACTTCACGAGAAAGATGTTTTGGAATGCAAAATGAATAAACAAGCACTGAATAACGGAATGTTGAAGGGCTAGCTGGATGTTGACCCACCAGGCTTCACAAATCATGTGCATGTTGTTGGAACAGGAAGCGGTGATCGTAATGACGATGTGGCTTGCCTCCAAAATTGATGTTTTGTGATTGAAATTAGACTTCAGGGAATAAAGTTTTGTGTGTGATCTCTGAAGCTTCATGTGATGCCTTGACGAGGCACTGGAGTAGATAATGGTGGCCGATTCAGGGCGCTCGACAGCTGCAAACGGAGTTCGGATTGTCGAATGTAAAGCTAGAAACTGTCCTATATGTTGGTCGTCACACATTGGCGGATCTGTTTCTGCATGCGAAATCACGTGGCTATCTTCCGCACGTACGATGCCTTTCCTTTGAAATGAGCTTTATGATAACACTGGCGTGTTACTGTCTGCGCTTAATTCAGAACAAAAAATGCAAACCGCTTGTGGTCGAGCAGGAAATCAACCAACATGAACATGCAACAAAATGGACTGTGCTGCCATTTTGCAGTGGCGACACTTATGGTGAGAGGCTTTTGCCAATGCTGTGAACGTGGTTTTGGTTTCGCAGTGGATTCTAACATGCAGGCAATTTTTGGGCTCATTTTATCGGAAAGAAGTTGTACATTAGATTCATCTAAACAGTAATTTATTGAATGGGTGTTCATTGGCTACTCATGCCTGTCACTTGCCACATGTTGGTAGCACAGACACTGAATTGGGTGCCAAAATGAGGCATGTGCTGCACGGAATACAGAACTGCACAACTTACAGGTGTTCTTTGACCGTGCTGCTTGATATGATGTGACATGATATGAAATTACAGGCAGTACCATATGATGCGATATCATATGATATGATATGTCAAGTGCTCTCTTCTTCCGACCACTTTTTGTGGCACTTTCGAGGTCTTTATAAATGGGTTTGACTGTATTGCTGGCACATTTGTGTGTATGCTTTATTTACAGTTTGGCTTAACTCAGTAACGTGCATGGACAAGGTATTTCTCTTTTTGCATCTGAGCGCAGCTCATGCCTACCATATGGCTGCTGTTTTAGGCTCTGCAGAACATCAACAGTCTATTTATCCTGGTGTGCGATAGGTTTTGATGTTTCACTTTCATTGGGCTGAGTGCAAACGGCTTGGTTTGATGAGCATAGAATTTGAGGTTGTGCGTCCCTGTGTGTTACTTGAGGTTTCAGTGGAAAATCAGGGTGATGGGATGAGCGTGATAGCTTCACTTACGGAGATATCCATGATACATCGGACCACAATGGCTTCTGTAAAGTGTGTTGTAAGTCCACCCCTGTATAGGTCTTTACTGGTGCAACATAGTCATAAATGCGGTATCTGCTCTGTGGTACAACGGACCATATTTGTCATTATTATATGAATTAGTTCAACCTCAATATAACAAACTCAATATAATTAAATTCTCCATTTAACGAAATGCTTGGCCTTTTACATGATGTCTATACAACACTGTTTTTCACATCCCTACAAAGTAACATTTTTATCTGAGAGTTTAATGTAACGAAGTTTCAGTGCTCTATAGAAGAAGACTGAGCTGATATGTTGGAATTTATGCTTGTGCCAGTGATCAGATATGTGAGTTGCACATGGTTTTCATGAACACAAGTTTTAAATTGCACACCGAGCAATGAAGTGGCCGGCATGAGGCGGCATGAATTTTTCCCGCCTGTGGTTAGGGGCCAAGGGGAGTCTCCCTGCTTGCTTTCTCGCCACCTGAGCATGCATGAGAACAGTCTCACGCACAGTATTGCATAACTTGCATCTTATGCGGTCCATAACCAATCTAGTCATGTAGTTCTGTATTTCGTGCTGTGGTGCAGCGCCTGATTTCATGTTTTGTTATCGCTGAGCCTGAAGTCTGTGTAGCTGTAGAAGCGGTAGTACTAAACGCACCAGGCTCTCACTTATCTTGCGAGAGATCGCAATCATTCAGGGAATGGATGTCATCGGCGAGGCCTCCTATCTAGCTGGCGATCCCAATTGTTGAGAAAACGTGTCAGTGCTTTCTTCTGGGACTGCTAGTTGTCAACGTCAGGATAGCTAGCAGTTCTCTATGAAAATAACATTGGCATTGCCTTCTCAACCTGGGAAAAACCCGAGGTTTTGATAACAAGCCGCAGCGGCAGAATGGATGCGGTAGCTTTGCTTATCACTTCTTACCATTGTGAGTTGTATCTGCACTTCTTTATGCCTTGAGCTGGAACCTGATGGCATGAGCATGGTTGACAATGTGAAGGCAAGGCGCTCAACACAGCAACGATCAAGGCAGACACAGCAGAAGAGGCAGAGGAGGCACCCATTGCACTTGCAAGTAGGACTGCACAGGGCCTCGATGAAATTGTGGCACTTTTGGGCTCACAGGCTGCATGTAGACATTTCCTGCTGGGACGGCTCAACAAGAACACACAATATCTTCTCAAACAAGCACACAGGAACTTACTACACGTGCATGTTGTCTAAACACCGAGCAACAAAATGGCACATGCCACTGCCCGAGAGCTTGCTCGTTGGCCACATTGCACAGAGGGTGAACAGACAGAACTTTCATCAGGCAGCCATGGAGACAATGAAGATGAAGTTTTTCTCCTCCTCCTCACTACACGTGCATGTTGTCTGAACACCGGGCAACAAAATGGCACATGCCACTGCCCGAGAGCTTGCTCGTTGGCCACATTGCACAGAGGGTGAACTGACAGAACTTTCATCAGGCAGCCATGGAGACAATGAAGATGAAGCCGCACCCACAAAGTTCTTGGACATACAGCACACCACAGACTCAACAGAAGACATTACCTGGCCTCTCATCTGAAGCTCCGCAAGGACAAGATCTCCTGCAGAAGACTCCGAGCCAATGCCTTCCCCCACGGCATGAGACTCCTCACAATGTATCTGGCCAGCTACCACAGCATGTGCAAGGTTTGTGACGAGCCCTGCACCCTGCACCACATGGTATGGGAGTGCAGGAAAAATACCTCTTCTTAACCCCCACTACACAACTCCCATGTTCCAATCGAGGGGAACATCTGCTAGCCAGTTGGGACCTTGCCGATCGGAGCCTTCTGATCGCCAGAGCTAGGCTGGCTGCCAAGGTGCATGGTTCCCTGTACTGAGGAGACCACCCGCCAGTAAATGACCATCTCTTTCTTGTCTGCTCCCAATAAACACTTACCATAAAAGGCTGAATTTCAATTTAATGAAGTTTCGATATAATGAAGTATATTACCGATTTTACCGACTTCGTGATATTGAGGATCAACTGTAGTTCTTTTCGTGCAGTCTTATTTTGCAAACATTGCTTGCAGCACGTTTTGTGTAAATTTGGCGCAGGAGGTCAAATTTTAAAATAAAGCTCCTGTGTAATGAAGCAAAATTTCCTATTTTATTTATATTTGTTCCAAGTGGCCGGAGGCTCACCTTTAGGTGTGTTTTTTACTGCAGCTTATGGTTTTATAACCACACCTTGAACTGTACTTCGCAAGGCCTTGTAACAAATACATTTTGTTTGTTTTAGATGTGGAGAACAAACAGCCTTGTCCTTTGCACATTTTGCAGAGACGTGCCAGCAGCAATTGCAAAGCACTGCCGTACCAGGTGTTGAGTTCCGGCTTCCACCTGGGTTTGTGCTCGAAGACCCAGCCAGCCTGCATACCACATTGTGTTCCATCAAGACATTTGTGGAGAACATGGAGGTCAAGCATGAACGCCATCGGCATCACCTGTACCGACAAACACAGTACGGCTCCAAGTAAGTGTAATTTAACGTACTGTTGTTACTGAATGTAAAAGAGCATTCCCTCTCGCTCACAAATATGTCAGTGTCTCAAAAATGTGCTTATATCTGTCTGTCTTTAGTGAGCAACCCCATCAAAAGCAGATAGCAGTAAAAGGGAAAGTAAACTTGCTTGTCTTGCGAAAAGGGTGCAAGAATGCAAGACTTGTAAATATAACATGAGCACTTCAGATATTCTGGAGCAGCTAGTCATATTCCATTGTAATGACCTTTTTTTGACCACTGTTCATGTATTGATGTATCAACTTTAGCGAGCTGCAATGCATAGATGACCAGGACTTGCATAAGTACCGTATTTACACGATTGTAGGTCGACCCTTTTTTTCAAATTTGACAATCCAATGTTGGGGGGTCGACTTAGAACCGAAGTCGAACCATGTGCTGCTATAACGGCAAGAGAAACGAGAAATTAGGGGTGCTGCTAGGTGGGGACAGCTTTGCGCCCTCGTTTCCATGGTCACGGCCGAAGCGTAGCGTATTAATTTACCATTGCCTACATTCTGGCGCAAGTAAAGGTGATGCCGACTTTGAAAGTTGGCGTTCCCGATCTGTGGCGACTAACCTCTCACCGTCGTGTTCGGAAGTGTATTAATGTGAATGCACGGCGCTACGTTAGCGCCGTGCATTGAATCAAAGGACTCGCTAGTACTCATTTTGTTTATTTAACACGAACAAAACGCTTCTTGAACGCGAGTAACGTACTTACGAATAAATGGAAATCGCGAGCGGCCACTTCCATCTGCCGCCATGTTTGTTTTGGTATCGCGCGGCAGCCGCTGCCGGTGGCTTTGATGGAGTCATCTCGCAGCGAATGTGTTCTCATAATTGCGAATAAAGTTTCCCGCTCAACCCACAGCGCATGGTTATTGAGCGTTTTTATACAAAAGCTGTTCTTTTTTTAAAATCTACCGAGCGCGCACGGCTCTTGTGGGAGCATCGACCATTGATGGAAGAGCCAACGTATAGGGGGTACTCGTAGTTGACGGAAGAGCTTCGCTTTGTGTGGTACAATTTTCAAAGCGGCCGTGTCGCGGCGTGCGTCTGTGTTGTGCTGAATCGTGCAGTCTGTCATGAGTGCCCTGAGCCCCAAGAACTATCGGCGCTCATTCACAGCAGCGTTAAAACGGGCTGCTATTCTCGATGCCGAGGAGACTAACAACTGCGCAGTAGGACGCAAGTTTCGGAACAGTGAGCGTGTGGTGCAGCAGTGGCGGGTTCAGCGTGAGGAAATCTCATGCGACTCCAAGCGCCGTGGCTTTCGCGGGCCAAAGTCTGGACGCTTTCCGGAGCTGGAGAAGAAGCTTGCGGCATACGTGACTGATTTACGCGATCAATCGCTGTTGGTCACCTGTGATATGATCACGCAACAAAACAAGGCCGTGTCTATGCTTCTGAGGGAGGGATGGCAAAGGCTCAGTTCAAAGCTAGCAGGGCTTGGGCATTGAAATTTATGAAGAGGGCAGACTTTTCTCTGCGTCGACGCACCAGCGTGTGCCAAAAGTTGCCGGCCGCATCGGCAATGCCGACCAAACACCCGTATACTTCGACATGACCAGCAATACGACAGTGACCGGGAAGGGTGCACGCGATGTGAACCGTGCTTGACTTTTTTTTTTTTTTTTTTTTTTTTTTTTTTTTTGAGGGATGCAATTTTAGGGGGGTCGACCTACATTCGAGTCGACTTACAATCGTGTAAATACAGTAAACTGCTTCATGTTTATTAAAACTGCACTAACAGTAATGGCTCTTGACAGATTTTATAAAATTAGGCATAATTTATGTTTCTTCATTTCCTCTGGATAGCATTAAAACCTTACCCATTTGTGTCAATATGGCAGCATCTGATCTTGATATCATCCAACCTCTGAAGCAGCACCAAAAAGAAATCCCTTGCACAAGCTTAAAATGTTGTGCAACCTTGAATGAAGGCTGTCATTTTGATTGTCGTTTGAAATTGCTTGTGTGAAGCTCATGAAGAGAAAAATGAGGTGTACACATTAGTACATGCAATACAGCACAGCCTGTTATAACGCAAGAAGCCTGTGTCACGAAGTTGCACGCTCTGACCAAACTGTAACCAATATAGCTATCGTCCATGGTTGCACTGTTTTTCACAGCGACTTACTGTAAAATTTTAAGAAATTAAACTGATTAGCATGTTTATTTAGCGCGCCATGAACGGAGAACATCAAACTGTGCACTATTTTGTGACATTGCAGGCAAGCACCCATCGGGGACGACAACTACTTGCTCATGTTTGCACGGCAGCAGCAACAGAGGACTGCCTCTGTGCCTACTCCCTCGTCGCTGGCGCGACCCCTTACTAGTGATCTCAACATTCCTGTACCACCTCTTCCTGCGCCGGCGCTGCCACCTCTTCCTGCACCGGCGCTGCCTTCTGTGGCCAGTGCCAACGGAAGTCTCGTCAGCCACATGGATGTGCCTTAGCCTACACTGCTTCTTTTCTTGTCCTTCCAAAATCGGCACTGCTTCTCGGCCCTTCGAGTGCACACTGCCGGTCCCATTGCTATGAGGGAACGGGATCACCATCGCGCCAAGCCTGAGGGTTTCTTGGTAGATGTGCCAACTTCCCAATGCCTTCTCTAACAGTGGTCTCCCTGACGGTGGTTAGCGAAATACGAGCACACAGGTGCGAGTTTCAGCCACAGTGGGAGTCCAAGCCACATTGCTTCCTAGTCGGTCACGCGAGGTCGTTCTCATTCGCTTGTGAAGCCCTGTACATATATATGCCCTGTCAATGCTGAGCCTAGAGAATGAGAGAGCAAAAAAGAAAAAGAAAGGATCGCCTCCAGCGGTTATGACCCATGCTGGTGCTCTGTGGAGAAGAGAAAGACTTAATCATGTTCCCATTGCTTATTTCATTCCAGAGTGAAGGGGCTGCATGCTGCCACACTTAATGAACTTGGGATTTATGTGTAGTAAGCAGAACATGCAGTTTTATATGGCTAACACCGCCTCATGTTTTAAGCGTGTTACGCAACTATCACAGGACGTAGCCATTGTCATCTTGAACATTGTGCAATGGACACATGTGATGTAGCAGTGTTTAGATATGGGGCATGTCCAGACCGCTGCGCTTTTGCTTGACTGTCAGGCCCCGTAACTTGAATGTCAAGGCCTGTTGTGTCGTTACACACGAAGCAGTGGTGTAGCTGTACCACTTCAAAGCCCAATATTTTGTGGGCAACCCGGTTGATGTATGGCATACAGATGTGATGGAAAAGGCAAACTGTGTATATCCGAGTTGTCGTCCATGCCTCTGACATTGCCCAGACCCTTTCTCCTGCAAATTGTTGTTTTCATGAAGCATGCTAAGGAATTATCTACCATGCAGATGATGCACTAAAGTCGGTAATCTACACACATTAGGGGCAGCTTGCAATATTCGTGGGCAGCATTTGAACATTTGCTTGTTCACGTAAGCATGCTAGCAGATGTGTATGTCGCGTCATGGTCATTTGGCTCACTGATTATTCAAACCTGACCCACAATATTATCTTTATTTTGTGTTGTGTTGCCAAGCCATGGCCTGTCAAGCCTGCCCTGGCAAATCTCCTTCACAACTTTGGCAGCTTTGCATCATTACTGATGTTTAATAGGCCCTGTATTGTGACTATTTAGTGTAACTGATTGGTCAAGCATCCTCAAGAAGCACGGTAAATCTTTGCAGCCTGCTTTTCTATTGTGTTAACAAATTTAAAGGTGAAGCTGTGCAGTCTCACTTCATAATGGCACTGTAGCTTGAAAATTTTTCAGAAGTATGATAGTTGAACACTGTGAAGATGTTCCTTAAGCACATGGCACTAGCTTCTTGCAGTAGAGGTACTTTTTGTATTTGAAAAGTAATACCGTATTTGCACGACTGTAACGCGAGGTATCATCCTTTTTTTTTTTTTTCCCCCTTGTGGAGTTATGGGCTTCTGGAATTGTTTCACATGACATTCGAATTTGTTGTTTTGAATATAGTGAAACATTCTTTTATTTTCACCCTTTGGTACGCGACAAGCCTGACGATCAGACTTCTGAGTTGTGCAAAAGCGCGACCTTTCAGTGCTGCAGGAAAGACAGGCAAGACTTCACAGAAGTGGGTATGAATGTGCAAGGTAGCAGAATCCGTACAAACACACAACCCGCTGCAGAAATGCGCTCTTGTACAGAACCTGTCACTTGAACATCAAGTACAGGACTATTGCATATGCCATTACACTGAAGTGTTGCATCTCAAGCTGACAGTAGGGTTTCTATTGTTAATCATTACCTATGTATATAAAATTTTAAACATCTTTTTTAGTTTTCAGATGCCTCCCCTCGCATTATATTTATGGTCACATTATATGTTCGTACAAATACGGTATTTTTTTTGTGTCCCAAGTGTACAGATTTAAATTCTTGGTTCCTCCCATTGGGTTATTGCTTCTTTGTTAACATCTTGGCCTCTGTATTGTCAATGAGCAAGATTTGTGCTCAGATTCAGAAGCGGTTACTAAGGCGATGTGGCCAGACTCATTATGCCATTCTGCGCACCTTTTGCCGACACATTACAGAGCGTGCAATCTGCGAATACCTTTGAGCACTCCTTTCTCTACCCCTTTACATCTTGTTGTGGTGTGCCTGTTGTTTCAGCGTGATATCAATCAGCCCCAGTTTCATTTCAAGTGGATGTCTAAGCGAAAGTTCCTTTATGCATTCACCCATACCGCTGTGCATTGTAGCAAAGCCGCATTTTTTTGTCGCACATATGCATCTGTGGTGTTATTGCGTACTGCTTCTCATAATCGAACACCCTCATTCTGCACGTCTGCATGTGCTCTGAAGTGCTGCGTAAATGAAAGGTCAATTCTTGTCCAAATGAGCTCTCTCACCACCTAATGGAGAAGCCATCTGGTGATATTCCGAACAAACCTAGAAGACAAATGCAGCTGCTGCGGAAGGAGTGCACACATGTGACACTCGGAGTCATGCGACTTCCAACCATGGCAACAGGCAGTTTTGTTTCTGCTTTCTACATTTCTTGTCTGCTTGTGTAGTATTTCTTGGTGGTTAATATATTATACATATATATGATATACATATATAAATATATACACGTATACATACACACTATATATAATATACATATTGTAACATGTTGCATGTGAACCCATGAGTGATGTGCACACAAGACCTTACTTCAATCATTAGTTTGAAGAAACCGAAGGTGTGCTAGTAGTGCTATACTGTATTCTTTGCCAGGTACTAACAACTAAATGTAAAGAGCCAATAATTTATTGAATTTTACTTCAACTTTAATTTATTCACAGTACAGTGGCTTAACAGAATTACTTAGAAACATCCTGTAGAACCAGTTTAGAAAACATTGGCACCTATTGGTGTTTCTGAAATTGGTCATGTTGTAAAGAAGGCCTTGCCAGCCAACATTTACTAAATGGGGATGACTATAATCAATTGGAATGAGAAGTTATTGCGAAAACATTTTATAGGTCATTTGAGGGACAACTTGATACAATTTTAATATGTGGCTATATGTCTAACAGTTGAAATTTTTCAGTGCAACCTAGTGCCATCTGTAATGCAGGCACCAGCTGTGACGTCGTTTTATCTCCTCATCAAAGCGCTGCGACATTTTAGTTGCCATACAACTTCACAACAGTTTGTTTCACCCACTGGAACGATTTTGTTTGGTGACATGCGTGCATCATTGCCAACATTGGTCAGTCATTGCAATGGACAGCAAAGAAATAAAGCTGAAATTGTTGCAGTATGCTAGCCCTAAAGAGCACAGGAATTCTGTTTCTTGTTAAATACACGTTGCGGCTATTGTGGCTTTTGTTTTGCGGTTTCCTAGACTTCCACATGTGCTGCCGCAAATTAAAGTGGCCAGTGAGCAAGTGCAAGCATTCAAAAATGCAAGATTTTCAGATTTAATAGTTCGTTTTTGGTTTCAAAAGCCTTGCACTTCATTATCATAATTGTTTTGCCCTTACTATACCTTATGCACTTATTTTTTTCCGCGTGTCTTCTCAGTTAATTTATATGATTTAAACAAGTCTTGCTGGGAGGCATCTTTTCATTGATGCGATGTATAGGAACGGAACTTAACACAATTTTCTTAAGTCTGCTGTAATAAAGCACCTTCTCGTCTGCAGATACTTTTCAAATCGGGATTGTGGTTG
This sequence comes from Hyalomma asiaticum, assembly GCA_013339685.2. NCBI lineage: Eukaryota > Metazoa > Arthropoda > Arachnida > Ixodida > Ixodidae > Hyalomma > Hyalomma asiaticum. The sequence goes on from CM023482.1 coordinate 80,017,292, forward strand.
GATAGCCTATGTAGTTTACTTGAAGAGAATAGCAACATTTAACTGGCTCATTCATGCATCAAGTCGCAATCATATTTGCACATAGCTATGTCATACACCATTTCTCACCTTACTGATTAATCTTTTTTTTTAATTAGAGCTGTGCAAACAACAAAATTTTGAGTGTAAAGCAAATTTGAATATTTATGTTCAAGTGTGATTGAATTGAATATTTTTCAAATAATTTTCGGATATTTTTTATAATGCCATGTCAAATTACGGGGAAATGTTCTGCTAAACATGGGCAAAAATATTTATTGCATGACTACTGTACTGCCATAGTGTCATTCCAAAGTCGTGAGGAACAGTCCAAGAGAGAATCGTGCAACACAAAGCCGAGCTAACTTCGCCGCAGTACACAGGTGTTAGCTTCACCACAGTACAAAGTGTTATGCGGCGAAGCGACCTACATGCGGGAATTGGCCACTTGACACGCGGCATAGCGTATTTTTTTCCCCTAATCACCGACATCGAATGGTTCGAATAGTAAAATATAAGCGCGAATTGAATCAAATAAAATTATTAGAAATTTCGAATATTCACACACCCCTATTTTTCATGCCTGTGCCCTTTTGCTTCTTTGTTTACCTTTCTTCCCTTATACAACTATCACACCACATTTCCAAGGTGGCTTGTGGTCCCTTTTTTGCTGGATACACATGTATACGTGGTGAAATTTTGTAAAGTTTGAATATTTTGTGTGCTGCATACAGGTGTTTCATATCAGGTTTCGGTAGACTTCAGATGATATTTGTGTATAATCGGGTAATAAGTTGACCTAAGCTTCATTTCTAACATATCAGTTCATGATTTTTGTTAGCAGAATGGTTCAATCCGGATTAACAGTTAACAATCTACACTCCACAAGAATTTACAGAACATGAGTTCCACTGCAAGTGTGAACTCAGGCTTTCTTGAAGGTACACTAAAGTGAAAAATTATTTGCCTCGTATTAGTAAGCCTGCCTTTTCGCAACACTAAAAGCACAACTCTTGCAAGGAGAAGATGCCTGGTAAGCTAGAAAACTTGCACGAAGAAAATACAGTAGCTACGCCGCTCCAGTGTTTCCTGCACTGATACACATGCTCTCATAGATGTTGAAGGAATCTGCTGATTCCTACATCATTATTTATTGGTAATCATCATATCCAGTGTATTCTAAGGAAGCCAGAGACTCTGCGCAATGCGTTGCAGAAAATTTTATTGAGCCAATGGGGCCAGAAGATGGTCACAAAAAAAAGTTTGGCATCATGCTGCTCTAAGGTATGGTACGAAATTCAACAATGAAATTATGTCCTTGATTTGTTTTTCTTCCAATATTGAACATGAAATGGCAAATTGAACTACAGTAGATTTCCCAAAGAATAATTTATCAGTCTAAGGCACTTTAGTGTCCATTTCAGGCATGGTGCGGAACCTAGTGAGAAGTTGAATTAATGCAACTCCACGGTATACACTGGCTTCTCTCAAAAAGGCATTAAATGTGCCAGTGAGCTTTCATGAAAAACATGCACTAGACCTGCTTATACTGCCGAACGGGATGTTTGCCAATTGTCTTGGTGCTTTCTACGTCTTGTCTTGTTTGTTGCAGTACTTACATTGGCTGTGCTGTTGAAGTAGGCGTCGTGTGGTACCCACAGTCCTCCTAGAACCATGGTGAATGTACAAGCAGATGTGTATGTCTTCTTCTGTTGAGAAATTTGGGCATACATTACACATTACAGTTGTCCTGTGTCATTTGGCAGTGTGCTGTACAGAAAAAGGCATGTGTGTTGCTCCAAGCTTGTTGTAAAGCGTTGGGGTTGCTGCCTGTGCTTTTGCTCTTGTAAAGAAATGGTGATGGACTTTGTGAGATAAGGCTGGTGGTGTGTTCCATTTTGGATAAGGGCAGCAATATTGCTTGTGGCAATGTGCTTTTTTTTTTTTTGTCGGATGTTTATATTTAAACACATAGAACAAGTTTTATAACAGATTGCGATGTGTAACAAGCGTAGAGAGTAATACTAACAACTAGCAGCCATATTACTACCACAGTGCCTTGCTTGTATGAGCATACTGTTCATGAAAGCTGCGTACATCAAAAGCTGTAGAAGGCTGCATTGGGGAAGAGTCCTTGCTAAAATTTGCACTGCGGCACACTGATAAAACGCTTATTGTTTCACTCGACTGGTCTTTCCCTTTTTTTTTTTTTTTCTCACAATTGGTGCAACTAGCAAGTGCACAATGTTAATTATTTACATTTCTTTCAATCTCTTTTTTAATCCAGCTGTGTGTGCAAATTCTACGTTCTTGCCTGTATTTGGTATATGAGCAATGTGCCGGCTAGGCACAATTTTTGCGAGGCAAGGAGCATCTATGCAGAAGTGTTTTTAACATATTCTTGTTCTCGTCATAAAGAGGAGAGCATCATTTACATAAGTCGAGTTACCACAGTATCCTTGCCACACGAGCCTTGCAAAGGTCACTTTACGTAAATGAGTTCACCTTGGGGAGTTCATCAGAGCCAGAAGCATGCAAGTACTTCTCAAAATCACTGCCATGCAGTACAGTTTTTAAGACAGTGCACTCATCGAAATAAAATGGCATATACGGTGCTCATGTGGCAGGGGTACGAACCTTATCACCTATTCTGCATTTTGCTGTTGGAAGTGTTTGTGTTGGCGCATTGTCAGTAGCCGCCTTCACGACCCTGTGGACCTCGTGTGGTGGCACCAAATGCGGCTCTTACGGTCACAAGAGAGAGTTGGTTGCGTGGACACTATTTATTAAGAACTAAACATATTTACTCCACCCAAGAACAAACCTGTGGGAGTGCCTTTCTACTTCTCTGTTGTATGTGTATGTTACCATTGTTCACATAGTGATGAGTAAATGAATTTTATGCAAGAGTTGCGCATTTGTGTCTCATTCACTTCTTGGACATTACAATCGTGGCCTTATGTCAGTGGTTATCTACGTACCTAACCATGCTCATAGACAAGGCAAAATGTCTGGCAGCTTGTGCTTACTTCAGCATGCTTTGACTTTGTAGCATTTGTTTCATTTCTACAGATCCTATACACTGTAGGAGTTGGTGTCATGTGAAGCAATCAGCGAGGTAATTGCCTGTGACAGATTGCTAGGCATGCAGTGAAGTATTAGGAATAGAATGAACTTTGTGCAGAGTCCTTGATTAGGTGTATTCTTAACATGGTAGCGCATAATGTTGGCACTCGCATTAGTGTCAGCATGGACATCTGTTTTCTCAAAGAGAAATGCAGGCTACAGTGCGCTGGTGTGTGTATCGTTTTCATTTCATATGCAGTCCTCATGCCTGCGGCGTCGCTCGCTTTCCCGTTGTAGCCATCCTGCCTTGAGTTGTCGTCGATTACCAAGGGATGGCGCCATGTCCCACCCTATTGTTTTCAATGGGGCTGGGATGATGGGGGGGGGGGGGGGCGGTAGTGTGCGCATGTGTGTTGCAAGCGGCGACTGCAGGGATCGCCAGCTGCCACCCTCAGAAGGAAGGAGAGAGTCGTGCAGGAGGTTTTCGGCTCACGCGGCAGGCACCTTTCTAGAGGAGGCCCCGGCTTGACAAAGAGCATAGGGCTGACCACTAGGTTCGCGTCGTGCTTTAGAGGGCATTCGCTGTACACTTGGCTTTTTTTTTTTTTGGCTTGTGGAGACAACGCATGCGATGCATTTTTATTGGAAGCTTTGTGCGACAAGTTCACACCAAGTGCTTGCAGCATTTTTGTCTCCCTCAGGTGCCTATGAAGTGCACACGCGGTTGTTCTCGTTCCCTTGGCGGTAAGCTTGAAATGCTCATTGGCGATGCATATCCGTTTCGGGGGATTTTTTCGGGGCGAAGCACCTTAGGGCCGAGCTTGTGGCGTACACCTGGCATAGCCATCTAATTATAGTTGCATCTGTTATGGCGCGCAGCATCTCCTGAGAGAGAGCAAATGGCGCCCGTTGACTATGGAAACATTCTTTCTGTGATGAACGGTTCACCAGCTCGCAAGGAAAGAGAACGCTCCCTCGCCTACGAGAGACAATGCTGACGCAGGCAGCGTCTGCTAGTGAGTTTCTTGATTGAAAAAACTGACTGCCCGCGCTGCACAACCGTTCACCGGCCACCCCATATATATAGGCATTGGATCTTGACCTGCAGTGTAGTGCCGGTGGGAGATTTCTCTTGTGTGTGGTTGAACCATAAGGATCCGCAGCGTGCACGTTAACTAAGAGTAATCCGGAACTCAGCACAATCTACAACGTGGGAGCGCAGGAACCTCATAAAGACCAGGAGCATAAATTACAACGCGTGTGTAAAGATACACACGCATTGTCACTCATTTACATGCATGAGTGGGCAATGTCGCGGGTGATTCACAGGTAACACCGAACGATCCCCAGTGCTTCGCCCACTCGTCATGGTTCATTTCGTGGAGATGCGTGGATTTTTTTTCATCATTGTTTTATAGCTGGCTGACCTACTATACGTTTGCCGAGGTTATAATAAACTGGAAATGTGAGCGCCTGTCGTTTCCTTTTCTTTCCCAAGATCGACACAAGTTGAATTAGCAGTCGATGGTACTGCATTTAGGTTAGAATGTCTGTTACAAGCGATGTTATTGACCAAAATTCACTAATAGTTTGTCCTTTACAACCATCTTCTATATTCGGCGTCTCTTACAAAAAGAGGTCAAATTAATGGGAGAGATAGATGGGGGCCAACTAAGAGGGTGGGTGGCGTCTCTTATACCCATTTGTCTGTTACATCCGTGCCTCTTATAGCGGGGTTCAACTGTATAGCACTTTACAAAGATTGGAAGATCACTTGACGTTACACAACTGCCAGCATCACAAATGCTGGTGTATTAGGTTTAATTGCTATATTTATCACATGGGAACAGCCGCATGAGGGCATTCCAAGGAAAACGAGGCGATGCGCAGGACGCGCGGCCCCCGATCCCCATACACTTCAGGATCCCAGGTTCAATACCTGCTTGCCGTTTGGTAGGTTGCCTTTGTAGATTACAGGATGTTGATGTGTGTCTGTGTGTTAACTATGTCTGCATTTTCTACATTTCAATCCTGTGCTACGACAAACGGTAAGCCTTTGTTGTTTCTGAGCGAGTTCTAATGACATATTGTCTCTTCTAGGTGGCCCACAATTGGCATGGGCTGTATAAAGTTCAAACAACTGTTACACATACTCGAATACCACGGGTCGAGCACTATGGGAATGAGCCACATGATTGCGGTATTGTTAAACATGACAAGTGTATCATGTTAGTGATAGAAAGATCAATTTATGTTCGTCATACATTCGCACCCTACCACCCATATTCTGGTGCATATAGGGTGAACGAGACGTAGACGGCTAGATAGATACGGTCAAAGTTGCTAAAATTTGGCAAGAAATGCTTTGCATTTAAAAATTTCACCAGTTTCCTTGTACAGCCTTTCTTGCGCATTTGCAGATTTTCAGGGCTAGCGTACACATGAATGGTACAGTAAATGGAGAATTCAGATGCATGCCTGCCCATCATCTTGACTCATGCGCATGAGTCGCACTGGCCTGGTGCCGAAGTGCATGAAGCAGTATCCATGTATTCAGTTAGTGGTTAGTTTTTTACTTTTGTGCTTGGTGCCCTTTCTGGGGACCTCAGCTGGCCAGAGGCTCAAAAGCTGTACCCTGATCCCACAAGTTTCAGAAGGTAAAACACCAGAATTATTTTACACATCTCCTAGTAGAATGTTGCGTTCAAACCATAATGAGCAGTGTACAGTACAGCCTCTCTTGTGTAAAACAGCTGTGGCAGACAGCACGAAGACAGAAAAATGTAGAGATGTGTGTGACCTGTAACCTAGTAAGCCCAAAGTAGCACACCTCGGGAATTAACTGATGCAAAGGTATTCAGCCTCTTTGTAAAGCATTTTGCAACATCACCAATATTCAACTGCTGAATTATGGAATACAGTAGAATCTCAATGATACGAATTCGTAGGGAGCACGTAAAATATTCGTACCATCCCGAATTCGTACAAACCAAAACAAGTTAAAGCTGATCATGAAGATGAATAAGAACTTTATTGGGGTCAACTACTTCTTGCTGAAAAAGTCCATGATGTTCTTTTGAACTTTTTGAACTTCGCTGTCCCTCAAGAAAGCCGCCTGAAAGTAATAAAACCATGCTGCGGTTTCTTCACTCGAGCTGCCGGTGCTTACGGTGTGACGCAGTACACAGAGGGCGTCAAGGTTTTCCGACGTTGACGGTAGGAGATCACACTCACCGGCATCTTCACCATCACTCTGACTCGGTATCCTTTGCCTTGTCGACCAATTCTTCGATGGATCGCAGCCCACAGGTCGCTACGTTGTCGTCCGCGGTGACGAAGTCTCGCGCCGAAGCTCGAGTTTCAAGGCTCTACCAATCCTCGATGTGCAAATCGTCGTCAGGCTCTTGGTTTTCTTCCGTCGGAGCCGCATCCGATTCCGCGAAACATCCACACTTGCGAAAGTAGTTGGCGATCCTGTCCTGGGTCACATTATCCCAGGACATGGCCAAGAAATGTAACGCGTCAAGCAGGCTAATTCACAAGTTTTCATCCTTGTGCTCAATTTTCGCCAGGAACCTCTGCACAAGCAATCCCTTGAAATGATGTTTCACATTTCGGATTATTCCCGCATCCAGAGGCTGTAGACGGCTCGTGGTGTTTGCGGGCAGGAACCTTACGGCGACATTACTGAAGTTGCAGTCTTTGGGATGGGCGGAACACTGGTCGACGAAAAGCAAAATTTTTCTGTTTTTCCCTGCCATTTTCCGGTCCAAAGTCGTAAGGAACTCGCGGAAAAAAATCTGCAGTAAAAAATCTGAGTCATTCGCTCGCGTACATGAAGCGGTCATTTCGCGCGTTCGTATCATCCGCAATGGCTGGGGAAGCTGTTCGTATAACACCGAATGACGGCGCATTTTATACAACGTAGTCTGTCCAAAACAACATTAAATTCGTATCATCGCGAAATTCGCATCAACCGTAATCGTATCATCGAGATTCTACTGTATTCCATGGTTTTAGGAACACATTGCCATGACCGAAAATGGACAATCGAATGGTTGTGAATCATGCACTGTGCTATTTCTCTTGCAACATTGCAAGGGCAACATACAGGTGAGCTCCCCATCTAAGCACATGTGCAGTTTTTTAACATTCAGAGTACTTGAGCTCCTTGCAAAATCCATGTGGCATGGGCAGGGATCACAGCTGCCTACCATGCTAGAGGAACTGTCTACCGCTCGGAAAACTTTTTTTAGATTGTGGTAAAAATGAGCAGATCGTGCGTCACATTTAAGGGAACGAGCATGCTTTTGCCCCACAAAGAAAGGAATTATGTTTTTAATTTTGCTCTGAAAGTGTGCAAAAAATGCCATTAGCGACACCCAACAGCGTTTGTCAATTTCCAAGTGTGCAAGAACAAACCCATGCAGGCATACATACTGTGCTAAAAAACAATTATGTCTTACAAGCGTACTTCACCCCACGAGACACCTTTTTATAGCGTTCAAGAGCAATCCGTTCTTTTTGCTGCCTTTGGGGTGGCGCAGGTGGCGCTGCCTTCTAATTCATCTGTCTGTACAGGCACATAGTACTGCGCTTGTCATGCATGCGCTGCTGCATGTCCAAGGCGTACCCCAGCACGCCGACTTTCCTTCGCCTCTCCCCCTCGTCACCTCTGCAATGTCGCCCTTTGAACCAGCTCCTGTTGAGAAGCCTCCTGCACCTGATATGGTTGCCAGGGAGATGACGCATCACGCCCAGTACCATTAGTCACTGTCTGTACACGTAGGAAAGGAGCAACTTCGTAGATGAAAAAAAATCCTGTTTTAATAATATTAAAGGGATTGTCTACTGTCCTTCATCGCTCTCCCATTTTTTTGGCTTAATAGAAAGCATACCTTTTGACAGGTCCCAGCTTGCAGTGGTTTCTGGGGAAACCACTGCATGCTGGGACACTTATTACACTTCCTATTAAGCCAAGAAACAGAATAGCGAAGAATCGACGTGCTGAAAATGTTGCAGCTTCACACACACACACACACACACACAAAAAAAGGCCCTCTCGAGGTGGCATTAACATATTTGTACTTTGTAACAATGTGTGAGGAATTCAGGCAGTGCAGCTGACAAACCCCAAACACATGTATTTTCTTGGTCAATACAGAATTTGAAATGCGATGAGCACAACCTTTTATTAAACAAAGGTGTCACTTTGGTGTACTTCTGAAGGACAATGAAACTGACATTTCCTTTAGAACCAGTGTGTTTAAGTTGGCCGATATTGGGACACTCTTGTGGCCTCAACCATGCACTGAAAATCTATGAACAACTTGCATAAAGCTTCAGCAATGACTAAGTTCAGCAAGTAGTAATCTATTCAAGCAATGGTCAATGTATTTTATGGATAAAGTGAATGCTTTGCAGATGAATTTACAGAAACTTTCTTTCACCAGCTGAAAACTTTGAGTTGAGGAAAGCAGCATTGCTGATTAACGCTTTGCTGGCTCTTGGGTCAATCCGGCTGATCTTCAAGTCCTCATCTCGATTGAACTCTCGTCGCTCTTTGACTTCATTCTGAAAATATGCAGTAGGAGACAACTGTCACGCTTCAAATGCATACACACATGGTTGCCTGATGCACACAAAACATAGCACTATAGTGCATTCAGCACTAGACATTTTACAGGAACAGTCTACCGTCCTTCATCGATTCCCTGTTTATTATCGCAATAGAAATTGTACCATTCAAAGTGTACAAGTCTGCAGCGGTTTCGCAGGAAAGTGAGCAGAATTTTTATATCTTCGTGGTCACCACTTCTGCATGTGTAGGGGTGCAAGCAACACTGGTTACCAAGATTTTGTAATGTTCATTTAAAAATGAAAATCACTGTCGCGTGGGTACAGTGCTATACGTGTGTCAAATGGAACTTTAAGTAATAAGTTTTTGCTTTCAAGAAAGATAAGTAGACCTGTAAGGGTATTTCTTAAACTTTATTACACATACAGTTTGACACAAAAGGTCATTTTTTTGCAACTGTCAGGGCCAAGTTAAAAATAGTATTCCTTTTCCTTTATGGTGTACAAGTATGCTTGTTTCCGTCAATGTAAGGAACAAGCTCATTTTCACGACAACCAAAAAAGTTTGCCGAGCTCTAGACAGTCCCTTTAATGCAGCACAAAAGGCTTCACAGATGACTCTGTCTGAGCAGCCTGAGCAATTGTTGCTTAATAGAACATCCAATTTTTTGTGCTGCCTATGTAAGGGCTCAAACCTCCAGTCACATCTACAAAAGCTTAAAGGCCTCCACGTCTAGTTAGGTAATAAGCCTAGGTACATCTCTCTGCACCCACCATCTCAAAGCGTCACTGTCACACGTGGAGATGGTGGGTGCACAGGTGTGTGAGGAACAAAGGCCGATACCCCTTGATAGTCGTCACTTTTCATTGTTTGTTGGCTCACTTTTTGTATATATGCTTCATTACATAAAACCCTGCATGCGACAAAGCTGACTCTTAAATTAAAACTGCTACGGCCGCAAGTGCATCGGCACGGGAGAATGTTGCTTCAAGGCTGTGTGAACATGGCGACAATGGTGGCTTTGATTATAGGGTATACACAGGTTCTTGAAAACTGTTTAAATTTAAAAGTATGTTTTCAAGGTGCTCAAAAGTCCAGCAATTTTGTTTGCTTTGAAAGCCCTTGTATTGTTTGATAAATGCAGTCTAACATCAACTACATGACCAGCCCTCTAAGATACATTAGCATCCCCATTCTGGCAAACTCCTAATTTCAGAATCGGTGCATTGGCACGCATGCATGTGCATTGTGCTTTATGGTACCATGAACACTGCACCATAAGCACAGCAAAAGGCACATGCTGGAATTTTGGTGCTGGCTCCCCTCCAATGATTGTTCTCTTCGCACTCAAAATTAGGTCATGAGACAGAGTACTCATTAATTCAAAATTGAGGGGATCCCACAATTTTGTTTGAATAACCAGAAGTTTGAATGATCAGATACAAGTAGAAGTATGATTCAGTACAACATACCAGGAAAAACAGACCGCCAGTTATCGCATGCATTATTGCTGCCTCATTGCCTATTTTTGTTTTTCTGCCAGTGGTTTTGAGAGCTTTCACAATTTGTGACAGGTGATTGGCTTTATTTCTGGCTCTTAAAAAAATATATGGGCATATATTGTATTGGGTAAAGTGACTGGCAGTGGGGCATGGGCTCAGGACACAGCTAGATGGAAAACGAGAAGGTTGAAGAACGAGAATGGCGGAGTCACTAGCAGTGGCTCTCAGATAAAGAGGTGTTTCTTGTGTATATTAGCGGCGTGCGAGTTGTATACGTAACAATATGTTCAGTTAGAATGAATCAAAGAATGCAATATTACTGGTAAGGAATTAACAAAAAGTATCATTTGACAGAATTGATGGAATGGTGCAGATTGAATTAAGCAGATTTTAAGTATATTAAAAACGGAGCAAGGCAACCAAAAATACGGAAGATATTTGAATTGCCATAGTATGAATTGTCAAGAGTCTACTGCATACTTGAGCCATTTGTGGTTGTAGCACAAGTTGACAGACATAGTGCAGATGACCCTGCTGTCTGCAGCAATACTGTACTGTGAAGAGTGATATATAAATCTTCAAAGTTTCCATGTAACCAAAATAAAATGACAATGGCAAAAATAAAAGACAAGTCGATAAATTTAGTATATTTTCAATCATTCATTAGAGCGGAAGACAGAAAGACCAATTTTTTATTGAGCTGAAACAAATAAACTAGAAACCTGGCTCGTACCACAGGTGCCACGACCAAAGTTTCAACTCAGTTGGCAATGAAGGTTCATGGTCAAAAGGACTCGGAAGTGAAAGAAACTACAATATGGCCTTTTTAGGAGGGAAATGCTGACTCCATACACGTTTTTCCATGTCTCATCCCATCGCTTCTACCTATGAAAAGGCTCTAGAAGAAGCAAATGATCTGAACGTACCGAAGGCATCAAACACAATGCCATTTTAAACAGGACACATGGCAATGGTTTCGTTTGCTTCTATGCTTCTATGATTGGCTAGTACAGTAAAACAGACTCACTTGGTCTGCCTGCCCTTGTTGCCAAACAGCAGCTTTTTTTTTTTTTTTTGTCCTACTATACTAGCATATATATGCACTATATTTTATTTAGGCACAACACGCACATGGTTTCCCCACGAGGTAAGGCAAAGGAGTAGTACTTAAACCTCCTCACAAGGCCTTATCTTGCTGGGGCAGCAGAAGTCACTGCATTAACCCTAATGATATGAGAAATTTCTCTGAAGTATATGCAGAATCAGCGAAGATACTACAGCACATGCATATATGACAAAAAAAGAAATAAAGTGCCTTCAGATGCAACTGATGCATCAGCTGCTCTGTCACATGCTGGAAACATCGTATCTTGCTGCAGTCCATCACTACTTGCAATGATGATGGCCATCAGCAGTGCCTAATAATGACACCACCCATGAGAGTGAATTTGTGCAGCTAGCAAGAAGCAACACAGTCGCTGTTACTGGCACATTCAGACCTCCAATAAGAGGAGCATAGAACAATGGTCCCCTCCAAAGTGGCAGGATCTCGGTTCCCTTTATTCCTCATTTTCAACAACTCTTTTCTACACTCCAGCACTTACTAAATGGGTAATAAAGGGCTACGTTAGATTGGTCATACCTTCTTTTCCTCTTTTTTCTTTTTTCGGTGCATGTCGAGAAGTGACTCTGCCCGCTTTTCCTTCTGTAGAGTGAAGGAAAAAATAATGTAATCACAAGACCACAACACTATTAATATGACAAGCAAATACATACATTGTATTGTCTCAGCTGTTCTTCAATCTCCTTTTCTTGGTGGTGTCGCTTTCGATGGCGGGAAGTCTCGGCTGCATCTTGGTCTTTTCTAGACTTTTTCTGCAGGTGATTAAAAGAAATCTTGAGATTTTGCATGGCAGACATCAATTCAGGTTTTCGAATGGATGTGGCGATAAGCAACATATATGAGTACATTTACAAGAAAATAAATGGGAGCAGCAGATATATGCAAACATAACATGAACCTACAAATCAAGTTTTGCTTCCATCTTTGCTACAAGCATGTCTTAGTTTAAAAGCAATGAGTGTTCTATGCCATATGTCTTCCTGTTCGTGCTTTGTCAGTGGTCAGAGAAACTGACCGGCTTCACAACTGAGGTCAGTGGGATCAGCCAGTTGCAAATGACAGATGATAAGAGCAGCTTAGAGTCTAAAGGAAAGCATCACTACTAAATTACAGTTGTACTTACTACCTAGATGGTGTCTGTATTGTTAATGAGTGTAACAGATAAATTATTATTACTGTTTCCAATTCAATTTCGACCACACTGTATGAGCAACAGCCTCTTTAGCATCGTCACTCACTGCTCTTTTCTATATTGTCCTTATTTTGCAAATGCTCACCCCTTTGATGCTTCTGGCCCTGGAGGTACTGTAAATAAATTAATTTAGACTAATGAGCTGTGGCAAACATCCTACAGCTAAAATAGGATAAAGAAGGAAGAAGATCGGATTTAGAGGGAGCAGCGGAAGGAACAAAGTAGCTACAGCACGCAGTAGTAAGCCAAATTCCTGGCTGTGCTGTCCAAACATAGATGCGGCTGGAATACAAATTAAGTAGGGGAGTGTGAATATTCAAAATTTGAAATAATTTTCGAATATTGCTTGCTATTCAATTCAATCTGCACTTAACTTTTACTATTTTAATTATTCAAAGTTGGTAATTAGGGAAAAAATGTTCTATGTCTTGTGACAAGTGGTCCATTCCCACATGTACGTTTCGCCGTATAACACCTTTGTGTTGTGGTGAAACTAACAATGATATACTGCGGCGAAGCCAACGCTTGCATACTGCAGCAAAGCATAACATACGTGTACTGCAGCGAAGTCAACACTTGCATAATGCTGCAAAGTTAACACCCATGTACTGCAGCGAAGTTAACACTCACATACCACGGCGAAGCTAATACCCGAATACTGCAGTGAACTTTACACTAGCATAATGCGGAAAAGCTAACACTCATGTACTATGGGAGAGCTAACACTTGTGTGCTGCAGTGAAGTTAGATCAGCTTCGTATTGCACAGTTCTCTGTGGCACTGTTTTTCAGGACTTTGGAATGAGAGAGTGTGTGTGGGAGTACATTAGTCATGCAATACATCTTTTTGCCCGTGTTTAGCAGCACATTGCTTCACAATTTGACATGGTACTACTAAAAAAATATTTGAAAAATATTCGATTTGATTCACACTTGAACACAAATATTTGTATTTGCTCCACACGCAAAACTTTGCTATTCGCACAGCTCTAAAAATAAGACAACAGTTGCTATAAAATAATGCGAAGATTGTGCACATTATTTGAAAGCATCACCAGACTCCAGCATTTGCTCCGGCTCTGAAACATTTGTGAACTGGGACAGCAACGAGCTCTTGCAACAGGTACCACTGCTTTCACATGAAAATAAGGTCTGAACAGCTCACAAGATATACCTCTGCTTTCCTGACTTTGTCTGCAGGTGTATCTGTCCAAGCGGAACGGTCAGCCTTTGGGTCCTCCATGTTTTTCCGAAACGTCCGGGGGCCCAGGCCAATCCGAAGACCCAAGTTGTCTGGCAGCTCTGTCATCCACTCTTCCCGGCGGGGCTCAGGTTCTGAATCCTTAAATTTCAAGAAAAAAGAGGAAGATAATTTAATAATGAGGAAAGGTTTATCCTGCCTGCTACTCTACATGGGACTAAGGAGGGAGAGACAGGGATAGAGTGAGGCGTGACAGGTAACAGCATTTTTGTACAGTTAGTCACACACATTCCTTTTTGGGGGTGTTGATACAATATTGGAATATTGCATCAAATAGTGTCTTGGTACTGATTCATTCTGCCTTCAAATCGAATAACTGCTGTGTGTTATTACAAGTATTTTTCTCATAGATTACAACCGCACCAAAGTAACCACTAAACGTTTGTAGAAGTACAGCAAATTTCATCCCTGTAAGCATGAAATGTGAGAACCTGCACGGCACTGCAGGCTGCTTAGCTTGGGAAGCCAGGCACTACTTTGCCACTTCACTCTCTGAAGAACTAAGAAACATGATGCTCTAGTTGTACTTATCAATACTGATTTTATGTATGAATACTACAGCTTTACAAAAATGATAAACACTATGGTGGGAACACGATTTCATATTAACTGCAAGTATTGCTGTCCACTATTCAAAAGTATTCGAGCTGTCCTTTAAGATCACTGTTTGCATACCCCTAAACACATTTCTAAAGTGCAATTTTTCTTCTCTTTTCCGCAGTATGCACTTGAACTCTTTTATAAGTATCGCATTAAACACAGATAAAACTACCTCGTAATCACCGCACATCACTACATTACACTGCCCGTTCCGCACAAACTTCAATAACCACACACATATGCAACGCACAAAGGGCACACCTTTCCCTCGAGCCTCATTTTCATCTTGGTCGCTCTACGATCAAAATCCCGCGCAGCGGTGTCGTCTGTGTAGTCACTGCCGACAGCCTCGGATGGCATGGGCCCGATGACATCGTCTGAATCGTCACTGTCAACATCAGCATCCTGCTCCGAAGACACTGAAAAACCTGGCGGTAACACGGGTCCGATGACTCCTGGTTTGGGTGATGTGTCCGAGAACCCCGGTGGCAAACTTGGTCCATACAGGTCCTGTCCACTCTTGCTGTCTTTCAACGGCGGCGTGGTTTCCGCGCCCTGACCAGGCAGCTTGAACCCGGGTGGAAGTACCGGTCCAATGACCGATGTTGGTTCGCTGCTTTCTCCGGCATCTTCGCGACCGGCAGACTCGGTTTTGAAACCTTCGAGGAAAAACTGAGTAAGAGAACACCTCGACTTGCGGGCTGCAACATTTAAAAACCTTCGCACTTCGGAAGTGCCGATATATTTGACGAAAGCGCTGGCTTTGCAACACTTTTCGTCGGATCTCACCTTTTGGGAGCTGTGGCCCGTACGTGGACATGACACTGAAAATCCAGATGTCGCAGGCAATGGTTTACCGCTTTCGACGACACAGAGGAGCCCCTCCTACGAACTGTGCAGTTGGGCTTTGAGCCTGAAACAGAAACGCATGCAAGCCTTGCTAACCGTGCGGCATGCCTCGAAATGGACGTACAGCCTGAAGCAACGCCGTGGTACCTTAATGGTGTTTACTGTTCCGGTCATTAATGAGACTGTTATCGCCGTTATTGCTCCGGATATTTAATTCTGCAAGAAACGATCACAAATGTCCAGTGCAAACTGCGAGCGAAGCAACGCTAGCTAGGCCGCGCATACTTCTCTCGATCGCTCAATCCGATCGTTAGTAAAAACTGATGGATAACTGTTGCAAGCATTGCCATTGTGAGGTACGAAGCCTCTGAAGCCATTAAAGTTCATAAGTCTAGCAGTACCTAAAACTAAAAAGTGCTTTTCCGCTTCCTTCGGACGTCATCAAATGCCGGTTCTCGGTGCATGTTGGGTAATTGGTGGCGAAGGATGGTGCCGCTGTGGTGACTGTGTGTGTTTATTATTACATTTCAATATTTGTTGATTAATAAACTCAGCATCTTGAGTGGTTGGTGTAATAGGGTGCGTCAAAGAGTCTGCTTGCTTCTACATAATGGGTGAAGAGCGAGATCTCGACAAAGGTACGTTACTGGCGCTCTCACGCATTAGGCCTACTGGGCTACGCGTTTGGCTTTCATCGCAGTCTTGTGCTTTTATCGGCATTACTTCTAATTTACGTTATTTACATCGCCAGTAAACTTAACCGGAAAGTTCATATACTTGTCAAGTTGAGTATTCTGTTGTGTGAAACCTGCTGCTGTTGCAGCTCTTGAATAGGCCCATGCTCAAGGCGGTGTTTTTCTCGAAAAACAAATTTTTTTAATGGTCGTTTGTTGTTATGCCGTGCACTTATAAAGTACGCTAGCACTCGCGAGGTCGTAACTTAAGCACCTGAGAAACACCATTTTAAATGCGGCGAAAAACCAAGCTACAATTTTGTGCACTGGTGTGGCGGTAAATCGACGGAGCCCTGTGTATCTCGGGTGGTTCTAGTGGTCCGTGATACGAAATTGCATCTTGGGCGTTTAAATTTCAGATATGCGACAGTGCAATAATACTTTCGTTGTAGTTTTCAGTGCTCTTGCGCGGTAAGGGCTGAAGTGAGAGTTCTAGGATGAGTTTTCCTTGTTGCATTTCTGTAGTTGAAAAACTGTTCGGACTGATCCTTCGTTAAATCGGCAGATAAAATAGTATGCACATAGATGAGTTATACGTAGTGCGCGCGCGCGTGTCTGTATAACTTGCGACGAATTAAGTACGACCATGCTGACGTGGATGTTTTTACTTCGATAAACCATTGGCGTTCTATCATAGCGTTCCCGTGTCTAATCTTACGCCTGGTGTAACTGCAAACGTCAGTAGAGAGTTATCGCACTAGGTAGCAAAGCTTTTTTTGTTCCCATCTTTTCTCCATCCGGGTGGTTGTTGAACATAAGAACGAAGAAACCTGGGGGCCCTGGCACCTGCGGGCCTCGGTACTAAAATTGTGACCATTGCTACTTTGGCCCCCAAGGACAAATGGCCCTGAGCATTTGTGTACATTTGTACTCCTTGCAGGCAGCTAGCCAATATTGAGTATGCACTTGATGGCACAAAGATCGCTAGCGGTAGTCGTCATTTTGCAGGTCCCTGCACTCGCTACACGAGCACAGAACAGGCCGCATGCGCTGTGTGTGAGCCTTGTACGATTGCTAGATTGCAGAAACCTATGAAGCTTGCTGATGCACAAACTGCACGTATGGACGACCTGCAAATACATGACTGCCCGGCAATGGTGTCGCTGCCTAATGGATCAAGGCCGAGTGCATACCCGCTGTAGAACAGTGCAAGGAGAGGAGAAAATAAGGCAATGCTTTGGGCCCCGAAGCAGCACGGGACCCTGTACTAATACTCCATTCAGATATAACTGGTCATTGCTAGCATTATGTTCAGAACGCATGGCACAGCACTGCCTGCTACCATTGCTAGAGTTTCATCCTGACCCATTAAAAACCAGTGATGATGAAATGGACATAGAGTATCTTGTACTTTTCGCGTTTGGATTCCTGTGCCTTCCACTTAGTCTACATACACAACTCAGCAGCAGTAGCTGTTTCTGCATGTGGAGTGTTAGAGGCACTAACACCAAAATTTCGGTGCTGAGCTAGCCTTCGGGATCGATATTTGTGGACAAGCACATATCACCTACCAAACTTCAACAGGGAATATAGCTCAGAATGTACTAACTTAATGTTGAAGTTCACATATGAAAGTATGCCGCACCACGCGACATTGACACTACCACAGATGACCCAAGGGGACCCCCACCTTCCATGACGTCATCACGGCAGCCGAGCTCTGAGCAGTGCAGCTAGCAATGAGGATCTCGTAGCCACCATTGCCTTTCTGCCATGTTTGCATTAGTAAACTCCTGGCAATACCATGCCTGCAGAAGATGATTGCCATCCAACAACAATGTGCAGGTCGTGTGTAAATGCGCCGCTGTTCTGTTTGCTCATGTGATCTAATTTGTTTACCCCATTGCAAACGCTAGGTGATGCCAGCTGTGCCTTGCGGCTTATCGTTTTCGGAGCTCTCCCAAACCGAAACTGGATTGGGGCAGTTGATGTGTTGTGTTATGACTGAAAGGCCCTCAGTTACATGTTGCAGATAAAACATAACAGGAAAATTTTTGTGCCGGCACCCTCTTTAAGGTATTAGATGAAATCATGCCAGTGCTGTTGAAAGAGACATAAAAGGCAATATTTAAAGGAGCACTGACACAAAATTTTAAAGCAAGATGAAAAGCAACGTACTCCTGCCCTGTCGTTCACTCTCTCTGCCAGGGAGTTTTATCGTTGCCGGCGCCAAGCGATGGAGGCCTTCCATTGTCCGCCAGCGAGAAGCATTTGCAGTTGTTGCTGAGCATGGGGCGCTATGTTTTTTGGAACTGTGTGGTGAGCTGTGTTTGCAAACAGATCAGCCTTTCTCAGCACTCTGAAATCAAAACTGCTGGCTGCTATAAAAGTGTCTAATTGAATAAGCCGTGCGCTGAAGCGAGGGAGGTTACGACACGGGGTGAATGGGTCACTAGCAACTTTTTGCCAACTGAAAAAACAAGATGCAAAATTTTTGTGTCAGTGCTTCTTTAAGGTACGTGGACTAAACTATTCATAAAACCTGCAGCACTTATTTTATACCAGTGGAATGCTTAGTTTGGGATGAAATAGCACTTTTAGGAAACCCTAGTGCAGCCCGAATTGCTTCTCCTGAGACAGGTTTGTGACATTGCACACACAACCACTACGCAAAAGCAAGCTGGTGCTACGATTTCTTATGTAAAATGTAAGAGTGCAGCCACGAACCAAGCCTACGACAGCACATGGACATGGCATTCTCTTTTGCTCGAATTTTTTTGCTTGCGAACAAAAGCCAGTGCAGCAGAATGCTACTGCAAAATTATTGACCTACTAGTGTAAAGGTGGCAGACAGTTATGTGACAACAAATCTTTTCCATGCTTGTCTTCTTGTTTTGTTTTTTATGAAGCAAATAGAAATATACAGGCATCATATTCTTCTACGATGAACTACAATGACCTTTTTTTATCAGGAGTACTTGAGCACCAGTGAGAGAATTAATCTGGGAGTTTGCCGCATTGTCGTACTAGCCCTAGAATGTCCCCCTAAGTTCGATGTTCCGTCTTGCTTTTACCTTAATTTCTCGGTTACTCTAGGTAGTGCAGCTGCTGATCTGTTGACATTTTAGACATTCCCAAGCATTAGTCCATTTCCGTAGCCCCTAGTGTCCCCTTTAGTGACTGCAGTCAAAAGTTTAGGTGTGTCATGGAATGTCAAATGATCACCATCACATTTTGGTTTGAGTGATTCAAAAAATGTTTTCCTCTTCAGACAAGGACCGGAGGCGAAGGCGCAGTCGATCTCGGTCCAGGAGCCGTGAGCGCAGGCGTCGTTCCAGGTCCCGGGAGACTAGGAGGAGAAGGTGCTTCCTTTCTTTTCTCCTTTTTCCAACAAGTCACACAGCCAGAAGACATGTTAAAGGGACTGTTTACTGCTCAGAAAATTTCTTTTTGGTTGTGGTGAAAATGAGAAGATTGTTCCTTACAGTGATGTAAATGAGCATCCTTTTACCCCATAAAATAGGAAAAATGTATTTAACTCGGCTCTGAAGGTCTAAAACAAATGACAGGTGGCGCCATCTTTGGCATTGTGAACCAATCTCCAAGTCTAACGAAAAACTAAGAAATACCGATGCAGGCTCATTTATCTTGCTTAAAAGTAAAAATTTATTGCTTACAGTTGTATTCCACACATATCTGGTAGTGTTCTCTTGCAACAGAATAATTTTCATACTTAAATTGCAAAACACTAAGCTAGCAGTGTTGCCGGCTTCTCCACACAGGCCGGTGCCATACCTCTGTAAGCTTGGACACATCAAATGGTACGCTTTCTATTATGATGAAAAACAGAAAATTGATGAATAACTGTAGACATTCCCCTTAGACATTACGAGAGCTTTCACATTGTTTACCTAATTGTCCCTCTCCTAAGTGTTTTTCTCATCCTGCTTCACTCTCTTGATGCATCTTCTCAATTTTCATGACTAGCTCTGCAAGTTTTAAGGGGGGACGCGGCCTTCGTATCGCGAAAAATGACCAAAAAATCGATTTTTTGAAAACCACATAGTCAGTTTCTACAAGTCCTTTTTTATCTGATTCCGAAATATGAACGCTGAAAACCGCGTAGAAGTGCTAAAATAAATGTTAATAGAGGCCAACGTGGCGAAAAAACTCGATAAAAATCCTGAAAAAACGGCAGTTTTCAAGTCCCAATATCTCCGCAACGGCGCAACCGAGCGCCGCCATTTTGCCCTCGTTGGAAAGCGCGATTCTCCGTCTTCAAATCTGCCGCTTCAGCCAGCTCCTCCATACAGAAGCAAGCGCACAAAAAGCAAAAGATTCAAGGCCGTGCCGAGGCCTCCAATTGGCCGCGCCCGTCACGTGACGAATCGGAGCCTCGCCATTGGTCTCCTTGGCGGTCCGCGTCTTCTGCTACCGCGCCGGCGCGCCTCTCTGCGCTGTATGTTCGTCTGTGCGTACCTTCCCCGATAGTATTTGCAGTGTCGGCGATCGGGCGGTGTGTAGACAGAACGGCAGCTGATCCCAAAGCTGATATCTTATCGCTCGCGCCTCGTGGCGCCGCGCGTTTGACGATCGCATCGCCATGTTCGTCAGCGCGTACGGAGCGGTTTCGGCAGCGGACTCCGCGAGTGCTTTGTGCGCCTCTTGACATCTCAGCACGCCATTATTGTCGGTATTTGCGGAACGTAGTTTCAGCGGCGGATTTTTGTTGTGATGGGCACGTTTAGACTTTTCGGCTCGCTGTCGGTGCGCGCGGAGCGTGGTTTCGGAAGTAATGCGTGCGAGTGCCGATGGTGCGTCCGCTCCCGATCAATCGCGCGCGGCCGGTATGCTTGCTTTTGTCAACTTTGACGGGTCGCTTTGTGGCATTTCATACGCGGGCGAAGCATCATGTGCGAGCGGCAGTGGCACCGTTGCCCATGTCGCGCGGCGTCCGACGTTGCCGACTGCATGTAGCGATCGCGCCACGGATGTGCCCGAATCTCGTCACGTTGCCACGCCGTCCGCAAGTATGGACGGTACCCTTCAGGCGCGCCTAGAGCCGCATTTTGTATCACCAAACGCATTCCGCAAGGTCGCCGCGTACGTGCCAGTAAGTTGTGTGTGTGCGACCGCGCTGAAAACGGAATGACAGGCGCCGGTACGCAAAAAAGCGAACGAGTTTCCGATCGTTCAAAATCACGACCTTGAACCCGTTTCTCGGCGTTGTAGGAGTCAGCAGCGCTCCTAATAACTTTTAATTAAGTAGGAACTAGATATGGGTCAGCATCGCAAATGATACTGACGTGTACGCGCGTCTGGCAGCGCTCTCGCAAACGGGTGGTTAGAGTAACTGTATATGTAGAGGAACATATACAGTAACTCTAGCAGTAGTAATTGCCGCGAAATGAATATCGTAAGATTTTCTGTGCATTAGGAGAGCTGTGCAGGCTCTCAAAAGTATTGAAAAGGGGCTAGGAGCTCTGACTAATTACACTGGTCAACAATCAACATCTCACATTGAGGGTTGCACCATAAAACATATCAGAAAAGTCTGAAGGCTCAGTCCAGACCTTCCAGTGAGACAGTTGCTGACAGTATTTGTGTACCCTGGTACCAATGCCTTTCTGGCATGCAGATCTGTCCATGAGGCAGTATTTCAAGTACAGTCATTGAGCCCACCATGCTTATGCTGAGTATTGTGCAACACTTTGACTGTAGCCTGGACAACATGCCTTTCCCAGAGCAGCAAAGAAAGGTGTCTTTTAGGAAAAAAGAGGCCAGCAAGGCATACCAAACTAAAGAAAGGACATTCAAGAAGCCGTGCACCAAAAAGGACACAAAACACTGCGTATTCAGTGCCCTTTTCTAATAAAAATCCATGGAAAAACTTTGAAAGCCGTTTTGTCAAAACGACTTTTCTTGCTCCTTGCCTTGCTTGTTCCGCTGATTTCTTCATGACTACTAGGTCTATTTCAGTTCCGTTTTTTTTTCCTATATTCCTAGAAGAATTGCCCAGGGCGTGACATTCTTGCTTTTCCACTTTTCCTTCACAACATTTAACAATACGACTAATTGCTCACAGCCTGAGCTCTTGTGGTGCAGTCACCTTGTAAAAAACGACAACTGAAAAAAATTGTGGCTATTGGGGATATAACCTCGATGCCTACTACTGTAACATATGTAGCTCAGCAGCAATTTGACATGAAAAAAGCCCATTTTTCTTGCTTTTTGATAGCCAAAATATAGCTTGCCTTGGGGATGTAAACTGCTATTGTGGCTGAAATATCAGTCCGAGATATGAGAAATTTGGTCAGCATCTGCAGCACTGCCTGTATGTTGTAAAAATACCACTTTCCAAAAATCAATTTTTTTCATGAAATTTTGTCTCTAAGAGCAGTGTCCCCCCTTAAGGAAAACGTGGGTGTCACGCGATTAGAAGTCCTCAGGGGATGTCAACATTCCCATATCCCCCCAACCTTAAATAACCACACATCCCTGCAAAAACACAGCAACAAATGCAGCGCAGATAGAAAGCAACACATCCAGCGTCACTGTGCTTCGGGTATGTCCACGCACTTGTGTCCTTCACGCGCACTGCAGCAACACCGCTGGCCGACACCGCCGGCGTAGCTGCTCACGAAGTCCCGTGCGCGCCGCCACACAGGCGACCAGTCTGCAGGCTTGACCAAGGCTTCACAACGGGGCTCCAGACCAGGACTCCGAAAAGGCGACGTGGTCGGCACGAGCAAGCGTCACTCGCACCGACACGCCTTCCGGCTGAGAAAGCCTGCAACAGGCTGATGGCAGCTGCCGACACCCGCCTCAGCCGCCGAGGGTTGCGAGCAGGATGCAGGCGGGTGTTGATTCCAAGGCTGCCATGGCTGTAATAGGTGCTTCCATAGGCCCCCAAGTCCGGGCAGGAGCGTGGATGCTCAGAAGGCGACAAGCTGCGGGTGACGTCACTCCCGCTGCGTACACTGAAAACAATGCTCTCAACAGAACACTGAGTAGGGCAAAGGAGAGCAGTTGTACACACCGACCACGTGGTACGACTAAAAGCAATGCTCTCGACAGAACACTGCATTACGGCAAAAGGAGAGCAATTGTACGCATCGACCATGTGGTACGGCTAAAAGCAACGCTCTCGATGGAACACTGCATTAGGGCAAAGGAGAGCAATTGTACGCATCGACCACATGGTACGACTGAAAATAATGCTGTCAACAGAACACTGCGGTAGGGGAAAGGAGAGCAATTGTATGCATCGACCACGTGGTACAACTGAAATAACGCTCTCGACAGAACACTGAAGTAGGGCAAAGGAGAGCAATTGTACACATCGACCACGTGGTAAGATGTTTCGTTCGGCTAGCACGGGATTTCGGCGGCTACTGAGACGCTAAGTTCACGTGAACAAAGGTCTCTTTCTTCACTCCGTGCGAGGCAAGCTAGAATGAGGGATGCAAAATGCGACACCTCAAGGCCACGGTCCAACTGGTTGTGTCCCATGTGCGACAGGCAGCTCCAAGGAGCCTTAGGCCTAACTTATCGCCGCACTTAACAACAACCGACATCCAAACAACACCCACACAGGGCACAGAATTTAGGCAGCCATGAGGAGACTAGCTCTACTGGGGGCCCTCTCCGCTCGCTACGTGTGAGCAGCTGAACGATCGGCGCCCACTGTCCCGGACAGTGTCGGAACGCCCAGTGACGAGCCGCAATACGAGACAGCCCGACACCCGTGGCCCACGGCCACCCGGCTCCCTGCGCCGCGACTCCCAGAGTCAAAGAGATAGAAGCTAATTACATAGAAAATCGGACCACCCACGAGGCTTCCGTACTCACTCACTTCGGGCTCGCCTACTATCCACAGGCACTAAGCCTCATTCTCCCAGGATGCAGACCACGTGGCTCTCGCTATGATCTTTCAAAATGTGCAAGTAGCATGCCGACAAGTTCAGACACACTACCGCATCCACTCGCCTCGCTCTCAAGAAAGCACGCCGCCGACGCCAGCGATCAAAATCACGCTAGGCGTAATCTTGACAGGTTCAAACAAAAGTTGCCTTGAACCGAGAAAAACTGTTGTCCAATGTTCCAAGAGCTCCACGTTGGGCAGCCAGATGTGGGGGTGGCCACGGGGTTCTCCCATGCTCGAGGAACAAAGGACACGGTTCACCGCAGTGCAAACCAGCAGTAGGGCATTTATTTGCACTTTCTACACATAGCAAGCACACTAGCCGAACTATACAAACCAGGCATGCTAATGCAATACCCCAAGCATAAATCGATGACATTCGACTCACCGCAGCAGGATACCGAGCGAGTAGTGTTCGCCCATGCTGGAACATCATCATCATCAGCAAGCACGCTAGCCGAACTATACAAACCAGGCATGTTAATGCAATACCCCACGCGTAATCGATGACATTCGACTCACCGCAGCAGGATACCGAGCGAGTAGTGTTCGCCCATGCCGGAACAGTAAGCCTATATTGCTCGCGAGATAAGTCGCTCGAACAGAGGCGCAATCGGTGATCGAGAGAGGCCTCCGCGGAATGGTCCCAGCAGAGCTCATCGCTACCACGTGCACGAGCTTTGACCACGCGCAACGACGTCCCAAGGCCAAGAGAGCGAGGATCGTTCCCTGTCCGCGGGCCCGCGAATCCTCGCCGCCAGGTAGTGCTACCGCGGGAACACCAGCGCCATCCTCAGCGCAGCGGTGCGCATGAAGATGGCGTCACATCTCGTGCCCCGTGGGAAAGCTACCTTAGAGGAGCTTTAAGGAAAACGCGAGCGCCACGCAATAAAAAATCATCAGGGGATGTCAACATTCCCACAACGTGGGCTCATTCGCTGTGTTGTATTGTTTTTGAGCACATGCTTGTGGGCACAATTGCTGACCGTTAAGAAAATATAGCAAGAAAAAGGTTCTCTGTTTGCATACCTAGACTTTGGAAGTACATTAAAGCATCCCTGAAATGCTTCAGACTTATTGAAACATTGGTGCACTTCTTACAAGGCTCCTGTGAACATGTGAGGTTACGTGCTAGGAAACATGCAGTATCTCGTAAAAGATTGCGAAATGTCATTTGCTCTTCTTCTGATCAGCATTGGCTGATCTTTTTAATCCTCAGAACATTACCAGTTAGACTAATGGTATAAACTATATTTTTAGTTAAATGAAGAGTATCCGTCTGCGTTATCAAAAAGACCTAAAAGGTGTTTCATTCTAGCTTTTTAATAAATAGTCCTCTGGTTGTCTCGTTTTTTTCCTATTGATGTGAGGAGGCATTTGGTGTTACTGCATGCATTTTATTGTAAACACTATGTGCTTCAAGCACTTGTCTGATGCTGTGCTTGCTACAGGACTACGTAAAGGTTTGTAGACAACAAAATCCTGTAGTGTAATTTTATAGGGAGAGGGGGCTCGACAAAGTGTGTGTGTAGTCGTCACAGGGCACTGTTACATGCCACTGTAACTCCTCTCTCTGGCTGACTGCTATGTACTCTGATTAATGAGCAAACAGACACCCACACACCCACATCTCATCTAAGTTCACGTTCTACGTGACGCCTCCTGGCAAGAAAGTGCGTTCCACGCATGCCGCCTTGGCATTGAGTGGCGCTGCCTAACACTCCCACGATAATACGTACATAAATACACAGTAAAGTGGACGGGGGGACGGCCGCCTTCGTAGCTCAGTTGGTAGAGCATCGGACGCGACATCCGAAGGTCGTGGGTTCGGGTCCCACCGAAGGCAAGGTTTGTCTTTTCGTCCACTTTAATTCCTTTCTACTTTCTCCACAATTACAATACCACAAGTAACTTCCCCTATGCTTTCCTAGGCTTTGTCTGTTTGCTCATTAAGTTGTTTCTAACAAAATAAAGAACGAGCCCTTGACCCCTTCCCTTTCGTTATGTACTCTGATAGGTTTTTGTAGGTGTGCGGGCCTCTAAGCGTGTGGCAAAGCCAAGCAAAGAAGCACAAGTAGAGTGGCACTTCTAAAGAGCACCAGGCACAGCTGAACTAGAATTAGCAACTAACAATATCTATGTTAAAAAAAAAAAAACTGTGCCCAAAGTCATGGCTCGAGCTGGCATGCCTTCAGTATGGGGCCTTGCTTGCTCCACTGTGCATCTGGAGACGGAAAGAAAGAAAGAGACCACTTGGAGGATCTCGTCACTTGTGTCTTTAAAGGATTTTGGCAATGTTTGGTGCAAGAGAGGCATGAAGCAATGTAGAACACTAAAGAGATAACGATCTCTAATTCTAATGTTCTAATGAGATAATGATCTTTAACCATTCTGTGGTTACTGAGGAAGGTGCTGCAAGGCTCCTTGAGTAATCCACAGCTTGGAGATTGGGACCCCCTACTGTGCCTTCTTTCAAAACTTCGTTGTTTTCAGAGACATCACCATTTCATGTGAATTTGTCTTGTGAATTTATTAAAGGGACACTTAAGTGAGACAATGAAGTGGGTTATACATTGATAAATTATTGTTTCAGGAACTCTACTGTCACAAATTCCATCATTTTATGTTGAATATTAGAAGAGAAAATCAAGGTCAATGTTTCTCTTTGAATTCTGTGACAAAACATTGAGGAAGTGACCTGATGAACCCCATTCATTTCTTTCCTATTCTTGCTGGATTGGCTCACTCAAATTGTTTAAGCAAGGTGTGTTGAGTCTCTGGCTTCCTTAGGATGCAATGTATGTCTCTCTTACCCATGAAGAATTGTGTAGGCCTTCGTACATACCTGTATCACACGGGCAAATTGGAAGACCGAGTCAACAACCTTCGAAAAGTCCACAACTCTATAGCCTCAAAGGAGTTCTGGCGCTGCTACATGGCAATTTTGAACGGGTGTTCAATCTGCAAGTGGTTTCGCAACAACATGGCAGCAACCGAAGCATCCGCTTCAATTCTAATTTGCACTAGTTGCTTGCTATTTGCACCGATGGCAAAAAACAACCTTTAAATTGAGCCTTCCCTTAATCTCATGTACCAAAAGGGACAAAGTAATTGCAATGTTTTGCAGTCATGGTTCAGAAAACATGTAGATTTTGATGCTGCTAAGCCTAAGTTCCTAGTATGAGCCTCAGAAGTGGTTTGATTTGTACACAGCAGGTGGCACCACACACAGTGTTTCCCACCAGCTGCATGGCATTTGTTTTTTATGGCACTGACGGCATATTTGTTCAAGAACTAATGCAATAAAGTGAAAACGTTGGCGTCTCTGCACGTTTCCAATGTTTTTCACTGGTGTATCATTCTACTTATTGGTACAACGACACAAGTATGTCAGTGGCCTCCGCAGCTAAAGTGCGCCGCAGCTGCTGGTGCGGCAAGTCTCGGAGTTCGCGCCGTTTCAGCTTCTGTCGCTCAACAGCCTTCAAAGTCTCGAAAGAGTTGTAGGGTGCTCTGTTGACTCGATAGAATGTCTACTCGATGGCCACTGAAACCACCTGTGCAGCAGCTCAAACTTAACCTTTGAGTCGTTGGACTGTCAATTCGATGGCTTTCAAAACGCCTGTGTGACTTCAGTATAAGATTACGATGTCGCACATATTAGTATGGGGACCTCCAGGCAAACATTGCCACTCCCCCCCCTACGCACAAGCGTGCACACACACACACGTGCACACGCACACACACACATATATTTTCTAGCTTACCAAGCACCTTCTGTGTGCCAGAGCAGTGCCCTTGGTAGTGGGAAAAGGTGACTCACTAATGCAAAAAGAAAAGGAAAAAAATTACTTTTATTAGATGTCCCATTAAAGCCATGCCATTGCTTTCATGTTTTATTGCAGCCGAAGTCGTAGTCGAGACAGAGGCTCTACAGGAGGAGCAAAGAAGTCTCGCAGAAGGAAGCCCTCCATCTATTGGGATGTGCCACCTCCTGGATTTGAGCACATCACCCCCCTTCAGTACAAGGCCATGCAAGGTAGGCAGTCTGTGTGCCTACCAAAGTGTTCTATGAAATTGGACACCTCTCAGAAAGAGAAGAGGCTTGTAGTAAGTGGCCTAGTACTAGCATGAATGGGAGCTGGAAACTTGTTCTCTGCTCATCTACATCACTGCCTTTTCCTGAACTTTTAACATCTTCGAAGGTGTGCTTGCTTTTCATTTTGTCTCACATAGGGTCCACTTTTAAAGGGCAACTCTGGTGATTTTTTATTGTCCACTGATCTCAACGAAATTTTCAGTATATGTTTTCCTCGGTACTGCAATAATATGTGCCAAGCCAGGTGTTTGCAAGTCGTTTAGTTTTTCTGAAAATGACAGTAGTTCAGCACTAAAACTGTTGCTGTCAAGTTTAGAAGATCTCAATGGATTGTTGGATTACATCACTACCTTCATTTTTTAGCACCAGCTTCACCAGCTGCATATTACTGATGGTGGGGAGGCTGTGAAGTCATCGCATACGCTGCACGAAGTGTCTACTCGTTTCGGTTTTGATTTCGATTTGAACTCACTGTTCGTTCGGTTATCTAGAAGTATTGGTGTGTTTCTGAGCAAATTGACTGATCCTGGCTGCTTCAGGGCTATCAGTAGTATTGGAAAAGAGCGATATCAGAATATGATGGGAAGAATTGAAGGACACTGTGCATTCCAAAGCGTGTTTGGTGAAAGCCTTTGGCTATTCGATTGACTATGCCATGGCTTTTTTTCTGCATGACACTTCCGGTGGAATGGGCACAGGCTTTCGCTGAACACACTTTGGAATTTACAAACTTACAAAATGGCTCCGAGCGGGTTCAGCACGAAATGCTTCTGGAAATAGTTTGTGGCAGCCGTGTGCAGTATCCTCGGTGCTGAGTGCTTTCGAGGAGTGTTCTTGGCACTAGACATGCTGGGTGTGTTACTGTAGTCAGTGCTGGGGCCCGGATGCGACGACAGCCACTGCTGCCGCTTTCGTTCTGCTCCGCTTCCCTGGCCTTGGCGCGCAGTGACGCGAACAGGACACTCCCTGCTGCCGCTTTCTTTTTGCTTGCCGTGGAGTCAACCGCTTGCTGTGGAGTCATCACTGGGCCGTCTAGGAGCCATGAGACTACCTCTACATCAACGGGACATCTGACAAAGGAGCGTTGCCGTGTGCACTGTTGTGCCATCACATCATTGCTGAGAGAGTGTAAGGGGGAGAGGCCACAGCTGTGGCGGCGCAACTGTTGCTATGTGCCGCTGTGCCATCACGTTATTGCCGAGACAGTGCGAGAGGGAGCGGCCACAGGTGGGCACTGTTCCAGGCGGTTTGATGCCGCGGATATGAGCCATTAAAAGCTTTCACCTTAAAAACCGCAAGAGTTCCCCTTTAACAAACATGGCTTTTCCAAAGCGGTGCACTAATAGAATTTTAGGTCTAAGTACCATATTTACACGATCCTAACACGCACCTTTTTTTCTGGTAAATAAGCTCGAAAATTGCCTCTGCATTAGAATCAAGTGCGAAACTGAGACCACGTTTGTGGCATTCGCAAAAGCCTCTCCCATCGGAGAGGTCAGATGCAGTGTCATAGCCACCATAAAATACAGCGCGCATGGTGGCAGAGTGCATTTTGTTGCGAGTTTGCGTCGGTCGGTCTCGTGCTCAACCACAACTGGTTTGCACTGTATTTGTTCCAAATTGAGCGCATATGGTAGTGCGCCAGCAGTGTATCTTTGTTTTGGATGGCCATTGAGCTGTTCCATCCTGTTTTTCTCTCTACATGCAGCTAAATTCCAATATAAAAAGTAGGTGAAGTCATCAACCTAGTGTATTTGCTCGATTCTACCACCCCCTCGATTGTAACGCACACTCGTCTCCCGCGACGAAAAAAAAAAGAAGTTAGACATCGATTGTAATGCACACCCATTTATCGAGGCACGAGAAAAAAAAAGTCCTTAGTAATCAACCTCCTCACATTCATAAAACCAAAATGCCATACTTGCGTAATGAACGCACTCGTATAATAAACTCACCACTAACTTTGTACCCCTGCAGTCCCGCTTCACTTGATCCGCGGTGTTTCGAAGACGTTCAACGCACCAATTCATAAGTCCTGCGTCCCGATAAAGCTGCCGCATGTTGCCGGGCATAGGCGCGTGCAAGCGGCAATAACATCATTTACTCGCAGTGCTGCATTCCTCTGTGCTATTGCAGTTCCCTCATGCCTGCTGCCGCGTGCTGTGCAGGGTGGCACAGCTAAGCCTAAGCATGGTTGGGGCGTGGTCGCGTGGTCTCCGTGATTGCCGTGATGCAATCTTGGACGTCAAGCTGCGCGCTCGACTGGGAGGTTCGGGCTCAGCACGGATATGAGGGAGAAATGCGATGATGAGCCGTTCTGCGTGCGGTGATGGGAAACAGACGTCTGTTTTCCCGTTACGGCCACCCTAGAACACTATCGAAGCTCGTGCGGCTGGGCGTCTCTGAGATTGCATCGGTGACGTAGCCCACGTATCGACTTTGGTTGGCCGCAAGACGGCCAAGCCGGCGCAGCGAGTATCATCGGCCTACGCATCATGTGTGTCGTAGCGTCATCACACGGGGGACCGGCGGCAACATAGAAACTACAGAAACTATGCGCGCCAAAGAGTGCCATGCCGCTAGTTCGTTTTTTCAGCAGTGACCGTTCGACAGCACCCGAAGCACGTTGGGAGGCGGCCATTTTGATGCCGACGGTGATATGGTAACGGTGTCGTTCGTTCGCACCCGATTCTAACGCACATACGATTTTTGGACCCGTTTTATTGGAAAAAATGTGTGCGTTAGATTCGTGCAAATACGGTACAGTTGCCGACCGTTCGGACTCGACGGGAACTGCCGAGAAGTCCAAATAATCGAGAGTCCGAACAAAAGGATTCGCCAGAATAAAGTACTTTTATGGTCCTAATGGACAGAAAAAATTGTCAATGCGCGACTGTACAGGTGCATGTTTACGCGCGATCAGGTCAGCCTGTATTTCCGACAGTGTCTGGCTATCGCTGTAGGCAGAGAGGAGCGTTGTTAAGGCCTGCGCCAAGTCCTCCCTCGATGGCTGTGGTGTGGGCGGTGCGTCGTCGTCAGAGTCGCTGTCCACTTGTGGTGGCTCGAGAGCCTGACGGACGATCTCCTCACCGTCCAACTCTGCACAGGGCAGGACGGCACTGTCAAAGTCAACAAACCGTTCAAACTTAACGGCGGGGATATCGATCCCACTGGCACGGAGGTCGTCGATAACGTTCGTGTCAGGCAGCAGCTCAGCCGCGGGGTCGTGGCCTGTGGCACTGTCCTCATCATCAAGGACAAATCCTGCATGGCAAAAGCAGTTGAGGATTGTGTCCGCTGTCACTGCCTTCCAGGCATCAGACAGGATGCCGATGGCCGACAGCACATCCATAATGTAGTTCTTGCCGCTTTCCACACACTAGAGCACACGATTCAAAAGGCGCGATCTGTAATGAACCTTCAAGTTCTCAATCATGCCTTGGTCCATGGGCTGCGACACACTTGTATTTGGCGGCAAAAACTCTAAATTAATCGCCTTCAAGTTTGTTATGTGCCCGTGGGCACCGCAGTTGTCAACGAACATGAGCACCTTGCGGTTCTGAAGCTCGTATTTTCAGTCCAGCTTCCGGATGTACTTTTCGAAAAGATCCTGGGTGATCCAGGCCTTAGAGTTTGCCTCATACCAGACAGGCAGCGTCTTGACCCCTTTAAAACATCTAGGATGTTTCGACTTTCCTATAATGAGGAGTGGAAGCTTCTCTGTTCCTGACATGTTGCCTCCCACGACAACTGTCAGACGCTCCTTGCTATGCTTTCCCCCTGGCAAGGCTCCCCGGACAAAGCAAGTGTCTTGTCAGGCAACATCTTATAAAAGAGGCCCGTCTCGTCGCAGTTAAAGATGTTGTCTGGAGAGTACTGGCGCAGCAGTGCACACAGCTTGTCTGTGCGGTAGTTCGTAGTTCGACACAAGGGTTAGGTCGACAGCCCCACTTTCGCCACACATTCGCTTAAATGACAGGTCGTACCTTTTTTTTGAAGTTCCAGAGCCAGCCATCGCTGAATTTAAATCCAGTAATATCCATGCGCAGGGCGAGCGTCTCTGCTTTTTGTCTTAGCAGATCGCCAGACATGGGTATCCGCTTCGCTACAGTGGCGCTCAGCCACATGTTCAGGGCCTCTTCCAGCTTAGGATGGCTGCCATCGCGGAAATTTTTCTGCTTCCCCGCAGATACTTTTTCCGCTGCCTCCAGGATCTTCCCCTTGTTCTTCAAGTAGTTGGAGACGGTTTGCTTCGAAATGGAGAACTCCCGAGCAACTTCGCATTGAGGTTGGCCGTTTTCCACCTGACGAATAATGGCTGCTTTCTTCGCCATCGTCAGAGTCTTGTAATTGCCGCGTCTCTTCGGCGCAGATGGCACGGGTGGCGAAGGAGCCATTTCGCACTACGTGACGACTGGACAAGATCAAACAAGCAAAGCAGGCCTAACACACAAAGCAAAAGAGCGGGACTTGAAGTGTAGCTGTTGACAAGGCCTAGGTCAAGTAACAACTGACAACGCAAATGCCGAGCACTGAATTCCAAGCACACTGTCTTCGCTTGGCCTGGCCTGCTGTTTGGCCGCGGTATACAGTCAATGGATACCGGACTGGCTAAATCCGAAACACAACAACCAGTAGTACGTGCAGCCAACAAAAGTAAGCCTTCGAGATCGGCAACTGTAACTTGTAGGTGCTGCGTGGATTTAGACACCAGTAATCCAACCATATCAAGCGCGCCCTTTCAGTACTGGCAACCTAGCAAAATGTAAACATCGCGGCCAGCTTGTCACGACCGTATCGTGGCGTTTGACGTCGCATCTGACCAAGCCGCCGGAGTCCGAAAAATCGAACGGCGCGCTGTAGGACGTCCGAATTATCGGTCGTGGTTATACATTACTTCAATGGGACGAGTGGCGGTGCCGTGAAGGTGTCCGAATAAACGACCATGTCCGAATGAACGGTCGGCGACTGTACTTCGTTACAGTGAAGCCTCATCAAATTGAAATTCTCGCTTTCATGCAAAGTGCAGATGCTGAACTATTCTTATTTTACACGAAAATGCTGCAAGAATGTTTGAATAATAGAGCAGTACGAAAATATCTAACATTTATGATGTTCACAAAAGGTTTTATATTGAACAGAACATCTGACGATCACGTCTGACAATGTGCTGCTGAAGCCCCCACGTTACAGCGGCCGTGCATTATGCATAGTGATTAAAGGAGCGCACATGCAATGCACACTCTGGTAACAAGTGGTAACCAAGGCAATTGTGCCCATTCAGCCAGCACGTGGTGTTATCGATGAATACCGTGGGTGTTTTCCAAATCAGGAGAACAATGCTGATGTTGTGCTCACTGAACTGCTACCCATCATACCTATCACTGCTTGGTATTAACCAAGTCTGATGAATGTGCAGCATCTGAAGCCATAGGCACATAACTACAACAACAACAACAAAAACTGCTGTCATAAAGCACGTGATGGCAAGGTGACAACCTCAATTATGGCACCTCATTTAACAGTGGCTGTGTTTTCTGTTTTACCTTGGTGACCATCATCACTTGCAAAATGCAAGTTTTGTTGGCTACATTCATGCGATCAGGATCTCTTGCAAGATAAGTGAGAGCCTGTCGCATTTACTACCGCTTCTATGGCTACACGACCTCGTTACTTGACACTCGCTGGTAACAAAAACACCAAATTGACTGCTGACACAAGACACGGGTGATGCATAAATATGGAACCACGCCTGTTGTGGAGTGTGCAAGGTGTGCAGTACCATGCACGATGCGGTACCTCGGTAGGCAGTTTGCATGCACGCTCTTTGTGTCACGCCCCTGTGCTGGCGAGGGGGCGAACATTCAGGTTCCCCTTGCACCCTCACCAGCTGCAACGCATCGGCGGGCGCACGCAACATGAAAAATGCGTCAGCAAAAGCAGGGTAAAACTCGTCCATGTTACCGCTGGCACCAGCAGAAGTTCCAGTTTAGCAGCCTGGTCTTCGTCTGTGGCAGCAGCAATACTTCATTATATTGAAATTGTGTATAAACTTGCTTTGTTATATGGGGGTAAAAAATGCACGATGGTCTGTGATGTCACATAAAAATAAAATACTTCGTCATCTTGAGAATCTTGTTATATTGTACTTTATATCGGGGTTTGACTGCGTGTAATTGTTTATTCATTAAATTAAGGTTCATTTGTGAGTCTGCGCATGTGTAGTCTTTCGCCTTTTCTTTGTCCGTGTTTATCGCAGTTGCAAACCTTTACAGTGAATGATAAGGTATGCTTTAATATTTACCATAGTCAGAGGATTTGTCTATAGAACCTGCTCTGAGAAGTTTAAAAAATTTAACAAGGTCACAGCTGACATGCACATTCACCAGGGAGTGTTGCTTTTACTGCTGCGTGAATTTCTCTTGAAAAGACTCTTCCATGGCATAGCGGTGCCACGCTGCGAAGAAATATGTCAGTTAGTTTTCAAGTACTGTTCAATCTTGTTACATAAAACGCAGATATAGCGATTTATCAGTAATAGTGAACTGAAAAAGTACTTTGGTTGGTAATTCTTCATTTCAGTGACATTTATTCTTTCCATAATGAAACGGAAAACGCAATAGCTGCTGCAGTATTGGCTGTAGTGAAGAATTATTCGGTTTGCATGAGTTTGAAAAATAGAGAGGTGGCATAATAAGTAAGATACTGAAGAACAAATCGCAGTCATACTTAACAAAAAAAAAAAGAAAATCTTGCATAAATTTTGGTCATTCGCGTTTGACTGGCTGTGCCTCCTAGGAACCTTCTCACATTCTTATCTGTTTAATTTGAAATGCTACAGGGAGACAGGTAAGGATTACCTCATATGTAGTGGGTTTGAAGTCTCGAGATGGCCGATTTTCAAGGATATATATCCACTGTTATAGTGATTATTGGGTGTAATGAATTAATTTATGGTCCCGAGGTTCGACTGTACCTCAAAATATTGGAAATCTTAAATTCATGTCAAAGTGAATTTCAATACTTCAATATAGCTTCATTCTCTGGCGATAACGTCTCCTTGAATGGAGACGTTATCGCCAGAGAATGAAGCTATTCTATCTCATAAATAATAACAAGCTAGCAATAGAGAAGAGTAATTACATCGAACCAATTTTGCGCCGCGAAACACGCGCCTCCCACCCTAAAAGAGTTGCTGAGCACCTCTGCCATACTAACACATACAGGTACTCTTTCTTTCCCCGCACAATCAGCGAGGGGAACAACTTGCCAAAGCACCGATCTCAACTCGTTTCTCCGTGCGTTACCTGCTCCATATGTATCATAGCTACACCATCATTTATTTACGATCAGATTGATTGCTTGAAGTTCAATGTCTCGCTTCTGTACTTTTGTAGTGTTGCTGATTTTATTTCGACTACAGTTGATATTTGGTGCCACTTCTTTTCACTTTTTGACCCAGTGTGCGCTTCTTCTTCTCTTTTCTCTTTTTTTTTTTTGATGGCTTTTTTGTACTATTTTCTATGTCACGGTCACGGAATTGTGGACCGTATTTCATGTTTCTTTTTTCTAGCATTGTATCGGCTATCTTTGTATCTTGTATCGGCTATCTTTGTATCTTGTATCGGCTATCTTTTAGCATTGTATCGGCTATCTTATAACATTGTATCGCCCACCCCTGCCCAAAGTCTGGCACTCAGACTGGCAGTCTTTTTCTTTTTCTAAATAAATATTAATTTGGATATTTGTACACACCTACTTTTGGACTATTTTCAGCGACTTGCAGCTATTCCTTTTAGGCAGCGAGATTTTGCAAAGGCAGCGACCTTTTTCCAGATTTAGAAAGCTTGTAATGGTATGCTTACAGATTCTGTGTTAACGAAAATAGAATGTTCTCACACTGAACATCACTGGTCAAAATGAAGGTACCAGTTGCTACCCAGTGGCCAGTTGTATATGGAAGCTGTCATTTATACTTTTTAGAGGTAGCATGCTGAAAGACTGCATTAATAGTTTCGCTCGTGCTGGTTGCCACTTTGCGACTGGCAAGTTGATTGAGATGAATGTTGTGTTGCGCAACTGCACGGCAGAAGGTTAAAGCCCATGCCTGCCTGCTTTCAGCGTCTGGTCAGATTCCGGCCACTATGCTGGCAGCTACAGGCGCCATAGCCACAGTGGGCGGGACTACCACGACCATAGGCGGAGGAGGCCTTGGAGGAGGGGGAGCAGGACCTGTCGCACAGGCAATCATCCAACCACCGGCTGCTGTGCCCATTGTGGGCGGCACAATCACCCGTCAGGCACGCCGTCTCTACGTCGGAAACATACCTTTCGGCTGCTCTGAGGCAAGTGCTTTCAGACTTCTCTATCACAGCATGTTAACTCCTTCACTGCTAGTGAACGCTTGCCACGGTGCCAAGTACATGGGATTTTCAGCCCTTGTCTCGAAATTCCACCACGCTGAACTCCGGATATCTTAAGACAAACAAGAAAATGTGGGGAAAGAAAGACAGCACCAAGACATCCTTTGTACTCTTTTACGCAGCTGTAGTAATGCCAAAAAGTGAAATTGGGGCTGCTATTTTTTAGTGATGTATTTTTCAATGCTAATGTCTTTCCTTGCCAATGTGCCAGAGGTGAGCGGGCTGCCACTTGTAATCATGCCAGCCACGCATGGCTAGCAGTGCCTCAATGCCTCGTGCTCGGAGGCAGCTGTTAGGTGTGTCGCAGTGCTGGTGGTAGTGAGTGACTTCCTGCAGTGTTTGCTTGCAATGCGTGGCATGCCTCGGCTCACTGCAAATGGTAAAAGTGATTTCAGAAGCCGGAAATAAATTTTGGATGTCAAGATTTGAACGTTGGACAAGGCAGCTTGAGGCGGCAAGCCAATGCAGAAAATCTAATATGGCAGAGCCCATTTGGTTTCTAGTGTTCATGGTGGTGCTGGAGGCCCAGCGGCCACTGTTGTATTATTGATCTGTTAAGCCATGGCTTATCTGGTACTGTTCATTTTCACGCTATGCTAGTCGTTAGAACGGCGCTCTGTGGAGCTTGTCCTCGCTTGGAAAACTTGGGAAGCGACTAGATCCACAAGATTTTCAGCATTACTCTGTTTCAAGCACAGTGCCAACTCGCGTCTGTTTTTTCCCTCACTTATATGCATGAGGTTCATCGTTGTGTGTATACTGGCAACACAGTAGTTGCTTGGTCGCACATAATGGCGCAAAACTAATCTACTAGAGGCAACGCTCCTGATACATTTCAGATTTTGTGAGGAAGTTGGCTGTTACCAGTGCCATATTGGAAAAGCGTCATGTTGGCTTTATGTGGTCGTTACGCTTATATTATTTTCATAAATTCAACTATCTTGAAACTCCACTTATGTTGAAATCTTTTCCAGTTTTCGCTACTTCAAGTGGTATATTAGTTGGTAATGCACAGCTAATGGAAGCATGAAGTCTCGTTATGTCTGACTGCGCAGGAATGAAAGACCATGCTTTATCACTGCTAAATGGAATGTTTCTTAGTGTGTTACTGTAACTGAACGTTTTGAAGTGAAGTTTTCATATCGTTTCTTTGCAGGAAGAAATGATGGACTACTTCAATGCACAGATGCATGCCTGTGGCTTTTCGCAAGCACCAGGCAACCCTGTGCTGGCTTGCCAGATCAACCTGGATAAAAACTTTGCATTTTTAGAGGTAAGCATTTGTGTTTGAAAATCTTATTCCATTTGATCTTCACCATGCACTTAAATTCATTGTTTGGAAAAGAGTTATTCAGTAAGGACCAGGAAGGTCAGCTGGGGACCACGTGGCTGGTTTGTGTAAAACTAGTGCACTGTAAAGATTTTTGAAAAGATGCAGTATTTGCCTTATACATACAGTAAACGGAGTGAATGGGACAGCAAAAGTAATTTCACATCAATGACTGCGTAACAAAGGCTAAAGAAGTCAAGCTGCAATCGCACTACCATTGCAAGCAAGTCAAAACGCGACATAGTCCGTTATGCTGTTCAACTCGCATGGTCCATTATCTTCCTTGACTCACACTTTCTTTTTCTTTTTTTTTTAATTTTATTTCATTCAGTTTCGATCAATTGATGAGACAACACAGGCCATGGCATTTGATGGCATCAACTTCAAGGGCCAGAGCTTGAAGATCAGACGGCCCCATGATTATCAACCAATGCCTGGCATGTCTGAGACTCCGTCGGTGGCTGTCCCAGGTAAGTGCTTCTTTTTGGAGAATTCACCCTCCTTTTTCCCTCAGTTATCCTTTCTCTCTCTTTTTTTCTTAATTTAATTCTCGAAAAGTTGTCTGGGTTCTTTTGAACCACTGTAAGAGAGAAATATTAACTGCCCTCCACAACGACGCTAAATGCCTTGACTTGTTCTCTTGCCATTCGCAGAATCAGTGAGCAGTCTGTGTTTGTGCCTATGTCTATGTCTAATGTTTATTCATTTTCCAAAAACCTAAGTTACATGTAAGCAGGATAGGAAGTTTTAGAAACCCCTGTTGTTTGTGCACGGTATTTGTTGATGCCTAAACATATCTGACAGGCAACCGCTAATTTAGCAAGATCTCGCACTTGCATTTTGCACGTGGCTGAAGTTAACTAAAGAAACACAGTTTATTCTGGCAGTGGTGAAATTACGTAAGGGAACCTGAACGCACTTTACCATAAGGTGCAGCCATTGGCAAACTTCGAAGTAGGCATAGGCAACCACTGCTGTGTTCCAGCCTGGGCTGGAGACATTGCAGCTTTCTGTCATCACACAACATAGTCATTGTCAGTTGATTCGAAATTTGTGTGTTACATTTCCTGCCATCGAGCTGTATAGCAGGACCCCTGCATCATTGAACCTAGATATAAATGTCCACTCCCCCCAAAATTCTGAAATTTCACTAAAACAGAAGTCTGTCTTGCAGCTGAAACCATGTACTTTATAAGCAAATAAGGTCTTACAGAAATCCCTGGTGATAATTCCATACACAGTGTAACATTTTATTTTGTTATGTTGCTAGCTGGTCACTTGTCAGCACTCCTGCTCGCAACTGTAGTCTGTCCAGCCCATTTTGACACCTGAACCTCATTGTCCAGCCACCACTGGCTTTAATATCGCAAGCAAAAATGCCGTACATGATTTTCGGCTGTGGCCCATGCATGGTTCTGGAACTGCTCATGAGACATTGTACACAGCCTTAACTATGGAGCCTCTCAGAATAATCATGAACTTGGTTCTTCACAAAAAGAATGTGCCTTGTTTCGGCCTGCGAAGTGCACTGACATCGCTCCTCTTTTATTTTTCCTAGCGTGAATATCATTCTCTCGTCTTTCCTAATAGCTGACATGCACCACATCGTGTAAGCACACGGTTCCCTTACTCCGATGCATGCTCAACAGCTTGTGTGTGGGGCCACATTAGGCAACAAGTACCCAACAAGGTTTGCGAAACACCCGACGTAAAAGCTGCGAGTGAAAATTCTGCAAACTCGAGGGCCATAGCACGGGATGCACATTACCTATGCTTACATGCTGCCACGCTTACACTTCAAGAGATGGCACTAAAGCAGTCGCGTTTCTTCTGCATTCGGCAGATGGCACTCCTATGCAAAACGTGCAATTTTTAAATTGGGACTTGTGGCATTCGTGCTCGCATAGTCGCCGTAGGTTTAACATGGTTGTCAAACTGCTCCTTGACATTTCTCTTGCACCATTGTAGTATAGCAGCGTGATTTCGCGTTATTGCAATCGATAGTACCGGCAACCATTCCAAAAATAATACGAACAAATATTACCGGACAAACGTGTGTAAGGGCCGCACTTATTTTTCAAGATACAATGGCCAATATTCACAGTGCGGCCCATACGTGCGATGTGTAAAAAAAAAAAAATGTTTTTCGAGTAAAAACGTACCAATTTGCAAACGAAGAGTGATGCATTATCCATGGCAGAGTCACCATAACACTCAATCATCGTCACTCGCCGATTCCTCAGATTCTGAGCTGATGCTCTGCTGTGGCACACACTCGTCAGACCACAAAAAGTCATCTTCGCCGCCGTCCAAGCTGTTGGAGATACCAGTTACTTCGAAACTTAACATATGATGTCCGTCAATGCCGAGCTCCACGTGGACAAAATCCATCCAAGCACAATCGCAAGCGGTGCCCTCTTGAGCTGTCCGGTCGGCGTCTGCTCGTGGCTGCTGGTTGCCATCTGTTCAGTGCATTGCCTGCGGAATTCAGCCTTAAAAGGCCGATTCACGTTGACATCCAGTGGTTGCAGCATGACTGTAAGGCCGCCCGGAATAACAGCCATGTCTGTGCCAACACGGCGCATCTTTTCCTTGACCTTATCCGCGGAAGTTGTCCAAGACCAAAAGTGATCGTTTGGCCAGCAAGGCACCTGGGCAGTTCTGCCAAACAGCTTTCACCCAGTCGAGCATGAGTCCATCGTTCATCCAGCCCTTTTCTTGGGCGTGAACTTCGATTCCCTTGGAGAAAACTTCCTTGGGAATTCTTTTTCTTTTCAGTACAATGTAGGGGGGTAGCTTCCGCCTGTCCACTGTAATGCAAAGCATCACTGTGCAGCGTTGGCGCTCAGCACCAGTAGTCCACACGGCAACGGTCTTCTTCCCTGTGACTTCTACTGTATAGATTTCGGGACAGTCAAACCACACAGGGGTCTGGTCAGTGTTCGTTATTTGCGACAATGCATAATTGTGTTCGTGGCGGAGGCCGATAACATATTTGCGAAAGTTAACCACCTTTTCGGTGTAGTCGTCGGGAAGCTGCTGGCACAGCGTGTCCTTCGCTGAAAGGAGAGGCCTTTCCGCTTCAAAAATTTTTGCACCCAGTCGGTACTACTAAGTTTGAAGTCGTCGTGCGGTACGCTTTTCGCACAAGCCATGGCTTGAGCCCTCATGCACAGCATGTCCGTTTTC
Organism: Hyalomma asiaticum; assembly: GCA_013339685.2. Taxonomy (NCBI): domain Eukaryota; kingdom Metazoa; phylum Arthropoda; class Arachnida; order Ixodida; family Ixodidae; genus Hyalomma; species Hyalomma asiaticum. The sequence goes on from CM023482.1 coordinate 80,058,116, forward strand.
AAAGCATAGCCATTGTTGCGTACTTCCATCACATAGAAAAGTAGCTCTTCCAATTCGGGAAGCTTGCATGGCTTACCTCAGAAAGCTTGTTTCTTGCTGCTTGTGCTCTTCAACGCTTCTTTGTGCGCACACCATCGTCGAACGCACCTCTCGTCCACGTCGAATTTTCTGCCGGCTGCATGCGTCCCATGTTCAAGAGCAAACTCAACCACTTTCAACTTAAACCCGGTGGTGTAGCTGTTTATGCGCTTGCCCATCGTGCAAAAATGTAAGCGCCTCGATTAAAACACGCCAGCAGTACAAGATAGCCAAATGGCGTGCAGCAAGAACAACGACATGACCAGACAACCCAAACAACGCACAAAACCGGAGTTAGTGATGGTAATGCTGAAGTGAATTTTGGATAGCGTGAGTTCAATGGCGCGAGTTCGCCATCTGTCGACGGTGCCTGAAAGCTCGCAAAGGCGCGTGCATTTTGAACACTTGTGGTTCGAGGAAATGAGGGGGTGCTGCCCTTACACAGATTTTATTTTGTTATTTTATTTTTTCGGATATGTATTTCGGAAAAACGAGATGCGGCCTGTGCGTGCGTTTATACAGTACGCGCACTTGAGAAGTTTTTTTCCCATTATTCAGGGCGTGCAATTTTCAGAATTTTGCAGCACCCTTTGCAGTTTTCAGAACTTTGCACCACCCTTAACAGTTCAGTATATATCCAGCTTTCACAGCACCTGTCTACTACACGCCAGCAGGACTGGAATTTTTGAACTGAGGTCCCTTGAACACTGTGCTTCCACAAACAGCACATCTCGGTTCAATGGAGCGGTCAGATCCCATACTACTTTCCCCATTCACTTCCACGATTTATTTAGATATTCAGAATGAACATCATAAAAGAAAGGTCATGTCTGCATGTCATTGTGCAATTGGCTTGTCATATTGACCTTTCAAGATAAGATGTGGCAAATTGAAATTTACGTTGTGAGAGGTTAGTGCCAGGTGTGATGCAGGGGAAGCCCTTCTATAGGCTCTGGCAGCAGATAGCATCAGTGTTGAAACATTGATAAATGCTGAGCAATTTAAGTACATTTGCTTGGACAGAACTGGGCTGGGCTATAAACAAATTGAGTACTCTGGCTGCGCATATGTTAGGCTTCAGCAAGATTATGTAAGAAGTGCCCCCTCTCTTCGCTTTTTCTTTCCTCAGTGTGACAAAAAGTAAATTTCGGTGCACATTTTCACATTGTTAGGACTGTGCTTGTGTTGTCTAGTTATACACATTGCCAAGGCATTCATATTGCACAGAGAACTCATTTGTGACCATTTTTTGATGTGTTCAAGTGCCTTCTATACACTTTAATGCGAGTTATGATAAATAAAAGTGAGCCCATGAGCAAAATTTGTATATTTTGACTGTTGTAGGAGTCTAACTTCAATATAATGAACATTGACATAACTATGGGCTATAGCAACTGAAATCTACAATTTAGTTGGACATTTATTGTTTTATAGAGTTTGTCGCGGCTTTTTTTTTTTTTTTTTTTTTGTTAAAGAACAATTTGAGCAACTGTTTGTTTAACTGCAGCTCAATGTATGTCCTCATGGCAAACAATGGCAAACCGTGGCTTTTTGAATTAGAGAGCACAATCTGGACATGCATGCAAATTTAGACCAATGGCTTCGCTGGTCCACATGTGACGGGCAATGTGCTAATCCCAAATTATTGCGCAGATTGCTTCATTGAATACTAAGCCTAGCATACTGATGATATAACATTGTGCACATGTCTTGAATTAGCACGGCAAACTGCTGCCTGGTCTTTAGGAGGCCTCATGCTATGTGAATTGTAATATATAATCTCAATGAGCATTTACAGACTTGTCCACTATTAATGGGAACACTAGCGTGCAGTGTGTGTCTGCATTTGTTTCCTTGCAAGCCTCTGTCACATATATTTGTGGCACATAAGTTTCTGTTGACAGTTCTGATGCCCACGAACACATGTATAAATGAACATTATTTCTGTAGCCAATTGCATTTAAGGCCGCAGATATAGGAAAGGTGCCAATTCGGGTGTTCCCTTTAGCAGTGGACCATACTGTAGAGTAACGAAAGTAATATCACTTAGGGTTTAACTGGTATCTTAGCTTGGACTGTACCATTTACTGGGACAGATCAGTACCTCACAAAATTAAGGGCAGTTTGTAAACCAGAGTAGTGTTCTGTGATGTATGTAAATTTTCTTTTATTAGAAAATTGTCGTTAATTTATTGTAAAATTGGAATCTTCCTTTTTCTTTCTCCTTTTTTTTTCCGCACAGTTTTAGGTAAAAGGGGGGCATTAGAAGCCTTCAGGTCCGAGCCCCGCATCAGTGGAGTCTCTGGACAAACGCAGTTTCACTTTCTCTCCCTCTTTCTTCGTTTTTTTTTTTCTTCCTTGCACCGTCTTTGTTTGCAGCAATTGATTGGAACATGTGTGTCTTATCTTTTGTATGAGACAGCGCTTCTGGCAAGTTTCAAGCAGCACCTTTGTACATTTGAATTTTACTTCAACAAGGTACTGATGAGCGGAATGTTTGGCGTAAGCAACCAGTTATGTGTGCAGAAAAGTGCTGGCCCTTTGTCAAACATAACTTTCATGCCAGCATGTTCTTGTGCGGCTTTTTGCTGCCACATATTTATGAAATAAGTCTGCCAACCATCGACCATGGAAGCAGTGGTGGCTGATTTAATTGCTCATAATTTTTAACTGTGAAAGCAACCATTGGTGTAAGGTGCTCCTGCGCCGTTTAGCTTGGTGCATCAGGGCTGTAAATCTTCTATATTTTTTTTTAGTACATTGCTTTATCTTGTTTCAGTTTCTTTCCACCGTGCTCCTTTCCTGTGCCTTCCGTCCTTTCCATTCCTCCCCAGGAACTCTCTGGTGGGTTAGGGTGGGAGACAACTGGATTTGGGTTCTCTTTCAGGTGTTATTTCAACGGTAGTGCAGGACTCGCCTCATAAAATTTTCATTGGGGGATTGCCGAACTATCTGAACGAAGACCAGGTATGGTTGCCATCAGTTTTGTTTCTCTCTCTCCTCCCACCCCTATTTCTGCGCTCAATTTTTCAGTTTTCTCTAATGTAAGTCTTAAGATGCAAGGCACTTGAACGTGAGCTTTCCCTCATGGATTTTGCCTATTTGTTGCTGTCTTAGACGTTATAGCACACATATTCTTTTTTTAACTTCCATTACTTTCATTGTTTCATTACTCTTATTGTAACTGTTACTGTGTCAGGTTGTGCCTAAACAATTTATTGCCTTGTGTGTATCTATTCGTACAGCAACTTGTCACTTTTAGCTAAAAGTATTGAGTGTTTTCGAAATAACAAGGAAGAAGTAAGTGCTTTCAGCCTTGTTGATGTGTTATGTGACATGGCCTTGCAAGTGCTCAAAATTTGCACTGGTGAGACTTTTTTTGACTGACAGATATAGATTTCTTATTTCATATTATTGTGCGTGCCTGTTATTTTACTTATTTAGTGGTGGCCTGCTGCTTTTGCCTTGTTTTAACTTTCAGTTTCACATAAGATCTTTGTTTTCTTCTTTGTAATATTTGGTTTTTGCACAAAGCTTGTATTAAGTGGGCACCAGACTTCGTTGCCTTTATTATAATTATGTGTGTGAAACTGTGGATGTTAATACTGAAATGTAAGTATGCACAGTTTTATCCACATGCAACATGTTTTATTGGTGCTGGCTTGGTCACTGGTTGGTGGCAATGAAGGTGCATTATGCGTGCTGGGTACAGGCTGTCACTGTGAGCACATGATTCTTGCATACAAACATTACAAGCATTGCTTGCTACATATGCAGGGACATTGGCTTAATTAAATGCTTAAAGAATTTGCCGATGCACTATGTGCTTCACCTGTGTGACTGCTCTCCTATT